>CM060906.1:60505556-61759484 GCA_030737815.1 Allium fistulosum | reverse complement strand
TAAAACAGGAGCTGTGCCGGGCCAATGGAGGATTAGCTACCTCAAGTGGACACACTTCTTCGAACTACTTATACTTGTTGTCGATTGGTGCACCCTTGATTTTGGGAGTGTTGTTTCACGGTGTTGCGGGCGCTGCGGCGTTGCGTTCTCACCAGTCCGGATCAGGCGAACGGTAGTATCACTACCTTGGGTATTGCCTCATGTGCCTTGTCATACTTGTATTCCATTTATACGCGACCACTACGATTTTGATTTGTACCTTTAGTATATGGATTGCCCTCTGGTGACTTCCGGTTTTGGGGAAACTACGGTCTTGTATATGCTTTTGGGAATAAAAATGTGTTAAGGGTGGAATGGGCCATGACTTAACGCTATTTTGATATCTTTACATATTACTGATAGACATTATCTACTTAGCGTACATTACTACCTAGTAGATAGTTTAACGGATCCTTAAAGGATGGTTATTCCAAACATCCTTTGAGTTATTTGTATTTCAATTGCTATTTCACTTGAGTTGGATTTATTAATATAAGAATGTTAATCCTGACTCGAGTGTCTTGTGTTTTTGCTTTACGCTCGGGTCAGTCTGAGTGTACCAGTATTCAATGCTCACCTTTGGAGTTGGAGCTTTGCTTGAAGATCCAGCCATCTATTCTGCTTCAGTATTCGATGATTCCAGTGATGTATTCTGATTTGTATCTGATGTATCGTATTACTCTTCTGTTGTAAACTTTGATGTATCTTATACATTTATATAGTAGCTTCATGAACTACTATCTCTTTTATTTCCGCTGCATTTATTACTCTGTGTCTGTGATCTGTGATTATTTATTTACTGTATATGTTCAGTTTTGCCAATTTAAATTAACAACGCGGTATTTTGAGCAACTCAACTCCGGCATGAGTGTCTACCTATACACTTATAATGGATGCGAATGCTCCAAAATTCTGGGTCGTTACAGTTATTTAATTGAATTGATTGGAAATAAACGAACAACTTAAGTTAATATTTTGGATGGAAGCTAGGCTTAAATAAATTTATGGATTGAATATCGTGACATAAAAATTTAGCCAACAAAGTTTTGTGAAAAATTTGAATGTGAATAAAATTGAAGTGGAATAGAATTAAGTATAAATTGATTTGGGATCAATTTAAAAAACTATCAACTGAAATGATTATTTTATTAAGTGAATATAGCCGAATTTGCATAGAAAAGATTGTCGTTTAACGTAGAAGGAAGTAAATAAGATGCTGCGAATTAGAAAAAGGGGAATAAATTGATTTTTAATCAATTTGAAAAGGATATGAAGTTGTTTGGCATAAATATGAATTGGATGCAAATAAATTTGGTTGTAAATCATTCGAGTTGAATATGGATTGTTTGAAAGTAATTAAATTAGTAACGGGACCTTATAATTGCTTAAAAATCTTTGTTGGCATGTTGTATATGAAATTCATGTGTAAAGTTAGTTAAATGAATGAAATTTTATTGAACTTTAATATTTTGGTACTTACGTGGTTTAAATTGAGTAAGTACAGGTAATCGGAGGCCGTCGGGCTAGATTTTTGTTGCATATTTGGATATAAAGTAACTTGCTTGCTTAATAATGCTTAAAAATGCTAAAATAAGGTACGTTTCCGGATTAAATACCGCAAATATATAAAATATTGATATATATTTTGTTTTCCGACCATGTGGGTCGATGTATATATATATTTATCTCTCTTGTCATATTGCAAAAGGCTCTCCATACAAGAGAGACTCTGCCAAAAAATTCCGAAAATTTAGGGTGTTATAAAATTTTTGGAAACTTTTTATTAACTAAAAAGTTGATTTATGAATTACAACTGAAATAAAAGGTTTTTGAATTAGAAATGGAAACTAATTGTTTTGGAAGATTAGGAGAGTGGGATGTCGAGTTTGACTAAGTGGGTTTTGGATAAGTATCGGGTTTGGAGCATTTTCCTGCCTTAGCAATTTCGAGGATGAAATTATTTTAAGGGGGGAGGAATGTAACGACCCGAATTTTTCAACGATTGATTTGGAATATGTAAATGTTTTTAAATATTGAATTTGAATTATAAATTTATTTTTGAATATGAAAATTATGGTTTTTATAGAACAAATTCAGATTTCAAATATGGCGATTTAATTTATAAATTAATTATTGAGTTAATAATTAGAAATCAATTAAATAATCGAATTGGAGTTGAATATGAAACCGAAACTATTTATAATGTTAAATATAAATTCTATTTGAACTAGAGTTTAGTTCGTAAGTTTTTTAAACCGAAATTTCAAGTGATTTCGCTAAATTTGGAAATCGATAATTTAATCGACGCGTTAAAATAGCGATCCGGGGCACAGTCTTGGAATTCGATGAAACTAGTTCCATTGGATCTGTAATAGTGTATTATTATCAGATTTCAAATTTCGTAGCGTTTGGAATTATTCTTTGATCGTACGGGATAGAAAAGCGTTGAAATTAATATCGAAATTCAATATAATAATTGGGTCCAAAAAGCTATCTTTTCCATACGATCGAATAAGGACTCGAAAACTTTTCCATTGAGTTTGGAATAGGGTTATAACATTATAAATGCCTAGCGGCATGTCTCGATAGGGGTACAGGATTTTTTTTAAGTTAGGCAAACGAGGTATTTTGGTTTATATTATGATTATATATATATATAATAAAAAGTGGAAATTAGCCACAAGGGCCTCTTTCGCAAGTGGAATTAGTTTCTAGGACACACAATTGAAATAATTACTTTCAAGGACAAAACGTAAAATAATTAGTTTCTAGGGCCTAAAAACCTATGAAATTATGTCCTTGAAAGTAATTGGACTGCTGACTTTGTCCTTGAAAGTAATTATTCTGCTGACTTTGGCCTTTAAAGTAATTTCTTTGAATGTGTGTCCTAGAAACTAATTGACTGCAAAGTTTGTCCTTCTGGTGAAATGCCCCTAATCAAAATCTAATCAAAGTCGTCTTACCTTCTCATATTAGCCACCATCGCGTACAAGGCACCTTTCACGTTTAAATCAAGTCCTTTCCCTTTCTCTTCAGTGAATTCGAAATCATCTTTATATGAAAAAAACGACGAACGAGAGGAATTATAAACAAAGCCTCCTTTATTTCAAATTCGTAAGTAAATTGACCTAAATTTACAAGCCTTCGTCCTTGAGGGTTGAAGGGAAAGGGACGGCAAGCACCTGGGGAGGCGGCACCGCGCGTGAGGGAGGGGAAAGGGTCGTGGCTCGTCGAATACGGAGGCAGGCAAGTCCTTGGAAATCGAGAGGCGCATATGCTTTTGGGAGCGAGGTCGACGACATGATGGTTTTTGGAGTGTGGCGCGCGTGAGTACGTTGGTCAGAGGAGATGAATGCTCAATCGATGATGGAGTAGTGGTTGCGAACGTGTGGGTTGGTGGTGAACGAGGCAGAGCTGCAGAGTGCGATCGTGGAAATGGCGATGGCATTGGAGATGGGTGCGGCACACTGTTTGAGGGTAAAGGCAGAGGGAAGTGGGTCGCGGATATGGCAAGGAGGCTGTGGGTTGAGCGTATTGATGGGGGCAGCATAGTGGCGGCAAGGCAATCGATGTGTAGGTGATCAGGAGCGGGCACGAGCAGTGATTGCCTGGAAATCGCAAGCCATGGTAGGTTGTGCACGTTCCTGAGAGCGAAGTTTAGGAAGGTAATTAACCCTTTTAATTACCATAAATTAATAAGAAACATAATTATTTAAAATTATTACTTTGATTTATTAAATTATCTCGATGTTAATAAAATTCATAACGTTTTCGTACGAGGTCTAAAATCGTGAAAACAAGTCGGAATTGAAATGGATTGCAAACAAAAATCAAGGTGAGAATTTCTCACTCATTTGGATTACCACATTTAAATTTAAATGTTTAAATTTAAATTATTTGATGCTTGATTGGATTTATAAATTTTAATTATCTGTTGGATGATTATATAATATATATAGTAGTATATATATTAGTAATTGGAGTGATATTCCCGCATATTATAGTGGATGAGACCCTATGCGCCCCGCATAATAGCGGATGACCCTATATACCGCGATATCCACCTCGAAGTGGGAATGGTATTTTTATTGTTGTTTAACATCTGTGGATGCAGAGAAACAGGTTAGAGGGATCCAACTGGATTCCTCAACTATATTAAGTGTTTTTCATATATATAAAAATATATGATGTGATTGAATAATCTGCTGGATTACTGTATGTTGTAAATTTTTAAATGTTATAATAGCATGGAAATTAACTTTGGTATATTAAATACCATAAATATTATTTTGAATTTTAAAGAAAATAGAAGGATATTTTTAATAAAAAAATATGTATAGCGAAATTTGGATTATTTAAAAGAGAATGATTCGAATAAGAAATAATTGGTTTTAATCATACTAAATAATGCGGGAAAAATATTTCAAATAGAGATTTTAAAATAAATTATATAAAGTAACTTTTAAGACTGTATTTCAATATGATAATCGGGAAGAAATACGGAAAAAAGTTGAAATTGATATTAAAAATAGATTGGCAAAATAAATGAAATTTATAAGAAGTTGAATTTATAGAAATGGAATTTTATAAATAAGATTTTTTTTGTGAAACTCAAGGGAGTTATAGAAAATTATAAACGATATTTATAAATAAAAGGAATCGATATCAAATGATAAATTGGAAATATAAATTTACAGGAAGAATTTATATTTGAATACGGAGATAGGGTGAGAGAAAAATAGTAGATACTATTTTGAAGTGAAAATGGTTGAGGAGACCGGAATGGGAGTGATGTGATGAAAATCGAGAGGGGTTATAAATTGAAAATTTGGTTACCCATATTAAAATATATATTTTTATCAATAAGTTAAGTTTTAAATTTTAAAAAGGAAATTTTTATTTATTAAACTATGAAACTTTAAAGTTAGTTAGTATTGAGATATTTCAGAAGTGAATTTTTAAATACTCAATATTTATTTTAATAAAATCCTAAATTTTTAAACCTGCTTTGAAAAGTGATGTTATAAAAAAAGTATTTTCAATATTTTAAATAATTATTTGAATACGTCTTAAAAATAAATTATTATTATTTTCTTTTAAATACTTATTTTTATTTGCATATGTACATATATAGAGTTTGAAATGGTTTAAATTTTATTTATAAATGTTCTCGAGAGTTGGAAGGGGTTATCTAATAGATGGGGCTTATAAGAGAATTCTCAAAGCGAAATTTGGAAAAAAAAAGTTAGAAAATTCTGAAGTAGTTAAATAAAAGTAGGCTTCGAAAAATGAAATAGAATTCATAAAAGAAGTAGACGAGAAATTGGGATTATAAGTAAGCATAATTGGCTTTGGAAATATTAAAGGGAATTAATTAAGGAATTCCGAATTTATAGAACTCGTCAAAAACTAGTCAAGGAATCTACAAATAAAATTGTGAATGATTTTGAGAATTTGGAAGTAGGAAGTAGATGGAATACTTCCTAAGTGTGAATATAAAAATGAAATGGGGAACAATATTCTAAGTGTTGGAAAAGGGATGGAAATATTCCGTTGAAGATGTAAGGATTTGAAAACTGTTTTCAAATGTTGAAGAACTGGAAGTAATATCTTATAAAGATATTTTTAAATAAATTTTGGGAAATTGATAATAAGGCATGATGATTGCTTATGGATGTGTATTGATAGTTAAATAACCAACTATCAATTTTGGCCAATTTTCGTTAATCGTTTTGAAGAGACCGGGATCGGATTTAATTATCCAAAAACCACTTCGATCCGGTTTGAACGTAACGAATGAATACCGTAAAGATGATGAAGATGGAGATTCAGTTTGTCCAGACCTAGGACAACTTGTATGGACGAATGCTATCAGAACATTGTCATTGGAGGACGATGAGCATTCTAAGTAGAATTTTGTTCTTCAAAGGTAACGCTTAGCCTCGAGCCTCATCAACCGGGAATGACTAAATCAGGGGAGATGCAGCAAGGCTAAGTGGGTCACACCCAATTAGGGTATGTTATCACCTTTCTAGATGTCCTCGGAAACCTATATATATTATGGATATGGTTGTGCATGAAAGAAGGAGCGCTCGGTGGTAAGGGTGGGAACACCCAGGGTGATAACATTTTCGATCTATCCAGTTTAGGGGTAGGTCGGTCTTGTATAGTAGGGGATCCCGGCGTGGTCCTCGTTACATTGTTATAGAGGTGTACTGTGGTGGGCGGTACCCCAGTGGCCCGGTCATTCAATGGAATCCATTCCCCATTAAGCGTCGTACGGTTTTGTTTGTGCCCAACTATGCTCGAACGTGAGATGCAAGCATTTCAGCTATTTTCTATTTACTTTATATAGACACTATTATAATATCAGACGGATTTGATAAAAATGTTTTGGTTATCGTAAAGTAAAAACCCGTCGTGTTTATGTGTGATGCGGTCTTATGAGATACCTTTGTTTTTCAAAGGATTTCGATAAAAGTTAATAATTCAAATTGAGTGTGTTTTCTCACGCTGGTTTTCCAGACTGACTTGGGTGTTATTTTATTATAATACTCGGGTCAGACCGAGTATTACAGATTCAGGATAGGATATTATAGTGCTCGGGAGATGAGCTGGAGGGGTTCAGACGTATATCACGTACTTGGTTATTTCCGCTGTGAGAGTTATGTATTTCATGACAAGTCATTATAATTGTCCATTGGATGTATTGAATTGTTGTACTCTGATGATGGTATGTATATTAACAGTACGGTTCTTGTATTTAAAATATGTTATTATATATTATATTTTGTTCCGCTGAGATTGTGAGATTCTGTGTTGTTGTTTATTTTCTTCTACCCTTTTTATCCTTCACCCCTAATGAACTGGTATTTCAGGCACTCGACTACTCGGCATTTGATACAGTGGGCGTATTAATGTTGATTTTTGAGGGTCGAAAATCCCCGTTCGTTATATGGAATGTTTGCATTGATTAATGCATGATTGAGATGGATGTCTTGTTATGTTGATATTATTGTGTAAGATACCCTATTTATACTCTAAGTGATAGTACATCATAGGTTGATAGTTCAGTATGTATTTGAGTTATGTGGTAACTTATTGGACGCAGGGTCCGGGTAGGTACAACTCTTCGTACCTAGTGTTCCTTATGCTACATTAGATTTTATAGTACCTTGAGATTATTTATTATTCACACCAATATTGTATGAATTGAGGATTTATGCTTTGCTTCTTATTATTCGGGTACTCTTAAATGAGTAGACAAGACAGTAGGTCTTATACTAATGCATGGAGCTATTTAGGGGACGAGCAGGAGACTAGCGCTATTATATATATATATATATATATATAATCAAAGTTTCATTTGCTTATTCAACTGTGGAGCTTAATTACTGCTACATTTTATATTAGAGACAGATACTTGAGTTTATTTATCAGTTGTATAAACTCTATTATGATTTTGTATAACTGTATTGAACCCGTGCTCTTATCTATGATGGTTCATATAGTTATATTTTGTCTCACATATTTATATCTGTGTTTATTAGTATATTTTATCCTTACGCTATGATATATACGACATGTATTATGATGGTTTTAGTTACTTTACCTTTTGACTATCTCTTTACATCGGTCGGGTACCATTACAACATACTATACAAGTATATTGGGTCTGGAGGTGTATAGCGGTCATCACATTTGGTATAAGAGCTTAGGTTGCATAGTTAACCTATGGGATAGCATGATCCATCAGAGATATATTATTAGTTATCACTCTACGATGGATCGAGCGATATATGAGAGAGCGTATTTGTTATATATTTTGTTTTTCTAATCTATACAGTAGTATATATAGTATAAGTCACACTGCATTCACATGTAGTGCTTATGCATCTTTCCTCGTTAAAGACTGATCATTCTTACTACAAATCATAAGAATAAGCCAACACACAAGGAACGTAGTCAGAAACTCCATCGTTGGAGTATAAGTAGAAGGAGTAGGCTTAGGGGCGACTTACCCCCGACTTGTAGGCTATGTTCACTTAGATGGTGAGGAACATGCTACAGAATGCCTAAAAGGCTTCTCCTACTATTGTTGTTGGTGGTGGTGCTTTGACACAGGCACCCTGGGCTGATTTCGCTAAACTTAATAAAGACTACTCAAGTCTTAGTGGCAAACCATTCCAAGGGATGGAACCAACTTTGGAAGCGCATGAGTGGTTGGACCCTTATGAGCATATTTTTGAGGGCTTAGGGTTGAAATACTAATAAAGAGGAAGTTTGCATCTAGGAAACTTCAGGGACGAGCAATGAACTAGTGGAATTATATTAAGATCACTACTCCTAAGGATCAGTTCAGCTAGGAGAATTTCAAAGCTCTATTTAAAGAAAAATTCACATCGAATGGTCAAAAGTTGGTGCTATTTAGAAAGTTTGTTGACTTGAAGCAGAGAGATATGTTTCGAAGTATGTGATCGAGTTCGACATGTTATCGAAGTACGGCCTATCCTTTATCAATTGTCCATTGAAAAAGAACGAGAAGTTTGTTATGGGCTTAGACGATTATCTCAAAGAAAAGATGGTAATCCATGTTGATGAGTCATTCACGAAGCTATTAGAGAATGCTTTTCGACATAAGAGTCTTTACCTGAATCTTAGTCTGTTGTTGGTGCCAAAGAAGAGCCAAAGCCACAACTGGGAAGGGGAGGAAAAAGGAAGTGGAACAACAAAAAGGTAAAGAAGCCACTCTTGGCTAAAGGTGGTCAATAAAAGGGAAAATGGGAGCCTACATGATATCAGTGCAGGGTGAAGGCCAATCTGAGTAGTAGTTGTAAGAATACAGAGAGTAAGTGCTTCAACTGAAGCAAGGCTAGGCACATAAAGAAGGACTGTGCAGAAGCACTATGGAACAAGTAAGTCTTGGATGCTTATGTGCTTAATGATATTCCAACTTTGTCGATTGGTTCATCGGTAGAGTACATCACATTCTTTTATATCAGGTGACCTAGTGGATAGATTAGAGTTATGTCCTAATCTAGTAGATGTACCTTTAATTATATCGAACCCTATAGGCGGTTCATCCAGCTTTAGTATGGCCAGTTATGATAGAGTATTGTCGAGTCATGGCTAAGCTTTTTCTTATGATCTCTTTAAACATGATTGCGAGGGTTTTGGTATCATATAAGGGATGGACTGGCTATAGAAATGCAAAGTCATAGTAGACCGTGAGAGCTTGGTGGTGACGATAGGGATAGGTGATGACGTAGGCTAGAGATGAACCGCATGCCCAAGGATGCAGTGATAGTTAGCTTCGTATACTTGCTCGAGATCCCTTATGAGAAATTGTCATCAGTACCAATTGTAAGGGAACATTCAAACATATTTGAAATGGTGGTTGGATTACCTCTGGAATGTGAGATTGAGTTCCGCATCGACTTAGTAAAGGATGCAAGGCCAGTAGACCGAGGCATAAAGCACCTAATGAGCAATGAGAGTTCGAGGTGCAAGTGAATGATCTATTGAAATGAGGGTTCATTTGAAGAAATATATCTTAGTAGGAGCACCTATAGTGTTCGCTAAGAAGACGGATGGGTCCATGGGACATTATGTTTATTGCCCTAAGCTGAATAAAGTGTTAACCCACCTTTTGGCAAGGCCGTAGACAGGGGGATTTAACTAAATCGGTTGCTCGATTGTCGAAACTAGAATATGATGGGTTTTAGTCAATTGGATGGATAGACAATCAATCACGGATGGTAATCATGATTATGAAGCCGGGATTCGGCATATTCGATGGACAAAAGTCGCGGGATACTCGATATACGAGTTTTGACAAAAGTTGGAGTCTCGAGTGGGTCGGCAAGTTGGAGTCTCGAGTGGATCGGCATGTTGGAGTCTCGAGTGGGTCGGCATGTTGGAGTCTCGATTGGGTCAGCATGTTGGAGTCTCGAGTGGGTCGGCATGTTAGAGTCTGGAGTGGGTCGGCATTTTGGAGTCTCGAGTGGGTCGGCATGTTGGAGTCTCGAGTGGGTCGGCATGTTGGAGTCTCGAGTGGGTCGGAAAGTTGGAGTCTCGAGTGGGTCGGCAAGTTGGAGTCTCGAGTGGGTCGGCAAGTTGGAGTCTCGAGTGGGTCGGCAAGTTGGACTCTCGAGTGGGTCGGCAAGTTGGACTCTCGAGTGGGTCGGCAAGTTGGAGTCTCGAGTGGGTCGGCAAGTTGGAGTCTCGAGTGGGTCGGCAAGTTGGAGTCTCGAGTGGGTCAGCATGTTGGAGTCTCGAGTGGGTCAGCATGTTGGAGTCTCGAGTGGGTCGGCAAGTTGGAGTCTCGAGTGGGTCGGCAAGTTGGAGTCTCGAGTGGGTCGGCATGTTGGAGTCTCGAGTGGGTCGGCATGTTGGAGTCTCGAGTGGGTCGGCATGTTGGAGTCTCGAGTGGGTCGGCATGTTGGAGTCTCGAGTGGGTCGGCATGTTGGAGTCTCGAGTGGATCGGCATTTTACATACTCCAGGAAAGCAGTGGTCGGCTATATGGACTCGGCTATGGTCCTAATGGGCCCGGATCACTCAGGAAGCCCAGTAACTCGGATTTTACCTATAAATACAGCAAGCGGGGCTTCAGAAAAGGGATCTTCATTCTGTTTCCCTTCTTCTTCCTCATTAAGGCTACTTTGCCATAATTGTTTTGAAAACTCCGGACTGTAACTGTAATTTCATATCAATAAAAAGGAAAATTTTGGGGTGGACGTAGGCCAGAGTCAACCGAACCACTATAAATCCACTGTTTTTCTGCTTTCTTTTTAATTTTTACTGCTCTTCACATTTATACTCTCTACATGCACTCTATTTGTTATATGTGACTGTTAGTTGGTGCTTTCATTTACGTTTGGGTGTTAGTGATCAATTTTGGCGCTAACATTTTGGTGCTTTCACTGAGAAAGCTAGCACTCAGGGATTCTAAAGCTTGGACTTTGGATTTAAAGGCTTAGAAACTCGGATTCTTGGGAAGCTATGGCAAATCAATCAACAAGGAGACAAAGATCGGAAAGAAGTCAGCATGAAGGAAGTCAGGAGGCTTCCTCAGGAGCTAATCGGACCTCGGTTTTCATCACCAGAGATGAGATGGAAATGATGATGGATGCTATGCAGGAAGGGGTACTGAAAAGGCAGGAGGAAATGATACAAAACCTACTCCAACAGGTTGGACAAGTTGGAGTGTAAAACCAAAGGAATGGAGTAGTAGGTGATGCTGGAAATGAGGATCACGAAGCTAGAGCGACAGGAACGGAGGCAGCCAGGAATCAGGACCAAAGGCATGAAGCGACCGGAGTACGGGATAGAGTTGGACCATCGGGAATGGCCCCTGAACTAGGGAGCATGCTCCCGAATCGTGTAGGCTCCATTCCAGTAAGGATACCAGGCAATGATGGGAAATTTGGCGTTAATAGGGAAGTGGATGCTCATCTAGAAGGGCAGGTTTCGGGATTCCCCATAGACTCGGGGGGCAAGTTGGAGACAACGGACAAAGGCCGTTACTTGATGACAATGACAGGTTAACTGACGTAATCAGACGGGCTATGAGGGGAGGATTGGTGAATAGAGATTTGGAGGACGTGAACAGGAGCCCCTTCACTCCAATGATCAGGCAGGCAAGGGATCCGTTGGATTTCAAACTACCATCGCTGGATATGTATGATGGGAAAACAGATCCCACGGTTCACCTAACAAGGTATATGAGGCACATGGAAGTACCTGGGGCATCGGAGGAAGTCATGGCACGGTGCTTCCCTTTGTATTTGACGGATATAGCGACACTATGGTTTAGACAACTAGAAAGTGGCTCTATTGGCACATGGACGGAGCGGATTGATAGGTTTATGAGGCAATTTCGGGTCCACATCGTGAGACCTAGGAGTGTGATGACTTGGACATCAATGAAGCAATGGAAGGGAGAATCACTTAAGGATTTCTTAACCAAATTCAATATGGTAGAGGCTTCGGTGGATCGACCTAATCCGTCGATGGTTTTGATGGCGGAAGTCTCAGGGATTGCGGATAATTCGGATTTTAAGATATCGTTGGAGCGTGATCCACTAATGGATCTTGGGGAATTTTACCATAAAGCGGAAAGGTTTTAAGACAGGAAGATGCGAAGGCTAAAAGAGAAGGAAGAGAGGTAGAGGTTTATGCGGTAAAAGGTGGAGGTCCACCTAGGGAGGATTCAAACAAGGATGACAGAGGCAAAGGGAAAATGGATAGTGAAAACACATCAAAAAGTCAATAGAGGAAATAAAA
The DNA here is from genome assembly GCA_030737815.1 of Allium fistulosum. Taxonomy (NCBI): domain Eukaryota; kingdom Viridiplantae; phylum Streptophyta; class Magnoliopsida; order Asparagales; family Amaryllidaceae; genus Allium; species Allium fistulosum. The sequence continues at coordinate 61,747,158 of CM060906.1, read as the reverse complement.
ATTCTCTTCTTATACGGATTTGAATGAGACTCTGGAAAGAATTTATTTAGATACTCGAGGACGCCTCCAGTATCGAAGGCCAGCAAAGAGGGAACCCTCTGAACATGAACGAGCATCGGGAAAGCATTGCCTATTCCATGAGCTGGATGGGCATAACAAAAATAACTGTAGGCATTTGAAGGATATCATTGAGGAACATATAAGGAATGGTCATTTACAACAGTACATAAGGAATCGAGCTGTGGTAGTGACACAGGAGCAGCCACTGCCCACATCAGACGAAGCTGGCACTAGATCTAGGCATCCTCGCCTTATTATCAGCTGAATGGATTTATGGCTTTGAAAAGATAGTAAACCCCAAAGTAAGGCGGCTAAGTCACTTACACATGTATGAGATCGAGGACGGTCTCTAGGCATGCTCTGAGATGATGATATACCGTGATGCTCGGGTTTATGAAAATTTTTTTTTCTATTTTCTATGAACTTTAGTTTCTTTCTTGGTAGTACAGACATTTGATTTTCTTTATTGTATGGACTTTTATTTTATCAATGGAACTCTGTGTTGATTGGATTTGGAATATTAATGTAATAAATAGTACAGGTCACACGGTTACGGTCCTGATCGGAGAGACGGGGCAGAAATCGCATGTCACGGGTCCCTTCACCGGAGAGTGATGGAATGGACTCTAGCTCGGAATGCACAGAAGAATATAAAATTCCTCGACTGGAGAGTCGAGACTGGAGAATATAAAAGTCCTCGACTGGAGAGTCGAGGCCGGAGAATATAAAGTCCTCGGCTGGAGAGTCGAGACCGGAGAATATAAAGTCCTCGACCGGAGAGTCGAGACCGGAGAATATAAAAGTCCTCAACCGGAGAGTCGAGGTCGGAGAATATAAAAGTCCTCGACCAGAGAGTCGAGGCTGGAGAATATAATGTCCTCGACTGGGGATCGAGGCCAGAGAAGGATACCCCACGGATTAAGTCCTTGACCGGAGAGTCGAGGCCGGAGTAGGATAAAGTAACCTGGATTTGAGTTACAGGACCCAGAGAGGTCCTAGGTCTGGGTATGGACCAAGTGAGGTCCCGGATATGGATTATAGGACCCAGAGAGGTCCTGACTTTGGATATGGACCCGATAATGTCCCCGATACGGATTCTAGGACCCGACAAGGACCCGGCTCTGGACATGGACCCGGCGAGGTCCCAGCTATGGATTATAGGACCCTGAGAGGTCCCGGGCTTAGATAAAATGATCCGGAGAGATCACGGATTTGATTAACGAATCTAAGGCTATTCAAAACACACCTTCCAAAGCAAGGCATGTTTTGGGGGGCAAATGTTAACCCGCCTTTTGGCAATGCCGTAGACAGGGGGATTTAACTAAATCGGTTACTCGATTGTCAAGACTGGAATACGATGGGTTTTTGTCAATTGGATGGATAAACAATCAATCAAAGATGGTAATCATGATTATGAAGCTGGGATTTGGCATATTCGATGGACAAAAGTCGCGGGATACTCGGAATACGAGTTTTGACAAAAGTTGGAGTCTCGAGTGGGTCGGCAAGTTGGAGTCTCGAGTGGGTCGGCATGTTGGAGTCTCGAGTGGGTCGGCAAGTTGGAGTCTCGAGTGGGTCGGCATGTTGGAGTCTCGAGTGGGTCGGCATGTTGGAGTCTCGAGTGGGTCGGCAAGTTGGAGTCTCGAGTGGGTCGGCATGTTGGAGTCTCGAGTGGGTCGGCATGCTAGAGTCTAGAGTGGGTCGGCAAGTTGGAGTCTCAAGTGGGTCGGCATGTTGGAATCTCGAGTGGGTCGGCATGTTGGAGTCTGGAGTGGGTCGGCATGCTGGAGTCTCGAGTGGGTCGGCATGTTGGAGTCTCGAGTGGGTCGTCATGTTGGAGTCTCGAGTGGGTCGGCATGTTGGAGTCTCGAGTGGGTCGGCATGTTGGAGTCTGGAGTAGGTCGGCATGATGGAGTCTGTAGTGGGTCGGCAAGTTGGAGTCTCGAGTGGGTCGGCAAGTTGGAGTCTCGAGTGGGTCGGCAAGTTGGAGTCTCGAGTGGGTCGGCAAGTTGGAGTCTCGAGTGGGTCGGCATGTTGGAGTCTCGAGTGGGTCGGCAAGTTGGAGTCTCGAGTGGGTCGGCAAGTTGGAGTCTCGAGTGGGTCGGCAAGTTGGAGTCTCGAGTGGGTCGGCAAGTTGGAGTCTCGAGTGGGTCGGCATGTTGGAGTCTCGAGTGGGTCGGCATGTTGGAGTCTCGAGTGGGTCGGCAAGTTGGATTCTCGAGTGGGTCGGCAAGTTGGAGTCTCGAGTGGGTCGGCATGTTGGAGTCTCGAGTGGGTCGGCATGTTGGAGTCTCGAGTGGGTCGGCATGTTGGAGTCTCGAGTGGGTCTGGAGTGGATCGGCATGTTGGAGTCTCGAGTGGATCGGCATTTTACATACTCCAGGAAAGTAGTGGTCAGCTATATGGACTCGACTATGGTCTTAATGGGCCCGGATCACTCAGGAAGCCCGGTAACTCGGATTTTTCCTTTAAATACAACAAGCGGGGCTTCAGAAAAGGGATCTTCATTCTGTTTCCCTTCTTCTTCCTCATTAATGCTACTCTGCCATAATTGTTTTGAAAACTCCGGACTGTAACTGTAATTGATTCTCGTATCAATAAAAAGGAAAATTTTGGAGTGGACGTAGGCCAGAGTCAGCCGAACCACTATAAATCCACTATTTTTACTGCTCTTCACATTTATACTCTCTACATACACTCTATCTGTTATCTGTGACTGTTAGTTGGTGCTTTCATTTACATTTGGGTGTTAGTGACCAATTTTGGCGCTAACACAAAGTAATAAAAGTGAATAAGTACCCGCTCTCGCGTATTGATGACTTGTTCGATTAGCTCGACAATGTTGAAGTGTTTTCTCAGTTGAACTCAGTGATAGGATTCCACCAACCGAGAGTGTGTGTCGATTATAGAAATTCGAATACTGTAAGGATTATATTAGAGATTGCAGTCTGGGCTAACCAATGCATCTACATACTTTATTGATCTTACGAACCATGTCTCAAAGATCAATAAATAAGTTCGTACTTGTGTTCATCGATGATATTCTTGTATTTTCCTGAATGGAAGAAGAACACAAGACACATTTTAGGATCATGTTTGCTGTGTTGAGGAAACGCAGATTAAAGGAGAAGTTTTTGAAGTGTCACTTTTGGAGGAGGGACGTGCGATTCTTAGGTCATGTTTTCTCTGAGTAGGGCATTGTTGTGGATCATGCCAAGGAGGAAGTAGTCTTGGATTGGAATCAACCCAAGAATGCTACATATGTGAGAGTTTCCTTTGATTGGCGGGATTCTATAGATGATTTATCAAGGACTTCTCTAAGCTAGCAACACGGTTAACTAATTTGATAATGAAGAATCGGACTTTTGGTTGGGACGTGAGGTGTGAACCTGCATTCGTGAGTCTGAAAGATAGGTTGACGAATGCACCGATGTTAGTCATTACAAGTGGGAATAAGGAGTTTATGGTATACACAAATACTTATGGTATCAAATCGGGTGCGAGATTGATGTAGAGGGGTAAGGTTGTCGCATATGCTAGTCGATAATTGAAACTGCATGGAACAAATACCTGAAACATGATTTGGATTGAGCGGCGATAATATTCGCTTTGAATATTTAGAGGCACTATTTGCTTGGAGAGAGGTTTGAGTTAGTCATGGATCATAAATCATTGAATTACCTCTTTTCACGTAAGGATCTTAACCTTCATCAACAATGATGGTTAGGAATTTGACATTTCCTACACGCCTAAAAAGGGAAATGCAAACGCTGATGCCATGAGTAAAAGGCATGACATCTTGGGTGCTATATCCCCAGTGTTGACAAGGTTAGAGTATATTGCTAAACTTCTGACGTCGATGTGTGCTTGAGTCAAAGATGTTGGCTTGTTTGACTATCATATCTACTCTGATTGAGTGGATTGGTACTAGTCTGAGGCATGAGGCTAGAATAGAAAAGATCACTGTTAAGATTGAGAGTGGGGTAGAGTCCGAAGAAATGAAGCAGTACTGACTTGAATGAGATTGTTGGCTCCATAAAGATGAGAGGCGTTTGTACCTGATGTCGATGGGTTAAGGGATGAGGTGCTACGTATGTGCCATCATTGGAGATTAACAATACATCCCAAAGGCAATAAAATGTATAAAGATATGAAGCAAACATTTTATTGGGAAGTAATGAATAAGGACGTTGGGACATTCATCTCGAAGTGTATGAACTATCAGTTAGTTAAGGCTGAACAGAGGAAGCCAAGTGGTTTGTTGCACCTACTTGAAGTTCCCAAGAAGAAGTGGGAACATGTCTTGATGGACTTCATCAATGGATTGTAGAGGACCAGAGGAGGTTACAATGACATTTAGGTCATAGTCGATAGACAAACAAAGAGTATCTGATTTGTACCCATGATGTCCAATATAATGGCATCCATATTTGCCGAGTTGTACGTAAAGGGGATAGTGCGATTCTACGATGTGCCGAAGAGCACTGTAAGTGATCGAGACCCATTATTCACAAGCGGATTTTGGAAGAGCTTATAGGAGGCATTGGGGATGAGGCTGCATTTGAGTGCAGCTTACCATCCTCGGACTGATGAGTAGATCGGAAAGAGAGAATCATACTTAAGGGTTCTCTTACGAGCTTGTATTCTCGACTTTGGAGGCTCGTGGGACCATATTTCATCTCGTCGAGTTTGTATACAACAATATTTATCAGTCTAGCATTGGTATAACATCATTAGAGGAAATATAAAGTGGGTGAGAAACTGATACCAGGGGTAGATATGATTAGAAAATCTTCAGGAAAGATCAAAATCATTCGGCAACGAATGAAAGCTACTCAAGATGGAATGAAAAGCCACGCCGATAAGAGACATAGATATTTGGAGTCCTCTATCGATGATATGGGGTCTATCAAGATCTCTTCATTGAAGAATGTAGTTCAATTTAGTACTAAGGGCAAGTTGACATCGAGGTTCGTTGGTCCTTTTCTAATACTTGAGAGGATTGGGAACCTTGTTTATAGGGTCAACTAACCTTTGAAGATGACGTGCACACCCATATTTCTTATTTGCAAAAGTTTGTGCATGACTCAGGCTTGACTTTTACACCAGATCAACTGGATGATATCAAGATCAAACCAGAAGCTTCAAGAACTTGTATGCCTATTTGTATAGTCGCTTAAGATATAAAGTGGCTTAGGAGGAAGATGATGAAATTGGTGAAGGTTTAGAGTGGAAGCGAGAGCAATTGCACCTAGGAGACCAAAGAGAGCGTGAGGACTGCTTATGTAGAGCTCTTTACTTGGTAAAACTTTCTGTTTATCGCATTTACTTTCACTTTCAATATCATATAGAGTAGTTTAGTACTCCACATGCTAGGTAGCCGTAAATTCTATTTTTTGCTTTTGTGTGCATGTTTAACTGCTTATGGTTGGATGGTCAATGTGTGATATGATTGTTATGGTTATTAGGCATATGGGGTAACTATATTGTTTGACTTTACGTTATGTTAGGATATCAGGGGCGAAATTCCTAAAAGAAGGAGAGTGCGACGATCCGTATTTTACATATTGGAGATCGTAAATATTAGTTTTAAATCCAAATTGGATTGGAGAAGGTCGAGTATTAACATTTACCCTTAGTAATTTTATTAGATGGTTTTGAACCTTAATACTTATAAGGCCTGTAACATTTGATAAGAGCTAGATAAGGATCTAAAATCACTTCCAACTAAAAGATAGTCTGGTTTTTCTTTCTGTAGAGTGGTCACGGTAGCTTTTTAGACTTATGGCTATTTGAAGTTAGATAATTTTTGGATAGCTTAGTAGGCAATCAACAAAGCTCGAGTTAAGCCCAAAATCCCATTTCGGAATTGGTGCCAAGTGGGGCTGAAGAAACAGCCTCCATTCATTATTCCACACTTCCCAAAACAGTTCTGACCTCTATTTATTATTTTGTAGCTAAAAAAGCCATCATTTTCCGAACTTTAATTAGCCAAATTTAGATATTAACAACGAGATGTGAGTGATTAGTGATTTTGCTAAATTGGGTGCATTTGAATTTAGGAATTCACTTTTAATTGCAGATTTTACTTCGATTTGTGTGCATTCGGGTATTTGGTGAGTGGTTTATCCCTCTTACCTTACTTTACTTATTTATATGATTAAAATGACATTTTAAATGGTGTTTGAATGTTATACCGTTTTCCAGCGTAGATCTAACCTTAACATCGGTTATAAATGGTTTTAAAAAGATACATGTTGATTTTGATTCGTTTTGGGTATTTGAGCATATCAGTCGGCATTTTTTATTTTCATAGATCTAAGATGATAGAAAAGCTTGGATATTGTTTGTATTGCCATATAATGATGTATCAACATTGTGCATTGCTTATATATGGTTATTTAAATGCATTTTTATTTGTTTTTGTGTGTTAAGAAAGTGGTCATCATTTGAGTGAATCAACGAGAGAGAAATGCTCGCAACTTCCTATGACCAAAATATGATATTCGTAAGGGCCTAGGGATGTTGTGCTTTTGGTCGCAAGTCAAAAAGATTTGATAAAGTTTTGATGGTTCAAAGAGTTGTCATGATAAGAAATAGGAGTAGTTGGGGTTGGCTACTTTGAGTAAATTAGCATGTGGCTTCGGGCTGGAATGCTCTGAACATGAGTGTGACTTCGGCAAAGGAGGAGTGACAGACTTTTGGACTTAAAAAAAATCTCGGCATCAAGGATGTGCTCGACATAGGGCATATTTACTTCGAGGCATTTTTGCATGAGCTTCGGGGTATGAAAGGCCTGACTTCGGGGAATGTGGAGGCACCGAGAGGTTTGGTCTCAACACTTAGCCTTTTTTGCTAAACGTTCGTTGGACCAACATGGTTGGAGCCATATCATATTTTGTAGGATTGGGGCATGAACTTCAGGAGATGTGACATGATGGTCTGTGTGTTCGTTTGATACTTGGTTTTGACGACATGGCTCCACGACAAGTAGTTTTGTTAGTGAAGTGATGATGTGGTGCTTTGACTTGAGTATATTGGAACTTTGATGAGGGGACTCTACGACTTTGGAGGGATGTTTAGAGATGTTCCGGAATTTGATGGATTGATGATGTGTGGCGTTTTATCAAGTACTTCATGAGGGAAGCGACTATGATGTAAGAGGTGTTATCGAGCGGGCAAGTGTTGTGAACACTTATGAATTAGATAAGGGCTGGTTCTACTATCTGTACATACGCTAGCGATAGGTGCTTATATAGGACATGGTAGTCTAAGTGTACCCTGAGTTGGATATCTGAGTGGTCATATCCCTGGCCACCTGAGTGGGGCATAGGCTTGAGTATTGAGTACCTGGGACTTTGAGTTGTCGCAAATCATTTAAGTTGGTCATACAAGTTATTTAGGAGCTTCTAAGGGTGTGATGGTTGCTTTGATTGCGTTGGTTCCTTGACTGTACTGAGTACCTAGGACTTTGAGTACCCAAGACCTTGGAGTGATAGTACACCATATGATGGTGGTTTAGTATGTATTTGAGTTATGTGCTTACTTGTTGGATGCAGGGATAGGGCAGGTATAACTCTTCATACTTAGTGTTCCTTATATTATATCGGTTTTTATAGTATTTTGAGATTATTTATCGCTCATACCAGACTGTTGTCTGACTTCAAGTTTTATGCTTTGCTCATTATTATATCGGGTACTCTTAATTGAGTAGACTAGATAGTAGGTCTGATACTAGCGTAAGGAGTTGTTTAGAGGATGAGCAGGAGGCTGGCGCTATTATATATGCTATCATCATATTTTCATTTGTTTATTCCATTGTGTCGCACCATGGAGCTTTATTAGTTCTACATTTTATATTAGAGGTGGATACCTAAGTTTATTTGTCAGTTGCACTACACCAGAAAAGGCCTTCTCTAACATTGAAAGAACGCTACTAAAACCTTTAGTAGCATTTTGATAAACCCTGCGATACGACATGAAACTAAAAGTCTGAAACTTTTTGCAGCCTTATAGAAAAGGCTACCCAAACTTGACATACTGTAGCATTTTAGAAAGGCTACAAAAAATTATTTCTGTAGCGTTTGTCAATTGCTAGTAAAGTTAACTTTTTTAGAGCGTTGTTCTTGCATTCTTCTTTAGTTTTCTGTAGCGTTCTGTTACTATACATTTTTTGTAGTGTATGTACATTGCTACAGTGTAGTTTTGTAGCATTTTACATTTATTTCCATATCATTTGTAAAACGCTACTAAAAGTTATTTACTCTTTTGCAGCATACTATACTTGCTACTGTTTCCTGTTAATGGCTTGTATCATTCCCAGCAATCACTCACATAATAATCAAATTAAAACCAACATTCAATCATATAATCTTCGTACTCAAACCAACAATCAATTGATCGATCACATGATCATCATATTCAAACAATTGAAAAAAACGTTAACCGCATAATCAAATATGATATCCATAACCATTTCGATAATAGTTTTTCGACAAAATGAGCAAATTCACATAAAATTCATAACCATTCACAAACAAGTTTACACAACTAGTACTAACAAAATGTTACAATATATTAAACAATTAGAGCCATGTTCATTAATTGTTTACCCACAACTCTTACTGCAGCTGGTCTTTACTCCGAAAAAGCTAATTACCTGAAGACAAGTTTAACAATTAACAAATGATCATGAAAGTACTTTACATATTTAAGGCATGTCAAACATCCTTAGTTGAACTTTTATTAAATTTAAATAGTTTTGATAAAACTTGGTAAACTTAGTTAAATTTTTACAAAACTTGGTTTATAAAACTAATTTAACTTTTATAAAACTTAGTTAACGTAGTTAAATTCTAATAAACCTTAGTTAATTTGTATAAATTTATTTAATTTTTCTAAAACTTAGTTGAATTTTGAAAATTTGATTAATTTTATAAAAATTAGGTAAATTGTTATAAAGCATGGTTAACTTATTTATAACTTTATATATATTAACTCAAATTTATAAATTATCTCAATTGTTAAAACCTAAAATTCCAAAACTTATATTTTAATTAAACTAAACATAAATTATCTCAAACTTAAATTTTTATTAACTTAGATAATTTTTATAAATGATCCTAAACTTATACATTTTCATAAACTTAGTTAATTTGTTATTATTATTGTAAACTTAGTTAGTTTATTATTATTATTATTATTGTAAACTTATTTAATCTTTATAAAAATTAGTTAACTTAGTTAATTTTTATGAACTTAATTTTTGATATTATTGTTATTATTAATTATAAAACTTAGTTGACTTAGTTAATTTATTATTATTATTATTATTATTATTATTATAAACTTAGTTAATTTTTATCAAACTATAGTTTATTATTATTATAAATTTAGTTAATTCCTTTTATCAAACTTAGTTTATTATTATTATAAACTTGTTAATTTTTATAATACTTAGTTATTTTTTATAAAAATTAGTTAATTTATTCAAACTATTTTTGTTTATTATTATTGTTGTTGTTATTGTAATTAAACTTATAAATTATCTCAATTGCTAAAACTTAAAATGTCATAACTTATATTTTAATTAACTTAAACTTATAAATTATCTCAAATTTAAACTCTATTAACTTAGTTATTTTTATAAATTATCTCAAACTTATAAATTTTTCATAAACTTCGTTAAGTTGTTATTATTATTATTATAAACTTAGTTAATTTGTTGTTGTTGTTATTATAAACTTAGTTAATTTTTATAAACTTGGTTTTTGTTAATATTTATTTTTGTTGTTATTATTAATAATTATAAAACTTAGTTGACTTAGTTTTTTTTAATGACTTAGTTAATTTATTATTATTATTATTATTATTATTTTAAACTTAGTTAACTTTTATCAAACTATAGTTTATTTTTATTATAAACTTAGTTAATTTTTGTCAAACTTAATTTATTGTTATTATTATTATTATAAACTTGTTAATTTTTATAATACTTAGTTGATTACAGCAAAACCGTCATTGATTACAACAAAAGAAATGTTTGAGTTTTATCTAATCTGAAAAGTAGACTGAAACCAACCTTCGAATAGACACAAATCACATACCTTTCTGACAAATCGGATCAATTAGGAACAAGTAGATCAGCATCTTAATTTGGATTCCCTTTATCTCAAATTCCATGTCCTCTTAACACTGCTTTGCTTTAAATACGGTAAAGTAGGAACCATAAGTGCATGTAACTTTATTTTACATGCCCAAACAAACTTTATATTTTACAAATTCAAGCGGAAATGGTTAGTAGCAGAAAAACATTATTTTAGATGCAAGAAGAAGAAGGCTCCATCAAGGCGGAGGTTTAGCCAATTCATCAAGAAGGCTTGGATTTCGCCTTTATACAACTAGTCTAGAGCCACACATGAATTATGCTACTGCAAGTGTGAATTTCATAGTTTCCTTCAGATTTTATTTGCATGTTACTATAATTCAATAATTGTACATGTCTTTATAGCAAAGGACCTCCATGAGCAAAGAATTATATGGAGTAAAACTCAGAGATGTTGTTAGAGAGGCAAAGAAGAGGTTAAGTGAGAAGCTTAGAACTAAAAAGTCTTCTGAAATTGTTAAAAGGTATTAAAGTCAATGCATGTTCACTTTCTTGAAATTTATAAAATAATAATCTTAGCATGTGTTACCAACTCATGTTCACTTCCTTGAAATTTATAAAATAATAATCTTAGCATGTGTTACCAACTCAAACTTATGCATTATATCTCACACTTTAGACTATCCACACACTTTTTGCATAAAAAAGAAAGGATGGATTGAACTTACAAGTCTGTAATGCAAAGTTCTTGGTTATTATTAACACACTATAGAAATGAATAATTAATCCATGCATACATATTCCTCTTTCCTTAACATGACAGTTCATACCTAATAAAATCCACCTAAATTTATAAGCATTTATCCACCGCAACCTAGCTCTTTATAATAATACTTTTGAGGTTTGAACTAAGTCCACCTACATATCTATCTAATCTCTACCTAAATTATACAAAGTAATAGTATTTTGCCAACCATGATACGTATATACTTTTTCCCAAACCAGGCATAAAAGCATGGGAAATGTTGTAGCTCATTCTGAAGGTTCGAACAGCATATAAAGAGAGGTATTTTCCAAGAAAAGGTCTAGAAAATTCAAATGGAGTTTAGTATAGTTTAGGCTAACATGTTCTGTCTGGAACATGCTATTCCTCTTTACTTCACTCTACCATGACCATTCTGAACCAACTTGCACAACAGATTCGCCAAGCTTCAACTCTCAGCCTCAGACATGTGGGCTTTGGTTCAAAAAGCTTTCCGTCTAGTTCAAGTCTCTTGATCCCGTTGTTTCAGGATGTTTGGTGAAAAACAAAGACGGTGATGCATAGCTGAAGATTGTGGTAGGATACTTCACCGTTGTTGTAATTTTTAAAAGGTATGTAGTGGTTACGCTGATATGTAGTGGAATAGGTGGAATACCATCTTCTTTTTAGGAATCAGTCTACAGTCATTCTTTTGTGTATTGTTATAGGTGTGCTACTTTTTTATAGCCAAATATTGGAATGATGATAGTATGTACTTTTTGTATAGTCTTTTATAATTCAGTTATGCAGTTATCTTTTTTCCAGGTATATAGATGTGCAAGACCAAATTACTCCAATACAAAAATGTATGAATGTTATAATCAGTTGAACCAATACAAGAAGAAAATAAATTATGTTGCCACAACTAGCACATGCACCTATGTGTTACTGTATGGGCTCAACAGACTTTTACACACATACATTTTTTACTTTCAAAAGCCAAAAGGAGAATCAAATGACTGAGATATCAAAAACTATCCTATCCTATGTTTGCAAATAGTTTGAATGCTACTTAATTTCTCTAATAGTTATCAAAATCGGTATAAATAGAAGTTTTATCTCTAATAAATCAGTGAAAAGGCCCAAAAGCATAACAGGGTTTATCATTATGGGGAAACATCAACATTCAAGTAAGAAATAATAATATCACGCAGAGTATGAGAGAAGTGTAGAGAAAATTAGTAGAAACACTTGACCAAGCATCGCAGCTTCTGCTTCAATTCCATCCACTCCCCAGCCAACAACGCGTAACCCATCAATTATAGTTGAGTGTGAGTCTGTACCAGCCACACTGCCAGGGTAAAGCAGCCCTTCATTATTAAAAAAAAAATTCCCAAGTATTCAAGATTAACCTGAAACCAACAACTTATTATTTAATGATTGCAAATCAATTGTAAAATTGTTATTTCAATTTTGACTAAAGTAACTTTCCTATAAAAAGAATTGACCAGAAATTATTACCTGGTGAACAATACCAGATCCTGGTGGAATAACAAACATCTTTCGGAATGCGCTGGCTCCCCATTTCAAAAATCCAAATCTCTCCTTGTTGCATCTGAATTCAAGTTCCATGATAGTTTGAACTGCATTTTCTGATCTTGCTACATTCACTTGAACTGAGTAGTCGATAACTAGATCCACAAGAAGCTACAAACCATTTTTCATTCATTTCCATTGTAATATATAATATAACATCCATCTCAAGCTAAAGGACATTATTTTCTTCTAGAAGTACATAGAAGAAAACTATTGTTACTTAAAGATTCCTTTTAGAGAAATACATCATTGGTGCATACAAGTGATAACTGAATATGTAATTATTATTTTCATTCTTGTTTTAAGATCCAAAGAACCAAAGAGTACCGTTAACCCAAATCGACACCCTGAATTGAGTCTGAAAGCAATAGCCCTTTTTATCAAGGCAAATAAAATAGAAATAAGGAATAATAACTTACAGGTAAAGTAAAGAGACAAGAGATTTTTATAGTGGTTCGGCTGTGAACGAAGTCCACGTCCACTTTATAATTTTTGTTATGGACTGACTGCAATTACAAGTTGAATCCGATTACAATTTGATTGGATCTTGTAAGTTAGATCAAGTCACTAGAGTTAGAGTTCACTAGAGAATCACAGTGAACCCTTTGGATGACTGTTGTGTGGGAGGAGAAGTGTGAAGAATAGTTTCTGTAGAGTTTCAGCAACCAGTCCAGAAGATCCCCCTTATGTTGCAGATGGGTGAGTATTTATAGGGATTGGAGAGCTATCGGACCAAGCCGCTTTGCCAGAAGCCCACATATGATGGTATGAAGACGCTCAAGAAATTCCATAGTGAGCCGAGCCAATTTGATGGATCGCTAGCGATCCATAGGGCATGGATTGCTAGCGATCCATGTAGCTAGAATATTTTTTCGGTCATTTCTCATGGATCGTGCTTCTTGCCTTATGTAGATGCTCTCCATGTAATTTCATGAATCAATGTCTTATTTTGATGATGATTCATGTACTGATTGCGTTTTTCTCTCGAGTCCCTCTTGGTTCCATCTTTTGATCCTTTTGGTTGATTCTTGAGTTGTTTTGACTTGATGCAGATGTCCCAACTTCCATGTCTATTGGGTTAAAATCCCGGATAACATCTGCCCCCTAGAGTATGCCTTTGTTGGAAACAAGGCGTACTCTGGAAGTTATTGCTTTTGAGTTTCTATTTAGTGAGGTTCAAATGATCATATTGAGGCCATCATGCGAATTTGTCTTTGGCTATTCAGCCTTCTGTTGAGTTCTGATGGGAATCGTCATAGCTCATAATAATAAATCAATTTCGGTCCCACAACTTTCACGATTCTTGCAAATAACATGTGGATCATGCTTGGAAAATTTGTAGGAGATTGGTTGCAATTTGATGGATCGATAGCGATCCATAGCCCATGGATCGCTAGCGATCCATAGACTTAGCATTTTTTTTCAATCTCGTATTTAGCTTCACATTCGAGCTGATACTTCCTTCTCAACCATATTTTCTTTTGCGAACCGAGCTTCCTGCCTTACGACTCGATCCACAGCATTAAAACCCTAAATTCTCATTTGCCATCGCCACTGCTAATCTCCGTTGCCGGAGCTTCTTGCCATCGACCATACTAGACTTCACTGTCGCCTTGACCTAGCCCCTAGTTCCTGTTGCTTCGTCTTTTTGGATCACCGTCGACCTTACTTGCTTGGATCACCGCCGATCTTTCCTGCCTTAGGTCACCACAACCTAAGTTCAACCGTTTTCACCTTTTGACTTTTGACTAGAGGTGGGTAATGAGATTTTGGCATTTGTTTAGCAATTCGATGGTGAGGTTGTATTGGTGGTGAACGTTATGGGGAATTCGAGTTGATTGCAATTTTGTGGAAGAAGATAGTAAATCAGGTCTTGAGTTCTTCACGGAATGAAATCCGGGCTTTACCCCGATGCTTGACATGTTTTGCTATCTTCGTCCATAGAATCAGAATTCACTTGCACCGAGTTACATTGTTAATCCGGCATGACGTCTTGTAGATTGGTTTTGGTTTTTTTGGGAGGTGATAATAGCTTAGGTAGCGTCTTGTGTGCAGCTTATGCTGTTATCATCTTTCGGAGAGCTAAGATTGAATTATGCTGAGATTTCTTTACTTGATTCGGACCTATCAATCTATAGTTGCTCACTTCGGATTGGTCCCATTATTGCACAATCGGTGTACCTAGAATGGAAAGAGCTTCCCGCATCGCTTCAGACAGCGGATCCGTTATCGATCATTGGTCGATAACCGGTAAGTGTAGGAGAAATAACTTTAATGAGTGATACGAGAAGCTCTTTTCTTCCTTCACTGCGAATGAACTATCTACATAGGATAGAGCATTTTTATTGTTCAGGACACCGAGCCCATCCCACATAGATAACACACTGAACTTGCATCGGTCAACACTTGGAACCCGATGTGTCGGCATAAATTGATATTTTTTCGGAGTTCAAGTGTCGTAGGGGGACTTTTAGTTAAAAATAGAATTGCCTGACCGCAATAGATACAAGTTTTGTTTTATAGAATGAAGCAACCGTCATCTCGTCGTAAGTCCAGTGAAGGAAGTCCGCCACTTTCAAAAGCTGAATCTTCATCAGTTGCGCCTTCACAAACAGTTTCAGTAGAGCCTACTTCTTCAATACCGCGAGCTAAATACGGTTGATTGGTTTCGGTTAGTCCGGTTGTAGACCGGACTCCTCCAAATTTTAGAGTTCTACTCAATCCTCCCAAGAGAGCTTTCCTCCGCAATCTCTGCTAAAGTTCTACATAACATTTGTTTACAATATGGCATTCCAGACGATGACATGCGCCTTCCATCGAAGAATGAGTTTGCACATATGTCACGTTCATGGTACACCGCTTGCCACTAGTATATGTGCTTAAATGGAGCAGTTCCCCCTTTCAATTACTTCTTGAGAGAAACACTTTTGAACTTGGGAATTGCTCCATTTCAGGTTCATCCTAATGGGTATGCGATCTTGATTTGCCTACGTGTCTTGTTTATGCGGACATTTAATCGTGCCCCGAGTTTCGATGAGTTGAGATATTTTCTCTAATTCAAGAAGAAAGACGAATGTCCATCGCTCATCGTCATCGAGGCCCAAAGAAACTGCATGATCGTGTTGTAGCTTCAAAGTAACCTGTCCTAATTTAAGACCCAGTATTTCTTTGTTAGGTGTCCCGAGGGATTTAATCGTCTTTGGACGATGGGGGGTAAGTTCTCTCTTTTACTTATTGAGATTTAATACGTCGCTATGGGATTTTTGATAGATTGAATACTTCTTGCTGTTATTCCGAGGCTGAACAAAGATCCATTACTCAATCCGATTTTCCATACTCTAAAGGCCGTAGACGCAAAAGAGAGATCAGTTAAGTTTTTGCTAACGGACGAGAATTTGCTTCGGTATGGGCTGTTGCATCCCAACAGATATGTCATGGCCATTGAAATTCTGTCTCATTCTCGTTCTCGTTCCAGAATTCGAACACGTTCCACTTCTTCATCACATGGCTCCGAAGGAGGCGATCTCCCAGAAGGAGAAGGTCTGTCTGGCGGGTCGACCGAAGAAATTCATAAAGGAAGAGGTGTTACGACTGGAGCCAGTTGCCTGCCCAGGATTCCCTCGATTCCGGAGGAGAAGAAAGAAGAATTCAAGTAGTGTGAGGGTAAGGCTGTAGTGACAACGGAAAAGGCGGAGGGTGAAATTGAGAGCAGCAGAAGTTATGATTCCTCCTCTAGTGATGATGAATTTGATGTAAGTTCCTATGTTGGAAATTTTGAATCATTGATGAAACTTCGAGAATGAATCTCGTTCTCCCGGATTCGCCTCCCTAAGAGATTCGTTTAAAGATGCCCCCAGCAGCCAAGCGAATTCAGGATTCCCCGCTTAAGGACACCGGTATTGACTTTGGTGATTTGAGCAACATTTATGTAGATTTCGATGTCATGGGAGAAGATTTCGAGTTCGAGGGATCGTCTCCTCGTTCTGGTCATATTGTGTCTAGAGTCAGCCCGATTTCTACCATGGTGATTTCTTGATCCGATTTGTGACGTCCTTTTAAGCCACCTATGACATGTTACACATTTCACTAAGGACACGTTCACTTACACATGCATTATTAAGGTTCATTTCTTATCGCTAAAGCTCTTTATTTATTTAATTTTTTTATATCAGGTACTATGAGAGGCCGTGGACTTTATGAGGACCTTGAAAAGTTCACTGATATGTAACGCTGGTCAGGATGGTTTTCTAGCCGCCATCAGCCCAGTGAGACCAAGGAAGAGTGGAGAAGGAGGAAAGACTTGGAAGCCGAAGTATGTTATCGGGACGGCAGAGAACAAGATAGGGTTTACAAGAGTGGTTATGAGAAGAGAAAAACTCCAAATGACCAAGAAGAGCCGCCCAAGAAGCCAAAGGTAGATCGCGGTTCTCATCCCTCCGAGCACCAAGCATTTGCTCCGGCTCCAATCTCTGTCGGAATTGAAGTTCCGGGTTCCACTGTTCAATTTTTACCTTCATCCCAAGCTACGTCAACTCACGTAGTGCTCACTTCTGGTTCTTCACATCCTCGCAAGAGGCCGGCTTATATTCTCCCATCCAGCCTCCCTAGACTCAAAGCTGCACTCCCCGGATGGTTTTTAAAGGGAGAAAAATTTGATCACGACCCGCGCCCAATCCATAAAGATTCCTATATGCCCCATCTCCAGGCGATTCAAAGTGATTTGGATCAAGCTAAAGGATAGGAAAAGTTATGCACGCAACTGGAAGACATGAAGCGTGACAATTATCTTGAGATCCTTTCCTTTGAATCAAAAAAGGACGATTATGAGAGGGCGTTAGCGGAACGTAACACCAGAATCGAGCAATTAACAAAGGAGAGGGACGCTGCACTCTAAGAGAGTAAGAGCAATGCTAGCTTGCTGAAGGAATTAAAAGAGGCCCACACAAAAATAGAAATCATGTTCCGAGATGAAATTAAGAAGGCCCACATGGATGAGGTTAAGCTTAAAGAGGAGCTTGAAGCCCATGACATGATCATTGAAGCTCAAAGGAAAACTATCGCTGGTCATAACAAATTTGTCGAAGCCTATAAAAAGAGAATTGCTGACTACACGGGGATGGTGGAACCCCATGACAAGACCGTTTCTGATCATAATCAAATGATTGCTTCGCTCCAGGAAAGAGTCGCACAGCTTAACGCTGAGAACACCCAAGTTGAATTTGAGAAGGCTACCATGACAACGGATTACTTGGAGTTGCATGATACTTTTGAAAGGAACATGGAGAAGATGGATGACACTATCTCGAACTTCTATGTTAACTCCATGCTGCATCAAGGAAGCCTCAACTATCTGGGCCCCAAATTCCCGCATACTCTTGCTATGGTTTAGGAAGAAGTTTTGGCCCGTTTTCGAGAGAACGGGGATGTATATACCGGTCAAGAGTTGGAGGATGCCTATCTCAACGAAGAGTCGAAGAAAGCTTTGATAGAGGGTCGGGATATCATTCGAATTGAGAGAAAACACAAGGCCATCGATGTTGTTGTGATTGCAACTGTCAAAGCGCCGCCAGAGCCTTTCATTTTCAGGCCTAGTGAATCATCAAAATAGCCTCGCGATTAGTTAGCGAGCTCAGCCAGTATCGCCTTGTTGTCTGCCCTTCCAACAACTGTCTCGGAGGCCTCGGGTGGTCCTGGAACTTCTCCAATGATTGTACAGCCATCCAAAGAAGGAGAAGGCAGGGAGTATGAGGTTGAAATTTTCGGCCATTCTTCTGATGCAGGTAACCTACTTGTTTCCCCCGAGTTTGAGAATTTTTAGCTCACGCCGCAAGAACAATACGAATTAAATGCTTTCATTTTTGATCTTATAGGTCCGACTTATTTACCTACCGACCTGCCGATCTCTTCGGTCCCTGGGCTTGGTGCTATTTCAACTGCCTCGATGCTTATTTCTATAGCCGCTTCGATTGCTGCACCTATGTCTGACTTACAACTAGGGTCAAAATCCAAGAAGATTGCTACATCGCACATGATATATGGACGACCCTTTCGTCTATTTGGAGGGCGATTTCACAGCAGCTAAAGCTTAAGAGCAGGAAGACCAAACTGGCCAGCTAAATAAAACTGAACAGTAGATGGTGGCCGTTAAGAAGGAAAAGATCAAGGAGTGAAAATCTTCAAGGGCTCTCCCAAGTCCCGGAAGCGCAGGACCAAGGGGAGTCTTCCGAGAAGGTCGAAGAACAGGGAGGAGATGCTGGCATAGAGGAGATAGTTGTTATTTCAGGTAGCAACATAACTCCTGGCAGGGATTCTGAGAGGAAGAAGAAACTTTTAACCAAAGGTGGGAAGGGGAGAGATGGAAATAAACATTGACAGGCTCGAGTAGCAGTGGAGCCAGATTTTGGGACACTCTGATTTGTTTGATACGTGTTTTTTACAAGTCCAGAGCTTGCATTTATTGCTTTTGTTGTTGTAGCATCTATATTTGCCTTTTTTTGTTGGCCGATGTTGTGTGGGTACGGCCCGCACATTTTGGCTTTGTATAGAAAATGCTATAAGTAATACAATGTTGACATTTTAATTGTAACTTTATTTGTCTACCTATTTATGTTTCATGTACTTTTGTCAATTTTATTTACTGCTATTTTATCTAGTACGTAATTACTGCCAAAATTCTTTGTTGGGAGTAATAGAACCGTGAAGTACTTTGTTTCTGTTTTTGAGTATCGGTGTGTGTTCCCCCTAGTTCGTAGGGCAGTTTACTTCAAACACTTGACAAATGACCGGTTGATCCGTATGACTCTTTGGATGTTTGAGCATCTCGATTCTAGAGATTTTGTAAGTCAACAACCGGAATTCTTTAAAAGTTCGTAGTTATTTGTCATTGCAGGATTCATACCCATTACTCCTTATAGTGGGAGTGGAATAATTCTTATTAGTCCTGCAATAGACGAGTTTTCTGGCACTGCCAAAACAATGCTAGTAGTTAAGAGTGTGCGCAGCTTTTAAGAGTATGCGCGGCTTATGAGATGTGCGGCTTTTGGGAGTGTGCGTGGCTTTTGGGATCGATATGACCCGTCCATCCGGAATGGTTTGGAATCTCCTAACGTTACCAATCTTCGGGCAACGTGAGGAGTTCATGTTTCGAGAGCGTGGTTCCACAACTCAGGAAGTAATGCACGGCTTATGGACGCGCACGGCTTTGAATGGGGCCTTCCTGGTGTTGCCGGAGCAACACCAGTTCTTAGAAGGTAGAGTTCGAGTTCCGTCGATCCAACGGTTTGATTCGATTTGCTTCCATCCACCCGGTGGGTAGATGGGGCATACTTGAGCGTGGTTCCACTATCTCAAGCAGCAACCGGATGGTTTTGAGTCGATTTGACCTTGTCACTACAAGAAAATATATTATTAATAACGCCATTTAATAATGCATTATTGTAAAGCGTTATTGTTTGCCTTTAATTATTTGTTTTTTTACTCTATTTGTTTTGTACTGTTCACATGTAACACTTTGGCCCAAAATTTTCATCTCCCTCCCAAAATCACTTAACCAGATTCGTCCCACTCCCGAATAACACTTAACAATTTTCATCTCCCTCCGAAAATGAAATAACCCTAACCAACGTTCTACTCCATCTCCAATCAACGAATTTCAGCCGTTAGACTCCATCTTCGATCTTCAACACTTCGCGCTTAGCAGTTGTGAAGTCGATGACGCCTAGAACCATAATCTCTAATCTTTGATCTTTGATTTCACTTTTTATCAATATGTTCCAGATTTGAAATAGAGGAATGTATATTCGAAGGTGTATTATCAACATGATAATTTATAAACAATTTCGCTCTTCATCAATCTCACCCAAAATTTATAAGCGATTCTTTTTCTTAGGCTCGGACTTCGACTTTAGTTGATTTGTCTTCAACTTCAATATCTATATCCAGTTCGGCATTTGTTTCTCTCTTGGTGTTTACGAAGGTACTTTTCTCTCCTCCTTTTCCTTCGAACTTGAATTGTATTGCATGCTTCTGATCTATAATTTATGATCTGTAGTGTCAAACTTCCATCCATTATATATATATATGTATGTTTCATTTTTTAGTAGAAGATCTCAATTTTATGGAAGACGGTTGCTTTTACTGCTTGAAATTTAATTCTATGTTATGACTCTGTTAGGTTTGATTCAAATTGTTGGGCAATTGATCTACATTTTTATTAAACCTGTTTCTGCTGGAATTGAATTTGTTTTTGTGGAGAAAGCTTGAATAAAATAGTTAAATTATTTTGATATTGGGGTTTGAAATGCATCATTTGCATAGATTTGATATTTATTGTTGAGATTCACACTAAAATCTAATCGATATGGAGTAGTTACAAACATCTTTGCTAAACAAGTTTATTAAATGCTTTTTTGAACTTGGATCAAATTTATTTGCATTAGCTATCATCGATGAAGTTTTATCTCTATCAATCACTTGAAGTTCTGTTATGTTTATAAACATTTATAGGTGCATCGGGAAGTGCCAACGATTCTTAATTAACATGATTTGTTAGCACCAAAATTGGTCACTAACCTCGTAGAAGAAGATTGTGAAGAGATATAAGTGATGAAATCAAATTAAACAGAGAAGCAGTGCTAATCTAAATACAGAAAGTAAGAACACCAAATTTATAGTGGTTCGGCGTAATTGCCTACGTCCACTTTGAGGTTAAACTTTATTGATCTTCTTTATAGTTGATTACAAATACAATTCGTGAATCAAATGCTTGAATGAAGTTGTTAAGTAGAGAAGATGAGTCTTGAAAATGGCAGAGTC
The DNA here is from genome assembly GCA_030737815.1 of Allium fistulosum. Lineage (NCBI taxonomy): Eukaryota > Viridiplantae > Streptophyta > Magnoliopsida > Asparagales > Amaryllidaceae > Allium > Allium fistulosum. The sequence goes on along the minus strand of CM060906.1, from coordinate 61,725,841 downwards.
TCCCCGGTGTTTTCTCTCCAAAAAAGGATCCCTTTCACTGTGACCCTGCCCCTCTATTTATAGGCAAAGATGGGCTGGACTTCCCAAGCGGGCTTGTTAGCCGAACGTTCGAGCCCAGGCGCTGCATGCCGAACCAGGTACGCCGAACGCTTCCATGCCGAACGGTCCTTCCCATGCCGAACAGTCCTTCCCATGCCGAACGGTCCTTCCCATGCCGAACGGTGCTCCTGATGTATGGGAAGTGTAGGGTGGTTGCAGTGAAGCCGAGCGTATCTCTATTTGAAGCTCTTGACCGACCAATGTAAGTAGTTCGAACGCTCTCGTTGCCGAGTTATCCTATCGCCGAGTTCCACTGACGCCGAGTGCCTCTGGATGCCGAGTACCGTGGGATGCCGAACACTAGTTGACGCTGAGCATAGGTTGTTGCCGAGTGCTCTCCTTGACGCCGAATGCCCTTACGCCGAGTACTCTTGTACGCCGAACAATCTCGTATGCCGAGCAGCCTTGACGCCGAGTACTCTGGTACGCCGAACAGTCTCGATGCCGGACACTAACAGATGCCGAGTACTATGCCGAGCACACTTGTCGCCGAGTACTAGTTTCCTGGTCAAATCCCCAGGAAACATGATTGCAGCTTTTTTGTGGTTTTGAAAGCTTCCTCTTTGTATCTAAATGCATAATGCATCAACTGGTAAGTTAGAATTTTCACTTAAAGATTTGTCTTAAACCAAGTATCCTGTTAACATTTTTCAATACCAGAGTATCATTGTCATTTCACATGAGATTGAGTCTGAGTGTTAACTTTGTCACAAGGACTGTTATTTTACCCTGCATTACCTTTTTATGTACCTGGTTAATGCAGTTGGTTGAATGCCCTTCTATTTAGGAGGTTCTGCCAAGCGATAATTTTAAGTGGATCCAACTAGCAGTGGTTCAGATATGGCGTAAACAATTTAAAAAGATAAACGATATTGAGCTTGAAGTTTATGAATTAGACAAATTTCTTGCATGTTTGAAGAAGCATTAATAAATAATCATGTGTTATTTTCTCTTTTTATATATTCATATATGTGGTGAATAAACTTGTTAGTTCATATTGGCAAATTTCATCTGTTTTATTTTCATCAGTGCATCTTTGATATTGTTTTTTAGTTACATGATCCCCTAGTATGAAAAGTGTGATGTAGATTATTAGAATATGAATCGATTTGACATTTTTAATGTGATTTGTTATTAGTATCATAGGTGTATGATATAATTGTAAGCGTGAATAAGATGAAATTCTACCACTTGATAACAATATGAAAAATAAGAAATTGTGCTCATTCGGTTCTCTGTTATATTTGGATGATACTAGAAAATAAAAATTGAGATTGATAAGGATCTTTTGCTTCAAATATACTAGAAAAAAGAATCATATTATGTGATGATGATGATGAGCATGAACATGAATATTTACCCAAAATTAGAAGGTTGCTGCAGTAAAATAGTCTTGGCTACATGTTCATGTTATTTGTTTCATGCCTATAACTCTTATTATTATTGTTTTAATTTCAGGTTTAATTTCTAGCTGGCTTTCAGAAAACAATCAAACATTTAGATGAGCATCTTGTTGAAATTGGCACAAAAGTGAGTATCTTCATTTGATATGAAGTGTTCCAGGTCAAAGCCTTAAGCCCAACATTATACGTCTTTGTGTGCTCATTTAATCCTCGCCATTCATTTACAATAAATCTTAAAATCATATAGAAAAATTTACATAATATACGGAGACATGGAAAAACAGAACTAGATGATTATCTACATAAACATTTTTCTTTGTATCAATTGTCATGACTACAGTAAACTGCTAAGTCAATATATGATAACTTATTAGGGAGGAACTAAACCAAAAGAAGTCAAGAAATATGAAGGTGAACGGATGCATTTACACTTTAGCAACAAAAAAGGAGATTTATGCATAACTTTTTAAATTATATTTCCCAAATCTTTAACAAAGAAGGAGACTCACAAGTTAAGTATTCCTAAAGGAGAAAATAAAAATCTGAATGGAATACATGTTTAAGGAAAGGTTGGTGCTGATGTCAAAATACTGAAGTATTTTTAGTGATAAGTCACATATGTCAAATTATAATTTTTTGGTTGAAATAGACTGAAAATATGGAACCAATAGAAAGATGGTACACATGCAATTTAGCACTAAAAATAATAAGATGGCTTAGCACCCACGTTTTTCTCATTTATGAAACTGATTCTTGTTGGATTTCATTTCACAGATGTATAAACTCATCTGATGTAATTGTAAAACTTAAATGTTAAGTCTTATTAAATTGAAACAATGTGGAGAACCCTGAGCTATTTGTAGTGAGTGATTAAGGCTGGTGCATTGAGATGTTTGTGCTCTTTGAGCAATGAATTTACCGATCGAACTTTAGTTTTGAGAGTTTAAGCAATGAACAATGATTTTAATATCTTTACATTTGTAGGGAACTAATGTACAACACATAGCATGTGGTATATGACAATCTGGGCAATCATAATACAAATATATTATTTGCATTTATAGGTGAAGCACTTCAAATGGGAGATTGGGCACATGTTTTGGTCACCAGATTGTGAAGAGAACATTATGATTGGGATCAATGGGAAGTTTGCGGATCTAATAATACAGTCTATGTTTGGAGATACAATTGTGGTGGAACCCCAAAAAAGTTTCCACATAGAAGGAGTGGTGATTCATTGGCACAACATTAGATAAGTTTAACTTCATATATATTTCAAAATGTGAATAGATATGATAATATACACACTAAAAACTAATGCATCACATTTTAAATTACCGAATGCAGTATAGGACTCCATGGGCTAATGGAACGACCTCGATCTCTCAATGTGTAACCAATCCATGAGAGACTTTTACTTGTAGGTTTATTGTTGACAAGGTACATAACATCTTAATAGTATTTCATTAGTATTATTCCTTTAGCACATTATCTTTTCTAAAATATTGGTTGAAGCATAATACAAGCATTGATAAAGGGTTAGGATAGATAATAATGTTGACTTACTAAGCTGGGTGTTTGTTAGATATCAAATTTTATTTATTTTACTAACATTTGTTTAGGGTCGAATGATAAACATTGAACAAGATTTACATATAGTTATATATAGTCTCTTCTTTTATTAAAGAAAAAAAAATCATGAAATATATATTACCTAAATTGTTGATGAATTGATTTGGTTTGGTTAAGGTTAATTAAGTGTGGTTTGAGGAGTTTAATCCCTGACATGTGTCTGATATGTACATGTATCAGATATAGGCATATCTATGCTTATTTTGAATGTACGGTTTTATGCTAGTGTGACTTTTGTTTTGTTTTGTTAAAGTTTCACTGTTGTTTATTTTTTTATTTATTAATCAGTAATGCATTGCAAAGTTATTGAACAAATAATTATAGTCGATATATAACAATGCAATTGTACTGATACTGATTTAGTGGATAATCGCAGAATTTCCAAAGGAAAATTACCTTTGGGTATATTTTTGATGCACTACCAAGTATTACTTTCAGGTATATTTTTTATCTGTTTTTCGTATGGGTTTGTTTTTAAGCTTTACTTTTCCTGAAAGATGTTTTTTCATAAGATGAAACTGGAATTAAGGTAGAAAGTTGTTATATGTACAGCTACTCTATTTGATGTTATTATCAAAGTCTAGTATTGTTGCGTATGATTTCACAGTTCCTAATATCTTCGTTGCACAATTGATGACCATTAATAACAGTGCTCAAATCGTACAGATTACTTATATGATTTATAAATTACTTGCAATCTTATATTTGGTTTAACTCATCTAGAATCAAATTTATGAGCTAACTGTAAATGTTTAAAACTAGATGTATCAAGTATATGTAAAAATGCACACAACATGAAACGAGCATCAAATACAATTCACAAATTGATGTAAACACCTTTGATCATTATACTTGTTTAATTTATCTACATTTGATCCTTATTAAAAAATATTAACTTCATTAATATTATTAAAAAATCAACACTTCTCAATTGTATCATAGTCAACACTTCTCTCAATTTAATGAATAAATTCATTTGGCAGGTATCTGTTTCTCTCACTGAGATAGGTGAATCACCAGATCATCGCAATGAATTGATTGAGCTAGTTTCTTTTACGCAATCCGGGATAATGCAGTTATTTAGTCAGAATCAGTTACAAGTACGAAATACACAGATTTGGTTTTGTATTATTTTGTATATAGATGAAGCTTGCTTGTAGTTGCATAGACTATAAACCATAAAGAGTAATTTTGTATTCTCTTTCAGGAATTTTTATTGTTTGAGAGGGATTTCACTTTGTCTATGATGGAGTTTCAAGAAGATTCTTCCATGGTTGATTCCTGAACAATTTTGGATAGGCTTACCAGGTAGCCACCCATTCCTTTATTTTTCTGAATGACTTTTTATATATAGTAATTTTGCATAGTAATTTTGCGTTTTCCCCATTCTAATGCAATTTGCCCCCACACCATCTTCTTTTTGTATCTACATAGCTTGATTATGTAAGAAATTACATAATCTCAAATGTCACTCTTCTAGCTTTTCATCTACAGAGGAAGGGGTATTTGAAATGACCCACTAAAAATTAAAGTGTTTTTTTTTAAATAGTGGCCATTTAATCAAGAAAACATTGCATTCCAATTTTTCTTCTATCCAAGACCTTTTGTCAATATAAAAATATTGGTTTACTCATTTCATACTAAACTTACATATATGAAGATATATAAGTCATTTTCTACTTAAATCAGAGTTTAGAAATTTGTAAGTAGAAACCTGTTTGGGTATTACTCAAAGGAAATACTCTCTACATAGCAATACTGAATCTAAAAATCATATTTTTAAAGTATACTTGGGTTAGTGCATAACTATTGGTTTCATGTCTCAAGACTTATCATTTTGCATGAATTCCCCTAATTTTATTTCTGTATGAACAGTGCTTTAGCTTGTACATGTGTGTGTGCATGTTTCTGTGCATGTGTATGTCGGTGGGAAATTCTGGAGCCTTATTTTTTTTCTTTCTTGTCAACAAAATATCTGAGTCTTCCCTAAACTTGGGTTATAAAACAGAGATGAAAACTTAACTTAAAACTCTTTAGTGCTGGCTTAACCCAGTCTCAAGGAAATGGTTACGTTAGCCACATTCAACTTGCATTTTTCTTAAGCAAAGTACATATCATTTTGTTTTCTTTTCTAAGCTACTCTAATTCCTCACTCTGCCAGGTTTTATTGCAATTTAAACATGAATTTTCCTAAGCCATTCACTTGATTGTATGTTCAAACCATAAATCCTTTCAATCTCAGATTTTTCTACCACTTAAACTAACTGTTCTTAGAGTTTAGAGTTTCGTTTCTTAGCAAAGCATTTGCAAAACAAAGCACACAGTTTCAGCTGATACATATCAGTTCAACACTTACAAAACAATGGTTCTAACAATACAGTGGTTTTCAAATCAAATTTAAACAAAACAACTTAACAAAATTCAGCATAAACATCTATTTTAACTTCAACAAATCTTTAAATATAGCATCCAATTCCTTATGCAGTTAAACATCCAAAGCCTGATTAAATCATTCCTACTTTCCTGCAAAATCACCATGGACTGCCCCATATTAACATGAGACGCCCAATGGTGCATGAAACACACAAGGGTCAGACTAGAGTCTGGTATGAGTAATCTAACTGAAAACATGATTTTTATAACACTTATACATATTCATATTACTTCAAAATGGATAAAGGAACTCAGTGCCACTCTTGTGCATGTTTCTGTGATACATGTGTATGTACATCAGTGCACAACAGATTATATGTGATTTCATGGTTTAGTTCAGTGATTGCAACCATAAGATTCATCCATAAAACATTATAAACCAATCAACATATTCATCAATCCAATCATCAAGTCTTTTCTACCAGGTTACCGGCCATCAGGGATTTTACCCAAGCCCTCTCTTGAACCTATTTCTATTGTTCACTATCAAGTATGTTATGGTCTTTAGCTACTTTCTCTTGTTAAACCACACACTGCCTGGGACATATCTCTGTTAACCTAGCACACTCAGGCCCCTGGGTATAAACATACCATGTGTGAGCTTGCAATGTTCCCCTTGCCAAGCCATATTCTGTAGCCCTAAGATCCAAAAGTCCTTAGTTAAATTACTAGGTGTTATTCTTCCCCTTCCCCATTCCTATGCTAACCCCTTCTGCATAGTATACTTTAATCAGAGAAATAAGCAGACATCCAGCCAACATATATTCATCCAGAAATTGGAAGTCATGTTCTCATAGGCAATCATTTTATCATACTAACAGAGGTGATTCCTAAGCATATTATTTTTGTCTATGGGTTTCAGTGGATCAAGTTACAAACATATGGTCATAAATAATTTTCTGGTTGTCTCCTTTTACCTCTGGTTCAATCAGACCTTTTTGTTGATTTAAGATCTGGCTAAACCACAAGTATATGCTTTGATTTGGAGAGTTCATAAAACATAGAAGCTCAGCGCATGTATAACATTGCACCTCTACATTTATCTTTATTTTAGTGGATATGAGACATAAGCAACAACACAATGTTGCAGCCCCACATTTTCTTTCATTTTCAGACCATATATTCACAACATAAATCCTGGTTTTTTTAAGATAATAAATGCATAAGGAAAAACCCATAAAAGCCTACTTCATCTCAAAGTTAAACATAACACGGATAACCATATTCAACCATGATATCCATGACTCTTGTATACTAAATATGTCACTGTAAAGGGATTTACATTTGAGCAGATCAATGACAAGCTTAAGTTATCAAATCATAAAATGAACATAACTTGCAAAAGTGAATTATTAATTCAAATAGGCTGCCTCAATATTCAGGACTTAATGCCACAGTTTTCAGTGAGGTTACTCACACTTAATTCCTTTTTCCCCTAAGCCTCGCTTTCCTTTTGATCCTCTGCCTTCCTCTAACTCTAATGGCCGATGCTCCTTATTTTCTCTGGCTTATGTTTTTACTTTTCCTTTAGGTTATGAAGAGCAAATGGGTATCATCTCACTACACTATGCCTCTTTATATAAATCCTGGCTGTTACTAGGGTTTATGGAATTACCCAATGTCAATTCTACCCCATAATATGGTCTGCCTTACTCTTGATTTATAAGAAGAAAAGGGTATGTGGTCCTTGTTAATTTTTCAGAAAATAAACCTTATTATTTTTATTTTTCCCCGGGTCATGTTATATGCATGACTTTAGTTTTTGTCCTAAGCAAAAGAATTGCTGGAAATGGATAAAATGTTTATCTAAGGGTTCATACCATTTCCATGCAAGCTTTGTTTTTCTCTCTTCTTTTTACATGCAATGCTTATCTGTATACATATGTGACATGTGTATGCTTATTTTTGCCAAAGTCTTTTCATTTTTCTTTCTTACTATTTCTGCCTATATACATATTTGTTTTCTTTATGCTAAACTTTTTAAAGACCTGATCATATCTGCCTATATATATATTTGTAATTTATTTATCCCATCATATATACTAACTGTTGCCTATTTGTCACACAGAAAAATGTGTGCATGTTTGTGCACTATCTTGTGCACATGTACATGTTTTAGACCATATATCTGCAAATCAGTTTCCTATTCCTATCTTTTAAATGCAATTTTTAAACAAATACAAACTAAATTAAATCATGAATCTGCTCAAAAATCTGGGTCATCACATATACCCCTCCTTTTAGGAATTATGTCCCACAATTCTTTCATACTTAACTTAAGTACCATTACTCCCGAAAAATAAATTTTCTGCCCTCAAACCATTCTCAAAAAAAATATCATAATGCATATTCAATTAAAACATTCAGTAATGTAAATAAATTTACCTTTCATTTAATCAAACAGTTGTGGATAATCATTTCAGATTTTATCCTCTACTTCCCATGTGCAATCATTTGGGTCAAGACTCCATTTCACTTTCACTAATTTAATTTCTTTGTTTCTTAATTTCTTGGTTTCTCTAGAAACTATGCCCACTGGCTCCTTTTCATAGATCATTCTAGGATCAATCTGCACATCCTTAGAGGATTCTAGGATTGCCTCTTTATCATGAACCCATCTTCTTAGTTAAGATACATGAAAAACATCATGCATTGCTCTCATTTCTTCTGGTAACTCTAGCTTATAGGCTACAGTTCCTATTCTTTCTAAAATTTTATATGGCCCTATATATCTAGGAATCAACTTTCCTTGTTTCCCAAACCTTAGAACCTTTTTCATGGGTGATATTTTGATAAATACATAATCTCCAACATCATATTGTACTGCCTTCCTTCTTTGATCTGCATATTTCTTTTGCCTATCTTGGGCAGAAGCAATTCTTTTTCTGATCAAAGCTATCTTTTCAGAAGTTTCCTTCACATTTTCTGGTCCTAAGACCACTTTTTCCCCAGAATCAAGCCAACTTGAGGGTGATAAACATGGTCTCCCATAGAGAGCTTCAAAGGGTGACATGCCTATGCTACTATGATGGCTATTGTTGTATGCAAATTCTGCTAAAAAGATATGATCCTCCCAACTTCCTCCCCAATCCAATACACAAGCTCTTAACATATCTTCAAGCAATTTGATCACAATTTCCGTTTGGCCATCAGATTGAGGATGGTATGCTGTGCTTAAGCATAAATCAGTCCCCATTGCTTTGTGAAAACTCTGCCAGAATTTTGAAGTGAAGATGGTGTCTCTATCACTTACTATAGTCCTTGGTATACCATGCAGTTTGATTACTTCTTTCATAAACAACTGGGCTAGTGTACTTGCATTTCTTTCTGATTTCACTGGTATAAAGTGGGCTGACTTGGTTAACCTATCAACCACTACCCAAATACTATCATTTCCTTTCCTAGTTCTAGGCAAACCATCAATGAAATCGATTGATATGTCTTCCCATTTCCACTGTGGTATTTGCAAAGGTTGAAGCATCCCTGAGGGTTTTTGATACTCAGCCTTCACCTGTTGGCAAACCATACATTTGGATACATAGGTTGCCACTGCACTCTTCATACCACTCCACCAATAATCTCTCTTGAGGTTGTGATACATTCTTGTGCTTCCTGGGTGTATAGTGTATTTGCTTTTGTGGTAAGCATCCAAAATTTCTTGCTTCAACTCATCAATTGCTGGAACACATATTCTTTTTCCTTTCTTCAAATGGCCTTGATCATTCAACTGAAAACCTTCCACTGCCTCACCATTTAATATTTGAGTCTTATTTTCAAATAAAAATGGATCTTGGTCTTGTAGCTCTACAACTTTATTCTTCAATTCTGATCCCAGAGTAATAAAACTTAATTTTCCCATTTCTACATTCTCACTGCATAGGCTCATATTTTCTACGTTATCACTTTCTATCTCTGAATCAATTAACAATGATAAAGTGTTAAACTCTTTTACCATCAATCTAGCCATGTTAGCATGTTGTCTACTTAGGGCATGTGCTACTTTATTAGCCTTACCAGGTGTGTACAATATTTCAAAATCAAATGAGGCTAGGAGTTCAATCCAACTTTGCTGCCTCATATTTAATTCTTTTTGTGAAAACAAATATTTAAGTGATTTATGGTCTATATAGACTTCAAATTTTGCTCCTAACAAGTAGTGTCTCCATAACTTAAGAGCATACACTATAGCAGCCAATTCAAGGTCATGAGTAGCATACCTTACCTCACTTGGTTTCAACTGCCTAGAAGCATAAGCTATCACTTGATGTTGTTGCATCAATACTGCCCCAAGCCCTTGTCCACTTGCATCAGTGTACACCACCAAGTTTTCATTTCCTTCAGGTACTTTAAGAATTGGAGCTTGTACTAGTGCTTCTTTTAATTTCCCAAAGGCTTTCTCACACTCCTCAGTCCAAGTAAACACCTGATTCTTCCTAGTCAATCTGGTTAATGGAATTGAGATTTTTGCAGAATCTTTTATAAATCTCCTGTAGTAACCAGCCATTCCCATGAATGATCTGACTTCAGTGGCATTGGTAGGTCTTTTCCAAGCTTGCACTGCAATGACTTTATTGGAATCCACAGATATTCCTTTTTCTGATATAATATGACCTAGAAAATTCACTTCATTTTGCCAAAAAGTGCATTTTGAAAATTTGGCTTTTAAATCTTCCTGCCTCAGTTTCTTGAATACCATATGCAAATGATTTTCATGCTCTCTAACCGACTTAGAATAAATTAGTATGTCATCAATAAATATCAATACAAACTTACCCAAGTATTCTCCAAAAATCCTATTCATCAAATCAACAAAATAGGAAGGAGCATTTGTCAAGCCAAATGGCATTACTAAAAATTCATAGAGTCCATATCTTATGTTAAAGGCTATGTATTTAATGCTTCCCTCTTCTACTTTCATCTGATGAAAGCCTGAAGCCAAATCAAGCCTAGAAAATATTTTTGCACCACTCAATTGATCAAAGAGATCATCAATTCTTGGTAAGGGATATTTATTTTTAACTGTGACTTTATTTGATTCCCTATAGTCAATACATAACCTAAGGGATCCATCTTGTTTCTTAACAAAGACTACTGGTGCTCCCCATGATGAGCTACTGGGTCTAATAAAACCTTTTCCTTCTAGTTCAACCAATTGCTTTTTCAGTTCCATCAACTCCTTAGGCCCCATTCTAGTTGGTCTTTTAACCACTGGGCTAGCTCCTGGAACTATTTTGATTGAAAACTCAACTGGTCTGTGGTTGGGAACACCTCTCACTTCACCAAACACATCAACATATTGATTCACTATGGGGATTTCTTCTAATGCAGGCATGGGTTTTTCATTAGACAATGTAAAAAGGTTGGCTATACTTCTATTCTTGTTTGCCTCACAAAGAACTATTATTCTTTAGGGGCATTTCACCAGAAGGACAAACTTTGCAGTCCAATTAGTTTCTAGGACACACATTCAAAAAAATTACTTTCAAGGCCAAAGTCAGTAGAATAATTACTTTCAAGGACAAAGTCAGCAGTCCAATTACTCTGAAGGACATAATTTCATAGGTTTTTAGGTCCTAGAAACTAATTATTTTACATTTTGTCCTTGAAAGTAATTATTTCAATTGTGTGTCCTAGAAACTAATTCCACTTGCTAAAAAGGCCCTTGTGGCTAATTTCCACTATTCTTTATCCATCAGAAACTTTCAATGATATGGTGGATGTCTCCATATTTATGATAGCCTTATATCTACTCAACCAATCAACTCCTAAAATAATCCCTATGCCCGGATATTGCAACACATATAGGTCTGACTCAAACTCATGTCCTCCTATATTTAATCCTAGTTGCATACATATCATACCCAGAACACATGAACTACCTATAGGGCTTCTAATTAGCAGTGGCTTATCAACAATCATACAATTCAATTTTAATTATTGTGTAATATCATGGGAGATCAATGAGTGTGTAGCCCCAGTATCATACACTACTGCAAAAGGTATTGAGTGAATAAGCAAAGTACCTTCAACTTTACCATTCTTTTCAACACTTGATCCCTCAGCTGCCTTGCCTTTCCCTTCCAAAGCCCCTAATTTTCCTTGCTTAAAATCTGGACAATTCCTCTTTATGTGACCTTCCTTCCCACAATGGTGACAATTGAAGGATGCAGGCCTAACATTTGTGCATCTATTCTTCATATGCCCCTCTTGGCCACAGTTATAACAAGTGATCTTCTTCTTAATTTCAGTAGCCCTGACTTTTTCTTGTTTCTTGGTGGAAGCTATGTCTGTTTTCTTCTTATCATAAGGGTGAAATTTACCCTTTCCCTTCTTGTTTTGGTTATTCTTGAATGCCCTGAAATTCTCTCTAGCTTTATCATGTTGTTCAATGCTCAGAGTCAAATCCAAAACTTGATCAAAAGTCATGTCCTTGTATGGTAGCATGGCTCTACTAAGGCTAGGGTTCAGCCCTTGGATATATCTGCCATTCTTAGCCTCCTCAGTGGTGAAGAGTACTGCACCATACTTTGCCAATGATTCAAATTTCTGAGTGTACTCAGTGACACTCATTGTCCCTTGCCTTAATTTGATAAATTCCTCTAGCAAAGATTCCTTGGCTGATGCAAGGACAAATCCGCCTTCCAACATTACTTTAAATTGATCCCATGTCACTTCTCCTTCAGGTCTTCCAGCTATGATAACCTCCCACCAACCCAAAGCTGCTCCTCTCAATTGCCTGGATGCAATTTGCCTCTTCCTTTGGTCTTCAACTTGCATATCTGTAAAGATTCTTTCCAAAATTCTGAGCCAATTCTAAACTCCCATAACTCCTTCTGTGCCATCAAAAGTTTTGCCTCCAAGATTGGTAAAAGTCTTGAGTAGTTTGGAAAGCTCCTCATGTGGATTTTCCTGCCTATTGCCTACTCCATCCCTTATGGCTCTCATGAATTCTTGCACTTTCACCATGGGTGGTTCACTTGTTCCAACATTTTGATGTCTGGGTCCTACCATAGCTCTATGGATATAACACTTAGGTTAGTCTGTTTTGCCTAATACTCTATAGATTAATTCATTTTAATCTATCACTATTCTGTCATAATAGATATTAATAGTGTAAACATTAACAAACAAAGCATCCAAAGCAGTCAACACTTCCATACATCCAATGCAAACAAGTTCAAACAAAATTTTGCTATGTTATCTAACAACATAGCTCTGATACCAAATGAAATGACCCACTAAAAATTAAAGTGTTTTTTCTTTAAAACAGTGGCCATTTAATCAAGAAAACATTGCATTCCAATTTTTCTTCTATCCAGGACCTTTTGTCAATATAAAAATATTGGTTTACTCATTTCATACTAAACTTACATATATGAAGATATATAAGTCATTTTCTACTTAAATCAGAGTACAGAAATTTGTAAGTAGAAACCTGTTTGGGTATTACTCAAAGGAAATACTCTCTACATAGCAATACTGAATCTAAAAATCAGATTTTTAAAGTATACTTGGGTTAGTGCATAACTATTGGTTTCATGTCTCAAGACTTATCATTTTGCATGAATTCCCCTGATTTTATTTCTGTATGAACAGTGCTTTAGCTTGTACATGTGTGTGTGCATGTTTCTGTGCATGTGTGTGTCGGTGGGAAATTCTGGAGCCTTATTTTTTTTCTTTCTTGTCAATAAAATATCTGAGTCTTCCCTAAACTTGGGTTATAAAACAGAGATGAAAACTTAACTTAAAACTCTTTAGTGCTGGCTTAACCCAGTCTCAAGGAAATGGTTATGTTAGCCACATTCAACTTGCATTTTTCTTAAGCAAAGTACATATCATTTTGTTTTCTTTTCTAAGCTACTCTAATTCCTCACTCTGCCAGGTTTTATTGCAATTTAAACATGAATTTTCCTAAGCCATTCACTTGATTGTATGTTCAAACCATAAATCCTTTCAATCTCATATTTTTCTACCACTTAAACTAACTGTTCTTAGAGTTTTAGAGTTTCATTTCTTAGCAAAGCATTTGCAAAACAAAGCACACAGTTTCAGCTGATACATATCGGTTTAACACTTACAAAACAATGGTTCTAACAATACAGTGGTTTTCTAATCAAATTTAAACAAAACAACTTAACAAAATTCAGCATAAACATCTATTTTAACTTCAGCAAATCTTTAAATATAGCATCCAATTCCTTATGCAGTTAAACATCCAAAGCCTGATCAAATCATTCCTACTTTCCTGCAAAATCACCATGGACTGCCCCATATTAACATGAGACACCCAATGGTGCATGAAACACACAAGGGTCAGACTAGAGTCTGGTATGAGTAATCTAACTGAAAACATGATTTTTATAACACTTATACATATTCATATTACTTCAAAATGGATAAAGGAACTCAGTGCCACTCTTGTGCATGTTTTTGTGATACATGTGTATGTACATCAGTGCACAATAGATTATATGTGATTTCATGGTTTAGTTCAGTGATTGCAACCATAAGATTCATCCATAAAACATTATAAACCAATCAACATATTCATCAATCCAATCATCAAGTCTTTTCTACCAGGTTACTGGCCATCAGGGATTTTACCCAAGCCCTCTCTTGAACCTATTTCTATTGTTCACTATCAAGTATGTTATGGCCTTTAGCTACTTTCTCTTGTTAAACCACACACTGCCTGGGACATATCTCTGTTAACCCAGCACACTCAGGCCCCTAGGTATAAACATACCATGTGTGAGCTTGCAATGTTCCCCTTGCCAAGCCATATTCTATAGCCCTAAGATTCAAAAGTCCTTAGTTAAATTACTAGGTGTTATTCTTCCCTTTCCCCATTCCTATGCTAATCCCTTCTGCATAGTATACTTTAATCAGAGAAATAAGTAGACATCCAGCCAACATATATTCATCCAGAAATTAGAAGTCATGTTCTCATAGGCAATCATTTTATCATACTAACAGAGGTGATTCCTAAGCATATTATTTTTGTCTATGGGTTTCAGTGGATCAAGTTACAAACATATGGTCATGAATAATTTTCTGGTTGTCTCCTTTTACCTCTGGTTCAATCAGACCTTTTTGTTGATTTAAGATCTGGCTAAACCACAAGTATATGCTTTGATTTGGAGAGTTCATAAAACATAGAAGCTCAGCACATGTATAACATTGCACCTCTACATTTATCTTTATTTTAGTGGATATGAGACATAAGCAACAATACAATGTTGCAGCCCCACATTTTCTTTCATTTTCAGACCATATATTCACAACATAAATCCTGGTTTTTTTTAAGATAATAAATGCATAAGGAAAAACCCATAAAAGCCTACTTCATCTCAAAGTTAAACATAACACAGATAACCATATTCAACCATGATATCCATGACTCTTGTATACTAAATATGTCACTGTAAAGGGATTTACATTTGAGCAGATCAATGACAAGCCTAAGTTATCAAATCATAAAATGAACATAACTTGTAAAAGTGAATTATTAATTCAAATAGGTGCCTCAATATTCAGGACTTAATGCCATAGTTTTCAGTGAGGTTACTCACACTTAATTCCTTTTTCCCCTAAGCCTTGCTTTCCTTTCGATCCTCTGCCTTCCTCTAACTCTAATGGCCGGTGCTCCTTATTTTCTCTGGCTTATGTTTTTACTTTTCTTTTAGGTTATGAAGAGCAAATGGGTATCATCTCACTACACTATGCCTCTTTATATAAATCCTGGCTGTTACTAGGGTTTATGGAATTACCCAATGTCAATTCTACCCCATAATATGGTCTGCCTTACTCTTGATTTATAAGAAGAAAAGGGTATGTGGTCCTTGTTAATTTTTTAGAAAATAAACCTTATTCTTTTAATTTTTCCCCGGGTCATGTTATATGCATGACTTTAGTTTTTGTCCTAAGCAAAAGAATTGCTGGAAATGGATAAAATGTTTATCTAAGGGTTCATACCATTTCCATGCAAGCTTTGTTTTTCTCTCTTCTTTTTACCTGCAATGCTTATCTGTATACATATGTGACATGTGTATGCTTATTTTTGCCTAAGTCTTTTTATTTTTCTTTCTTACTATTTCTGCCTATATACATATTTGTTTTCTTTATGCTAAATTTTTTAAAGACCTGATCATATCTGCCTACATATATATTTGTAATTTATTTATCCCATCATATATACTAACTGTTGCCTATTTTTCACACAGAAAAATGTGTGCATGTTTGTGCACTATCTTGTGCTCATGTACATGTTTTAGACCATATATCTGCAAATCAGTTTCCTATTCCTATCTTTTAAATGCAATTTTTAAACAAATACAAACTAAATTAAATCATGAATCTGCTCAAAAATCAGGGTCATCACAGTATTATTAACAGTTCACTAAGTTTAGAATAATAATAATAACAATAAATTATAAAGTAATGAACACGTTAACTAAGTTTTATAAAAATTAACTAAGCGTATACTAATGGTAATATATTAACTTTAAGTTTTATAAAAATTACCTAAGTTAATAATAATAATAGATTATATAATAATATTATCATTATTAATAAATCATAAAATATTAACCAAGTTAACTAAATTAACTATATATATATATAAACAACAATAATAATAAATTAACTAATTTTATAAAATTTAACTTTGTTTATATAAACTAATAAATTATTAACCAAGTTAACTAAGTTTTAATTTTTAACTAAATTTATAAAAATTTAACTAAGATTGATAAAAATTAACTAAATTTTATGACAATAATAATAGTAATAATTCATTTAATCCTTATGATAAATCGCTAAATTGATAATATAATAATTTCACTAATGTTTTTGAAAATTAACCATAATAATAATTTTGGTATTTGGATAGGTATATCAACAATCAATTGCGGTGATCTGCAATTTGGATTAGCCAAAATCAAACATATTGGTTCAAGTTTTGGATGATTCAGATGATCCAACCACACAAATGTTGATTAAAGAGGAGGTTGAGAAATGGAAACAAAATGGCACTCAAATTGTTTATAGACATAGAGTTATTAGAGATGGTTATAAAGTAGGGAATCTAAAGTCGGCTATGCATTGTAGTTACGTGAAGAATTATGAATTTGTCGCTATCGTTGATGCAGATTTTCAACCTACGACTGATTTCTTAAAAAGAACAATTCCTCATTTCAAGGTTCTAATCATTGCTTTAAAACTGTATTTGAATTTGAAATTCATCTTGAAGTTTAAACTTTTAGGGCAATGATGAGTTGGGTCTAGTACAAGCAAGGTGGCCATTTATGAATAAAGATGGAAACTTGCTAACTAGGCTTCAAAATATTAACCTTTGCATTCATTTTGAAGTTGAGCAACAAGTGAATCGAATTTTCATTAACTTTTTTGAGTTTAATGGAACTGCTGGAGTCTGGAGAATTAAGGCATTAGAGGGATCGTGTGGCTGGTTAGAGAGAACTACTGTTGAGGATATGGATATTGCAGTTCGAGCTCATTTAAATGGATGGAAGTTTATATATCTAAATGATGTTGAGGTATAAAGCTTTTCTTCAGATGAATGAAAAGTCAATTTATGAGCTTTTATGATATACTGATATTACTTTGTTATTTTAGTGTCAATGCGAGCTCCCAGAATAGTTTGAGGCTTATAGGAAGCAAAAGCATAGGTGGCATTCGGGACCTATGCAGCTGTTTAGGTTATGCTTGCCTGATATTATCAAATCCAAGGTACATTTTATAAGCTTCTGATATGCCATATTTGCTTTCATACTCGGTACATATACAACAGTTGTTTTCTTATATAATTATTTTCAAATTGTTCTGAATTTTTAGGAAGTACTACCAATAACCGAAGACATGCATGAAGAAAGGCTTTGAGCAGTTCAAGTTCTTAGTGAAGCATTTGATACTTGTAGACGTTAACTTTGAACTATGTTGTCTTTTATTATCATGAATATGTATTGAATTTGGTAACTCATGTATTGAACTTAATTTTTGTTAGTTGATACTTTATTTTGTTACCATGAATATGCGTTACATTTGCTGATTATTATATTTTTTTCTTTCATACATTGTTCAAATTGTTTTCTATTTAAAGAATATTCATTTTGATTGTTATTATTAAAATGTAATAGTGGGATGCATAAAATATATAGTAAAATAAATCATAGCTCCTAATAAGCGTTATAACTATATGACAAGTGCTATAAAAAGATAATGCAATGTATGAGGTTACTGTCAAAGGATAGCAGCAAATAGGCATTATTGTTTCTACACATTTTATAGCGGTATATATATGCTGTCAATGGATGTAGAATATACTATAAACATGTTGATATATAGCGCAAAATAGGCGCTATAGAATGACTATTTTATAGGGGCTATACTATGCTATGAAATCATGTTCTTTTATAGCGGTTTTTTGTGTGTTATAAATGTGCAATTCTTTTTTATAACATGTCGATATACAGCGTTTATCAAACCGCTATAGTTGTGTTTAATAGCGGCTATATGCCACTATAAAAGACTGTTTTTCTTGTAGTGTGTTGACTCGGCAGGTTACTTTTGTGAACATAGTTTTATTGGTTCAGAAAGTAAAGCAATTTTATTAATGAAAGTTGGACAAGTTCAGCCTATTTACAATGCCTCCGATATTCTGAGGTGGCTTATTTGCTGGAAATAGGAAATACATAAGATAGTCTTAGATAAAGTAAGGACGCAACGATTTACTGTTCCTTGCTCGGGGAATTTAGGCTCCATCAACAGTTGTTAGCTTGAATGTGCAATCCCCTAGCTTCTGACCAATCACATAGGGTCCTTCCCAGTTTGGCCTGAATGCTCCCAGTATAGGGTAGACCCTCTTGAGGACATGGTCTCCCACCTTGAAGGTGCGGTTATCAACTTTGGAGTTGAAGTACCGTGCGACCCTTTTTTGGTGAGCGGCAGTCCTTAATTCGTCTTCTTCCCTCTTCTCATCGACTATATCGAGCGACTCCAGTAGGACCTATTTGTTCTGCCTTTGATCGAAGTTTTGCCTCCGATGAGAAGGGACTTCTAGCTCAACTAGGATTGTTGCTTCTAGACCATATGCAAGGGCGAACGGAGAGTGCCCAGTTGCAGATTTGTGTGTTGTCCTATAAGCCCATAGTGCGAGTGGAAGTTCATCGACCCAATTTCCTTTTGCTTTAGTTAGCCACTTTTTGATGGTGGACTTGATGATCTTATTTATTGCTTCCACTTTCCCATTTGCTTACTAATGTGTGATAACGGAAAAGCTTTCTCGATTCGGAAGCATTTGCAAAAATCTTTAAACTCAGCGCTTTTGAATTGAGTCCCGTTATCCATGATGATTTTTTGTGGCACCCCAAACCTGCAAATAATATTTTTAGTAAAGAAGTTAATGACTTTCTTTGTGGTAATAGTGGCCAGCAGTTCTGCTTCGGCCCGTTTGGTGAAATAGTCAACAGCAACGATAGCATATTTGGCTTCTCCTTTAGCCATTGGTAATACGCCAATCAAATTAATTCCCTAGATAACGAACAACCATGGGCTGACCATCAGTGTTAGCTTCATCGAAGGGGTTCTTTTGATCTTGCTGAATCTTTGGCATTGATCGCACCGTCTAGCGTAATCTGCTACATCGCGGTATACTATTGGCCGAAATTACCCATACCGGAGAACTTTCTTTGCAAGAATTTTCCCACTGGTATGATCCCTGCAGTTGCCTTCATGAACTTCTTGCAGGATCCTTTGAGCTTCATCGTTGGTCACACATCCGAGCAAGAGGGTAGAGAATCCCCTTCGGTAAAGTATCACATCCTGTATTACAAATCGTGGTGCATTTTGGAGAAGCTTTTTCTGCTGGTTCCTGTCAATGGGGAGAGTTCCTGTGAGCAGGTAATCCTTGATCAACGTCATCCATGTCTATCAAACTAGTTGATATCCATTTTGCGTATGCTTGGAGTGGTCAGGGTTTCAACTGGGACTAGCCCCAATGACTGAGCTTCTCCGGAACTGGCCAGTTTAGCCAGATAATCCGCATTTGTGCTATGTTGCCTCGGGATTTGAGTTATGGTGCAATGCTCAATGTCGCCCAGTAGTTCTTGAACCTCAGATAGATACGGGGCAAGGTTCTTCCCCCGAGCCTGGTATTAGCCTTTCACCTGACAGACGACTAGTTGAGAGTCGCTATAGATGTGTATGGATTTTATCTCAAGTTCCTTCACAATCTTTAGCCCAGCTATCAATGCTTCATATTTTGTTACAGGGAATACCAAGCGTAAGGCATAGCAAACGGAAGGTCCTTCAGGAGTCTTGAGCACGACCCCTGCTCCTGAGCAAAAGTTGTTAGATGCACCATCGATGAACAACTTTCAACGTGTCTCCACTTCTGTAGCCATTTCTTCCTCGTTATCTCGTATTGAAAATTCGGCAATAAAATCTGCCAGCCCATGCCCGTTGATTGCCTTTCGAGGATGGTATGTGATTTTGTATTGACTAATTTCGATGTTCCATTTAATAAGCCGTCCAAAAGTATCGGGGCTGTATAGCACTTGCTTCAAGGGTTGATCTGTCAGCACTGTGATCGAGTGTGCTTGGAAGTATGGTCGCAACTTTCTGGATCCGACCAAGAGGCAATATGCCAGTTTTGGATAGTTCTTTTCTACTCCAGTGAACCATTTACCGATGTAATATACGGTTCGTTGGATCTTAGCTTCTTCTCGTACAAGCGCGACACTCAATGCATGGGGCGAGACTGTTTAGTAGATGTACAAATCTTCTCCGTCTACCATCTTGGATAGGATTGGCAGGGTTTCCATATGTTGCAGTAGCTCTTCGAACGTAATTTGACAAGCTCGATTCCATTCGAAGTTCTTTTTTCCCTTCTTTAGTGCGTCAAAGAATGATATACATTTGTTGGTTGCTTTCGAGATGAACCAACTCAGTGCTACAACTTTTCCATTCAAGCTTTGCAACTCTTTCCTGTTCCTCGGGGCCTCGACTTTTCGTAAAGCGGTTATTTGTTCAGGATTTGCTTCGATGCCTCCGATGCTTACGATGAATCCTAAGAATTTTCCAGAGGCTACCCCAAAGTGACACTAAGTGGATTGAGCTTCATTCCATATTTTGCGAAGTACTTTGAACATTTCAGCAAGGTTGTCCAGGTGATTTTCAGCTATGTGTGATTTAACCAACATATCGTCTACATAAACTTCCATAGTTTTCCTAATCTGATGTTTGAACATGGCGTTCACTAGTCCTTGGTGAGTTGTCCCAACATTCTTTAACCCAAATGGCATTACTTTGTAGCAGTATAGTCCCTGATCAGTAATGAAACTGGTATTTTCTCGATCAGGTTCGTGCATCATGATCTAGTTGTTTCCTGAGTATGCATCCATAAATGATAGCAATACATGTCCAGTTGTCCCGTTCACAAGCTGATCGATTCTGGGCATAGGAAAGCTGTCTTTCGGGCAAGCTTTATTCAAATCCAAGTAGTCGATACAGGTTTTCCATTTCCCATTGGACTTCTTGACCAAGATCGGGTTAGATACCCATTCATGGTAGGTTGCATCATGGATAAAACAATTCGCCATCTGCTTATCTACTTCTTCTCCTAGCGCTTTGGACCGCTTGGGCCTTAGGTTGCGCCTTTTATGCTTCACTGGCGTATAATTGGGATCAATGTTAAGTACGTGGCATGTTATTTCCAGTGACACCCTACACATATCAGAAAGCGTCTAAGCAATTACATCTAGATTGGCATGAAGAAATTTGATGTGTTCCAATCGCATCATGTTTCCAAGATGTTATCTAATTTTAAGGACCCGTGTTGGGTCATCCATATCAACTCGGACGGACATCGTCAATTCTGCCGGCGCTGCCCGTTCCTTCCCTGAACTCTTCTTTCTAGGGTCCAAATTCTTATCGAATTGGCTATGGTCTCCAAGCCACGGGCGGCTCTGTAGTTGTTATTCGGTAGTTTCACGAATGTGGAGAGTTCTCCCCGCATTCTTCCCCTTTTCCCTTCTTTTAGACTCACGTAGTTCCACGATATAGCATTCTCTAATGGCACTTTGGTCTCCTTTGATCACCTTGACTCCGTTCTTTGTCGGAAATTTCATAGTTAGACACCATTAAGCTAAAGCAATTCTAAAATATGCAAAATGGGCCGCCCCAGGAAGGCATTGTAGGTGGAAACTTCATCTACGATCATAAAGGTTTGGATGATAGTAACTCTCCGGTCCCCTTCTCCGAGTTCTACGGGCAAGTCAATCATTTCGACAGGTTGTTTGGGTTCGCCAATGAACCCCTGAATCTTCATCTGATCATGGTGCATTTGAAAAGGATATTCATAGAATTGCCACTGTCTACCAATACTCGTCGGACCATGGTGGGTTTGATTCCTACTGTCAGGACCCATAGGGTTGAGAGTTGGAGCTTCTATCCCTTCAGTGCCTCGATTCCGGAATACTGTGTCGTCGTTCAGGATTCTCTGCTGCTTAGCAGGGGTTCCATCTTCAATCGCAAAGCACGCATCTTTCAGAGCATGCTTTAATGAGCTCGCATACCACTTCATTTCTCCCCAACTCTTCCGCATGGGATGGGGCCCTCCAGATATCGTACCAATGATGAGTCTCTGGTCTGTCCGTCTAGGTCCTTCTTTGCTGGTTCCAGCTTGATTCCCTTGATTTATAGGATCTTGGGGCACTACGGGTTGGTCAGGTTTCAGTGGTTTCCTCACATACTGCTGAAGTGTGTTTTCCCGAATCAACTCCTCAATCAAGTTCTTCAGGTGATGACACTCATTCGTGTTATGGCCATGTGTCTCATGGAAGCGGCGGTACTTTCTGAAATGCTTTTGCTATTCAGTTGCTTCCTTTTTAGACGGCTTCTTGTACTCTTCCATCCCTTGTGTCGCGAGATAGATGTTTTCTGGAGTATCGTTGAGCGGGGTGTATTCTTCAAGCCTCAAACGTTTGAGTCGATTACTACTTCCATTTCGCTTGTTGGAGTTCTGGTTCTTCCTTTTCTTTCCTATTTTTTTCTGCTTTCCCTTCAACAATCTTCGAAGTATTTATACCTTGGCTTGTCGCAATACCATTCTGCCCAATGTTGGTTGGTTGTAAGTCAGCGGATTTTCTTTCTAATTCCTGTGCCTCTTCCAATCTCAAGTATTGGCTCGCCTTCCGGTTGAAGTACTTGCTAGTGGTAGGTTGTTTCATTTTGATTCAATTCCTGAATTCAGTTTCAGGGTGAATTGCGCGGACTAATCCCATGAAAACCATATCCCCGTTCAGATTACTTATTTCAGTTACCGTAGTGTTGAACCGATTCATGAAAGACTCCAGAGATTCATTTCGTCCCCGGAATTGGCCGGATAAGGACATCACATTTTTTGGTTGTGTCGTGTGAAGTCTAAATTGATCAAGGAATCTTGTTGCAGTTGATTGAAGGTGGAGTTGGATCTTGGAAAAGGCCTGGTAAACCACATGGAAGCAATTCCCTATAGAAAAATCGGAAAACATCTACATTGAATGGCATCCAAAGCATTCGCTATGTCCATGTACCAACTGTACTTATACAAGTGGGGTTTCAGGTCTCTCGTTCCATTGTAAGACGGAAAAGTTGGCATAGTGAACTTTTCGGGGTATTGCCCATTCTGGATGTCATTAGTGAAAGGAGTCCGACTTGGAGCAGATCCCCTTTCATCATCCCTTCTATCCTTACTTTCATCCATTAGTCGATTGGCCATGTCCGCGATATATGCCTCATATGTCCTCTATCCTTACTTTCATCCATTAGTCGATTGACCATGTCCGCGATATATGCCTCATATGTCCGGTAATCTGGAGGTCAGTTGTTAGTGACTACACCAAGTGTTTGATTTTGCAAACGATCTTGGTGAGTGGGCTGAAGCCTAGGCTCTCCTGTCTTCGGAAGAGTGTAACATCCCGTATCTAGAGGCCAAAAGCTAAGCGCTACAGATGCTGCAGTCATCCATAGTATTAACTTCTGCTGATAAAATACGGCAATGCTAATTGTATTCATAATATCAGAAGCACTTGAATATGAACAAAATCACAGATTTCAAAAACAAATTTTTACTGATTATATCTGAAAACAATAATTCATATCCAAGTTACATAATCCCAAAACGTTTCCCAGGCAATGGTCAAATATAATTTACAATAATACGCCAAGAGCGGCGTATGACGGCGCCCTCTTGGGTTGATCAAAGCAATATAGTCATATCTGACTTAATACACAACGGAAATAAACAAAATAATCTTTACTCCTAATTAGCTATCCATCAGCCACCTGCTCGTCTTTGGAAGCTTTATTCGCCAAAACAACTAAAACCTGAAAACCTCAACCCTCAGCCTACTCAAATCAATTTTGAGCACCCGAGAGTTTAAGGGTAAAACACAAACTTCGAGTCAGATATAAAACCTGCTGTGAATAATACTGTTCATCTCTGTTATTTTATGTTAAGTGAGACAACGCCGCTTAGGGATTTGGGTTTCCCCTCACTAACATCCTTTTAATAAATATCTTTTGCAAATATTTTCCTGCAACCAAAACTGGTTAAAATCTGTAAAGCATCATTATGTAAACATACATGTTAGGTAATAAATGAACTATATGTTCAAACACTTTAGTTTTGTTTGGCTAACTATTAACCTTTGGCTAACTCGGGGCTACCGGACAACATATCAAAATTTATCTAACATCTGTTAAACACTCCTCTTCTTCTTGACGTTCTTTCCTTAACTATCTGTTAAATACTTCTCTTTTGGACGGTTTTTCCTTAACTTATCATCTCCCAGGGTCACCTGATCCTAATGGTTTTGCGGGCTCACCAATAACCTATCTGTATACAAACATACATTCCTTTATGTCTGTATTCATAATTTTAGTCTTACCTGTGATAAAGCCCTACACACTGAAATTTTGGACAAAATTAGCTGGGGCCAATAGATAATGTATAGGGCACGACCCTATACTAGTCCCATCTGGTATTCTAATATCTGAGTCATTTTACTTAGGGATCTCTTTCTAAAATTTTCCTTGTAAACCTTTTCAAATTGATTTAAAATCTTTAAATCAAACTCAAACAAGGAAATTATTTACTCTATGCTTTACTCAATATCACTTTGCCATGTTATATATACTTTACCCAAATATAGTTAATGAAAACATTTAAATCTTTGAAAGTCTCCCTTTCGAATCTATTGAAAGTATCCCTTTCGAAACCAGTGAAAGTATCCCTTTCTAAACTAAGTAAAACCCTTCCTTTTATCTAGGCCGAAAGGACAAAACCTTCCTTTCGAAATCATTCTCAAAACCCTTTCGAAACCATTGGAAATCCTTCATTTCAAAAGCTTTAAAAACCTTAGACGTCTTTCTTTTAAAACCTTTAAACATTGCCTTTCAAAACCCTTGGAAAACCTTTCCTTTTAATCCTTTCGAAACAACTAGAAAAACCATACCTTCCGACTCCTTCGAAACCATTAGGGAACCACCCCTTCGAAACCTTACTTTAAAACCTTTCGAAAGCATCAAATCTAAACCTTTCGAAAGCACTTAGGTTTAATTTTAAATATATGGAAACCTTTCGAAACCATTCAAAAATTTACTCCTTTGAAACCTCTGAAAAACGCCTCGGTCGAAACCATTTGGATCATGCCTTCAAGTAGGGCAAAAGGATCATAAACCCATTAAAGTCGAAAGCACTTCTTTTCGAAATCATTTAAATCATCTCTTTCGAAACCATTTGGGTTATACTTCAATTGAGCAGAAGGGTCATTAAAACCATTTAAGTCGAAAGCCTACCTTTCGAAAACATTCATAAGTAAAGTAGTGATGGTGTCGAAACCATCCCTTTGAAAGCATTAGAGAAGTGGCAAAATTTTAGAAAACAAAGTACCCCTTCGAAACCCTCTGGGTCGAAAGGTAAAAAGTCGGCAGCAAAAGGTTTCGACTTAGTCGAAAGCGGTTATTTAAAAAAAAGGCGCAACCCCATCGAAATCATTTCCTTTAAATCTGTTTGACCTAGTCGAAAGCCAACTAAGTCGAAAGCTTCTTAATCGTAAGCAATCAGGCGCATTTTTATTTAAAAGAAAAGTAATGCCTCAACCCCTTCGGAACACTTGGTTTCGACCCACTACCTTCCGCCTACATCCAATTCACTACGTACCAGTTCCCTGATGTCATGTGCATTAGTTTCGACTGTGTCAAAGGCGAAGGTAAGGAGGCAGAACGTGGTGTCGAAAGCATCAAAACAGTGTAAACCATGTAGATTAGTCCTTTTAAACTATTTCTTTTGTACCTAACCTGTATTTGTCAAAATTTGATTGGTTACTATTGTACTTTTTCAAAAGTGCTGCCAATTTCCAGAATTAACAAATTTGAATTATTTGCAAAGAGCCCCTTCTCCTTTTCTAAATATATAAAACATTTAAGTCTCATACCTTAAATAATTTTATATATTCATTAAAACACTGGAAAAATCTACAAAAATCCAAGAAAATCATTTTCAATATATTTTCCAACATATAAAAATTTCAGACCCAAATCTTTTATTATTTAACTGTAAATAATTTATAACTCAAAATAACATTTTCTTTACTAGAAAATTCATATAAAATCCACAAAAATTCTGAAAATTCTGAAAATTTAAACCCATCTCCAAAATATTATTTCTGGTCTATATAAAAATTCGCAAGGCATTTAGATATCATTTAATGGAGTTTTTACCATAAAACATATCGTAAAATCAATATGAACATGCATAAATCATCAACAAGTATATATAATCATTCCATTATTCAAAAACATGACAAAACATTGCAAAACATTTCGGATTTATCCTTAAAACCGAAAACAAACAAATGAGATATGTAAACATTATTAACCTTAGCTTTAGAGATTAAAGATATGAGATTTGAATGAATTTGATGTTGATTATGCTTCCCCTTTCTCTTTCTTTCTCTTTCTCTTGTTAATGGTGGTCGGCCTTAGCTTTTTTAATTTTGAACAAATGAAAATGAACGTGTAGAAGTATACACGGCTAAGGGTTATAGACAAAGGAATGGCCTCTTTCCTATTTTACCCCTCCTATATTTCATTTTAAACACTTCTTTTAATTCATAGTATAAATGGCATAGCTACCCCTCAATTATAATTCAAATCTCAACCTATTAATCAACACTTTATTTTATTTAAGTTGTCTAATTAAATATCGTAAATAACGTTATCAAAAATATAGGGTGTTACAGACTCCCCTCCTTAAAGAATTTCATCCTTGAAATTACGATAAGGTACACAACAAATCAATCAAAGAGGTAAAACATATCATCAAACAAGTCAGGATAGGCATCTATAATCCTGCTCTCAACCTCCCAAGTACAGTCCCTGTCATTGTCATTGCACCAGACCTTAACTAACCTGACTGTCTTGGTTCTAAGCCTCTTCTCATCTCTCTCCACTATACGAATTGGCTATCTCACTATGGTCAAATCTGGTTCTACTACTAAGTCATCTAGCACAGTCGGTGCAATAGCAGTCTCCGGGTCTCTAACACGCTTTCTAAGATGAGAAATATGAAAAACAACGTGGACTCCTGCCAAACTACTCGGTAACTCAACTCTATACGTGAGTTTCCCGATCCTCTCCACAATACTAAAAGGTCCAACGAATCTCGGTGCTAATTTTCCAGATTTTCCAAATCTGATCACACCCTTCATCGGTGACACTTTAATGAATACCTGATCTCCAACTGAGAATTCTAAGTCTTTCCTTCTGTTATCTGCATAACTCTTCTGCCTAGACTGGGCCTCCTTCATTCTAGCTCGAATGACCTCAATTTTTTTTTGCAGCTTCTCTTACTAAATCTGGGCCAAGAACCAACCTATCCCTGGTCTCCAACCAACAAACGGGAGATTTGCATGGCCTTCCATACAAAGCCTCGAACGATGCCATCCTAATTCTAGTCTGATAATTGTTATTATATGAAAACTCGACTAAATGCAGATGGTCTTCCCATAATCCCCCGAAATCTAGCACACAAGCTCTTAACAAATCCTCTAAGATCTTGTTAACTCTTTTTGTTTGCCCATCTATCTGCGAATGGTAAGCGGTACTCATCTTAAGCTTGGTTTCGAAAATTTCCTGTAGACTCTTCCAGAACTCGCTAATGAATAAGGAATCTCTATCACTTACTATATTACTAGGAATTCCATGCAGTCTAACCACATTCTTCATAAACAACCTCGCCAAAATAGGTGTCGTTCTGGTTGACTTAACTGGAATGATATGGGCACTCTTGGTCAATCTGTCCACTATGACCCATATACTATCATTTCCTCTGTTCGACCTTGGCAACCCGTCAATAAAATACATAGAATTAGAATCCCACTTCCATACCGGAATATCTAATGGCTGAAGCAACCCACTTGGCTTCTGGTGTTTGGCCTTTGCCTGTTGGCAAATCATGCACTGCTTTACCCATAAGCCAGTATCTCACTTCCTACCTTCCCAGAAGAAACTCCTCTTCATATCCTGATACATCTTAGTTCCTCCTGGATGAATAGAGAACTTCGACGATGGCATTACTCCAAAACTTCTTTCCTTATGTTTCCTACACTCGGAACACATAATCTTTCTTTCTTTCTCAACCACCCCTTCTGGTCAAGACTGAAATCTTTAAAGTCATCACTCTCGATTCCATCTCTCAACTTCCTGAGTCGTTCAGTTAATACCGGATCTTTCTCCTATTTAGAAGCAATCCTTTCGATCATCTCTGGTCGAACTTCCAAACAAGATAACACTACGGTTTTTCCGCTAGACCCAGCCTCAGATCTCCACCGCACTCTGTAATCTACCAATGCTTCCAAATCTTTCCACTCAGCAATCATTGCTAACACTACATTCTGATGTTTCCTCCTAAGTGCATCTACAACCTTGTTGCCTTTCCCTGGTGTGTGCTTAATTCCAAAATCATATGCGGTAATAAACTCTAAAAACCTCTACCGTCTCATGTTTAGCTCCTTCTGAGAGAACAAAGACTTTAGCGACTTATGATCTGTATATAACTCAAACCTCTCACCCAAAAGGTAATGTCTCCACACCTTCAATGCAAAAATCACTGCAGCCAATTCCAAATCATGCGTCGAATACCTGACCTCATGCGGTCTAAGCTATCTAGAAGCATAGGCAATCACTTTACCTCTCTACATTAGCACAGCTCCTAATCATGTTCCATACGCATCTATATAAACTACCAAATCCTGATTCCCTTTCGGAACAACCAACACAGGTGCATGGGTCAATAAGTGTTTCAAACTCTAGAATTCTTCCTCACACTTATCGGTCCACACAAACTTCACATCCTTTCTCGTTAGCTTGGTCATCGGTGCTGCTATCCACGAAAAATCCTTAATGAACCTTCGATAATAACCAGCCAACCTAAGGAAACTCTTTATCTTAGTCACTGTCTCGGGTCTCTTCAAACTATTCACTGCTTCAAC
This sequence comes from Allium fistulosum, assembly GCA_030737815.1. Taxonomy (NCBI): domain Eukaryota; kingdom Viridiplantae; phylum Streptophyta; class Magnoliopsida; order Asparagales; family Amaryllidaceae; genus Allium; species Allium fistulosum. The sequence continues at coordinate 61,696,722 of CM060906.1, read as the reverse complement.
CTTAGTCGGATCCACTGACAACCCTTTCTCTGATACTACATGACCCAGAAACTTCACTTCCTTCTTCCAAAAATGACACTTCGAAAACTTCGCCTTCAGCTGATGCTGCCTCAGCATCTCAAGCACCACTCTAAGATGAACTTCATGCTCTCTTTCATCCTTAGAGTATATCAAGATATTATCTATGAAAACCAATACGAACCTATCCAAGTGCTTTCGTAAAACTCGGTTCATCAAATCCATAATGAATGCTGGCGCAATAGTCAATCTAAACGGCACAAATAGCCATTCGTATGATCCATATCAGGTCCTAAACGTCGTCAAGGGTATACTATCCTATGCTACTCTGAGCTGATGGAAACCCGTCGCCAAATCCAAATGGGAGAATATCTTGGCTCCACTTAACTGATCGAACAAATCGTCAATCCTCGACAATGGATATCGATTCTTTATCCTCCTCTCATTCAACTTAAGATAATCGAAACATAGCCTCAATGATCCATCAAGCTTCTTAGCAAACACTGCAGCTGCTCCCCAAGGCAAACTACTCGGCCTGATAAAAATCTTGCCTTCCAAATCCACCAACTGCACCTTCAACTCCCTCATCTCTATAAGGGTCATTCTGCTTGGCGGCCTACTCACTGGTTCTGCTTCCGGAACCAAATCTATCTGAAACTCAATGGCTCGTTTCGATGGCAATCTAATTACAAGCACAAAAACATCCGCGAATTCTCTGACCACAAAAACTCGATTTAGCTCTTCTTCTAACTCCATAACACCCAACAAAGCGTTCACCTCACCGTTAGAACCTTCTACGGTATAAACTATTCGATCACTACAATTAGGGTGTCTAAGCGATATTTTTCTATCCTGGCAAAATATCCTAGCATCGTACTCACTTAACCAATCCATCCCAAGAATAATTCTGAACCCCGCAAAATCAAACACATGCAAACTGCAAACAAAAGCATGACCTAACAGGTCAAACTCTAACTAGTCACATCTCAACCCTAGAGTTGCATACCCTCCTATTGGATTCGCAACCCGTAAGGAAGTAACTAAATATGTGGGTTCTAGGTTAAGCTTATCTATCAAACATCTAGATATAAAAGAATGTGATGCACCAGTATCAAATAGAATGCTAACAGACATACCACGGATCTGAAGCGTACCTCCCAAAACTGCCTTTCCCTTCTCTTGAGCTGTCGGCTTAGATGCAGCAGGCTCCAATGCATACACCTTGCCCTTTCCATCCTTAGCGGGTTCCTTGAATTAATTCTTATAGTGGCATATCTGATCGTAGTGGAAGCACCTAATGTTCTTCTTCCCAAACACTTCCTTACCCATCCCGGTACGACGCTCATTGGTGAAATGACCCTTCTTGTCGCACTTAAAACAGACCACCTCAAACTTCCCCTTCTTGGCTGCTCCACCCTTCTGAGCACCCTTCTTGTAAAAGAACTTCCTCTTCTGATTCTGCCCAACCTGGACATCTTTCACCTTATTCTTCTCCTGACACGCAAGCATCTCCTCGTGCCTCAAATCCAACTTCACGACCACATCACAAGGATCTCTAATATGCGGTAAAGTAGCCCTGGCAAACTCAAGCTTCAATCCCCTGATAAACTTCTCATTCCTCTTCAGCACTGTATCAATAGTGGTATAACCATATCTAGTCAACTCTTCAAACCTGCAGACATACTCTAGAATAGTCATCTATCCCTGTTCTAGCTCAGCAAACTTCCGGATCAAAATAGACGGTGCCATCATCGACATGAACCTCTCCTGGAACCTCCTCTTGAACTCTGCCCATGTCATAGTCTCTTCATCCACTGCCATAGTCACACTGTTCCACCAAAACAAAGCTGCTCCCTAAACCTGTCTAGAAGCAAGCCTCCTCTTCTGCTCATCATTGAGCCCCAAGTCTACAAAGATTCTCTCACAGTGCAGCAACCAATTCTCCACCTCCATAGCTTCCTCGGTTTCGATAAATGGCTTTCCTCCAAGCCATAACATAATATCTACTTAGAACAACATAATTTTGACTACCGGAGTTTCCTGAACTCCCCCTCCCACTACTCCAGCAGCAACTCCCGCTTACATCATATTTACGAAAAACTGATACATAGCTTCCATTCCAGCTTGCGGGACACCAGCACCCACATTCTCTGCTGGTGCCTGACCTTGGGTTCTCCTCTCATTAAGTCTGGCATTCCCATCAGTACCCTCCCCTCCTGGGTTAACTCTTCCTCTTCTACCATCCATATCTGTATTCAAACCTCATGAGACACAGAAAAATAATCTAACAAAGATAGAAGACTAGAGATAAAGCGTATACTTATATATAGCAAATACAAGTACGTTACTGTAGCGTTATCCCACACCCCAATCTTACTCTAATTCCTTAGGATTATGTTTTAAAAACCATTTTTAGTTTAAAGTTTTTCATAAATCTATGCTCTGGTACCAAGTTGTAACATCCCGTATCTAGAGGCTAAAAGCTAAGCGCTACAGATGCTGCAGTCATCCATAATATTAACTTCTGCTGACAAAATACGGCAATGCTAATTGTATTCATAATATTAGAAGCACTTGAATATGAACAAAATCACAAATTTCAAAAACAAATTTTTATTGATTATATCTCAAAACAATAATTCATATCCAAGTTACATAATCCAGAAACATTTCCCAAGCAATGATCAAATATAATTTACAATAATACGTCAAGAGCGACATATGACGGCGCCTCCTTGGTTGATCAAAGCAATATAGTCATATCTGACTTAATACACAACGGAAATAAACAAAATAATCTGTACTCCTAATTAGCTATCCGGCAGCCACCTGCTCGTCTTTGGAAGCTTTATTTGCCAAAACAACTAAAACCTGAAAACCTCAACCCTCAGCCTACTCAAATCAATTTTGAGCACCCGAGAGTTTAAGGGGAAAATACAAACTTCGAGTCAGACATAAAGCTTGGTGTGAATAATACCGTTCATCTTTGTTGTTTTATGTTAAGTGAGACCACAAAGCTTAGCGGAACGCGTTTCCCCTCACTAACATCCTTTTAGAACATATCTTTTGCAAATCTTTTCTTACAACCAAAACTGGTTAAAATCTGTAAAGCATCATTATGTAAACATACATGTCAGGTAATAAATGAACTATCTGTTAAAATACTTTAGTTTTCTTTGGCTAACTATTAGCCTTTGGCTGACTCGGGGATCCAGACAACATATCAAAATTTATCTAACATCTGTTAGACAATCCTCTTCTTCTGGATGTTCTTTCCTTAGCTATCTGTTAAATAATACTCTTCTGGACGGTCTGTCCATAACTTATCATCTCGCAGGGTCACTTGATCCTAATGGTTTTGCGGGCTCACCAATAACCTATCTGTATACAGACATATATTCCTGTAACGACCAGAAATTTTCGACCCCGAAAATTCGACATTAATACGTTCACTGTAGAAATGCCAAGCAATCGAACGCCGGAAATTTTAGATTGTTAGGGTAAAGAAGAAAAGAGGTAGAAGAAGAAACAGAAAACAAAACACAGAATCTCACATTCGCAGCGGATCAAAATATAATATCAAATAATAGCATTTATACAAAGAAAGCTGTAAATGTCAATTTACAACAATATATCAGAGTACAATCATTCACATATAAACTGGACAATTATAACAACTTGTCCCTGACTACTATCAATACAATCTCAAATACACAGCGGAAAATACTCCATACGTTCCTGCCATCCAGCTCGTCTCCTGAACTCCAGAACGTCCTAACCTGAAAATCTGTAATACTCGGTCTGACCCGAGCATTACGATAAAGTAACACCCGAGTCAGGCTGGAAACCAGCGTGAGTAAACCCATATATCCTGAAATACTAAGTTATAAAGCTTCTTTGAAACCAGGGTAACTCGTCCATCACTACGAGTTCTTATCTTGTTATAGTCAAACACTTATTTCACAAAATAATATCTAAGTATCGTTTCTTAGTTTTAATGGTCCAGTTACTTAATTTATTCCATTCCAGCCCATTTGATTCCATAATCAAATCTATAAAGAATTATAGATTTCTAATCGAAGTGGTTCCGGATATCGCTGATATCCGATCCCGGTCTCTTCGAATTCAATACTAACTTTTTAAGCCAAGTTGTTTTAAGTTTAAACAATTCAATTTATATTCGGGATATCATATTCACATGGCAATTCTATCACAGATAGATAACTTACATTATCATAATTCATCCAAAGCACTCATATCATAGAGCATCACAATCACATATCAGATATATCAAATAATCCAAGGAATTCAATATAATTTAATCATCCATAAGCAAGATTAATTAATCACATAATTTAATTTAACTCATTAATTAATTAACCCTTAATTACTTACATTAATTAACCTTTAACTACTTCTATTAATTAATTAACCCTTAATTGATTATCCTTTAATTAATTAATTATCCTTAATTAATTATATTAACTAATTATCCCTTAATCATAAATTAATTAACCTTTAATTATTAATTATCCTTTAATTACTTACATTAAGTAATTAACCTTTAATCACTTAAGTTAATTAATTAACCTTTAATTACTTCCATTGAGTAATTATCCTTAATTACTTACATTAATCAATTATTCTTTAATTAATTACAATAATTAATTATCCATTAATTAATCACCTTGATTTATGACATTAAGTAATTAACTATCCATTAATTACTAATTAATGATCCCTTAATTAATTACATAAAGCAATTATCCTTTATTTCAAAACTTGATATCATTTCAAAAACCCGAGCCCCAAACTCAAATCACCCAAACAAAACTTCGAGCCAAACTCCTCCATTCCTCGCGTACGAACCCAAGCAACTCTTCTTCTCCAAATCCCAAAACAACGCAGACCCAACGTGCACACGTGCACGTGCAATGACGAACTGGTCGTCTCCGACACCTCACCGTGACACTCACAAGTCCCCGATGATCATCTCAAACCAAACGACCACCCAGCTCCGTTAATAACGCCGGAAATCGAAATTGAGCTATATGACACCACTGGAACCCAAAGCTCGATCGACAAAATCACCTCGCGCCGCCGCCTATGTCCACGAGGACCTCGCCATCACACCTAAACCTCCGCCCCAGTCCCCTGCTTCGATTCCTCCTGATCCGATCCACTCCGATGATGAAATCACCTCGCAACATCATCGACTAAAACAAACTATAAAGCCCTAGATCAACGTCGTGCCGCCGCCTCGACCAACTACAAGTTCATCCACCATTTTTCCTTAAATCCTAGACCATCTACCCACCTCTGGTCAGAACCCCGAGACCCAATCATGCTTTGATCACCAGAATTTGCCCAAAACCACCTTCTCGTTCAACCCCGAAATTCTCATTCGATACCACTCTAAAAATCATGAATTTTCTTTTAAAATTCATAGTTTTCAAAGTTGATTCAGATTATACACTTGAAACAACAAATTATAATGTTTGATTTTTAACATGTTGAAAGGAATTTTTACTGTCTTCCCATTTTCCAGACAAACTTCCAATTAATTTACTTAATTTCATTTTTAAGACTTAATCTATGACTAAACAAACATTTCTTGTTTGAAAACTAAATCCTAACAGAGATCAGAAGAAGAGATAATGAATTTTGAACTAAATTTTAAAACCCTGTAACAAGAAACAGGGAAGAACATAGATATCTCAGACATGCACACCTGTGTATTAACTATATACATTCAACTTACTTATACAATCATGCAACTGCATATTCATATCATAACACTCAAGAATTATCACATGCATCAAGTTTAAGATAAATTTTTAAATTTGTTTACTCACCTGTTATAAGATGTTGAACAGAGACATTTGAAGCAGTTTTTAGTTTGAAAACTTGAATGCTGGAAAATGCCTGATCTTTGAAACTGGATAATACTTGGTTGTTGAGATGAATTTCTTGATGATCTGAAACTTAGTTGAGTTGCTGAAATGATTTTGCTTTTAAAACTGAAATGAATTTGCTGTTTGAATCTATTTCTAGTTTGAAAATGTTTACAGGCTTTTGTTTTTGTTAGTTTTGAAATGAAGATAGAAAAAGATTGAAAGAGAGAGTACATGTATATTTATAGCCTTATTTTCTAATAATTTTTAAAAATAAAAGAAAATAAAATAAATTTTGACACTTGTTTAATTCGCTTCCATTTTTCATTAACATGAGTTAATTGTCTTACATTTGTTAAACTATATATACTTAACTTACATTTGTAATTTCCATGATTTAATTAATTTACACTTGTAATTATGCATGTGTTAATTATTTTTGAATTCAATTTATTTTAAGATAATTATCTTTTGAATTTCAAATTAAATTCAAATTTAAATTCTATTTAAATCAACACATATGTATACAACACATAATTTATTTGTTTAACTTATAAATCGGTGTTTTTAAATAGTTAAAATCAGATAATTATCCAATTATCAGATGACCAAAAATTTGGGTTATCACATTCTTCCCCCCTTTAAAACTTTTCGTCCTCGAAAAGGAACGGAGCCAGGATTTTATTAAAATGTTCATTATCATTTAAATTACTCTTTGAACATTTTTATCTATAAACTCATTTTATTTAAAAAAAATAAAACACTTTAAAATCTACATAATATTGCCAAAAATAGCTTTATAAAAATACTTTTATAACTCGATGTCTCAACAAGTCCATCTTTGTTCACATAGAAATTCGGCCATACGCTGATCAGGCGCAGGACTGAAAATATATAAGTACTTGGTAAACCCGTTTTCAACACCCAGTGAAAATACTTGGAGAATAATTTTTATTGAAAATATAGAAAACATTTTTGAAAATAGAGGAAACATCTTTAGTGAGAATGCTCTGGAAATCATCACCCCCTCCATGGTCGCAGTTAACCCGATGGTTACGTTGCCATCCCAGCAAAATCCATAGATAACTGTAGGCACTCCGCGCCCCTCGATTACACCATGGAACCCGCTACAGATCGCAGTTACATCCTGGTTTACGTTGCCATCACAGCAAAAGTCCACGTAACTGTAGGCATCAGCGCCCTCGAATTTCGCTGCCAAAAGAATGAAACTTCTCCACTCCCACATAGGTCGCAGACTACATCAGTCAAGTCCCAATGTAGCCTTAGGCTCTCACGGCCTCTCAACTTTTGCTATGTCTTCACAGATCGCAGTCTACCGATGTTACGTTGCCATCCTGGCAAAATCAAACGTAGACCGTTGGCTCTCAGCAGCACACACGACTTCCGCTATGGTCCGCAGTAGATCGCAGTGACATCGAGCTACACTGCCGTCACAGCATAATCCAATGTCTCTATAGGCATCAGTGCCCTCGACTTTCGCTACCCACTACACATAATCCTTCGGAACTAGTTTGTCCGGACTTCTCACAGGATCAACTTTAGAACCCCCCCTTAGGGTTCAAGGCAGTACCACCCTGTGGCACTCCTGAGAAGTTCATTTCAAGGGAGCACCTTTTTCCCCAAAGCCATTCTCAAAACACTTTATACTATATACTTATAGTATCTTCAAATCATACCCTTTATGATTTATATCAAAATCTCCTTTACACAAAATCGATATCCCAAATCGATAGTTCCAAACTTGGCTTTCCAAATTCCCAAAACCGATTTTTCTCAAAAATCAAAAGCCTTTCCAAAATCCATAGGTTCCAAAACCTTTTCCAAAATCATTCTCATAAAATCCCATATATATAGATATATATAACTTTGAAAATCTTTGGATCACTTCATACTTGTATAAATTCCCTTTTTATACTTCAAATACTTTCAAAAACCCTTTTCTTCTGGCTATAGATTCAACAGGGGGAGTTTTATCAATTATATATACATAACTTTGTTTATGCCAAATCAATATTCAAGCTTGATTACTTTATAAAGTCACCTACCATATTACTTACTTCCATAAAGTAAATTTCTACCATAGAAATATCCAATTTCCACTTTATTTCATCATATATTTCACAAAATATACTTTTCATTTCAAAACCATTTTACAATTCTTATCCAGAAATTTTCAATATCAATTTCATTCAAACCCGTATGATGAACACATATCATCCATATGCAATATCAATCTGATCGCTCACTCGATCACACAATTTCTCTTCTGAACTAGTATCGTTCCCCCGACTTCATAGTGCGGACTCAGATCTGGTTTCTTGATCAGAAACCGTCATTCTCCTTGCATAGCCTAACTATGATAGAGAATATCCATAACCAATCAAAAATCCATATCCAGGTTCACCGTCGAAAATCGAGTGAAAAATCCCAACTCGGATCGATATACTATCTCGAAATTTTGTGCTCGAATCTGGATCAAATCACTATGCGAATAGAATAATATACGACATCCTACGTATATATCTTCATTGATCGTTAGCTAAATCAATTTTCCTTCATATTCACATTCCCTTATATTCTTATTCATTTATTCACAATTGCCCCAAATTCCATTTGGATTAACACCTCACTTGTTATCTCAAATGGTATTTAATCATAAACAGTTTGCACTCTGTCCAACTTAAATTTAGAAAATAGCTTGAATTTTTTTTAACTCCTTATCAATATTCCTTCCCACTTATAAGTTCAAAACTCTTATCACTTTGGGTTATCACACTTTAGGGAAAAACAAACTCAACACTTTAGAGTTTATTTCAAATTATCTTTGATACTATGTATATCCTTCATTTATACATATTTATTTCCTTTACACATCAAGTGATCCTTAAATTTTAAACCACCTTTGGTTTTTAATTCAAAACAAATCCCTTAAAATTTTCAAACAACTCTTGTTTGAAATAGGACCCTTTCATTCAAATACATTTAAATAATATGATTTATTATTTCTTTATTACTTTGAAACAATTTTCAAATTTCTGGATCTAGATTTAAAACTTCATAATTTAGATCATTTTCAGTTCCAATTTATAAGTCATACTTACCTAAATGTTTTACTTCTCTAAAACATTTCATTTTACTTACACATTAACACACATATCATTATTAAATACAACAATCATTTATGATAATAAACAAGATTATCATATTTGGATACCCATTTCACTATTATCTTATTCTGAAATCACTTCTACAAATTCAGGATTTTAGTTTCAGTTTGAATTCATTTCAAACTTATCTTTACTCAGTTTTAATTTAGTTGTATTATTTCTATTACCACTTAATTCTCATTATTTTATTTAATTCCAATGATTTAACAACCAATTATCTTAATTTTATTAGAAAGAAATATTGCTGTATATATCAAAATATAATCTTATATAAAATCATTTATTTTTAAAACCATTTAAAATCTTTACATAAGAAAATAACAAGTACGCTTTCATATATATACACTCAACTCATTCTAGGGTACTTCTGTCCCTATCCTTAAAGAGTACACCCACCAGAGCCAAGGTTCTCGCTTAACCTTCTACTCTGATACAAAATGTAACGACCCGAAATTTTCGACCCCGAAAATTCGACATTAATACGTTCACTGTAGAAATGCCGAGCAATCGAACGCCGGAAATTTCAGATTGTTAGGGTAAAGAAGAAAAGAGGTAGAAGAAGAAACAGAAAACAAAACACAGAATCTCACATTCGCAGCGGATCAAAATATAATATCAAATAATAGCATTTATACAAAGAAAGCTGTAAATGTCAATTTACAACAATATATCATAGTACAATCATTCACATATAAACTAGACATTTATAACAACTTGTCCCTGACTACTATCAATACAATCTCAAATACACAGCGGAAAATACTCCATACGTTCCTGCCATCCAGCTCGTCTCCTGAACTCCAGAACGTCCTAACCTGAAAATCTGTAATACTCGGTCTGACCCGAGCATTACGATAAAGTAACACCTGAGTCAGGCTGGAAACCAGCGTGAGTAAACCCATATATCCTGAAATACTAAGTTATAAAGCTTCTTTGAAACCAGGGTAACTCGTCCATCACTACGAGTTCTTATCTTGTTATAGTCAAACACTTATTTCAAAAAATAATATCTAAGTACCGTTTCTTAGTTTCAATGGTCCAGTAACTTAATTTATTCCATTCCAGCCCATTTGATTCCATAATCAAATCTATAAAGAATTATAGATTTCTAATCGAAGTGGTTCCAGATATCGCTGATATCCGATCCCGGTCTCTTCGAAGTCAATACCATCTTTTTAAGCCATGTTGTTTTAAGTTTAAACAATTCAATTTATATTCGGGATATCATATTCACATGGCAATTCTATCACAGATTGATAATTTACATTTTCACAATTCATCCAAAACATCTCATATCACAGAGCATCACAATCACATATCAGATATATCAAATAATCCAAGGAATTCAATATAATTTAATCATCCATAATCAAGATTAATTAATCGCATAATTTAATTTAACTCATTAATTAATTAACCCTTAATTACTTACATTAATTAATTAACCTTTAACTACTTCTATTAATTAATTAACCATTAATTGATTATCCTTTAATTAATTAATTATCCTTAATTAATTATATTAACTAATTATCCCTTAATCATAAATTAATTAACCTTTAATTATTAATCATCCTTTAATTACTTACATTAAGTAATTAACCTTTAATCACTTAAGTTAATTAATTAACCTTTAATTACTTCCATTGAGTAATTATCCTTGATTACTTACATTAATCAATTATTCTTTAATTAATTACAATAATTAATTTTCCATTAATTAATCACCTTGATTTATGACATTAAGTAATTAACTATCCTTTAATTGCTAATTAATGATCCCTTAATTAATTACATAAAGTAATTATCCTTTATTTCAAAACTTGATATCATTTCAAAAACCCGAGCCCCAAACCCAAATCACCCGAACAAAACTTCGAGCCAAACTCCTCCATTCCTCACGTACGAATCCGAGTAACTCTTCTTCTACAAATCCCAAAACAACACAGACCCAACGTGCACACGTGCACATGCACCGACGAACTGGTCGTCTCCGACACCTCGCCGCGACACTCGCAAGTCCCCGATGATCATCTCAAACCAAACGACCACCCAGCTCCGTCAATAACGCCAAAAATTGAAATCGAGCTATACGACACCACTGGAACCCAAAGCTCGATCGACAAAATCGCCTCGCGCCGCCGCCTATGTCCACGAGGACCTCGCCATCACACCTGAACCTCCGCCGCAGTCCCCTGCTTCGATTCCTCCTGATCCGATCCACTCCGATGACGAAATCACCTCGTCAACATCATTGACTAAAACAAACTATAAAGCCCTAGATCAACGTCGTGTCGCCGCCTCGACCAACTACAAGTTCATCCACCATTTTTCCTGAAATCCTAGACCATCTACCCACCTCTGGTCAGAACCCCGAGACCCAATCATGCTTTGATCACCAGAATTTGCCCAAAACCACCTTCTCGTTCAACCCCGAAATTCTCATTCGATGCCACTCTAAAAATCGTGAATTTTCTTTTAAAATTCATAGTTTTCAAAGTTGATTCAGATTATACACTTGAAACAGCAAATTATAATGTTTGATTTTTAACATGTTGAAAGGAATTTTTACTGTCTTCCTATTTTCCAGACAAACTTCCAATTAATTTACTTAATTTCATTTTTAAGACTTAATCTATGACTAAACAAACATTTCTTGTTTGAAAACTAAATCCTAACAGAGATCAGAAGAAGAGATAATGAATTTTGATCTAAATTTTAAAACCCTGTAACAAGAAACAGGGAAGAACATAGATATCTCAGACATGCACACCTGTGTATTAACTATATACATTCAACTTACTTATACAATCATGCAACTACATATTCATATCATAACACTCAAGAATTATCACATGCATCAAGTTTAAGATAAATTTTTAAAGTTGTTTACTCACCTGTTATAAGATGTTGAACAGAGACATTTGAAGCAGTTTTTAGTTTGAAAACTTGAATGCTGGAAAATGCCTGATCTTTGAAACTGGATAATACTTGGTTGTTGAGATGAATTTCTTGATGATCTGAAACTTAGTTGAGTTGCTGAAATGATTTTGCTTTTAAAACTGAAATGAATTTGCTGTTTGAATCTATTTCTGGTTTGAAAATGTTTACAGGCTTTTGTTTTTGTTAGTTTTGAAATGAAGATAAAAAAAATTGAAAGAGAGTGTATATGTATATTTATAGCCTTGTTTTCTAATAATTTTTAAAAATAAAAGAAAATAAAATAAATTTTGACACTTGTTTAATTTGCCTCCATTTGTCATTAACATGAGTTAATTGTCTTACATTTGTTAAACTATATATACTTAACTTACATTTGTAATTTCCATGATTTAATTAATTTACACTTGTAATTATGCATGTGTTAATTATTTTTAAATTCAATTTATTTTAAGATATATATCTTTTGAATTTCAAAATAAATTCAAATTTAAATTCTATTTAAATCAACACATATGTATACAACACATAATTTATTTGTTTATAACTTATAAATCGGTGTTTTTAAATAGTTAAAATCAGATAATTATCCAATTATCAAATGACCAAAAATCCGGGTTATCACAATTCCTTTCTGTGTGTATTCATAATTTTAGTCTTACCTGTGATAAAGCCCTACACACTAGAATTTTGGAAAAATTAGTTGGGCTAATAGCTAATGTATATGGTGCGATCCTATACCAGTCCCATCTGGTATTCTAATATCTGATTCATTTTACTTAGGGATCTCTTCCCAAAATTTTCCTTGAAAACCTTTTCAAATTGATTTAAAATCTTTAAATCAAACTCAAACAAGGAAATTATATACTATATGCTTTACTCAAAATCACTTTGCCATGTTATATATACTTTACCCTAATCTAGTTAATGAAAACATTTAAATCTTTGAACCTCCCGCTTTCGAATCCGTTGAAAGTGTCCCTTTGAAAACTAGTGAAAGTATCCCTTTATAAACCAAGTAAACCCTTCCTTTTATCTAGGCCGAAAGGCCAAAACCTTCCTTTCGTAACCATTCGCAAAACCCTTTCAAAACCATTGGAAATCCTTCCTTTCGAAAGCTTTAAAAACCTTAGACGTCTTTCTTTTAAAACCTTTAAACATTGCCTTTCGAAACCCTTAGAAAACCTTTCCTTTTAATCCTTTCGAAACAACTAGAAAAACCATACCTTTCGAATCCTTCGAAACCATTAGGGAACCACCCCTACGAAACCTTACTTTAAAACCTTTCGAAAGCATCAAATCTAAACCTTTCAAAAGCATTTGGGTTTAATTTTAAATATGTGGAAACCTTTCGAAACCATTCAAAAATTTACTCCTTTGAAACCTTTGAGAACCATCTTGGCCGAAACCATTTGGATTATGCCTTCAAGTAGAGCAAAAGGATCATAAACCCATTAAAGTCGAAAGCACTTCTTTTAGAAATCATTTAAATCATCTCTTTCGTAACCATTTGGGTTATACTTTAATTGAGCAAAAGGGTCATTAAAATCATTTAAGTCGAAAGTCTACCTTTCGAAAACATTCCTAAGTATAGAAGTGATGGTGTCGAAACCATCCCTTCGAAAGCATTGGAGAAGTGGCCAAATTTTAGAAAACAAAGTACCCCTTTGAAACCCTCTGGGTCGAAAGGTAAATAGGCGGCAGCAAAAGGTTTCGACTTAGTCGAAAGCAGTTATTTAAAAACAAAGGTGCAACCCCATTGGAACCATTTCCTTTAAATCCATTTGACCTAGTCTAAAGCCAACTAAGTCGAAAGCTTCTTAAATCGAAAGCAAGCAGACGCATTTTTATTTAAAAGCAAAGTAATGCTTCAACCCCTTCGGAACCCATGGTTTCAACCCACCACCTTCGGCCTACATCCAATTCACTACGTACTAGTCCCCTGATACCATGTGCATTGGTTTAGATTGTGTCGAAGGCGAAGGTAAGGAAGCGGAACCTGGTGCTGAAACCATCGAAACAGTGTGAACCATGTAGATTAGACCTTTTAAACTATTTCTTTTGTACCTAACATGCCTTGTTTGTCAAAATCTGATTGGTTTCCATTTTACTTTTTCAAAACTGCTGCCAGTTTCTAGAATTAACAAATTTGAATTATTTGCAAATAGCCCCTTCTCCTTTTATAAATATATAAAACATTTAAGTCCCGTATCTTAAATAATTTTATATATCCATTAAAACACTTAGGAAAAATCTATAAAAATCCCAGAAAATCTCTTTTAATATGTTTTCTAATATAAAAATTTCTGACCCAAATCTTTTATTATTTAACCGTAAATAATTTATAACCCAAATAACATTTTCTTTAATAGAAAATTCATATAAAATCCACAAAAATTCTAAAAATTCTAAAATTTTAAATTCATCTCCAAAATATTATTTTTGGTCTATATAAAAATTCGCAAGGCATTTAGATGTCATTTAATGGGGTTTTTACCATAAAACATATCGTAAAATCAATATGAACATGCATAAATCATCAACAAGTATATATAATCATTCCATTATTCAAAAACATGGAAAAACATTGCAAAACATTTCGGATTTCTCCTTAAAACCAAAAACAAACAAATGAGAGATGTAAACATTATACACCTTAGCTTTAGAGATTAAAGATGTGAGATTTGAATGAATTTTATATTGATCATGCTTCTCCTTTCTCTTTCTTTCTCTTTCTCTTGTTAATGGTGGCCGGCCTTAGCTTTTAAAATTTTGAACAAATTAAAATGAAAGTGTAGAACTATACACAGATAAGGGTTATAGACATAGGAATGGCATGTTTCCTATTTTACCCCTCCTATATTTCATTTTAAACTCTTCTTTTAATTCATAGTTTAAATGGCACGACTACCCCTCAATTATAATTCAGATCTCAACCTCTTAATCAACACATTATTTTATTTTATTGTCTAATTAAATATCCTAAATAAAAAAATAAAAAAATATGGGTGTTACAGAGAGCCACTCGCTCAGGGTTCCGTTGGCTTGCAGTTGGTCAGATAGGGGCAGTTTGGATCTCCCTGGCATCATTAAATCCATTGGTATTTCCTTCCAACTTGTCATCGTCAAGTCGCTCACCATCTTTTGAGTCGGAGAGATCCATAGCTATATATTCCCGTGGGGTTTTCACTCCTAGATTCAAGTTTGTAGCTGGTTGCCTCACAGTTAGTGGAGTGTTTGCGTTTTCTTCCATATTGATTCCTATGGTTCCACCTATCACTCCTTTCTGCGGCTGCTTCCCGTTTCTCCTGTTTAAGCCAGATACGGAAGAATTTTCTTGTTCCATGGCAGCCGCAGACTCTGTCATGGTTCTTGGAGCAACATGTGACTGTAAGGTCAATAGGGCATTCAATTTGTCCATGAGAGCCCTTTGGCTGTTTTCCGTCTTCTGATTAATTTCGTCAACCATTTTATTTAATTCATCTCTAGTGACACTGTAACAACCCCTATCTACAAGCCCGAAGCTAAGCGCTATAGTTGCTGCAGTCATCCATAGTTTTAACTTCCGGTGAACAAATACGGTAATGTTAATGGTATCCATAATATCAGAAGCACATGAATATGAAAAAAAATCACAGATTCAAAAACAACTTTTCTAATTACATTTCAAAAAACATGTTTCATATCCAATTACATAATCCCAATCGTTTCCCAGGTTCAGATCAAATATATTTATTACATAAATACGCCAAGAGCGACATATGAAGATGCCCTCTTGGATGACCAGAGTACTAAATAGTCATATCAGACTTAATACAACACAGCGGAAATAAAACATAACAACTCCTAAATAGCTAGCATCACCCTCCTGCTCGTCTCCGGAAGCTTTATTCATCCATCTACTAAAACCTGAAAATCCTCAACCCTTAGCCTACTCAAATCAATTTTGAGCACCCGAGAGTTTAAGGGGGAAAACATAAACTTCGAGTCAGACATAAAGCCTGGTGTGAATAATACTATACATCTCGGTTATATGATATTAAGTGAGACCACGCCGCTTAGCGAAACGGGTTTCCCATCACTAATATCCCTTTTAAAAACATATCTTTTGCAAACCAAAACCTTGCAACCAAACTGGTTAAAACAATACTATCAATATCATGTAAGCATATAAATCAGGTAATCAATGGACTATCTGTCCGAACGCTATAGTTTTGTTTAGCTAACTACTAACCTTTGGCTGACTCGGGCCTACCAGACAAACTAAACAAGTAGTCTAACTTCTGTTAGATACTCTTCTGTACAGTCTGTCCCTAACTTACTTCTCCCAGGGTCAACTGATCCTAATGGTTTTGCGGGCTCACCAATAACCTATCTCTACTATGTATATTCCTTTGTGTATAACATCATTTTAGTCTTACCTGTGACAAAGCCCTACACACTAGAATTTTTGACTTATATTAGCTTGAGGTTACTAGCTAAAGTATAGGGCGCGACCCCATACTAGTCCCATCTGGTATTCTAATATCCGAGTCATTTTACTTAGGGTAATCTACCCTTAAAATTTTCCTTGAAAACATTTATTTTAAATGGATTTAACCCTTTAAACCATACTTAAACAAGGAAAATATACTCTATGCTTTACTCAAATCACTTTGCCATGTTATATATACTTTACATAAAACATTGTTGATGAAAACATTTAAAACCATTGAAAGTACACATTTCGAAACCATTTACATTAAACCTTTCGAAAACATTTAAATCATCTCTTTTGAAAGCTTTATAAAACCTTAGACATCCTCCTTTCAAAACACTTTAAACGTTGCCTTACGAAACCATTGGAAACCTTCCATTTAAAACCTTTCGAAAACATTGGGGGAACCACCCCTTCGAAACCTTTATCTTAAACCTTTCAAAAGCATTAAGTCCTTTACATAAATCAAACCTTTCGAAAGCATTGGGTTTAACTAAAAACTTGTGGAACAACCTTTTGAAACCATTCCTTTCGAAACCTTTGGGTTTAACTTTCAGTTGAACAAAGGATCTTAAAACAACTAAGTCGAAAGCACTCTTTCGAAAGCTATTTCCTAAGTAAAAGAAGTGGATGGTGTCGAAACCAATCCCTTCGAAAGCATTGGAGAAGTGGCTTAGGTTTTAAAACAAAGGAACCCTTTCGAAAGCATTGCTTCGAAAGGTAAGATGCGGCAGTTAGGGGTTTCGACCCCTTCGAAAGCTTCTTTATAAAACAAAGGCGCAAACTCTTTAGAAACCATTCTTTAAAACTATTTAACCAAGTCGAAAGGTATCTAAGTCGAAAGCATTCTTATCGAAAGCAAAGCAAGCGCATTTCCTTTTAAAAGCAAAGCAAGGCTTCAACCCCTTCGGAACATCCTGTTTCGACTCTATACCTTTCGCCTATGTTCAATTCACTACGTACCAAGTCTTTGATACCATGTGCATTGGTTTCAATATGGTTGGAGGCGGAGGTACTAAGTCGAAAGGTGGCTGCCGAAAATGGTGAGACATCGGAACCTTAGAAAATCAGATTTTTAACTTTAAAAAGTAATTCTTTTCAACTAACTTGTTTATTTGTCATCATATAATTGGTTACCTTTACTTTTTCAAAATCTTTTCTGAAAGGTGCAGCCGAATTTCAGAGATCAACATTTTAAAATATTAGCAAATAGCCCCTTCTCCTTTTATAAACATATAAAACATTTAAGTCTCATACCTTAAATAATTTTATATATTTATTAAAACACTTAGGAAAATTCTACAAAAATTCACATAAATCACTTTTAATATGTTTTCTAACATATATTAATTTCTGACCCAAAAATAATATAAATTAGCCGTATTTAATTTAAAACCCAATTAACCATTTTCCTCACTAGAAAATTAACAATAAATCCACATTATTTCAGAAAATTATGAAATTTGAAACTCATCTCAAAAATATTATTTTTGACCTTATCTCAAAATCGCAAGGCATTTGGATATCATCTAATAGGGCTTTACATTAAAACATATCATAAAATCTATATGAAATAGCATAAATCATCAACAAGCATATATATATATCCATTTTAACAATAAAAAACATGGCAAGACATTTGCAAAACAATTCAAATTTTAATCTAAAACTGAATAGAAACATGAGATGTAACCTATTATTCACCTTTAGCTTGTGAATAAGGAGTTGATATTTGATCTTAGATTAAGTTGTTTAAGCTTCTTCCTCTTATCTTCTTCTTGTTTTCCTTTAATGGTGGCCGACCTCTTTGGTATTTTATTTTTGATTGTGAACGTGAATAATGAACGTGAGTGTCGGTTTAGGGTATAAGAATGTTACTTATTCCTATATTTCCCTTATTAACTACCCTAACTTATTCTATTTCATTTTCCCTTAGTTCATTTGTTTAAATGGCACGGCTACCTTCTAGTTACACAAACCTCAATCCCTTAATCATTTGCATTATTTCATTTAATTTAACTAATTGAATGTCCTAAATAATGTCACTAAAAATTAGCATCGTTACAGACTCCCCTCTTTAAAGAATTTCGTCCTCGAAATTACGATAAGTATACAACAAATCAATCATAAAGGTAAAACATACTATGAAACAAATCAGGATAAACGTCTCTAATCCTGCTCTCGGTTTCCCAAGTACAGTCTCTCTCATCGTCGCTCCACTGGACCTTAACTAATCTGAATGTCTTATTCCTTAGCCTCTTTTCATCTCTTGCGAGTATACGAACGGGCTTCCTAACTATAGTCAAGTTCGGTTCCACTACTAAGTCCTCTAACATGGTCGGTGCTATAGTAGTCTCCGGATCTCATATACATTTCTCAAATGAGAAACATGAAAAACATCGTGGACTCCTGCCAAACTGTTCGGTAACTCTACTCTGTATGCGAGTTTCCCGATCCTCTCTACAATAGGAAATGGTCTTACAAATCTCGGTGCCAATTTCCCTGATCTCCCAAACCGAATTACACTTTTTATCAGTGATACCTTGACGAAAACATGACCTCTAACTGAAAACACTAAGTCCTTCCATCTTCTATCAGCATAACTCTTTTGCCTCGACTGAACCTCCTTCATTCTAACTTGAATTAACTCAATCTTCTATGCAGCTTCTCTAACTAAATCCGGACCAAGAACCAACCAATACCCGGTCTCTAACCAACAAACTGGACATTTGCATGGCCTTCCATACAAAGCTTCAAATGGTGCCATCCCTATACTAGCCTGATAACTATTGTTATACGAAAATTCGACTAAGTGTAGATGGTCTTCCCATCATCCTTCAAAATCTAACACACAGGCTCTTAACAAATCTCCAAGACTTTGTTAACTCTTTCTGTTTGCCCATCGGTCTGTGGATGGTAAGCAGTACTCTTCTTGAGCTTGGTACGTAAAGTATCCTGTAGACTCTTCCAGAACTCGCTAGTGAATAAGGAATTTCTATCACTTACTATACTACTAGGAATTCCATGAAGTCTAACTATATTATTCATGAATAACTTAGCCAAAACTGATGACGTCCTGGTTGACTTAACTGGAATGAAATGGGTACTCTTGGTTAACCTGTCCACCATGACCCATATACTTTCATTTCCTCTATTAGATCATGGCAACCCGTCTACAAAATCCATTGAGATAGAATCCCACGTCCAAACCGGAACATCTAAATGCTAAAGTAACCCACTCGCTTTCTGATGTTCGGCTTTTATCTGTTGACAGTTTAGACACTACTTCACCCATAAGTCTACATCCTTCTTCATACCTTCCCAGAAGAAACTTCTCTTCATGTCCCGATACATCTTAGTTCCTCCCGGATGAATTGTGAACTTCGAACGATGGCATTCTTCAAGAACTTATTTCCTAATGTTTCCTATATTCGGAACACACAGTTTTTAATTCTTCCTTAACCACCCATTTTGGTCAAGACTAAAATCTTTCAAGTCATCGCTCTTTGTTCCATCCCTTAACTTCCTGATCCGTTCAACTAACAATGGATCCTCCATCTGTTTAGAAGCAATCTTTTTTATCATCATCGGTCGAACTTCTAAACCTGACAACGCAACAGTTTCCTTACTAGATCTAGCTTCATAACTTCATTGTGCTCTACATGTCGTCAATGCTTCCAAATCTTTCCACTCGGCTATCAATGCCAACACTGCATTCTGATGTTTCTTGCTAAGTGCATCCACAACCTAATTGCCTTTTCCTGGTGTGTACTCAATTCCAAAATCATAAGCGGCTATAAACTCTAACCACCTCTGCTGTATCATATTCAACTCCTTTTGAGAGAATAGATACTTCAGCGACTTATGATCCGTGTACAACTCGAATCTTTCTCCCAAAAGATAATGTCTCCACACCTTCAACGCAAAAATTGTCACAGCTAATTCCAAATCGTGAGTCGGGTACTGAACCTCATGTGGTCTAAGCTGTCGAGAAGCATAGGCAATCACTTTACCTCTTTGCATTAACACAACTCCTAACCCTGTTTCACATGCATCTGTATATATAACACTAAACCATGGTTCCCTTTTGGAACAACTAACACAGGTGCATTAGTTAATAAGTGTTCAACTTTTGGAATGCCTCCTCACACTTATCGGTCCAAACAAACTTCACATCCTTTCGCGTTAGCTTGGTCATCGGTGCTGTTATCCGCGAAAAATCCTTAAATAATCTTCAATAATACCCAGCTAATCCAAGAAAACTCTTTATCTTAGTCACTGTCTCGGGTCTCTTCCAATTATTCACTACCTCGATTTTAGTTGGATCTACAGACAACCCTTTCTCTGAGACTACATGACCAAGAAACTTCACTTCTCTCTTCCAGAAATGACACTTCGGAAACTTCGCATTTAGCTGATGCTGCCTCAGTGTCTCGAGCACCACTCTATGATGAACTTCATGCTCTCTTTCATCCTTAGAGTATATCAAAATATCATCTATGAAAACCAACACGAACCTATCCAAGTGCTTTCGGAAAACTCGGTTCATCAAATCTACAAAGAATGCTGGTGCATTAGTTAGTCTGAACGGCATTACTAACCATTCGTATGATCCATATCTGGTTCTAAACGCTGTCAAAGGAATACTATCCTCTGCCACTCTAAGCTAATGGAACCCTGTCGCTAAATCCAACTAGGAAAATACCTTGGCTCCACTCAACTAGTCGAACAGATCGTCAATTCTAGGCAACAAATATCGATTCTTTATCGTCTTCTCATTCAACTTACGATAATTGATACATAAACTCAAAGATCCGCTCGGTTTCTTAGCAAACACTATGGCTGCTCCCCAAGGCGAACTACTAGGTCTGATAAAATTCTTGCCTTCCAAATCCACCAACTGCACCTTTAACTCCTTCATCTTGGTAGGTGTCATCCTGCTTGGCGGTCTACTCACTGGTTCGGCTCCTAGTACCAAATCTATCCAAAACTCAATGGCTCGTTTCAGCGGCAGTCATACTACAAGTTCAAAAACATTTGCGAATTCTCTAACAATGAAAACGCAATTCAACTCGTCTTCTACCTCCACAACACCCAACAAAACATTAACCTCACAACTAGGGTTTTCTACGGAGTATACTATCCGGTCACTGCAGTCAGGGTGTCTAAATGATATTTTCCTATCATGGAAAAATATCCTAGCATCGTATTTACTTAAGCAATCCATACCCAAAATAATTTCGAACCCTACAAAATCAAACACATGCAAACTGCAAACAAATGTGTGACTTAACAATTCAAACTCTAGGTGGTCACACTTCATCCCAAGTGTCGTATACCCTCCTATCGGAATTGCAACCCTTAAGGAAGTAACAAAGTATGAGGGTTCTAGGTTAAGCTTATTTACTAAACAACGAGATATAAAAGAATGCGTTGCACCGGTATCAAACAGGACTCTAACTGATATACCATAAATCCAAAGCGTACCTCCCAACATAGCTTTTCCCCTCTCGTCTGCTGTTGGTCTCGAGGTAGCTGGTTCCAATGCAAACATATTGCATTTCCCATCCTTAGCTGGCTCATTGCACTGGTTCTTATCATGTCCAATTTGATCGCAGTTGAAGCATCTAATATTCTTCTTCCCGGTCACCTTCTTTCCATCTCCTGAGCGACAATCATTTGCGAAATGACCTTTCTTGTCACATTTATAGCAGACAACCTCTGCCTTCCCTTTCTTAGCGGCTCCTCCCTTTTGAGCTCCTTTCTTATGGAAAAACTTCCTTTTCTGACTCTGCACCACTTGAACCTCTTTTTCCTTATTTCTTTCAAGAAATACAAGCATCTCTTCGTGTCTCAATGCCATCTCAGCAACAACATCACATGGATCCCTAATGTGCAATAACATAGCCCTAGCAAGCTCAGGCTTCAACCCCATGATGAACTTCTCATTCCTCTTAATCACAGTATTCACCATAGCATAACCATATCTCGCTAACTCCTCAAACCTTGTTGAATACTCCAGCACAGTCATGTCTCCTTGCTCCAACTCAGCAAACTTCCCGAGCAGAGTGGACTTCGCAATCTTCGACATAAACCTCTCCTCAAATCTTCTTTTAAGCTCAGCCCATGTCATCGTCTCTTCATTAACTCTGATCGTTAACGCTGCTCCTTGTAGCTGTCTAGAGGTGAGTCTCTTTTTCTGCTCATCTTTGAGCCCTAAACCAACGAAAATCCTCTCGCAATGAATTAACCAATTCTCCACTTCAATTGCGTCTTTAGTACCAATAAACGGCTTTCCTCCCAACCGAGCATAATCTCTACTCAGAATAGCATAGTTGTTGACCACTAGAGCTTCTCGATTTCCTCCTCCAACTACTCCAGCAGCAACTCCCTTGCATCATGTTTACGAAGAACTGATACATTGCTCCCATGTCAACTTGCGGGACTCCAGCACCCACATTTCCTGCTTGTTCCTGACCTGTGTTCCTCCTCGTATTTGGTCTAGCATTTCCATTTGTTGTGGTGCTTCCCTCACCAAGGTTAGCTCTTCCACTTCTAGTGTCCATATCTACATTTGAGCCTTCGTAAGATATAGAAGAATAGCCTAGGAGAGATAGGAGAATAGAGCTAAAACGTATACTTATATATAGCAAATTCAAGTACGTTACCATAGCGTTATCCAATACCCCGATCTTTTCTCTAAATCCTTAGGATTATGTATTCGAAAATCATTTTAAGTTTAAAGTTTTTCATAAACCTATGCTTTGATACCAAGTTATAATATCCCCTATTTAGAGGCCTGAAGCTAAGTGCTATAGATGCTGCAGTCATCCATAGTATTAACTTCCGGTGACCAAATACGGTAATGTTAATGGTATGCATAATATCAGAAGCACATGAATACGAAACAAGATCAAAGATTCAAAAACAACTTTTCTGATTACATTTCACAAAACATGTTTCATATCCAATTACATAATCCCAATCGTTTCCCAAGTTTGGATTAAATATAATTATTACATAAATATGCCAAGAGCGACATATGAAGATGCCCCCTTAGATGACCAGAGTACTAAATAGTCATATCAGACTTAATACAACACAACGGAAATAAAAGATAACAACTCTTAAATAGCTAGCATCAGCCTCCTGCTCGTCTCCGGAAGCTTTATTCGTCCACCTACTAAAACTTGAAAATCCTCAACCCTCGGCCTACTCAAATTAATTTTGAGCACCCATGAGTTTAAGGGGGAAAACATAAACTTCGAGTCAGACATAAAGCCTGGTGTGAATAATACTATACATCTCGATTATATGATATTAAGTGAGACCACGTCGCTTAGCGGACCGGGTTTCCCCTCACCAATATCCCTTTTAAAAACATATCTTTACAAACCAAAACCCTACAACCAAACTGGTTAAAACAATAATATCAATATCATGTAAGCATATAAATCAGGTAATCAATGGACTATCTGTCCGAACACTATAGTTTTGTTTGGCTAACTACTAACCTTTGGCTGACTCGGGCCTACCAGATAAAATAAACAAATAGTCTAACTTCTGTTAGATACTCTTTTGGATGGTCTATCCCTAATTTACTTCTCCCAGAGTCAACAGATCCTAATGGTTTTGCGGGCTCACCAATAACCTATCTCTACTCTGTATATGCCTTTCTGTGTGTAACATCATTTTAGTCTTACCTGTGACAAAGCCCTACACACTGGAATTTTGGAGTTATATTCGCTAGGGGCACTAGCTAAAGTATAGGGCGCGACCCCATACCAGTCCCATCTGGTATTCTAATACCTGAATCATTTTACTTAGGGTAATCTACCCTTAAAATTTTCCTTGAAAACATTTCTACTAAATGGATTTAACCCTTTAAACCATACTTAAATAAGGAAAATATACTCTATGCTTTACTCAAATCACTTTCCATGTTATATATACTTCACACAAAACATTGTTGATTAAAACATTCAAAACCATTGAAAGTACCCCATTCGAAACCATTGAAAGTACCCCTTTTGAAACCATTTACATTAAACCTTTCGAAAACATTTAAATCATCTCTTTCGAAAGCTTTATAAAACCTTAGACATCCTCCTTTCAAAACACTTTAAACATTTCCTTTTGAAACCATTAGAAACCTTCCATTTAAAACCTTTCGAAAACATTAGGGAACTACCCCTTCGAAACCTTTATCTTAAACCTTTCGAAAGCATTAAGTCCTTTACATAAATCAAACCCGATTAACATGTAAAAGTGTTTATTTTTGCGCTCATATCTTACCTTTGTTGTATATAAATAAATGTTACACTGGGTATTTTTGGGTATTTCTACAGATATACAGATTTGAGGAGCCTTCATGTTAAAATGGAGCAAAAGAGAATAAAAAGGGATATTTGCATTGGATTATACCAGCTACTCTAAAAAGATTGAACAAAAGAAGTTGTATCTGAGTGGTTAAGGCATCTCCTAAATTGCGGAAGGAGTTGAGTTTGAATCCTGGAAAGCACGTTATTTTTGCATATGAAAATGGAGGATTATTGAGAAGATATACATATACATATGAACATACTTGTGATTGTATACATACAAATCAATCACAATTCTTCTCCCAATCAACCACAATTCTTCTTCCAATAAAATTAGAATCAATCAAAATCTTCCAATCAAATCAAGCAATCACATTCAGATGACTATGCCAATTTATCATGGATTTGATTCACATCAACAAATCATCCTCAAATCTCAATCACCCATCATGCCACATGTCAAAGATCCGAAGACAAGTTATCTCTCATGAATATTTATATTCACATGATGAAAGAAAAGATATTCATTTTTATGGCAACATATTTTGTAAATTTTTGATGGGAAACAACTTGTACTCTATAAATACCCAGGTGTATTCATTGTAAAAGATATCTCATATCTCATAATTTCTAGTATAGAATAAAGCTCTTCTTCTTTTATTTTCTGTTTTTTTTATTTACACTTAGATAATTGTGGCTTCTATCAATTGGTTTTGTTAGACATAATTATCTAAGTTTTTCTTTCTTTTTCATTAGTGATAGACCGTTAATTAGTTTTAGTGGCTATCCTAATTTTATTTTTTGTTTATCTGAATTTCTTTTTGTTTTTCTATTTTTTCTGTTTTTCCATTGTTTAGAACTTGTGAAGGAGTTCTGATTTAACTTTCAACAACTCTTTCGTGACAAATAAATGGATCCTTCTGTGAGAAAAGGATTGGAGTTTAAATCAATATTTCCTCACTTGTCTATTTTTCTGCATATTTTGTAGTTTAGAAAACACCTCCAAATTCGTCTAACTCACCCACGAAATTACATAAACAATAGAATTTAATTTTTTTTGAACTATTAGCAAAAGAGGTTGCATACTACCCATAAAACATTAGTCGTATCCCTTAGTATTTATACTATACGTAAATGGCCATAAGACCCTCTTCCCCCTTCTAATTGGGACTTTCAACTAATAAAGCACAATTTGGTATTTTATACTATTTTGAAGTAGGAGCCACTTCTAAAAGCTTTTCAAAATGAGTGAAAGCAACCATAATTCACCAAGGGAGTCTCGAATAAATCAAAACTTTTCACATGAGCTTGATCCACAAAATTTGATGAATCAAAACTTTCCAAATCTCAATGTCAGAGTAGATAGACCCTTATCTCTTAGGGAGCTATGCTATCCAATAAGAACTGTCCAATCTTTGGCCATTCTCTTTCCACCGGCCGAAGGAAATAATTTCGAATTGAAAAGTTCTTTCATCCAAGGAGTTCCAAAATTCATGGGTTCGGAAAACACATACGAATTTCTTCAAGATTTCCAATTCTACACTTCCATACTGAAAATGCAACAATTGTCCGATGAGTCCATCAAACTTCTATTGATTCCATTTGCGATACAAGCTAGTGCAAAAAGATGGCTGAATTCTCTACCACCACACTCTATTCGAAGTTGGAATGAGTTCAATGATATCTTTATGAAAAAGTTTTTCCCTTTTCACAAAACTCTTAAAATCAAAAATGAAATCAATCAATTCACACAGAATGAAGGAGAAACTTTTTCACAATATTTTGAACGATTTAAAGAACTCTTATATAGTTGCCCTCATCATGGAATATCCAAAACGATTCTATGCCAAGTTGCATATGAAGGGCTCAACTATCCAACTCGAATCCAACTTGAAACCATTTGTCAAAACGATTTTATGAGAAAATCTACTGATGAGGCTTGGGACTTCCTCGAAGATTTTGCCGAAAAGGACCAACAATGGAAATCGATTCATGTCCCATCCCATCGAGAGGGGTACACACAATTGACCCCTCATTGTTTCCCGTTGACGATTCCCAGGGCGGAGGAATACCCTAGGTGTACCCTATGGAACAGGCCAATGCCCTAGCCCACAATAATGCCTACACTTCTCCATACCCCTCCAACTAGCGAAACCATCCAAATCTATTGTGGTTAAACCCTAATAATTTTGTGAACCCTTCGCATTTTTATCCCATGAACCAAAACGCTCATCCTTCTCAAACTGCATGTCGATTTAAACCTTCGAATCAACCATATAGGCATCCTAACTCTTCAGCTCAACCTTCTCAAACTCCTTCATATTCTCAGTCTCCTCAACCTTCATAAGAAATTGTTCGACTAGAGAAACAAATAAGCAATCAGGATGCTAAAATTGAACAAATGATGAACATGGTGAAGGAACTAACGAAAAGTAACTAGAAAGGAAAATTGCCTAGTCAACCCAAAGAAAACCCAAAGTATAATTCTCGAGGAGTGCACTCTTGTGAGGATAAAAATGTAAATCCAGTTAACGCTGTCACCACATTAAGGTCAGGAAAGAAGGTAGACAACCAAGTCGGCAACCCCGACATTCCTCCAAAGTCTACCCATGCTCCAAATTCTGAAACTCATTTGACACCCACTCTTGTTGATCCAAAAGATCCTCTTTCTTCATCCAAGGTCGGCAATCCTGACCAGTCTTCATCTTTGGATGTTGGCAACCCCAAAATTCCAGCTTTTATAGCTTTGTTGCCTTCACCTCGTGATGCGACGTCCTCTTCCTTAAATGAAAAAACTCCTGAAAGAGTCTATAAACCTAAGGCTCCTTTTCCTCATAGACTCAACACAAAGAAGAAGTCCGCCAATTTTGATAAAATTCTTGAAATTTTCAAACAAGGTCGAGTGAATATACCACTCCTTGATACCATTGAGCAGATTCCCTAATATTCGAAATATCTCAAAGAGCTTTGTACTCAAAAACGTGCGACCAATGTCCCAAAAACCGCATTTCTGACTGCATATACTAGCTCTATCCTTGCGAATTGGGCCCCAATCAAATATAAGGGCCTCGGTTGTCCTACAATCGGTTGTCGAATAGGAAACACTCACATTAGCTATGCCTTACTTGATCTTGGTGCTAGTGTCAATCTTTTGCCTTACACTGTTTACTGTCAATTAGGACTTGGAGAATTGAAACCCATGAACATCACGATTCAACTAGCTGATCGATCTGTCAAAAAGCCCTTAGGCACTATTGAAGATGTGCTAATCCAAATTGAACAATTATATTTCCCCTTGGATTTCATAGTCCTAGAGACCGAACCTATTTCAAATCCTAGCGCTCAAATCCCTTTGATATTAGGTCGTCCCTTCTTAGCAACTTCAAACGCTATCATAAATTGTAGGAATGGTCAACTCAGACTTTCCTTTGGACACCTAACCATTGATCTAAACATTTTCAATCTTAATAAACAACCAAGGGAATTCGAAACAGACGAAGTTGATATGATCCAAACGCTTGTGGATGGAAATATTGGTGACACATTTGATCCTCTGATGATGTGTCTCGATCACTTTAATTCCGACTTCAATATCAACGAATACACCTCTGAACTGAATGATTTGCTAGACCTATCTTACAATTCACAAAAATTCGACCAACTAATGTCAACTGAAGTCGCAACAGAAGACCCTCCTAAATTGGACCTCAAACCTCTTCCACATGATCTTAAATACGCATTCTTGGACCCGCCTGAAAATCTCCCTATGATTTTGGCCTCCGATCTCATGGAGGACAAAGAAAAACAACTTTTGAAAATCCTAAGGGAAAATAAAGAGGCGTTGGGATGGGTTTTCATGGACATTAAAGGAATAAGCCCCTCAATCGTTGAACACCAGATTCATCTAACTGAGGAGGTCAAACCCACTCCCCAAGCTCAATGGCATTTAAATCCCAACTTAAGAGAAGTCGTAAAGGAGGAGATCATCAAATGTTTGGATAATGACACCATCTACCCAATATCTGATAGTACGTGGGTAAGTCCGGTACAAGTTATACCAAAGAAATTGGGGATAACTGTGGTTGTGAATGATAATAACGAACTTGGTCCCAAAAAAATCAAAACCAAATGGCGAGTCTGTATTGATTATCGAAAACTCAATTCAGCCAGTAGAAAAGAACACTTTCCCCTTCCTTTCATCGATAAAATGCTTGAACGTTTGGCTGGCCATGAGTATTACTGTTTCCTTGACGGTTACTCTGGCTATAACAAAATCCCTATTGCTCTAGAAGACCAACACAAAACGACTTTCACTTGTCCTTTCGGAACTTGCGCTTATCATAGCATGCCCTTCGGTCTTTGTAAGCTCCTGCCACTTTTCAAAGATGTATGATGAGTAAATTCTATGATATGGTGGAAGATTTTCTTGAAATATTTATGGACGATTTTTCTATTTGTGGGTCATCCTTTGACCAATGCCTCCATCGTTTAAAACATGTCTTAAAACGATGTAAGGAAATGTCACTCGTGTTTAATTGGGAAAATGCCATTTCATGGTGAAAAGAGGAATAGTCTTAGGCCATGTTGTTTCAAAAGATGGTCTAGAGGTTGATAAATCCAAAGTCGACTTAATTACTAACTTACCTCCTCCTAGGTCGGTAAAGGATATTCGCTCATTTCTTGGACATGCTGGATTTTATAGAAGATTCATCAAAGATTTTTCAAAAATTTCAAAACCACTTTCAAATCTGTTTGCCAAAGACGTTAAATTTGACTTTTCCGATGAATGCAAAACGTCTTTTGAAACCTTGAAATCGACCTTGACCTCAGCACCTATAATCCAACCCTCGAATTGGACTCTGCCTTTTGAACTAATGTGTGACGCTTCTGACTATGCCGTTGGAGCCATCTTAGGCCAACGTGTCGATAAACTTCCTTGTGTCATCTATTATGCTAGCAAAACTCTAAACGATGCTCAGTTGAATTACTCAAACAATTGAGAAAGAGTTTCCAGCAGTTGTCTTCGCTCTTGAAAAATTCAGATCCCATCTCGTAGGTTCTAAGATCATAGTTTACACCGATCATGTCGCGTTGCGCTATCTTCTTTCGGAAAAAGATGTTAAAGCCGGCTTAATCCGTTGGATACTCCTTCTCCAAGAATTTGACCTAGAGATACGAGATAAAAAGGGTTCTGAAAATGTCGTTGTCGATCGTCTCTCTTGAATTGTGCATGAGAATGCCAATGACACTCAAATCAATGATCACTTTCCCGATGAACAGATACTTTCCATTTCTAGTACACCTTGGTACGCTAACATCGTAAATTATCTTGTCATAAACGAAATGCCTTCCCATTGGTCGAAACAAGACAAACATAAATTTCTCTCCACTGTTCGAAACTTTTATTGGGATGATCCTTATCTCTTTAAATACTGTCTTGATCAAATCATTCGTAGATGTGTCCCCGATCATGAATATCACAACATTCTCTCTTTTTCACATGACCAAGCATGTGGAGACACTTCGGAGCAAGGAAAACTGCTGCAAAGATTTTTCAGTGCGGATTCTATTGCCTTACTCTCTTTCGTGATGCATACGAATTTTGTGCTAAATGTGCTCGATGCCAACAAATGGGTCGAATCTCCAAGCGAAACATGATGCCTCTAAACCCAATCCTTGTCATTGAAATTTTCGATGTTTGGGGCATCGATTTCATGGGTCCATTTCCTAATTCGTTTGGAAATCTTTACATCTTACTTGTCGTGGACTATGTCTCTAAATGGGTTGAGGCCATCCCTACCAAAACGAATGACAATAAAGTTTTCGTCAAATTTCTAAAGGAGAACATATTTTCTCGTTTTGGTATACCTCGTGCTATTATAAGTGACAATGGTACTCATTTTTGTAATCGTGCCTTCGAATCTCTTATTAAGAAATACTCGATCACTCATAAACTGTCTACTCGATATCATCCACAAACTAGCGGTCAAGTCGAAATTCCAATAGGCAAATCAAACAGATTTTTAAAAAGACTGTCAACTCTAATAGAAAAGATTGGTCATCTAAATTAGTAGATGCCCTTTAGGCATTTCGCACATCTTATAAGACCAACCTTGGAATGTCACCATATTGCTTGATCTTTGGAAACGCATGTCACCTCCCTGCTGAACTGGAACATCGAGCACTTTGGGCAATCAAATACCTTAATTTTGAATTGGAAAAAGCAGGATCACATCGAAAGCTGCAGCTGTCAGAAGTTGAAGAACTGGGAAACAAAGCCTACGAAAATGCAAAGATTTATAAAGAGAGAACACAAATGTATCATGATAAATCCATACTTCGAAAGATATTTGAAGTAGGCCAAAAGGTTCTCTTATATGATTCTATGCTTCATTTATTTTCGAGCAAACTAAGATCTCGTTGGACTGGACCATATGTTGTAAAGACAGTGTACCCATATGGCACGATCGAAATTGAAAATCCAATGGATGGCTCTATTTCAAAGGTCAATGGGTAGCGACTGAAACCATTCCTAGAATTTGAGCAATACGAGGAAGACGAATCTGTGGACCTCCACGAACCCAGTCACGCTTCTTAAGACACCTCGATCATGTCAGGTTGTATATATTCTGTTTTCCTTTTCAGCATTTGCATGATTTAGACAGTAGGGACTGCCTCATCTAAGTATGGGGGATATCATTCATATTTCATTTTTTGCATCAAAAAAAATTCATCACGACTTGTTTCAAACTAGTACAATTAAGTAAGTTAATGGTTTTAGTCATTTGATGGAATTTTTTTTGTGAATCACTAAGATCGAATGGAAAATATAATGAAAAGATGAATTACGAGAGACAATAGTGTAACTAGTATATAGGGAGACTCATAGGTAATGGTTATGAAATCTATTCTTAATTGGAGTCTTTGTTTAAAAAGTGGTTGCTTTAAAATACTTGCGTTAACACTTGTTTTTTCAGTAGAGTTAATATGTGCTAAGATGATTTTGCATAGCTCTCTCTTCAAAAAAACATAATAATAAAATTCCAAGGGTATCCAACATTGCTAGTACATCTAGCGTTGGTGTGCAAACCCGCCAAGCTCTTTTCCAACTCTCACGTAAGCCCGCGAGGCAGTGCATGGGTGGTATACCTTGGTCTCATTTTATGAGTTGGACACCTAAGGATTACCGACACCTTGTTGACATAGTCAGCGTCGGTCTGCACAATCCGCCAAGCTCTGTCCTGACACTCACGTAAGCCCGCTAGGTAGTGTATAGGTGGTATACCTTGGTCTTTTAAGTTAGGTGTATAGATTTTTATTTTTGTAAATAAAGAGAGAATAAGCAATTGAAACCCAAGCACCTTCTTGACTTTATTTATTTGACTAGTTATACAAAAGGAAATAACAATACCACTTTGCAAACTGTGACAAGCAAACAAAGAATCTATTTCATGGCTGCACTATGTTGTCAACCGAACCAACTAGCCAAAGTAGAGTTTAACGTATGAAATCTTTAATTATGTTGGAAAATTGTGACTAGTTGAGGAACAAAAATTTCTAGAAAATGACCTAGACTTGTATACATTACTGTGTTGCAACTATTCTGAAATAAGTCATGTTGTCATTTGTATATATTCATTGTATTCATGTAGTTGCATTAGAATCATCACATATTGCATTTGGATTTTGTGGGTAGTATCCGCTAAAAACCCTCACGAGACACCACTCGTCCTACTATGGACACCTAGAGGTTTAACAGCTTGTTGCATACGCTCACTGCAATCGTGATTCCTATGAAAGTGTGACCTACCTAGTTTTGTTTTTATTTTTGTTTTACTCAAGGACGAGTAAAAGACAAGTATGGGGCTATTTGATTGAAATGTAAAAGTGTATATTTTTGCGCTTATATCTTACCTTTGTTGTATATAAATAAATGTTACACTGGGTAGTTTTGGGTATTTCTACAGATATACAGATTTGAGGAGCCTTCATGTTAAAATGGAGCAAAAGAGAATAAAAAGGGATATTTGCATTGGATTATACCAGCTACTCTAAAAAGATTGAACAAAAGAAGTTGTATCTGAGTGGTTAAGGCATCTCCTAAATTGCGGAAGGAGTTGAGTTTGAATCCTGGAAAGCACGTTATTTTTGCATATGAAAATGGAGGATTATTGAGAAGATATACATATACATATGAACATACTTGTGATTGATTATATACATACAAATCAATCACAATTCTTCTCCCAATCAATCACAATTCTTCTTCCAATCAAATCACAATCAATCAAAATCTTCCAATCAAATCAAGCAATCGCAATCACATTCAGATGACTATGTCAATTTATCATGGATTTGATTCACATCAACAAATCATCCTCAAATCTTAATCACCCATCATGCCACATGTCAAAGATCTAAAGACAAGCTATCTCTCATGAATATTTATATTCACATGATCAAAGAGAAGATATTCATATTTTGTAAATTTTTGATGGGAAACAACTTGTACCCTATAAATACCCAGGTGTATTCATTGTAAAAGATATCTCATAATTTCTAGTGTAGAATAAAGCTCTTCTTCTTCTATTTTCTGTTTTTTTATTTACACTTAGATAATTGTGGCTTCTATCAATTAGTTTTGTTAGACATAATTATCTAAGTTTTTCTTCCTTTTTCATTAATGATAGACCGTTAATTAGTTTTAGCTGTGACGACCGCCCATGACCCCTGCACTGAACCTAGAGAAAGTGCGCTGTAAAGTGTGCCAGGCGACCATGGACGATTGTCAGGGTAAATTAAAACAGCAGAATCTATCGTATTACTCACAGCGCATGGACAAAATACAATAGAATATATATATATAGTGAAGCTTCACAGAAATAGAATCTCATCAATAAAACTTCATAATAGTTGAGTACAACATCTGAATAGTCAATACATCAAGCCTCACTACATATCACTCAGAGAATTATACAAAGCAGCAGAACATCCAGTACATATAGTAAGAAGATAATATGCAAGCCTCCAGCTCGTCTTCGACATCAACATCGTGGGAAGCAAGAACAGCACCTGTCACCTGCTACCTAGTCTGCCCGTCCCAAAATGGACGAACAGCCCAAGGCAATAAGAGTTAAAACATAAAGCCTTGAGTCAGACAACAGTCTTAGTGAGCGGTAAATTAACTAACAACAAACCAAAAGAGCAAAAAGGAAAAGGAATAGGAATACAACCCTCCCACTCCACCTCTTTCTACAGTGATAGCCCCCAGACACACACTAAGCAGAAGCAAACATAGCAGAGCATACAATTTAAAGTAAAGCAATTATCACTCGAGTCAAGGGCGATGTTTTCCAAGTACAAACCCCCAAGGCCTAAACCAAGATCAGATAAGCACCCAGAAAACACTGCTCTTGAGACCGAATGACGATACAACCAAACATCCATGACTCTGGCTATCACTGCTATCATTGCTTCGATATCATCGTTAATTGAATGACTGGCTCATTCTTTCATCCGTCCGTCAAGGGCTAATGGAAACCCCGGTTCTAGACATAACTCCGCACGTCATCGTGACCCGTGCCTAGGACTATCGAATCTGCCCAGAGTACTCGACTACCAATCAGTAGCCTTCAGGGACTATTGAATCTGCCCAACGTACTCTTGCTTTGAGCATGCTAGAACCTTCAACAACGATGAGATCTCAGCCTTCTAGTCATCCTCCTCGACGACTATTTCCATACTAGCTCAAGCGCCTCTCAAGCAAACCATTATCCTCAAACTCGAACCATTTCATCGAGTTATCAACATGCTTGGAATGATCCCGTCTGGATTAGACCAAGACTACCTCATACTATACTTCGCCTCATCATCATCATAGCAAAGCTTCATCTCAACCTCATCATCAAATCTATCCATATGAGCTTCATCATCCGCTACATATGCCACAAGCAGCTTTTCCAATTCAAGAGCCTTTCCCTTAGCTTTCGAATCATCTTCGACCATCTTGTCTAAATCAAATCATCAATCATCTAATTCATAGCAATCAATCAAATCAAACATTAATCCAAGTAAACAAGCATTCAAATATGATCTAAATAGACAATTATAACAATAATGGCAATTTCGTAATTAAAGAGTCAAAAGTCTAACAAGCATGAAAACATGAGCAATATCTCTATAATCTTGATGAATGAACTTGCATAGGTTAACATGTAGTAAAATGGATGCCAAATCATTATGAACAATGGATCTATATGGATCTATACTTAGGATTAGGAAAATGCATGGAAATCACTACTTTAGCACAAAATCAAGCCAACGATCCAATATACTCCTTTGGATCCGTGTGAGAGATAATCACCACTCACCAAATCACCTAAACACCTCAAAAGCAACACACTTCAGATCTGGACAGCGAAGGATCTAACTCGATCTATCACAATTACGCTTCAAACGATGAAATCTCTCTTCGATGGATGAAGATCTTCAACTTTAGCTCTTGGATCTTCGATCTTGGATGGAAGGAAGTACTAAATCAAAGTGGAGAAAAGAAGTGAAGAAGTGTAGAAGTCGAGCTCTAAAAATGGCAGCACTTCGTCGCTTCGAAATCCGGATCCCAAAAATGAAGAAAAACCCTCATATTTATAGGCTGATCCTTAGGTCGCTCGCTCTTAGGTCGTCCACGACCTAAAAACCCACGACCTAACAAAACCCTACGACTTACGACCTAGCGCAAGTGCGCGACTTACAGATCCAACGACCTAACACATGCGCGCTTATACGACCTAACGACTTAGCATATGCGCGCTTCCTCGCGACCTACGACTTATCTGAGACGCGACCTAGCAACAGTTCCGACCTAACGACTTAACGGAAGCCACGATCTAACTATGTCACGACCTAAAACAATGCGCGACCTAACTACTCAATAACCACACGACTTAACTGGGTTACGACCTAACCCCTTACGACCTAATACTTAACGACCTAACAACCCACGACCTAACTCCTAAGTCGTCTATGACTTAACCTCCTTAGGTCGCTCACTGCTACCCCTGCTTCCTTAGGTCATCGCCGACCTACCCTCCTTAAGTCGCTAACTCTTAAGTCGCCGACCGACCTATCCCTTAGGTCGTTAACTCGCCCAATCTCTTAAGTCGCTTACTAACTTAGGTCGCCTATTTCCTTAAGTCGTCTACGACCTAACCTACTCCACGACCTAAGTCACCACACGACTTATCTCCTATACGACCTAACTATCACATGACCTAACTTCTTAGGTTGTTCCAATACTTAGGTCGCTCCACTTCACTAAGTCGTTTATCCCTTAACTCGCCCACTTCCTTAGGTCGCTCCAAACTCTCATACGACCTAAGACTTAGACTCTGGATGACTTATCAACAATGCGACCAAATGTCAACTGTTTTACGATGTTTCGATCCGTAAAAATACGGGTCGTTACATTAGCGGTTATCTTAATTTTATTTTTTGTTTATCTGAATTTCTGTTTTATCTGTTTTTCCATTGTATAGAACTTGTGAAGGAGTTCTGATTTAACTCTCAACAACTCTTCCGTGACAAATAGTTGGATCCTTCTGTGAGAAAAGATTGGAGTTTAAATCAATATTTCTTCACTTGCCTATTTTTTTGCATTTTTTGTAGTTTAGAAATCACCTCCAAATTCGTCTAACTCCCTCGCGAAATTACATAAACAATAGAATTTAATTTTCCTCCCTATGTTCGACCTGCATACTACATACATGTGTGCTTGCAGTATTATTTTTAATTTGTGCTTTTCTAATCCCATAGAAAAGTGTCAAACAAAACCTTTCAAAAGCATTGGGTTTAATTAAAAACATGTGGAACAACCTTTCGAAACCATTCAAAACCATTCCTTTCGAAACCTTTGGGTTTAACTTTCAATAGAACAAAGGATCTTAAAACAACTAAGCCGAAAGCACTCTTTCAAAAGAAATTTCCTAAGTAAAAGAAGTGGATGGTGTCGAAACCAATCCCTTCGAAAGCATTGGAGAAGCAGCTTAGGTTTTAAAACAAAGAAACCCTTTCGAAAGCATTGCTTCGAAAGGTAAGATGCGGCAGCTAGGGGTTTTGACCCCTTCGAAAGCTTCTTTATAAAACAAAGGCACAACCTCTTTTGAAACCATTCCTTAAAACTATTTAACCAAGTCGAAAGCTATCTAAGTCGAAAGCATTCTTCACGAAAGCAAAGCAGACGCATTTCCTTTTAAAAGCAAAGCAAGGCTTCGACCCCTTCGGAACCCCCTATTTCGACCCTATACCTTTCGCCTATATTTAATTCACTACGTACCAAGTCTTTGATACCATGTGCATTGGTTTCGATCTGGTTAGAGGTAGAGGCACTAAATCGAAAGGTGGCTGCCGAAGATGGTGAGATAGCGGAACCTTAGAAAATCTGATTTTTAAGTTTAAAATGTAATTCTTTTCAACTAACCTGTTTATTTGTCATCATATAATTGGTTGCCTTTACTTTTTGAAAATCTTTTTTTAAGGTTCTGCCGAATTTTATAGATTTAACATTTTGAAACATTAGCAAATATCCCTTTCTCCTTTTATAAATATATAAAACATTTAAGTCCCATACCTTAAATAATTTTATATATTTATTAAAATACTTAGGAAAATTCTACAAAATTTCACATAAATCACTTTTAATATGTTTTCTAACATATATTAATTTCTGACCCAAAAAGAATATAAATTAGCCGCATTTAATTTTAAACCCAATTAACCATTTTCCTCACTAGAAAATTAACAATAAATCCACATTAATTCAGAAAATTATGAAATTTAAAACCCATCTCTAAAATATTATTTTTGACCTTATCCCATAATCGCAAGGCATTTGGATGTCATCTAGTAGGGTTTTCACATTAAAGCATATCATAAAATCTATATGAAATAGCATAAATCATTAATAAGCATATATATATATCCATTTTAACAATCAAAAACCTGGCAAAACATTTGCAAAATAATTCGAATGTCAATCTAAAACTGAAAATAATAAAAACATGAGATGTAACATATTATTCACCTTTAGCTTGTGATTAAGGAGTTGAGATTTTATCTTGGATTAAGTTGCTTAAGCTTCTTCCTCTTATCTTCTTCTTGTTTTCCCGTAATGGTGGTCGGCCTCTTTGGTATTTGATTTTTGATTGTGAACGTGAATGATGAACGTGAGTGAGGGTTTAGGGTATAAGAATGTTACTTATTCCTATATTGCCCTTATCAACTACCCTATCTTATTCTATTTCATTTTCCCTTAGTTCATTTGTTTAGATTGCATGGGTACCTTCTAGTCACACAAACCTCAATCTCTTAATCATTTACATTATTTCATTTAATTTAACTAATTAAATGTCCTAAATAATGTCACTAAAAATTAGGGTCGTTACAGACAACTTCACGCTGAATAGGGGATCCTAGAACCTGATCTCCGGAGTTAGCTCCTAACTGTAGATTGTGGGGATTGTTGACTTCAATTTGTTGAGGGTTTGTTTCTTCTCCAGCAATGGTAGCTCCTATGGATCTTGCAGAAGTAGTTCTCCTTCTTCCAGGTGGCATTAATTCTCAGCAGTAGATTTTCTGAGAAGAGATTGAGGATCTAACTTATGAACCTATCTGATCCAAAGTAGATAGCTAGATCTAAGCTTGACTTTAGTTTTCTCAATGAAAGCACCAAAATATTAACCCAAAAATGGATCAACACCCTGAATTGAGTGTGAAAGCACTAGCCCTATTTATCAAGGCAAATAAAATAGAAACAAGGAATAATAACTTGCAAATAAAGTAAAGAGACAAGAAATTTTTATAGTGGTTCAATTGTTAGCGAAGCCTACGTCCACTTTATAACTTTTGTTATGGACTGACTACAATTACAAGTTGAATCCGATTACAATTTAATTGGATCTTGTAAGTTTGATCAAGTCACCAGTGTTGGAGTTCACTGGAGAATCATAGTAAACCCTTTGGATGACTATTGTGTGGGAGGAGAAGAGTGAAGAATATTTATGTAGAGTTTCAGCAACCAGTCTAGAAGATCCCCTTATGTTGCAGATGGGTGAGTATTTATATGAAATAACCATTTGTTTCAATGTTATCACGCTAGTGTAATGTATATAGGTAGTATAGTTAACAAATTTACATTGATCTAGTAAGTGTTCATTCTTAGTTAAGTTCATGAATATAAAGGATGGGGTCCCCGCCCTCTTCCTTTCTTCTTCCCGCTAAATCAGTCCCATCCCCTATCTTCTCTTCAACCCTGTCCTTCTTCCCCGATCCTTGTACCACCTTCTGCTTCTCCCCATCTCCCTGTGTCAGTCCCCTCTCCTTCTTTCGTCAGTAATCCTGTAGTGACTGCAACTTTTGCAGAAGCTACTCCTAAGGTGCCAGAGACCATTCCCTTTTCTTCTCCTCCTTTGCTTCCTCTTTCTTCATCTTCTCCTCCCCGTTCATGGAACTCCCTCTTTAAAGCTAAACCCAGCAACGTAGGGAAATATGTGCCTCGTGATTTTCAACTTGATTATATTGGTAACTCTATCGTGCCTTCAGATGATGTGGTTCAGGCTGGAAACTCTATGTGGAAAGATTATCTTGTTGGTTTTTTTCTTGATAGCCCTCTTTCATATGCTACCGTTCTGTACTATCTCAAAAAAGTGTGGAAACTTAGTGGTTCAATTTCAGTCAAATCTGATGGTTTTTTGTTTTTGTTCAAGTTTTCTAATGAAGAGGATAGGACAAGAATTTCTGAATCTGATCCTGTTGTTATGAGAAACAAGCTTTTTATAGTGAAACCATGGGATGAGAACATTGGCAACAGTTGTAGTAGTATAAAATCTGTTCCAGTATGGATAAAACTATATAATATACCTCTTTATGCTTGGTCTCCCTTGGGTATTAACTGGTTAGCATCAAGAGTTGGGAAGCTTCTTTGTTTGGATGCATCAACTGAAAAATTTGAACGTATTTCTTTTGCGAAATGTTTAGTTGAAGTTACTCCAAATCAAGAATTGCCTGATGAATTCTCAGTTAGACTGTTAGATGGTTCTGAGCAGATAGTTAAAGTAGAATACTTGTGGAAACCTGAGATTTGTACTGTATGTAAAGAGTTTGGACATATAGTGAGCAAATGCAAGAAAGTTGAATGTGTAGGTGATACTGAGCAATGTGTAGCTAAAGAGCAGCAGATAACTAGTGATGTGGGAAGGAGCAAGATGAAGAAGGGTCAAACCATAGTTAAACAGGACAAGGTGAAACAGATTTGGCAACAAGTTGTAAAGCATAAAGGAAAAAAAGTGATTAATTGTGTAGAGCAAGAAGTTTCTGCTCTGAAGAAAGTGGGTGCTAATGGAATAACACTTCATGATGGTTCTGAGCGAAACATAAAGGAAAATGATAAAGAGAGTGAACAACCCAGTGATGAGCAAATTTGTACTGTTAGCACACAAAATAAGTACAATTTGCTACAAAATGCAGACAATGAATGTTATAATTTGGAAATTTTTGATGAGGAGGAAGGAGAGATTACAGTTGATGACAAATGCAATGAAAAACACAAAGTGACAACCAAGAATCCTGATGCAATTGATGACCACAATGAAGCAAATATACATGTTCTTTCTACAAAACCTTGTGTGCAGGAAGGTGTAAACAAACTTACTACCCCAGATATTAGTAACAAGGAGATTGGAAAAGAAGCAACTGAAGTAAATGCACTTTCCAAAACTCATGCTTCTGATTTTGATTTAAGTTGGTGCAAAACCTTTGAAACACAAATCACTCAATTAATAATCAATATGCATGATGTTTCTGTCCAAATTCAACCATCTGCTCCTCCCCATTACAACTTCTCAATTCAGCTACCAGGATGGCCTTCTTCCAATTCTATCTCCCATTCTCAATCAGCCTCTCAACATATCCCTTCCTCCACTCAGGCTAAATCTCAACCATCCTCCCCCCACTTTTGCCTAGAAGGAAAATTGAAACAAGGTCTCTGTCAGCTCACAGAAGGAATATCTCCTCCCAAATTCAATAATTTTTTATGTTTAAAAAAATTGCATCTTGGAACATTAGAGGAGCCCATAATAATTTGAAGCATGGTCAAGTCAAAAGCTACATATCTGAGCATAATATTTGTATTTTTGGCCTTCTAGAAACTAAGCTTAATCTTACCTTATCCCAAAAAGCAGCTTCCTACATTAATCCAAAATGGTCTTTTCATCATAATCTTGACACTGCAGCTTACGGAAGAATTTTTGTCCTTTATGATCCTTCTGTTTTATCTCTTTCTCCTATACTGTCTTCTAGGCAGTATATTCACTTTCATGTTCTTGTTTGCCATAATCAAATATCTTTCTATTTAACTTTTGTATATGCTGATAATTCTATCATCTCTAGAAATGTATTCTTCAATTCTTTGCCACCTTTAAGACAATCAACTCACCCCTGGTTTGTCTTAGGTGATTTCAACTCCTGTTTTGGCTATGATGATAAACAAGGTGGATCTCCTCTTCTTCCTAGAGATCTTGAGTCAATCAATCTTGCTGTATATGATTCTGAATTGATATTGGTTAACAAGTCAGGGGCTAAATTTTCTTGGAATAATAGAAGTAGAAGTGGTGTTCGTATTTTCACAACTATTGACCATGCTTTTAGTAACATTCAATCTCTCAATCAATGGCCCTCTCTCTCTCTGTCTTCCTTCCTCAACCAATAATGTCTGATCACTCCCCTCTTATATTATCCTTTGGGAACTGTTTCCTGGAGATTTGACCAGGCAACTAGTACTTGGAGAAGTACTCGGCATCCATAGTGCTCGGCATCCATAGTGCTTGGCATCCATAGTGCTCGGCATCCGTAGTGCTCGGCATCCAGAAGACTCGGCGTCAAGTAGTGTTCGGCGTTCGGCGTAATACTCGGCATCAGTAGTACTCGGCATACAAAACTACTCGGCGTCAACTGGCACTCGGCGTCAACCAATGCTCGGCGTCAGCTAGCGTTCGGCATCAATAGGACTCGACGTCAACCAATGCTCGGCGTCAGCTAGCGTTCGGCATCAATAGAACTCGGCGTCAACCAATGCTCGGCGTCAGCTAGCGTTCGGCATCAATAGAACTCGGCATCAACCAATGCTCGGCGTCAGCTAGCGTTCGGCATCAATAGAACTCGGCGATAGGAATACTCGGCGACAGGAGTGTTCGGCATAAAGCAGAACTCAGTAGCAGGAGTACTCGGCAACGGGCATACTCGGCATCCAGGAGACGTTCGGTGTACATTACTACTCAACGTAACAGTATTGTTCGGCCTGCATGCATTGCTCGGTCAAGAGCTTCGTATAGAGATACGTTCGGCTTCAACTGCAACCATCATGCACTGCCCACACATCGAATATACTGTTCGGCATAGAGAGGACTGTTCGGCATCATAGTGTTCGGCATACCTGGTTCGGCATGCAGCGACCACCACACCTGGGATAGAGTGTTCGGCTGCCAAGCCCACTTGGGAAGTCCAGCCCATCTTTGTCTATAAATAGAGGGGCAGGGTCACAGTGAAGAGGATCCTTTTTTGGAGAGAACACCGGGGAGACTCTGCCATTTTTGAGACTCATCTTCTCTACTTAACAACTTCACAGGCATTTGATTCACGAATTGTATTTGTAATCAACAATAAGGAAGATCAATAAAGTTTAATCTCAAAGTGGACGTAGGCAATTACGCTGAACCACTATAAATTTGGTGTTCTTACTTTCTGCATTTAAATTAGCATTGTCTTCTCTGTTTAATTTATCTTCATCACTTATATCTCTACACAATCTTTCTCTACGAGGTTAGTGACCAATTTTGGTGCTAACACTTTGGTGCTTTCACTGAGAATTGAATTCTCAGACCTCAAGGATCTGCTTTGAAGCTACTGGATTGAACAAATCCCCCAAAGAAGATCCGACTCACTGATAGGACATCCGTTGATTCTACTCAGAGTTCATACCAATAACTCTACAATGGCAGGACCACGTACCAGGTCAGCTTCTCATAATGCGAATGCCCGCGAGACTGCTAGCGTGCAACAAGCAGGACCTAGCAATCAACCAGCGATTCCGAGTGCAAGAATTACCGCTCAAGAACAGACTCCAGTTGTCACCAGAGTAGAGTTCAATGACTTGATGAGAGAACTTAGGGAAAGCAGGAGACAACTAGGAGAGCAGATGCAAGCTAATGCCAACCTGATGGCACAACTCACTCAACAGCAGCAACAGAATGCTGGGGGCAATCCCGCTCCTTACTCTTCATCTGACAGCTCAACTTCCTCTAATGAACCTCCCAGGCGCAGACGACGTAAGACTGAAGCTGCACGAGCAGAAGCTGATGTTCAAACAGCTGGAGACCGTAACCAAGCAAGAGCTGGAAACTTCAGGATCGGAGTGCAAATGGAGGATGGAGGCCTAGACC
Source organism: Allium fistulosum (assembly GCA_030737815.1). Lineage (NCBI taxonomy): Eukaryota > Viridiplantae > Streptophyta > Magnoliopsida > Asparagales > Amaryllidaceae > Allium > Allium fistulosum. The sequence continues at coordinate 61,653,396 of CM060906.1, read as the reverse complement.
ATCAAAACGCTAACGATGTCGAACCCCAAGACGTGCGACTGGCAGATCACCAGGAGAGGAGGCATCAGCATGGACAGACATGTAGAACAGACCTTAACCTCCAGCCTTCCATACAGACACCAGATTTGACAGCCATGATCAGGCAATTGATGAAAGAAAATCAGGGCTTATCGAATGATGACTGGGGAGTGTCAAGAAGTCATACTCCATTCACGGATGTTGTGTTGCAGGCGGCGTACCCCAGGAAGTTTAGTATGCCTACTATCCCTGCGTATGAAGGGAAGACTGGCCCCAGACAGCATGTCATGAGGTACGAATGGATGATGGATTTAGCTAGAGCAAATGATGCCACCAAGTGTAGATGCTTCCCGATTACTCTCTCTAGGATCGCTACTATGTGGTTCACCCGACTTCCTCCGCGGTCCGTATCAAATTTCGAAGAGTTGGCAAGGAAGTTTATTGAGCAGTTCAGAATACACACTACACGCCCAAAAGATGTAATGTCTCTGTCAAGTGTAATCCAAAATCCCGGGGAGTCATTGAAGGAATATTTACAGAGATTCCACGTTGCGGCAACTGAAGTCAGTAACCCCAATGACCATGCAATTCTGATGGCTGTAATGAGAGGTGTGGATCCAGATTCTGAGTTCGGAGACTGGTTGGCAGGAAAACCTCCGACTATGCTAGAGCGTTTCTACTCAAAGGCACACCAATTCATAAGAAGAGAGGAAACTAGGTGGGTACGACGAGATAAGGCACCAGGACCTGTCCAAGAATCTATGAAGAGCAACATTGCTGTGAAGCAGTCCGGAGACAGTTCGGGAAGGTCCAAGTCAATGTCCAGAATAAGCCAGGGCAGTCTAAGGAGTCCGGAGGAAGAAATCAAGGGAAGAAGAGAGAAGCGGGGAAGTGGAAGTCGAGAATTCCAAGCTACAGCGAGTATACTCCGCTGAACGCACCGCTTGAGAACATTTACCTATCCACCTGCAATACTTTTCAATACAGAAAGCCACGTCCAAAAGAATCAACCGAGGAACAGAAGCGGACCGGGAAATATTGTCGCTTCCATGAGACTTATGGGCACAATACGGAAGAGTGCAGACACCTGCACGACGCCATCGAGAAGTTGATCAGGCAAAAGAAGTTGCAAGAATTTGTAAAGGACCCATAGGAAGGAGGACAGGGAACGTCCAACCCAGGTCGTGCACCAGCTCTGCGTCATCCTGAGGAGCCTGCCCGAACCGTAGGTAGACTAGTCATAAATACAATTATCGGCGGACCTCACCCCGCGGATAAGAATTGGCAAGAGATGGAGCGATATGCAAGTTCCCTGAAGCACGCCGATTTTGAGTGTTGTTCGAATGTAGAGGATGGGACCCCTGCTAAGCAGCAGCGCGTAATGACAGACGATATTGTGTTCAGAAACAGAGACGCTGATCAGGTAGAGGCTCCGACCATCGACCCGATGGTCATATCTGCAACGATCGGACCAGCATATGTAAAAAGAATTCTGATTGATTGCGGGAGTTCTGTCAACATAATCTTCAAGAAGGCTTACGACCAAATGAAAATGGAAACAAAAGACCTGAAACCATCCAAAGCTCGTATTCACGGCTTTAACGGCGCTGCGACCGATGCAGTGGGGTATGTCGAGTTGCCAGTTGAACTGGGACAAGGCGAGCGTCGGAGAGTGCGAATTCTACCCTTTGTAGTTTTGGATGTGGATTCTCCATATAATGTTTTCTTGGGCCGGCCGGCCCTATCTGAGTTTAGGGCAGCGTTAGCCCCGTGGTGTTTAACTTTGAAGTTCCCAACTGACAAAGGAGTAGGTATCGTCCATGGCGATCAAGCAGCTGGTCGTTCCTGTTATGTGGCTGAGCTCCGAGAGGCCCATCGGAGGGAGAAGGGAAAGGTTGCGGACAATCTCGTTCGCATCCTTAATACAGATAATTGACAAGTAGTGCCCGAGCCCTGGCTCGGGCATAGTTCTCGGATCTTCGGAGATATAGATCCGAGAGACGACGATGAGAAACCAAGGAAGAGAAGGCGGCGCCGGCTGAATTAACAGTTGACATTTCAGTTAGCCATGACGACCCCTCGCGAATACTGAAGATCGGATCACAACTTGGCCCCGCGATGACTGAAGACATTAGCGACTTCCTCCGGGCGAATCTTGATGTTTTCGCCTGGACGCATTCCGATATGTGTGGGATTTCCCCCGCCATCACGAGTCATATGTTGAACATAGACCCGAAATACGTCCCAGTCAAACAAAAAAGGAGAGGAATGGATCCAGAGAGGTCCGCCGCTCTCGGAGAGGAGGTGGACAAACTCAAAGCAAATGGGTTCGTCCGCGACGCCCTCTACCCTGAATGGGTATCCAACCCCATGCTGGTGAAAAAGGCGAATGGGAAATGGAGGACTTGCGTAGATTATTCCGACTTGAACAAAGCATGCCCTAAGGATAGTTTCCCGTTGCCTAGGATCGATCAGTTGGTCGACTCCACCGCAGGACACGAGCTGTTGTCATTTATGGATGCGTACTCAGGGTACAACCAAATCCCGATGCATATTCCGGACCAAGAACACACCAGCTTCATGACAAATATCGGACTGTACTGCTATGTAGTGATGCCCTTTGGATTGAAGAACGCAGGGGCAACTTACCAGCGTTTAGTGAATCGAATGTTCAAGGACCAGCTGGGTAAAACGATGGAAGTCTATGTGGATGACATGCTCGTGAAGTCACGACGGTCAAACGACCACATTCAAGACTTGGCTGAAATGTTCGACATACTCAGGTTTTACGGGATGAAGATCAACCCTCTGAAGTGTTCCTTCGGCGTGGCATCGGGGAAGTTTTTGGGATTCATCGTCAATGCTAGGGGAATTGAAGCCAACCCAGAGAAGATCCAAGCTATTCAAGATGTGCAAGCGCCCAGGACTATAAAGCAAGTGCAGAGTTTGAATGGAAAATTAGCTGCGCTAAGTCGATTTATATCCAGAGCAACTGACAAGTGCATCCCATTCTTTGATATAATAAAGAAGGGGAAGAGAAATTTTGAATGGACGTCTAGTTGTGAGGAAGCATTCAAGAATCTGATGAGGCATCTGGAGAGTCCACCAATGCTGTCAAAACCAATTGACCATGAAATGTTATATGTATACTTGGCTGTATCCCCACATGCGATAAATGCGGCTTTGGTTCGTGAGGAGGATCGAGTCCAGAAGCCGGCGTATTATATTAGCAAGCGTTTAACGGGGGCAGAGAGGAATTACCCTAAGATCGAGAAATTGGCTTATTGCTTGGTGATTGCATCACGTAAGTTGCGCCCATACTTTCAAGCACATTCAATCGGTGTTTATACCGATCAACCCCTGAGGCAAGTACTCCAACGGCCGGAAACTTCTGGAAGGTTGCTAAAATGGAACATCGAGTTGAGCCAATTCGATATCGCCTACTTACCACGGAGAGCCATCCGAGGGCATGCGTTAGCAGATTTCATCGCTGAGTTTACCATACCCGTCAAACCGGATGACCACGACATCATCCCCCCCCGTTCGATGGAAATTATACACTGACGGTGCATCAAACGACCGTTGCTCCGGCGCGGGCATAGTTCTTATAACTCTGGAAAACCAATCAATCTGTTACGCCCTGAAGCTTGATTTCCCGGCTACAAATAACGAAGCAGAATATGAAGCACTGATCGCTGGCTTGAAGCTCATCAGGGAACTCGGGATCAAATCAGTCGAAATCTTTTGTGATTCACAGTTGGTGGTTTACCAGGTACGGGGAGACTACCAGGCAAAGGGACGAAAGCTCGCTCCGTACCTTGTTCAGGTCCAAGAACTACTCTCGAATCTCGAGCTTTATGACATTTCATATGTCCCGCGCGAACAGAACAAAGAAGCCGACTTGTTGGCTAAGTTTGCGAGTACCGGCGATGCGCAGCAAATGGAATTGTATCCCGTTGAAGCCTTGCATGCCCCGAGCATAGACGAGATGAAAGTCGATCGTGTGCTGGAAACGAAGATCGAGAAGGAATCGTGGATAACCCCATTCAAACTGTACCTAACGATCGGAGCCTTACCAGAAAAAAGAAGCGAAAGACGGCAAATCCTTCGAAAGGCCGCGCGATACGTAATGCAGGATGGGTCAATGTATCGAAAAGGATTCTCAGTCCCATTATTACGATGCATCGCTCATGATGAGACAAAGCGGGTCTTAAGAGAAGTTCATGAAGGGGAATGCGGTGACCATACTGGGGGGCAAACGCTAGCAAAGAAGATCCTCCGCTATGGATATTACTAGCCAACCGTAAACCGGGACGCCGCAAACTACGCGAGAAAGTGTGACAAGTGTCAGAGATACGCAAAAATCCCGAGGACTCCATCAACGGAACTCATGCAAATGGTTAGTCCCTGGCCGTTTGCGATCTGGGGGATCGACATAATCGGCTCTTTGCCTATATCCAAAGGTGGTGCGAAATACGCGATAGTTGCAGTCGACTATTTCACAAAGTGGGCTGAGGCAGAGCCTTTGGCCACAATCACCTCTAAGAAGGTCATTAACTTCGTTGTACGAAACATTATATGCCGTTTCGGCCTTCCTCGCACCATCATCACGGACAACGGGATGCAATTCGAAAGCAGAGAGTTCAAAGAGTTCTGTTTGAAGTACGGTATCGAGAAGAAGTTCGCCGCCGTTGCACATCCGAAAGCTAACGGACAGGTTGAGGCCGTCAACAAAATAATCAAGTCCATACTGAAGAAGCGCCTGGAGAAGGTTGCAGGCAAGTGGGTAGATGAACTCCCGACAGCATTATGGGCATATAGAACTACCCACAAGTCCGCGACCGGCCACACTCCATTCGCCTTGGCATACGGCTCCGAAGCTGTTATACCCGTGGAACTTGAAGTTCCATCACACCGAGTGACATACTACGATCCCAAGACGAACTAGAATCTCTTGTTGGAATCACTGGACTGCATCGACGAAAAGCGTGAAGAAGCTGAATTAAGGGCGGCAGCGCATAGACGTCGAGTCAAGCGTTACTACGATGGCAGAGTCCGCCCAAGGATCTTTGATGTGGGTGATCTCGTTCTGAAACGAGTCTTCCCGGTACCATCACGCATGAATCCCAGCTGGGAAGGTCCGTACGCCATTGAACGGAAGCTTGGAGAGGGAACGTTCAAGCTAGCGACCGTGGATGGCACGACACTCCCCTGAGCATGGAACAGTGAACATCTGCGGCACTATTACATTTAGCATGTTTCCTTTCTTGTCTTAGGCACTGTTATTTCCTGCATGTTTCCATTCAGTCATAACTTAGTTTCTTTTTAAAGTTGTAATCGAGCAGTTTAGTTGATTTTCATTAATAAAGGCTTGAAGCCGTATTTCCCATGAATCATTAACGTTTCTATATCTCATAATTGGATGACAAATTACATTATCCTGTACGACGCACAGACTCGTGCGAACAATTTCAAATCTCCGAATCCCCAGTGTGCGGAGCGGAGTACTCTAAGTCCCCGGAGCGCGGACTAGAGTATAAACGATTTCAAATCTCCGAATCCCCGGAGTGCAGAGCGGAGTACTCTAAGTCCCCGGAGCGCGGACTAGAGTATAAACGATTTCAAATCTCCAAATCCCCGGAGTGCGGAGCGGAGTACTCTAAGTCCCCGGAGCACGGACTAGAGTATAAACGATTTCAAATCTCTGAATCCCCGGAGTGCGGAGCGGAGTACTCTAAGTCCCCGGAGCGCGGACTAGAGTATAAACGATTTCAAATCTCCGAATCCCCGGAGTGCAGAGCGGAGTACTCTAAGTCCCCGGAGCGCGGACTAGAGTATAAACGATTTCAAATCTCCGAAACCCCGGAGTGCGGAGCGGAGTACTCTAAGTCCCCGGAGCGGGGACTAGAGTATAAACGATTTCAAATCTCCGAATCCCCGGAGTGAGGAGCGGAGTACTCTAAGTCCCCGGAGCGCAGACTAGAGTATAAACGATTTCAAATCTCCGAATCCCCGGAGTGCGGAGCGGAGTACTCTAAGTCCCCGGAGCGCGGACTAGAGTATAAACGATTTCAAATCTCCGAATCCCCGGAGTGCGGAGCGGAGTACTCTAAGTCCCCGGAGCGCGGACTAGAGTATAAACGATTTCGAATCTCCGAATCCCCAGAGTGCGGAGCGGAGTACTCTAAGTCCCCGGAGCGTGGACCAGAGTATAAACGAATACGAATCTCCGAATCCCCAGAGTGCGGAGCGGAGTACTCTAAGTCCCTGGAGCACGGACTAGAGTATAAACGATTTCAAGTCTCCGAGTCCCCGGAGCACAGAGTCAGCAAAAAGTCCAAGTACTCGAGAGATGTGGGACGAGAAGTACGCCATGTCTAGAAATGTTTGAACAACACGAGAATGGACCGGGAGATAACGCAACTCATAAGAACTTGAGTTATGGCTACAGTTAGTCAGCAAACCAAAGAAAGACAAGAGAATCATTCAAGCGAAAAAGAAACTAAAAACTTTATTCGATAAGTCCAAAATGGGGTTACATGATCACTCCTACAAAATTCAGACCTGTCTATACAAACTACAAGCTACGGAAGATAAAAGCAATTACAAGACTTAAGCAAGAAACTCGTTGAACGAGTGTATCGACTATTTCTTCGATTTCTTCTTCTTGTCTTCCTTTGTTTTTTCCGATGACTCCTCTCCCTCACGTTTTTTCTTGGATTTCTTGCTTGCTAAAGAAGCGGAGTCCAGGGTAGGAGACGGAACGTCCAGTGGTTTGAACTTGCCTGGGAGAATGATTTTCAAAGGTCTGTTCCGTGGGTCGGTCAGTTCCAGTATTCCAGGTTCAACTTTGACCTCAACATGTTTCTTCTCCTCTTCGGCAAGGTGGTCCTTCATGCTCATCTGCGAGGTATGCTCAGAGGCGCCGGTGATTTCAATTTCATCACTCCCTTCGGCAGAAGATGAAGTGTCGAGCTTATCATCATCTAGCGCCCCGATCACTTGAGCATCGGGACCAGGGAGTACTCCCGCATGGACAGCGTCGCTTGTTTTCCCTGCCTCCTCCTTGGCGTCATCGCTCCTCGGAGTTGGCTCGACGTCAGAACAACCTACATGAAAACATAAAGAATGAGCGTTAGAACGAGTAGCCACTGCTGAAAAAAGACGGGATCTTTCAACTTCTAGAGAAAGAAGATTTTCCTACCAGGTTCCGGTTGGCTATCGGTGGCGCGTGGGGTTTCACCCTCCAGGATAGGGGATAGCACATGAGCACCGAGCCCGGGATCTTCGGGGTCATAACCAGCATGCTGCTCGAATGGATCAAGTGTCGACCGACCGGCCGATTGAGCAGCGGGAGGAGCATCAATATGAGGAGCAGTAATATTGGCCCCAGACGGGCCAGCTTCATCATTTTTCCCTTTTGGAAGGGGAGAGCCTTTGCTGTAAAGTGCCAATGCTGCGGATAAATCCGATGGCTCATTCCCCCTAAGGAACTCCTTCACCAAGGCCTCCTCATCGACCTCTTCGGAGCCCAACTCGATCTTCCTGATCCTTATCAAGGTTTCCCAGGCCTCAGCTAGGGATTCGAGATAGCCGTCGCCCAAGAACGTTAGGTCGCGATGCATAAGGACGCAGGCTCCATATTCAGCAATCAACGGGTCAAACATGCATTTGACCTCTTCCCTGCCGGCTTCTGCGGCCGCCTCGAGGCGAGAATCAATCTCCTCCGCAGCCTCTCTCTTTCCCTCCTCACGGGCCTCATCCTTTATTTTCTCAACCCCAGCAAGTTCGTCATCGAGCTTCATTTTCAGGAGACGAGTAGCAACGATTTCATCACAGTATCGTTGTGATTCTTCTTGAGCAGCTACCTTGTCCTCCTTCTCCTTGGAGAGTAATTCTTTCAGCTCTCTGACTTGCACGACGAGCGCATCCCTCTCTTTTTGGACAGAGTCTTTCTCTAGGGCGAGGGCGCCGCTGCGCTGGACTGCTTCGTCAAGCTCTTTTTTGTAAGCCGCCTCTAAACGAGTAACTGCCTCAGTAGTATCTTTTGCGCTTTGTTCAGCGGCTTCCAGCTTCGACTTATACGAAGCGAGCTCTACGTCTTGGTGCTCGATGATGTTTTTGTCGCAGCCAGCCTCCAGTTTCAGGCGATCAATCTCATGTTGACGCTCAACGGATACCTCTGAGATCTTCTCCACCAAGTGTACAAACACGTCATGTTGAACATAGACGTCGTTATTGCAGGCAATGGCACTCTGCTTCACATGCCCGGGAATATGATGAATGGCCGGGAGGAACTTCAGACCGTCGAAGCAAATTTTTGGAAACCTGGCCATAAGATCGACCATCTTTTCCGCAACAGTTGGGTCCACCGCAGGAGTAGGAGGAGGAGGCTTTGGAAGTTCTGCCCTTTTTCGTTGTTCCCGAACTTGCCTCGTACTCGATGAACCGGAGTGTTGTTCTCGAGGAGCATCAGAGTGGTAACCCTTCTGTGAAGTTTTCTCTTTATCCGGCACAGTTGGAGGAAGAGGATCACGGGACTGCAAAGATTGAGAATATACCTTCTTGCGGTGAGACGACTCACGGGGACGATTGTCTCTATCTTCATAATCGTCTCTGCCCCTGCGTCTGCCTGAACCAGAGTCCTGTCCAGAGTGATGAAATATGGAAGAGCCATGAAGGCGATCGAGTCCGTGAGAACCCCCCATATCACCTGCAAAGAATGGAGATAACAACGAGTTAAGAAAAATCCGTGAGATAGGAAAAAACTTGAAGTGTATGATGGAATGCGTATGTGCGTGTGTGTCCTAGTGTTTCCCCCGACAGACCAGTTCTTTTGTCTTTGCTAATTGGAGTATTGTCTCCTTGGGTCGGGAGTTGAACTCCCGAGGATTCAGCAGCAGTTCGAAAGGTTGACCTATTCGGGAATCTCCGGATCTATGCTTATTTTCAACTCCCCGAAGCATTTCGTCGCTTGCTACGCCCTTCCTCGTCTCTGGGTGCCTAGGTATCCACCGTAAGCCTTTCCTCGTTTGAACCTCGCCATTAATGTTAAGGCTATGCCATCCTAAGGTGCTGCTAAATGGAAGGATCTTATCAACGTCCGTTGCCTTTAGCAGGCGAAGAAAACTTGAGGGCTTCAGGATCGTCAAACCCGTAATTAAGAATATCATCGGGAATAGACAGGTTCGACAGGCCCCTCAGGGAACTTTCCAGGTGCTGCGAGGAAGCCTCTTTCTCAGGCGGGATAGGCATGACTTTTGAAGTGCCACCAACTTTCTCCTTCTGAACTTTATATTTTAACTTCTTCTTTCCCTTTGAAGGGGAGGATGACGTTTCAATGTCTTGGACTTCGACTGCCGGATTCCAAGCGGGACCCACATTCTCACCTTGAGTCTCAAGAGCTTCGTCTTCTTTGCGCTCACCTTCTTCATGTGTATCGGGAGTACGGCGCGACGACGATCCGGCCTGTTTTTTCTCTTTACCTGACGGAGGTTTGGGAATGATGACACCTTCTGGAAGGCTGATCCGACGACCAGGGGCCAGCAAGCCAAACCTCGACAGTGATTCATTTGAAATGATAGTCCAGATGTCTCGTTCCTCGGCAGGAAGAGCTCTAATGGCTTCAACAGCCTCAGAATATCCTCGGCCTTCAGGACGCGGGTTGATACCTGAAAAGATGAAACGAAGAGTTAGGAAAAGCATGACTCCGGTTAAATGCGAATAGTGACTCGGCAGAGAGACTTACTGCCTTCAACCCATCTCCTCGCAAAACCAGGAGGGCAGCGCACATAAAACCATTCCTGTTTGTACAGGGCAAATTTACTGCATGCCCCTATCAAGATTTGGCATTTGTGGTACGGCTCGAGGAACATAAAGGAAGGACTGTCTTTTCGTCTCTTGATCATATAAATGTATCTGATATCGCCAGCGGTTGGAGGTCTAGAGAAGACGGCCATGAAAAGTAAGTAGGTCCCGTATAGAAACGCATGGCCGTTCGAGTGCAGCTGCGACGGAGCTATGTCAATATACTGCAATACATCCCGGAGAAATAAATTGAACGGAGGCACGCTGCCCATCCAACACATGAACTTGTTACAGGTGGTATACCCGACTTAGGGCAGATGAGGACGATCGTGTCGCGAAGGGACCAACACGTCGGCGAAAGGGATCCCATGAATGGAGCATATCCGTCAGAGAGCGGCTTCGTTGATCTTCGAAGCTTGTGAATCGATCGGATTGTCTAGAAGAATTGCTGCCTCCAAGGCATCAGGTGCTAAGTTGTGAGCAGGAGAAGTCGACGGATTAGAAATATCAGCAGCTTCTGGCCTTGATGACAGCCTAGGCCTGTCGGATATAGTGGCGGAGCTAGACTTTCTTGACATCCTCAATAAATAATGAACCTGGCAAAGTGCTTGAGAAAGCTATACTCAAAAAACGTTGAACGTTAGAGTTAGCAACAACAGTTTTCCCCCCACGTGGTGTGTGAACTAGTGCAAGCAATTGTGTACAAGCAATAAGAATCTAAAGATTTCAAAGATATAAAAATGAGCTTCGAGTCGTCGCCTTCGAAGACCGTCATCGCTGACCGTCTCAAAAAGCCCGCCTTGAGGTGATTACAGTTTCAAATTCAAAGAACAAATGTTAATCGAACTACTAAAACTAGGGAGTTAATGATCCGGGTCAGTTTCACGTGATGGTGTGCTTAGATCTTTGCCCTTGTATTAATTAGGCAAGACAATTGTTCGTTCGGCATTTATAGTGTTCGGCCTAGGTATAGTATTCGTCGTGTATGTTTGTTCGACAGGTCAGTTGTTCAAAACGTAGACTGTTCGGCATTTAAATGGTGTTCGGCAATGGTATTGTTCGGTCTAAATTGTGTTCGGCATATGTATCTGTTCGGCATGACAGTTGTTCGGTCTAAATTGTGTTCGGCATATGTATCTGTTCGGCATGTCAGTTGTTCGGCACAGATATGGTTCGGCATTTGGGTATTGTTCGGCCTTAGTTCGTTCGGCTCAATTATAGTTTGGCATTTTAGTAAGTGCTCGGCCTGGGATTGTTCGGCCAAGGTAGTGCTCGGCAGCCTTCCATTCCACCGTCCGGCGCATGGCGACGTACGCCGAAGCAATGCTACGCTAAACAACACCTTTACCTCCACCAGCACCTTCATTCTTTTTTCTCTTTTTCTTCCCTTTAACGTCGGTTCGACACGAAGGGACTAAGCCCATAGGTGGACATACTCCTAATCATTCTTCCTCGCATCATCGTTCGGCAGTGAAGACGCGGTAAAGACGACCTACTCAAAGGCCTTCTACGTGACATACTCGGCCATCTCGTTTGAAATCTACTTGAATCGTACGAGAAAAGATGCCTAGTTTGCAGATTGGAGATTGGGATGGAGTTTAAATCCGGACGACTTAATAAAATTGAAAGTCTTCGAGGAACGGCAGAAGTAAAAAAGTAAAGGGGAGAAGAAGGAAAAGACCTGGTTTTATAGAGAAGGGAGGTGGAAGTCGAAGGGGCTATACCCGGTAGAACCGGTTAATACCACAGTGTTCGGCATCAAAGCAAAGTGTCGTTCGGCACATGAGGATTATTCGGCTTCGAACGTATCGTTTGGCGTCCAGGCCACGCTCGTCACACACCTCCGTCACAGGCATTCTCGAGAAGGCATCACCAAGTAAAGTTGAACTAGATTCAAAGCGCATCACGTTCGGCCACGCGATACACTTTGGGGGGCAAGTGTTTCCTGGAGATTTGACCAGGCAACTAGTACTCGGAGAAGTACTCGGCATCCATAGTGCTCGGCATCCATAGTGCTCAGCATCCGTAGTGCTCGGCATCCAGAAGACTCGGCGTCAAGTAGTGTTCGGCGTTCGGCGTAATACTCGGCATTAGTAGTACTCGGCATACAAAACTACTCGGCGTCAACTGGCACTCGGCGTCAACCAATGCTCGGCGTCAGCTAGCGTTCGGCATCAATAGGACTCGGCGTCAACCAATGCTCGGCGTCAGCTAGCGTTTGGCATCAATAGAACTCGGCGTCAGCTAGCGTTCGGCATCAATAGAACTCGGCGTCAACCAATGCTCGGCGTCAGCTAGCGTTCGACATCAATAGAACTCGGCGATAGGAATACTCGGCGACAGGAGTGTTCGGCATAAAGCAGAACTCAGTAGCAGGAGTACTCGGCAACGGGCATACTCGGCATCCAGGAGACGTTCGGTGTACATTACTACTCAACGTAACAGTATTGTTCGGCCTGCATGCATTGCTCGGTCAAGAGCTTCGTATAGAGATACGTTCGGCTTCAACTGCAACCATCCTGCACTGCCCACACATCGAATATACCGTTCGGCATAGAGAGGACTGTTCGGCATCATAGTGTTCGGCATACCTGGTTCGGCATGCAGCGACCACCACACCTGGGATAGAGTGTTCGGCTGCCAAGCCTACTTGGGAAGTCCAGCCCATCTTTGTCTATAAATAGAGGGGCAGGGTCACAGTGAAGAGGATCCTTTTTTGGAGAGAACACCGGGGAGGCTCTGCCATTTTTGAGACTCATCTTCTCTACTTAACAACTTCATTCAGGCATTTGATTCATGAATTGTATTTGTAATCAACAATAAGGAAGATCAATAAAGTTTAATCTCAAAGTGGACGTAGGCAATTACGCTGAACCACTATAAATTCGGTGTTCTTACTTTCTGCATTTAAATTAGCATTGTCTTCTCTGTTTAATTTATCTTCATCACTTATATCTCTACACAATCTTTCTCTACGAGGTTAGTGACCAATTTTGGTGCTAACAGGAACCATTTGAGAAGGGAAAAAATAAGTTTTAAATTTTTTAATGCTTGGGCTAAGCATGAACATTTTCTGAGCATTGTCACACAAGTAAACTCTGAATTTTATTGTTATGGTAACCCTATGTATAAGTTTTGCAGGAAATTAAAAAGTATCAAGCTAGCTATCAAGCTATGGGTTTCTACTACTTTTGGTACTGGTAGCCTTCTGTCTACAACTCTAAAAGAACAATTGAAGACAAAGCAAGAATACATGATGGAGCACCCTCTTGATACTCAAGCTTCTGATGAAGAGGGGAAACTGTTCAAGGAGGTTAACATTTCTCTAACTCTGGAAGCAAGCATGAGGAGGCAGCAACTCCACAAAAGATGGATAGATGATGGGGATAAAAATACTAAGTTTTATCATGAATCTCTTAAGGTTAAGCACACAAGAGAAAATATTTTTAGTATCACTGGTGAACATGGTTCTCTTTTTACCACTGCAGATTCAGTTGATCATGCTTTTATTGATTATTTCACCAATCTGTTTGGCAATTCTAATGGCTTCATTCCTGAATTGGACCTTATATCTTCTCTTGCTCTACCTTGCATTTCTACACTGGAAGCTAACTCACTAACTATGCCTATTACTGATGGAGAAATCAAGGCCACCCTTTTCTCTATGAACAAGCAATCCTCTGGAGGTCTTGATGGTTTAAATGTCATTTTTTTATCTCAACCTGGAGTGTTTTAGGTGATGAGTTCTGTAAAGCAATTCACAACTTTTTCAACAAATGTAAGTTGCTTGGGGAAGTCTACAGCACAAACATTGCTCTTATCCCTAAGGTCACAGCTCCAACTAGTGTTACATCATTCAGACCTATCTCATGCTGTAATGTAGTCTACAAATGTATCTCAAAAATACTAGCATCTCGTCTAGTCAGAGTTCTGCCAACTGTTGTATCTAATAATCAATCTGTCTTTATTCCTTCAAGGGACATAATTGATAATGTTCTTCTTGCTCAGGAATTACTTCAGGGTTATGGCAGAAGAAATGTGACTCCTGCAGCTGTTCTTAAATTAGATATCTCCAAGGCATATGATACTATTCATTGGGACTCAATTGTTAGGATTATGGCAGTGATAGGATTCCCCAAAGTTTTTGTGTCTTGGATTTATGTTTGTATTTCCACTCCTTCATACTCTGTTGTTATTAATGGCAGACCTGTTGGATGCTTCAGAGGTAGTAAAGGAATCCAACAAGGAGACCCTATTTCATCTTACATTTTTTTGTTGGTTATGGAAGTTTTAACAGTTTTACTCAGAGATAGTTACAAACATAAAATCATAAAGTACCATCCTAAGTGCTCTCAGCTTCATATAACATCTATAATGTTTGCTGATGATGTAATGTTGTTTACCAAACCAGAGTTACCCTCTTTGAATGGAGTTTTGGAAGCATTGCATGTTTTTCATAGTATGACTGGTCTCTCTATAAATCAAGGCAAATCTTCTCTTCTTGTAACCGGTGTTAGTGAATTGCAGGCTGTTGCGCTTCATCAGCATACTGGTTTCTCTAGCATGAATAATGATATGAGGTATCTAGATCTTCCTTTACTTTCAAAAAGAATCACTAATGCTGATTGCTTACCCCTCTACAATAAAATCACTTCTGTTATGTCTTTATGGGACAATAGGAATTTGACCCAGAGTGGAAGGCTAGTTATTATAAAATCTGTTGTTTTTTCCTCTATGGTCTACTGGGCTCGTACTCTAATCCTTCCTGTTAAACTCTTGAAACTTATAAGGTCAGCTATGATTAGATTTTTTGGACAGGTAGTATATACAATAGGAAGATTGTGCCTTGTTCTTTTTTAAAAATTGAGTCACCTATGAGAATGGGGGCCCTGGGAGTAATTGATGTTAGGAAGTGGAATACTGCTGCAATAAGTAAACAGTTTGATGTTCTCATTAATAAAAAAGGTAGTTTATGGGTTAGCTGGGCATGGAAATACAGAATAAAGAATAAACACTTTTGGACCATGGAATCCCCACAGAACTGCAGTTGGATTTGGAGAAGTTTGATGAAGCTCAGACATGTTTTCCTCCCTATGATTCAATATCCTATTAACTCTACAAATGTTGTTAGCTTTTGGCATGATCCTTGGGTCAGTATTGGTCAAATCCTATTAAATGAATGTGATCATGCTCAGATTTTGCAATCTGGAATTCATCAAGATGCTAAAGCTAATGATTTTTTACATAATGGTAAAATCTTGTTACCTTACAACAGCAACCAAGTGATCAGGCAACTGTGGGGGGATATTCAACTTAAGAAATTCAGTGATCATCATGATGCCTGTGTTTCTTGGCAAACGAAAACTCACACTGTTAAATCAGTATACAATTTTATTTCTGCCAGTGCTCCTCTTCCATCTGCAAAATGGTACAATGTCATTTGGACTTCTGATTCTGTTCCAAAAGATAACTTAATGATGTGGAAAGTTATAAATCGGGCATTACTCACTAGAAGTTTAATCAACAGTTTTGGTATGGCTTGTTCCAAACTGTGCTTATTCTGTCATCTCCATGATGAAACTACTGAGCATCTTTTATTTGACTGTCCTGCTCTGCTCTACTTAATGGACAGGATTAGTTGTATCACTGGAGTTCATTTATCTGTATTTTCATCAAGCATTCTCTGGAATATAATCTTCAAAGTCACAAGGTGGAGAAAGGAACAAGGAAGAGTTTTAGCTGTTGTCTTGAAAATTTGTATGACTGTGATATGGGCAGAGAGGAATGCTATGGTTTTTGATAATGTTAGAAGAACTGATGTTTTGATTTGGAATGAAGTCAAGTCTCGAACTCACACTCAACTGAAGTACAGTGCTGTTGTGTTCCCACAATCACTGGTTGATGCTTGGGGCTGAGTTTTGTTTTGATTCTTGTTGTTTTTTCCTTGTTTTTCCTTTTCTTTTCGTTGTACTTCTTTTTATTGTTTTGCAATAAACCTGGTAGGGGCCCAGTTACCCCCGCTGGCTTTGCCAAAAAAAACTATGATTTGATTGATTATAAATTTCTTTCCTATGTAATACCAATGATTAGCATTGGGCTTACTATTAAGTTTGCTTTATTTCCAATCAATAAAATGGAAATGTCAAATATAGTGACTTTTCACTTAACAGATTGCTAATCTGGAAGAAACTAGACATAGAACTTTTCTTGTAATCACATAGCATTTTCATGGCAGTAAAGGGCAAATGAATTAAAAGCTTACTAAACACATCACTTTCCACCCTTGATACCTTATGAATCCAACTTTAATTGCAGGCTTTGTACAATATCTATACCTATAAGAATATGCAGCATCACCGCTACGACTCAGAAGCATCTTAATGAAATATATAAATCAATAAAAAAAAGTAGAGAGTACTGAAAATATTGAAAAAAACAAAACTTAAAAAATCAGAACTTATCTTTAAAGCCCAATCTTGAAGAATCACTGTTACAACTCAGATCTCAGAAAAATATACATGTTACAAGTCATCCTTAAAGCCTGATCTTGAAAGCCAATTATACAACTTATAATATTGAAAAGGGTTAAATTAAAAAAGCAAAACTTAGCCAACTTTATGACTACATTTTATATATCTGAATATGGTACTACCAAAATACAAGCCTACTTTAAGAAAAATATACATGTATGAAGAATATAATGTTAACAAAATAAGCATATGTATTATATTTTGATTGAATCTTTAGAAGGAATAAATATTGAAAGTCCTAAATGTAAAGTTACTGAAGTGACAACTCCCAAAGCCTGATCATAACACACACACCCATACACATCCACACACAAGTTTTCAGAATAGGCAATTATTAATGGAAGCAAGTTTAAATCCATGGAAGAATTGGCGAATTATGTGAAAGAAGTAGCAAATGATCTGATGGATTATGCTAAGTTTCATGCATGGAGAAGGTGATGCATATTGGTTAGCTATGGTAGGGTTCGTAATGCTAGTCTTGATACTTTGCCCTACAGATTGTGTGAGTTTGTTAGTAGGAAAGGTGGTAGAAATGCTATATCATTATGATCGGTAATTCAATACATTTTTTCATGTTTATTAGTTTTCTAACACTAAATTTTATATGGGAGGCCTATATATATGATTAACAGGTACCACTCATTTTTTTCTTGGGGATAGAATACAAGAAATTACGTATGTGTTTAACCCACTCATTTTTTCTTGTGGATAGAATACAAGAAATTACATGGAAATAATACAATGTTAGTTTATATATTTGTGCCTTGGTAAGCTACAAGATCCTTTTGTGTATACTTGATAGTGCTAGTGAATGAGAAATACTTGCATACGTGTTCTCAGATTATGCATCATTGCAAATTGTTTGAAAATGAAATGAGTTTGGATTTTGTTCAATGAAGTAATAGAGGTTCCATGTGTATGAAAATAATGTTGAAATAGTTTGATTTGCTATTGGAAACATGCATTATTTGTATGTAATAGGTTCAAATATGAACAGGTTGATCAGAACTTGTTAGTTCAAAATTGTGATGCAAGGTCGGATCTTTTAATAAATTTATGGATGTATGTATTTGTGTAATAAGTTGAACCTGTAAACTTATGAATTATATAACCACATGGATTTATTCGGTGCAAAATAACAATAACAATGACAAATGACTAAATAAGTAGGAAAACAAAGAAAAACGTAGTTTCCTTCGGGTGGAAATGAGTCGATAGTTGTATTTAAGACTTTATAATGCATCATGCATTTCATTGTAAAACTCATATACTTTTTATTATTATTACTTCATGCTATTCTAGCTACTTTTTAAGAGTTGAAGTTTTCATAACAGGCAATAGTTGTTTGACTATGGTTTGTAATCTTACTGCATACATAATCTTTTGTCATGAGACATAGTATTATCAACTAAAAAAGCCATGTAACGATAACTTAAACAACCGCATGCCTACATGTGTGTAATATACACAAGGACGGCATCTTCACATAATTTCTAGTAAATTTAGAACAGTTCGGTAACAACATAAGTCGGTTTAGGCCACATCATCTTAGCTATGTATCTAACAAGAATGGCTTGCATTAGATTAAAAACTGCAGATTAAGCTCACCAAACTTCACTAAATCAATTATATCATGGTGTTGGTTCGATTTTGGCAATTTCCATCCAAAGAAAATCATATTTGTCCCAGAACATATGCAAATATATTAACAAAACGGGACAAAATATTGACTGCACCAAGTTAATTCCACCACTTGTTCTTGGACACACTGATTGATTATATAAAAAACTTATCAAAGACTAGCATGCACAAGGATAAATGTAGTTATGGCTTGAGATTAAGAAAACTATGCAGCTCTATACCTGAGTCTATAATTATATATTCGGTTAAATTAGTAAAAACCTATGTTAGTGAAAAAGCAACAAGTATAACATCCCTTTGGAAATTAAAAGTTAAAAGCTTTAGCTTTTATTAAAGATGCTTATTCCTCTATTAAAAAAATTGATACTAAAAATATGAAAACAAAAGGTCAACCTATAACTATACTTACTCCTAAGCCATAAGTCAAAATAACAATGATAACAGGAGTCAAATCTACTTATCAGAAACAAAAGGAAAAAATTCTACGACTTTGGCTAAATTAAAATTACCTTCTAAGAATCATTTATTTTTCAGTAACTTTGATATTGTATTTATGTGTATATTTAGTTTTCAAAAGAAGGTTCCTGCAATATCCTTTAATTCGGCCATTATTTCAAACAACTGATATTTCTATGAACTTTCTTAAAGAGAAAATGTGATAAATTATATGCTCCAGACCTCTTTGTTATGGTGTGATAAATTTTTATATCTTATGATACAGGAGACAAAATGGCTTACCTATATCTTGAAAATGAGAAATTATATGAAGAATGTTTAAAATATTTTCCAATCACTGAAGCAATTTGTATACAAGTTTAATACTGATACTAAACATTATCTTGGAACTATAAGTGAGAGAAAGCATTCAATATATGTGGAAAAAATGAACAAAACTTACCAAATATCAATCCAGACTTAAAATTTTACAAACACAATCAACCTGCAGTTATGTTTCATTTAAAAGTTTAGTTCTAATCAACAATCCAAATTACCAAACACCAATCCACACTTCACATGGAATTATTTAAATTTACACTCCACTTACTAACTGGAGCTATAATTCCTCCAAGCTATGCAAATTTTACTCCATAATTACTTTGATTTTCATCCAAAATACTAATTTACAACCTAAACTCAACCCACTAACTAATAAATCATCAAAATTGCATAACTATGTAATACTTACTAGAAGCACGCGGAGTGTATCATAGCAGGTGGCGAGGTCGATGGTATTGCAATTGGGAAGCAGGTGAAACTTCACTCCACGATCTAATCCCTCTATACTTAAGGCTTGTGGAGGAGTTGATCGACTTAGGGCTTATGGAGAGGAGATTGACTCAGGGTTTATGCAAAAATGGGAGCAGATCGATGGAGGAGTGAATCGATGAAGTAGAGTAATGGAGGGGAGTAGCGCGATGATGGAGGAAACGTGAAGCGAACACAAATTTCTGAAGTGGAGAGGATAAAAAAGAAGTGGATTTGGGAATGAGAGGGAAAAAACATAACAAATGTTTTAATGGCGGGGAAGGGCGCTAAATTTTGGCACTGTTAAAAAAGCAAAATATACATGTAAAATAAAAGTGTGAAATAACAATGGTTGCACTTACATTTCAAACCCTACTAATAAGTGCAACCAAATGCAAATTTTCTTGTACTGTTGTATGAACTCTTTTACAATTTTGTACAACTATATTGAACCTATGCTCTGATCTGGATGGTTCATATAGATATATTTCTATCTCCTATGTTTATACCTATCTATTATTATATTTTATCATTGCACTGTAAGATATAGTAGGTTCTATGATGATTTTAGTTACTTTACCCTTTGACTATCTCTCTACATCCGCTTGCTACCATTATAACGCGGTATATCGGTATATTGCATACCGGAGGTGCAGGCGGTCATTACATATATGCAATCCAATGTCCAACAATACCAAAAAGGATCGACTTACGTTACTAAATTCACCAAAGAATTATCATAAACATGAACATATGTATCTGATACATAAGTGATATGCCTGTGATAAGTTCATAGAATATAAAATATAAGTAGAATACATAAGATGCAAAGAAAACAAAATAATTCAATTTTATCGAATACATAAGTATATTGGAAGGGAGTTTCAAATGTACCTAATAATGAATAGGATTCAATCTCATAGGCATTACTCCATATGATACTTAATGGTATCTTGATATGGAGTAATTGGCCTTGGTTAGACAAAGTGCGGTAGATGATGAGTGAAGTTGAGTTAACTTCTCTTTGTAACGGTGTGTACTTAAGAGTATGTACATACGTTAAATCTGTTTTCATTGAAAAGCATAGTTTATAAAATCATATAAGATATGAATTGATAAGAAACCTTAATCTTAAATGGTATAAGAGGTATGGTAAACTAATTTATGTTATAAATATAAGTATCGTAAACTCGAAACAAAATCATTTTTATGTAAGTATAAAGGTTGTTCATAAAATGTTATTGAATGTCTATTCCATCATATTGTAAAACAATTATTGTTTCAAGAAACACCACCTTCATAATGAAGGAATTTCTTTTAGAAATTAGTGGTAATATAATGGACTTGGATACGATCCAAATACTCTAACATAGAAACTGATTACATAAGATAAAATAAAAATTAACCAAGCCTAAAATAGATACATCTCATTAGGACGTCTAATAAGAATTCTTGTACATTAAAGAGAAACTACAAGTTTCTTATCAATGTTGAGAAAAAGAATTGTTAGTAATAACAATATCCTCAGCTGTCAATAAGCCATTAAGAGTATAAACTCTACCATATAGCGTGATGCTTTAAATGCTGATCAAAATAAGATTTTTATTGTTGTACTCTTAAGGATATGATCCTTCGATTGTAAGTGTGTCTTCAAGAAGAAGAATGCATTTAGAAATTTATAAAGCAGTGTTGATAGAAATGACTTCATCGGTTTCGAAATCTGAAATTATTGAAGTAATTTTGCTACTCAACATGCTTATGTCCATTCTGATTCTACATGCAATTATCGCATAATTCATTTGAGTTTTGACACATTGATGTTGAAACATAACTTCTAATTAATGATTTAGAAGAGACAATTTACACTAACAACTAAAATACCTGGAAGTCCAGTGGGAGAAATAACATGATTTGTATGTTTTGGATATGATCCAAGAACGGATATGACAATGGCGTCTGATAGGCATCAGAGTTGAATGGGTATTTCGACAGAAATATCAAATAGTTTGGTTTTCAATCGAAATGCATAGGAAGTGTGTGTCTGTAAGAAACAATATTAAAAGGGACTAAAATATTTCTAAAACTACAAGTAAACAATATACTACTTGTTGTTAATGATGTACCCATGTTAAAACTAGTTTCGGTTTGATTGTTGGATTCTCGATATAAGGATTTGAAAATTTCATATTTTATAATCAATATAAAAGAACATTGGGATTATCCAAACGATATACATAGACACCGTATTAAAATGTTTAGTATAGAGCACACAAGATGGTTTTCTTATGCATTGGCAATAGAAATTATCATATATGCTATATTGTCTACTATATGGTGTATTTGGTACATTAAGAAAATATCAAATCTGAATTAAGATTGCTAAATAGCAGTTAAAATTATTCTCGAGTATTTATGAAATATTAGAGAATTGTTTACAGAAACCATGGACTCCTTATGAAGGGGTGTTCGGACTCAAACATCATAAGTGATATCAAAAATAATATGCCAATCCTAAATTCATGTTCAACCTTATTTAAGGAGCTTTAAGTTGGAAATGTTCTAAATGAAAGGTTGTGGGTGATTCAACCAAAAGGCTAAGTACACTGCCTTGAATAACACCATAACGAAAGTTATATATAAATGCACAAATTTATAACTTAGCTAGGGTTGGTTCCAAATGTTGAGAATCTCTATGACATTGTTTTGATTACAATGTCGTGATACAGATCACGATAGAACCTAGGCTCAAAAGAAGTCAAGAAACATACTTTGGAAGTTCCACGTGATAAAGGCAGTTTATCAACGATGGAGAAGTGTTGATTAACGGAGTAGATAATAAAACTATACAGCATATCCATTTACGAAGGGACTAGCTCGATTAGCTTTGAGTAAATTGATCGGAGGAATGAGATTAAGAATCAATAATTGGCCCAAAGTGCAAGTGGGAGATTGAGAGAGTTAGTGGTATGCGCTAAGGGGAATTACGTAATTTGTCACATATATCTAACTATGTAATCAATCTTGTTCATAATAAAGGCATTTGTTTTCTTTTATGTATTTTATTATATTGTGATATAATTAAGTAAGTAAATAATTAATATATGTAAATAAGAAAATCCTTAAATAAAATGTTATGTGGTTATAGTTGCATATAGTTGCAATCATGAGTGATTAATCACAATAAGAATATCACTTTTTCGTAAATATTCTTAGTCATGATATTTTGAGAAAGGATATCATCTCATCCGTTAAGACCGAAGTGCATAATACTCTATAAATGTTGGGCAGTGTATTACATATGGCTACTAGGAGAACCAATGGGTATCGTACTCGTAATTATTAGATAACTAGGGAATGACTCGTTTGAGAATTTTCTATTGGTTGATAACAACTAGGTCAAATAGGAAATTTCGATGTGATGACGTTACATAGTTCCCTCAACTTAAGAACACCGTAGAACTTCAGTGTGGATACTCCACTTTGATTATAATCAAATCATGGTAGGGTGTCCACCAAAGGACTATAGTTGGGTCTAAGATGGGAGTGAAGCACTATACAATAGAGAATTTTTCTCCTTGGTTGTATGAGAATAATATCACGGTCAATTTTAGTCAACTCAAAGTCAAAATCTCCAACCAGAGTGGAATGGTTAATGATAAATGTTATTATTGAATCAAGGACTTTGTTTATTGACTGATCAATTAGAATATGGATAATATTGGAGTTTTGACCAATACCAAATTCTATATATATCCTAAACTGATATAATGTTGGAAAAGAGTATGTAAATTATTATCACTATTGGTTCCGCTTAAAGTAATGAAAAATATGATTTTACCGAAAAGATCTAGTAGCGACGAATTTGACCAAACTATCACACCATTAGAAAAGGTGATGTGTGAACGTTAATATTTGAATTGTTTAATAATAATCACTGACTAAATTCACACATCTGAGTCTCACAAACATTTAATTGGTTTGTAAAGTGTTATAAATTAACTAAATTTATTAATATTTTATAAGTATTAATTATTTAGGTATTTGATGTTTCGGTGTTATTATTAAATAGGGTAGTTCCTAGAAATGTTATAGGTATATCAGTAATTATTTAGACGTTATATAAAGTTATATATGCACGTATTGATATACGATATCGATATATATTTAAATAGGCTTTAAATATATTTAATTACCTAAATAAGCTTTGGAATTTTTCGTCCATATATGGTGCAAGCATGGTCGACCAAAGGGAGGAAACAACTAGAGAATTGAAGGGAACGTTTTAATGAGAGGAACAGAAGAGGTTTTCGTTCTCTTCATAAAATAAATCCTTCTCGTTAATTCAATTTTATTTTTTCCCTCTTTCTCTCCTTTCATTCATGATTTTCATCTCCTTCGGCCCGTCCATGGTCAAAATTATTTTTTTCCATAAACCAACATCAAACAAAATCAAAATAAGGTGGTTCATTTGATCTTTGCAATATCAAGTGGTGATTTATGAAATTTAAGAGGCAATTCCCAGATTGAATTGTCATAATTTGGCTAGATCTTTAAGGTATAATTTCTATTTTACATAAGCCCTCTAATCCCTAATATATATTTGTATTGCCAAATACATGTTCGTATTATTTTTATTCAATAATTGAAATTTGAATGGAAGTTTTTATTTTATTTCAAATTTGAAATTATTGCAATTGAAATGAACAAATATCTTTATACAACCAATGTTTGAATTTGGCCATACTATTTCATGTAAGTTTAGTTTAAATTTATTTCGTTTAGAATTAGTTTTAAAATAATATATATCTATATATAGACATATTTATTAGATTGTTGGGTAAATTAGTTTCTTATGAATTATTGGAAAAGGGAAATTTTATAATTAAATAATATTAATATTATACATACATACATTAATATTTAGGCTCTGCTTGGGAGTTTTGTACTACCGGTTATGAGAGGTTTTGAAAGTACCAGTTTTGACCATAAACGATCGTAGCGGTTTTAATTGGTTTACATGAAGTGTTGTTATAACCAATCGATACATGCTTAAGAGTTTAATATACACCGGTTTTTGGAGTTTTCCATTAAAGTATGTTACATATATATCCTTATATTTATTCTCTAGTTTTTTTTAAGATCAATTTTACAACATAACTAGTGGGGTTATAATTGGAAAAAAAGTTATAACCCCTCAAAACACCTGAATTTGATGGGTTAAGAATTGCCACCAAAATTACACTGCACCAATTTTCACCGGTTTTATAACCAACAACAACCGGTGTAAAAAAACTTACATGCAAGGGTTATGATAACACATGAATTACAGAGCCATCCAAAACCAATCAAAAATGGTAGAAAATAAACTCCCAAGAGGAGCTTTAAAATACTTATATATATTTAGATTCGAAATTACTTATATGTGTGTATGTGACAAATCATTTATTAAACTAAAATAGATATTGATTGTATATGTATATATGATTCAAAATCAATCTAGATTATGATTATATAGGAGTTTGTAAAAGAGGTAGGTAATAACTATGGAGCTATATTCTGAATTTTATCTAGAGATTAGATCATGATTTAGTTACGAATTTGTAAAAGAGGAAGGTGAAATTATTCATACATGTTTCAATTTGCTCTTTAGACACCAAACCTTCCATCTATATTCTAAGATCTCTAATTTAATTATATAAGTTTATTTTGAAACTACATATATATGTAAATAAACAACTGCCAATACATAGTATTTATATGTCTAAACTATGTATATTGTACTGTTAATATATGTATACAAACCATATACATATATTATAGTATATTCGAACATATGCATATACTTAGGCATTTATTTTTTGATATGCATATGAATTTGTCATATGTATATGTGAGTATAATATATATGTATATACAGTAGATACAGATCCCAACATCTATCTCTCTATGTGTGTAATTATACACATGCTTATTTATTATTATGCTGTCAAGTTGGTAATATATTTTGTATATTCAAATTTAACATTAAATTAATATACTTAACCAAATAAATACAAAATATTTTAAAATAAAATATGATTTTTTTAATAAACAGATTGGATTTAATGCTAGTTAATATATTACAGAGGCATATTAAGATCCAAATAGGGGAAAAGTTTGAAATTTACCCATTTCACATGTTGCCAAAATGGGTCAGACCCAACATATCTCTCAAAGAAAAATCAAATCTCAAATAGATTTCGAGAGAGACACTTAAGCTATTGGCATGACACTTAAATACATGACTACGAATAATCGAAGAGTGCTAGATAAACAAGTTCTAAGTTATATTACATAAGAGTTTTAGCTAGAGAAGCATCTCAAAGTATGGAGCACCTATAATTTTCACCACGAAGGCAGGTGGCTCTCTGCGGTCATGCATTAATTATCAAGAGTTAAATAAGTTGAAAAAGAAGAATCATTACCCAGAATACCTCACATTATTAATTTGTTTAATCAGCTTGTGGAAGAAAACATATATGCCTATATTGACTTGGTCGTTAGTTCCCCTCAAGTGAGGGTGGAAAGCAATAACATTGGGAAGACTACCTTTCGCACACCGAATGGACTATTTATATGGTTGATTATTTCATACGGATTAACTAATGCATCGGCTAATTTTGCTAATTTGATGAGTCGAGTATTTAGGGAGAAATTGCATGAGTTCATAGTATTCTTTATATATGATATTCTTGTTTATTTGAGAGCTGAGGAGGAGCATACACATCACTTGAAAGTAGTTCTTGTTGTATTGAGGAGCCATCAAATGAAGGTGAAATTCTTCAAAAGTCATTTTTGGAGAACAGTAGTTCGCTTACTTGGTCATGTTGTTTTGAAGCATGGGTTGTCAGTTGTCTTAAGAAAAGTGGCTGTAACACAAGATTGGCGTGTACCAAAAGTGTTATGGTGGTTAGAAACTTTCTTAGTCTAGCGGGTTATTACCAAAAGTTCATTAATGACTTTGCTAAATTTTCTACACCTTTGACTTGGTTAAGCAAGAAGAACCTGATTTTTTTTCTATTTGATCGGGTGCATGGGGTAATAAGGTAAAAAGGGTGTTATCCCGCCTTTTGACCAGGCAGTATTCGGACAAACTTGACGGATCAAACTAAGAGTTATTAAGCCAGGAAGCTAGGAAGCCAGGGAGTCCAGAAATCAAGTGCAGACAGAGTTGCAGGACAAAAGGCAAAACAACTCGAGATAACAAGACAATGGGATCCCACAAGTTAGGGATCAGTATCGACTCCCACTTGGGGATCGGTATCGACTCCCAATTATGACTTGGGTGGACTCCATCTTCTGCCTACATGGCTACTTTGATGCCAGTAGCTTATTTCCAAAGTCAAGTTGTTGATTCAATGCAATTCTCTATCGATCTCCATGAACTTCTGAATCTGCAACTTTGCTCTTCTATAACTCCACCAGTTGGGTTTTGAAACAAGTTATTATTGATGCAAACAACCATGGAATCACAAAGCTAACTACAAGACGATCCGAGGTGGATAGTTGAAGACACCAAATTTGGCAATCTTGGGGATCGGTACCGACTCCCAACTTCCTTCTGATGTGGTATCATACTCCTATGGAGAATCGATCCAAATCTTGTGCAACAGGTAGGAGATATTTGATGTGGGATTTTAGGCTCCATACCTCTATAAATAGAGGGGTAGAGCTCATTTTTTAGGATCTTTTGGCTCTAACTCTTCTCTACTCTATATTCTTGTAACTCTGTGAGAAAGTTGTATCGGGTCCTAAGAACTTCCGTCCTCGAGTCAGAAATAAGCAATAAAATCATTAAGTGGACGTAGGCCAAAGTTTGCCGAACCACTATAAAACTTTGTATGTTCTTTTCTTCCCTATTTTAATTCACTTTCTTCACTTTTTTTCTCAACTACATTCATTTGGGTGTTTGGGCCATTTTTGGTTCGAACATTTTGGTGCACCAGGAAAGGGCTCACTTGAGCTCGCTGATCTAAGAGCTTGGATATTGAAGATGGTTAGACAATCAACTAGGAAGGCTGTGATTGCTGGAAATCAACAAGGGAGAAGCTAGGAGGCATCCTCAGGATCTCACCCCCCATCAATCAACATAACCAAGGATGAGATGGAAACTATGATGAACGGACTATAGGCAAGGATGATAGCACAATAGGAAGAGGTGATGGAGAACTTCTTCGGAAGGATGGGACAAACAAGAATAGCCGAAGTCGTTGCAACTCGGAATCAGAGACCAGAAGTTAGAGCATAGATAGCTGGAAACAGGGCAGAAAAACCTGGGATGAACCCCGAACCAAACTTGGGGATCTATACCGACCCCCGAATATTAGTCGGTACCAACTCCCAAGAACTCGACGTCCTGTCTCAGGAAGGAATGATACACTTCCAAGAATTGATGTGGAGCATCCAAATGAGAATTAGAATGCAAAGGCACAACCAGAGGAGTACGTACCAGAATTCCCTTACGGAGGCGTGGGGCAAGCAGGAAATGCAAATTTGGAAGTTCCTTTGGATGATAACAATAGGCCTACTAAGATGGTAAGGCGAGTTTTATGGGGTGGATTGCCCAATTAGAACATAGAAGATGTTCACAGAAGTCCATTTACTCCAAACATCCGATATGCACGAAATCCATCAGAATTCAAACTTCCAACAGTGGAGACATCTGATAGAACGTCAGACCCTACTGTAACATCCCCCTACTTGGAGGCCCAAAAGTAACGGCTACGGATGCTGCAGTCATCCATAGTTATTAATCGTCGGCGACTAAATACGACGGTGTTAGATTCATTGATACACAGAAACATATGAATATGGAAAAAAATTAAAACTTAAAACACGGTCACATTCCATTTCAAATCTTTTCCAATTCATTACATAATCCTATAATCGTAAACCACGTTCAGAGAAAATATATTTATTACAACATATGCCAAGAGCGACATATGAAGATGCCCCCTTGGATGATCAGAGTATATAATAAGGCACTTAAACAACTTTCCCTTTACAAAACAACACAGCGGAATCAAAGTGAAAAGAACTCTAAATATCTATTCTGCCTCCTGCACGTCTCCGGAAGCTTATTCGTCTAATGAGGTACCTGAAAACATCAACTCTCAGACTACTCAAAATTAATTGATCACCCGAGAGTTTAAGGGGAAAACATAAAATTCGAGTCAGACATAAAGCCTGGTATGAATAATAATCTAACATCTCAAACCATTTAGATATCTAGTGAGACCACGCCGCTTAGCGGAACGGGTTTTCTCCTCATTAGTATCCTAAAACCTTTATAAAATCATATACCGTGCTCCGCATCCACGATGGTTAAAAACATAGTCATTTCAAAATATTATAATGATATACATACAAGATAAATATTTTGGATTTACCATCCCTTGTTTAATTGACTCCCTGTCTTATTTATAGTTTCTAGGGTCATTATTAACCTATTAGTTTTCATGGGCTTACGAATATGTAATGACCCTAAAATAAAATAAAATAAAAATATATACATTTAATATATATATGGGGCATTTTCTGTTTTATATATATAGGTAAAATAAAATGAAGTTTAATAAAAAGGTTTATAAGTCTTATAATTGTGCCAGAAATAATTAGCATAGTATATGTGATTTTTAATTTAAGTGTACAAAGGAGATTTTCAGATTCTCTAAACTTATAAAAAGAAATGAATAAAGGATCACATGCATATGGCATGAACAAAATAGAAACATGAAACTAGCATGCAGTGTTTAAAATGTTCAACTCCCAAAATAACCAATTAAAGTAACCTGATGTGTACATTTCCCATTTAGGACCACACAGGAATGAGATGTATGCATGAACAGCTAAGGGTATTAGGAGAATTACCCATTTTCTTAAACCCTAGAATGGATTTATAAATAACTGCACATGGCCAAAACCATCATTCTCTCGGGATCAAAAACAAAGATAAAAATAAACTAGGAGAAACACTAGCTTGGGGCTTTGGGGGATTTGCTGTTCAAAAGATTAAAGCAGTGAAAGGAAAAACATAATGTGAGTACTTATCCTTTGTATGCAATGGCATTAAGTCCTATTGCAGGCAGCCTAAAATATTATGAGACATTCAAATCTCTGAATTAATTTTGTTATGGGTGATATGGATGTTTGTTTGTGCATTTTTTTGTTTATTTGGAGTATTAATCTGTAAGTGGGCTTTTGGTGCTAACATGATTGGAGCATTCTTGTTCTATCTTAGTATCATAAAACATGAATATAGATTAAACAGAGGAACATGGGGTTGAATCAGAAAAATATACAAGCAGTTATATCTTTCTGAAATATGAATGAAAGAAAAACTAAATTGGTCACTTGGGAGTTAGTCAATGATTTGCTTACTTCAGGTGGAAGCAAGTATATGCATGGTGCAACTGCACCCTGAGGCCTTTGTGTGTTGGAATAATTTAAACAACCTGGGAGTTTCCTTCACAATGCATACATAGTATTCAATTGACAAGGAGTTAAAGACCATAAAATAAATGGGGATAGGGGTTTAAAAATCTGGGTTATAAATATCCAGATATGGTGTTAAATTAATCAAGTTAAACTTGTTCATTGATTAGTTGCTGGGTGAAAATTTAGAGTATGAAACTTGGGTTTATTTATCTAGATTTGGGGAGAATAAATCAAGAATTATACATATGCTTATCTTTACTGTTTGCTGTGTATTTTTTTGAATAGATGAATGTGTTTTTGTATTACCTTGTATGAACCAAAACATGCTAAGTATAAACATCTGTTAAACTAGGAAGGCACTGCAAGATTATGTTTTAAAATCATGAATATGTATACAAAATTGATAAATGCTCATACCAGTGAAAACTGACCCTTTTGGTTGCCCTTGCAATCATCTGGGTGTCTCAAAAATTCTTTGGGGCAGCTAAATGATTTGCTTGCAGGAAATTGAAGTTGGCTTGATGAGTAGAGAAGGCATTGGCTGCTAGTATAAATAAGAGAGAGACTTGTTTTTAAAAATTTGCAGATGCATTGTAATGAAATCACTAGGCACATTTTATTTTCTGCAATTGAAGTTACTTTTAGGAAACTTTTAAGTATTTTGAGTTGAAGATATGTACTTAATCAAAACCTGTTATGAGGGATCATTGATGATGTTTTTGATAACTACTAAATTTATTTTATGAATGTCTGATTTGGAGAAAATAAGGGGTTAGACATGTCGTATACATTTGATATGGATACATATATATTTGAACTCTGATTTTCATTGCTTATGTTTTGCCTTATGGAAATTAATAAGCTAAGGGAATTGATTTTTAATGAACACTCAAGAATTTAGTAGAATATTCAAGTGAGATGAATTTGTGCATGGCAGGTAAGTGATACTTGCATATGCACGAATTCTGGAAATTTATAAGCAATTGAGTATTCAAGTTTAACCTCTGAGAAAACTTATCAACAATTTTAGACGTCTAAGATCAAATGAGACGTCTGTCATAATAATTTAGACGTCTGAGATTGAATTTAGACGTCTGTTAATAAAAATTTAGACGTCTGAACTTAGTTCAAAATGTTTTCTACTCTCTGTTTAAAATCTAGACACTCTGAGACGTCTGTCATAATAATTTAGACGTCTGAGATTGAATTTAGACGTCTGTTAATAAAAATTTAGACGTCTGAACTTAGTTCAAAATGTTTTCTACTCTCTGTTTAAAATCTAGACACTCTGAGACGTCTGTCATAATAATTTAGACGTCTGAGATTGAATTTAGACGTCTGTTAATAAAAATTTAGACGTCTGAACTTAGTTCAAAATGTTTTCTATTCTTTGTTTCAATTTTAGACACTCTGAGACGTCTGTCATAAAAATTTAGACGTCTAAGATCCAATTTAGACGTCTGTCCTAAAAATTTAGACGTCTGAATTGCTGATTTTGCCTAATTTGTCTATTTTCGAGTAAATTTCCAAGATTTATCGATTTTAGCCGATCCAACTTATTGTTATTAATTATTATCAACTTTGATAACTATCATGAGATCAAGTAAATGTTATTTTAGAGATAAATAGAATTATCTAGGTAAGATAAATATATATAAGTGTTAGAATTTGTCAAAGAGCACCTATGGTAGTAGAATAAGACTTAGAAAAGAAATAAGTGGCTATGTCAATAGCTTGTATGGTATTTTAATTTCTTTTTGATTTAAATTCCCTCTGATAAAAAAAAATATAATAATAATAAAGAAACAATTGTATATCATCAAATATACAATTGACTTAGTTTGTTTGTACACTGATATGATTATATTGGTAAAACCAGGGTCTTGGGAAAAATATTTGGAAATTATATATAAATATTCAAATATAAAAGAATTGGGGTTTAGTGGTAAAGGCCTCTTAAAAAAAATAAACAAACTATGTGTTATAGAGTGAGGGTCACCACAGTTGGTATCAGAGCTATGTTTTAAATAACATAGTAAATGTTGTTGTATGCATATGGATGTTTGAATGCATTGTTTGAATTATTGATGTTGAATGCTTTTGTTTTATGACTGAATAAAAAAAAAATATGTATGTACATGTGATACATGCACAGTGTGCACAGAAATAAAAATGAACCAAGTAAAGACACCAAAAATGATAGGGGTAAATAAACTAATGTAAAAATCATATTTATAGCATTATGGTAGGACCAAGGCACCATACAGGTGCAGGATCATCACGAGAGCCACCTGTGATGAGCATGGAGGATTTTGTGAGAGCTTTAAGGGATGGAATGGCACCAAGGCAAGACAATCCTCATGAAGAACTCTCCAAACTGCTAAAGACATGTACCACTTTGGGAGGAAAGGATTTTGAAGGTACTGAAGGAGCTATAGGAGTTCAAACTTGGATAAGAACTATGGAGAGGGTCTTCACAGATATGCAAATCGATGACCAGAGGAAGAGACAGATAGCTTCAAGGAAATTGAAGGGGGTTGCACTGGATTGGTGGGAAGTTGTAACAGTAGGAAGACAAGAGGATACTATCACTTGGAATGATTTCAAGGACATGCTTGAGGCCAGATTTGTCCCAGCATCTGCCAAGGCCACACTGCTTGAAGACTTTATCAGATTAAGGCAAGGAAGCATGAGTGTGAATGAATACACTCAGAAGTTTGAAGCATTATCCAAGTATGGACTGGTGTTAATAAGGAATGCAGAAGCAAAGAATGCAAGGTACATTCAAGGCTTGAACCCTAGTCTGTCGAGGGCAATGTTGCCATACAAAGACAAAACTTTTGATCAAGTAATTGATCTAACTCTCTCATTTGAGCAACATGACACTGCAAGAGAGAAATTCAGGAATATGAAGCTCAATAAGAAGAAGGGTGGCCAAAACAAAGTGCAACCTTATGACAAGAGAAATGCAAGTAAAGGAGTTAAGAAAGGGGAAGGAGCAACAGCACTTGAAAACAAGAAATTCACTCATTGTTTTAATTGTGGAAAAGCTGGACATTATAGTAACCAATGCCCTGACCCTAAAATACCTAGAGGAGGCTGTTATAATTGTGGAAAGATGGGTCATCTCAAGAAGGATTGCCCAGAAACTAATAGGGGAACAGCAAGGGTAGGAGCTTTGGCAGCAGGTAACACTGGGAATTTTGGGCAACTTGAAGGTATAATTTTTATTCATACCCAACCAATATCAGTAATATATGACACTGGTGCCTCACATTCACTAATATCTTTGGAAATTGTAAAGAAGTTAGCACTTGCTTGTGTTTCTATTGATCAGCCCTTAATTGTACACAGTCCCATAGGGAGTCATTGCATGTTGGGGATGAAGTGCATGGGTCTGAAATTAATTATAGGGGGTTATGAATTTAATTCAGATCTATATACCTTAAATTATCCTGGTATTGGGATTATATTGGGGGTAGATTGGTTAATGAGAAATAAAGCAATTTTAAATTTAGAAAACCTTACTATTTCTTTGGAAACAAATGAAGGCAAAAGAATTACCATCTTAAGTGAAATAGCAAAGAATACATGTTTTAATAAAATCTGGAGTATTAATGAAGTTCAAAAGGAATTAAAGGTAGAGGAAATCCCAGTAGTAAATGAATATATAGATGTGTTTGGAGAAGTAAAGGGAGTTCCTCAAAACAGACCAGTTGAATTTAAAATAAAATTAATTCCTGGAACAAATCCAATCATTAAGAAGCCTTATAGAATGGGTCCAAAAGAATTGGTAGAATTAAAACATCAACTAGAAGAATTAGAAGAGAAAGGATTCATAAGATCAAGTAGTTCCAGTTGGGGTTCCCCAGTGCTTTTTGTTAAGAAGCATGATGGAACAATGAGGTTGTGTGTAGACTACAGGGATTTAAACAAGGTAACTATCAAAAATAAGTACCCACTGCCTAGAATAGATGATCTATTTGATCAATTGCATGGAGCTAAAATATTTTCAAGGCTAGACTTAGCCTCTGGATTTCACCAAATGAAAGTTGCAGAGGAAAGCATTGAGTACACAGCCTTCAATACAAGGTATGGCCTTTATGAATTTCTAGTAATGCCATTTGGCTTGACCAATGCTCCCTCCTATTTTGTAGACTTGATGAATAGAATTTTTAGAGACTTTTTGGATAAGTTTATCTTGGTATTTATAGATGACATACTAATTTATTCAAAGTCAGAAAATGATCATGCTATGCACCTACATTTAGTATTATCCAGACTTAGAGAACATGAATTAAAAGCCAAGTATTCAAAGTGTGCATTTTGGCAACAAGAAGTAAAGTACTTAGGACACATAGTGTCACAGCAGGGGGTAAGTGTAGATCCAAGCAAGGTCATTGCAGTTCAAACATGGAGTAGGCCCAAAACAGTGACTGAGGTAAGGTCATTCTTAGGTTTGGCAGGGTATTATAGGAGGTTCATCAAGGATTTTTCAAGAATAGCCGCACCAATGACCAAGCTAACCAAGAAGAACCAACCATATGTGTGGACTGAGCAGTGTGAACAAGCTTTTGAGAAATTGAAGCAAGCATTGGTGGAAGCTCCTGTCCTACAAATCCCAGAAGCAAATGAAGGAATGGTTGTATACACTGATGCTAGTGGATCTGGGTTAGGTGCAGTGCTTATGCAACATGGCAAGGTAGTAGCATATGCATCAAGACAGCTTAAACCCAATGAAACCAAATATGCAACTCATGATCTAGAATTAGCTGCAATAGTGTTTGCACTAAAACTATGGAGGCATTATTTGCTTGGGGCAAAATTTGAATTATTCACAGATCATCAAGCATTGAAATATTTATTTTCTCAAAAAGATTTAAATATGAGGCAAGCAAGGTGGTTGGAGTTTCTAGCTGCATATGATTTAGATATATTGTACACTCCTGGAAAAGCTAATAGAGTAGCTGATGCTTTGAGCAGAAATCATGTTAGATTAGCCAGTTTGATGATTGATGAGTTTAAAAATCTTGCAGTGCTTGGGGAGGCAGATATATACAGCAAGGATGCAGTGAATTTTAAAGAACATGGTGATATGGTGGAGTATGGTACACTGGGGATAATCACAGTGAAGTCTAATCTGGTGGAGAAAGTTGGCAGCATGCAAGATCAAGATCAAAGTCTAAAGGAGAAGAAAGAAATGTTATTAAATAACATTGAGTCAGAGAATTTTAAAATAGATTCCCGAGGTTATTTGAGGAAAAATGATAAACTTTGTGTGCCAAACATTGCAGAATTGAAGGAAGAAATCATGAATGAGCATCACAAGACCAGGTACACCATACACCCTGGTGGTACTAAGATGTATCATGATTTAAAAAGAGGCTACTGGTGGCCAGGAATGAAGCAAGCAGTGGCAAGATATGTGGCAAAGTGTTCCACATGCCAACAAATTAAAGCAGACCACCAAAAGCCCTCTGGCATGTTGCAACCTTTGGAGGTACCTCAGTGGAAGTGGGAAAGCATTTCCATGGATTTTGTGGATGGTTTACCTAGAACTAAGAAAGGCAATGACAGTATATGGGTAATTGTTGATAGACTAACCAAATCAGCTCACTTTGTCCCTGTCAGGTCAGATAGGAATGCATCTAAGCTTGCACAATTGTTCATTAAAGAAGTGGTGAGGCTACATGGCATACCCAAGACTATTGTAAGTGATAGAGACACTTTGTTCACCTCAAGATTTTGGGAAAGTTTCCAAGAAGCAATGGGAACACAACTTTGTTTAAGCACTGCCTACCATCCTCAAAGTGATGGGCAAACAGAGATAGTGACTAAAATATTGGAAGATTTACTTAGAGCATGTGTGCTTGATTTTGGGGGTAATTGGAAGGATCATATCCACTTGGCAGAATTCACTTACAACAATAGCTATCAATCAACAATAGGAATGGCTCCTTTTGAAGCCTTGTATGGGAGACCTTGCATGTCTCCTGCCTGTTGGTTGGAAGCAGGAGAGGGTGTAATGTTGGGGCCAGATCACGTTAAAGAAACTTCCAACATGATTGAATTGATTAGGCATAGAATGAAGGCAGCACAATCAAGACAAAAGTCTTATGCAGATAGAAAAAGGAAGCCAATGGAGTTTGAAGTAGGAGAGCATGTTTTTCTGAAAGTATCACCAATGAAGAAAGTGTTCAGGTTTGGAAAATCTAGTAAACTATCACCAAGATTTGTAGGACCATATGAAATTATGCAGAGAATTGGTGCTATGGCCTACAGACTTAAGTTACTTGAGGAGTTGAGTGGTGTGCATCCTGTATTTCATGTTTCTCAATTGAGAAAATGGGTGCATGATGAAGGAGCAATTCTGGAGTCACCTACTCAAGTTCAAGTCCAGAAAAATCTGGTTTATACAAATGAACCAGTAGGGATAGTTGCCAGGGAAGAGAAAAAGTTGAGGAATAAGGTGATCAAACTGGTGAAAATCCAATGGAGCTTGGACACTAATGATTGTACATGGGAGGTTGAAGACAAAATGAGGGCTAAATACCCCAATTTGTTTACTGGTGGAGAGGTATGTTTAAGCAGCCTAAGATAATTTTTCTAAATATATTTATATATTGTTTGTTTCCATAAAATATGAGTATGGGGTTATGGAGTTAAAACAGGCTATGGATTAGTGTTTTTAATTGGAGAAAATAGGTGAGATTATGGGGACATAATTCCTTTAAGGGGGAGGGTATGTAATGACCCTAAAATAAAATAAAATAAAAATATATACATTTAATATATATATATGGGGCATTTTCTGTTTTATATATATAGGTAAAATAAAATGAAGTTTAATAAAAAGGTTTATAAGTCTTATAATTGTGCCAGAAATAATTAGCATAGTATATGTGATTTTTAATTTAAGTGTACAAAGGAGATTTTCAGATTCTCTAAACTTATAAAAAGAAATGAATAAAGGATCACATGCATATGGCATGAACAAAATAGAAACATGAAAATAGCATGCAGTATTTAAAATGTTCAACTCCCAAAATAACCAATTAAAGTAACTTGATGTGTACATTTCCCATTTAGGACCACACAGGAATGAGATGTATGCATGAACAGCTAAGGGTATTAGGAGAATTACCCATTTTCTTAAACCCTAGAATGGATTTATAAATAACTGCACATGGCCAAAACCATCATTCTCTCGGGATCAAAAACAAAGATAAAAATAAACTAGGAGAAACACTAGCTTGGGGCTTTGGGGGATTTGCTGTTCAAAAGATTAAAGCAGTGAAAGGAAAAACATAATGTGAGTACTTATCCTTTGTATGCAATGGCATTAAGTCCTATTGCAGGCAGCCTAAAATATTATGAGACATTCAAATCTCTGAATTAATTTTGTTATGGGTGATATGGATGTTTGTTTGTGCATTTTTTTGTTTATTTGGAGTATTAATCTGTAAGTGGGCTTTTGGTGCTAACATGATTGGAGCATTCTTGTTCTATCTTAGTATCATAAAACATGAATATAGATTAAACAGAGGAACATGGGGTTGAATCAGAAAAATATACAAGCAGTTATATCTTTCTGAAATATGAATGAAAGAAAAACTAAATTGGTCACTTGGGAGTTAGTCAATGATTTGCTTACTTCAGGTGGAAGCAAGTATATGCATGGTGCAACTGCACCCTGAGGCCTTTGTGTGTTGGAATAATTTAAACAACCTGGGAGTTTCCTTCACAATGCATACATAGTATTCAATTGACAAGGAGTTAAAGACCATAAAATAAATGGGGACAGGGGTTTAAAAATCTGGGTTATAAATATCCAGATATGGTGTTAAATTAATCAAGTTAAACTTGTTCATTGATTAGTTGCTGGGTGAAAATTTGGAGTATGAAACTTGGGTTTATTTATCTAGATTTGGGGAGAATAAATCAAGAATTATACATATGCTTATCTTTACTGTTTGTTGTGTATTTGTTTGAATAGATGAATGTGTTTTTGTATTACCTTGTATGAACCAAAACATGCTAAGTATAAACATCTGTTAAACTAGGAAGGCACTGCAAGATTATGTTTTAAAATCATGAATATGTATACAAAATTGATAAATGCTCATACCAGTGAAAACTGACCCTTTTGGTTGCCCTTGCAATCATCTGGGTGTCTCAAAAATTCTTTGGGGCAGCTAAATGATTTGCTTGCAGGAAATTGAAGTTGGCTTGATGAGTAGAGAAGGCATTGGCTGCTAGTATAAATAAGAGAGAGACTTGTTTTTAAAAATTTGCAGATGCATTGTAATGAAATCACTAGGCACATTTTATTTTCTGCAATTGAAGTTACTTTTAGGAAACTTTTAAGTATTTTGAGTTGAAGATATGTACTTAATCAAAACCTGTTATGAGGGATCATTGATGATGTTTTTGATAACTACTAAATTTATTTTATGAATGTCTGATTTGGAGAAAATAAGGGGTTAGACATGTCGTATACATTTGATATGGATACATATATATTTGAACTCTGATTTTCATTGCTTATGTTTTGCCTTATGGAAATTAATAAGCTAAGGGAATTGATTTTTAATGAACACTCAAGAATTTAGTAGAATATTCAAGTGAGATGAATTTGTGCATGGCAGGTAAGTGATACTTGCATATGCACGAATTCTGGAAATTTATAAGCAATTGAGTATTCAAGTTTAACCTCTGAGAAAACTTATCAACAATTTTAGACGTCTAAGATCAAATGAGACGTCTGTCATAATAATTTAGACGTCTGAGATTGAATTTAGACGTCTGTTAATAAAAATTTAGACGTCTGAACTTAGTTCAAAATGTTTTCTACTCTCTGTTTAAAATCTAGACACTCTGAGACGTCTGTCATAATAATTTAGACGTCTGAGATTGAATTTAGGCGTCTGTTAATAAAAATTTAGACGTATGAACTTAGTTCAAAATGTTTTCTACTCTCTGTTTAAAATCTAGACACTCTGAGACGTCTGTCATAATAATTTAGACGTTTGAGATTGAATTTAGACGTCTGTTAATAAAAATTTAGACGTCTGAACTTAGTTCAAAATGTTTTCTACTCTCTGTTTCAATTTTAGACACTCTGAGACGTCTGTCATAAAAATTTAGACGTCTAAGATCCAATTTAGACGTCTGTCCTAAAAATTTAGACGTCTGAATTGCTGATTTTGCCTAATTTGTCTATTTTCGAGTAAATTTCCAAGATTTATCGATTTTAGCCGATCCAACTTATTGTTATTAATTATTATCAACTTTGATAACTATCATGAGATCAAGTAAATGTTATTTTAGAGATAAATAGAATTATCTAGGCAAGATAAATATATATAAGTGTTAGAATTTGTCAAAGAGCACCTATGGCAGTAGAATAAGACTTAGAAAAGAAATAAGTGGCTATGTCAATAGCTTGTATGGTATTTTAATTTCTTTTTGATTTAAATTCCCTCTGATAAAAAAAAAATATAATAATAATAAAGAAACAATTGTATATCATCAAATATACAATTGACTTAGTTTGTTTGTACACTGATATGATTATATTGGTAAAACCAGGGTCTTGGGAAAAATATTTGGAAATTATATATAAATATTCAAATATAAAAGAATTGGGGTTTAGTGGTGAAGGCCTCTTAAAAAAAACTATGTGTTATAGAGTGAGGGTCACCACAGAATAACATGTATTTAATTTCTGGACTCTCTATCCTATTTCATAGTTTTCTTGGGTGCACAATGAACCTATTAGCCCCTGCCAATTAACTCAACACTACCACTCCTATGGGTTTAATTAATTCATGAGTTCCCCTGAACCTATTGGTGACTCCAATAACTTCCCTCTTATCCTAGTTTTCATGGGTTGACTAGAAAACTATTGACAACTATCAATAACTTAGTTCGGATATAGTTTTCATGGGTGCACTACAAACCAATTGGCCCCTGACAAACACTCTTTATAACATAGTTTTCATGGGATCATTATGAACATATTGGCAACTCCAATAACTTCCCACTTATCCTAGTTTTCATGGGTTGACTAGGAACCTATTAACAACTCTCAATAACTTAGTCCGGATATAGTTTTCATGGGTGCACTACGAACCATTTGGCCCCTACCAACCACTCTTTATAACATAGTTTTCATGGGATCACTATGAACCTATTGGCAACTCCAATAACTTCCTAATCATAGTTTTCATGGGTGCACTATGAACCTGTCTCCCTGACAACTTCTTTATTTGGGCATCCTATATTTTGGTCTCCTTGACCTCCTGGATGCAATTCTACTCATTTAGGAGTTTAATCAATTTATATTCACTACTGTGTCAACCTAGCTGGTTCCTCTGCCCTTTATCCCCAAAATATAGTTATGGGTTCGTTATAATGTGAATATATTCATATTTGAAAAAGCAAACAACATAGCATAACAGTACCACTCCTGTGGGTTTAATATAAAACATGGTTAATCCTTTTAACCTATTACTTTATCAAGGAAAGCTTCTTCTTAAAATCCTTTAAAAAACTCCTTTAATTTAGCCATGGGTTTTTTTCTTTAAAAACGACTTTGGGTTATTAGTTTTCAAAAACAAAACCTTTCGACTCCTATGAATCCAAGCTTTTGACCTCACTGGATACCCTCCTTCGAAAGCATAAAAGTCCATTTTCAAAACATTAGGCCCCTGCCTTTCGAACACTTTAAAACTCTCTTTCTAAACCCTTCGAATGTATTAAAGTATTAGCATTTATCTTTAGAAGCATAGCTTGAAAACCAATTAAAGGTCACCTTTCGAAAACATGAAAAGTACCCCTTTCGAAAACTTTGAAAGACCCTCTTTCGATACCATTGGAAGTATCCCTTCCGAAGCCATTGGGTTTATATTTAAAATATCATTTTGGGTCAAGTGAATAAAAGCGAAAGCATCTCTTTCGAAACCATTCTTTATCTCATAAAAGTATTGGAGAAAACTTGATGGTGTCGGCACCATCCTTTCGAAAGCATAAAACATCTGGTTAAAATATTTGAAGGTTGGCTTCGAAACCCCTTTCGAAACCATTGCCTTCGAAACCCCTAACCCCTTTCGAAAGCTATAGGAAGTGGCTTATATTTATAAAAACACAAAGTACCTTCCGACCGCATTGATATCTTTAATACCATCGAAATGCTTAAAGATACAGAAGGGTTTCGACTAGGTCGAAACTACCCCTTCCAAAAGCACTAATTTAAAAGCTTAGTAACTCCTTCGGAAGCTACTACTTTAAAAAGGCGATAGCTCTCCTTCGAAAGCTTATTTCAAAATACCCTTTCGCAAGCACTGGTTTCAACTCCTTCGAAACCTCTTTGTAAATAGGCAAGCGCTTTTCTTTACAAAACAAACCAAAGGTCTCGACCCCTTCGGAAGCTATGTTTCGACGTCCTACCTTCCACCTTTCTCCAATCCACTACGTACCAACTAAGTGATACCATGTGTATTGGTTTTGGCTTCATTAGTTTCGACTTGGTCGTAGGCGGAAGCTCTGGGTCAAAAGCTACTACCAAAGGAGGCGGAACCCACTTTTTTGGGTAAAAGGCTGTTTTTACCAAATAAAGTAATTTCTTTGTAACTAACTTTCCCATGTGTAAACTCTTGATTGGTTGCCTTAAAATTTTCAAATTATTTTATAGAAAATTGCTGCATTTTTGCAGATTGAAAACAAGATTAACTTTTAACAAATAAGCCATTCTCATTTAACAACAATTAAATCATTTAGGTCCTCCTTTCAAAATAATTTAATTTCCATAATAAACCTCTTAATAAAAATCCCCAAAATTCATATAAATTCATTTTAAATACGTTATCTAACATATATAAATTTTAGACCCAAATTTATTATCTAATTACCGGAATTAATTTCTAAACCCAATAATTTATGTTTTCCTTTGAAAATTCATAACAAATTCTCCACGGCTTGGAAAATTATAAAAATTAAAACCCAACTCCAAAATCATGTTTCTCATAACATATGATTTTCCTATGGCATTCTAGAATCAAAACATATAGAATTACCTTTAAAACCGTGTTTATCAAATGTAAACAACCTTGTTTGACTCAATCATTCATTTGAAATCAAGCATATCATCAAAATCATCATTTAGATTTAATCTTAAATCCGAAAATCAATGATCATATAAAAACCAAAATAGAGATGTAGTGATTATTATTCACCTTAGGTTGGATAAGGAAATTGGAGATTGATATGAGATTGATTCTTCTAGCTTGAATCCTATGCGTAAACTTGAATTTTCTCTTCTCTTCTTACTCTTAATGGCCGGCCTGCTCTTTCTCTTTTGTTTACATTTTTGCT
The DNA here is from genome assembly GCA_030737815.1 of Allium fistulosum. NCBI lineage: Eukaryota > Viridiplantae > Streptophyta > Magnoliopsida > Asparagales > Amaryllidaceae > Allium > Allium fistulosum. Next base: position 61,611,304 of record CM060906.1, on the reverse strand, counting down.
TATGATAAAATGAACGTGAATAGTGTGCTAACATGAGCATAAGGGGAAGGTAATATGGGGTGGTTATTTACTATAATGCCCTTATATCCAATTAGGTTAACACTTAATCTTTTATAACCCATTCATTTTAATAAGCACGACCACTAAATTCATTTGCCAATCTCAATCCCCTTATCACTCTATATTATCCTATTTTATTTATCTAACTAAATCTCCTAAACAATGTTATTAAAAATTAGGGATGTTACAGGCTCCCCTCCTTAAAGAATTTCGTCCTTGAAATTCAGTGAGGACTAAATATCAAACATAGCAATAATCTGTAACAACTCCTAACATCCATACTAGCCTACCTGACTAGAAACTAATCTATATAAATCTAATATAGACGTACCATCAAAACAGATCAGGATAAGTATCTCGAATCCTATCTTCAGCCTCCCAAGTACAGTCCTTCTCGTTGTCGCTCCACTGAACTTTCACCAACTTGACTGTCTTCGACCTCAATCTTTTCTCATCTCTCGCTATAACCCGAACTGGTTATCTAACAAAAGTCAAATCAGGCTCTACTACCAAGTCTTCCAACCCTGTCAGAGAAACAGTAGTCTCTGGATCATGCACATACTTGCAAAGATGAGACACATGGAATACATTATGGACATCTACCATACTTCTCGGCAACTCTACTCTGTACGCGAGCTTACCAATCCTTTCTATAATCTAAAATGGACCAAAATATCTCAACTTCCTCGACTTTCCAAACTGTACCACACCCTTCATCGATGATACCTTAATGAAAACCATGTCTCCAACTGAGAACTCTAGGTCTTTACGCCTTTTATCTACATAACTCTTCTGTCTGGATTGAACTTCCTTCATCCATTCTCGGATTAACTCAATCATCGCTGACGCCTCTCTAACCATATCTGTACCTAAGACCAAACTGTCTCCAGTCTCCAACCAACATGCTGGCGATTTGCATGGCCTTCAATACAAAGCTTCAAAAGGCGTCATTCCTATGCTAGTCTGATAACATTATTATAGGAAAACTCAATCAAATGTAGGTGATCTTCCCAAGATCCACCAAAGTCCAACACACAAGCTCTCAACAAATCCTCGAGTACCTTATTGACTCTCTCTGTCTGCCCATCTGTCTGTGGGTAATATGATGTACTCATCTTAAGCTTGGTACCTAATACCTCTTGTAGACTCTTCTAAAATTCACTAGTGAATAATGCATCTCTATCGCTGACTATGCTACTAGAAATTCCATGAAGTCTAACTATGTTCTTCATGAACAACTTCGTCAATACAGGTGCCGTTCTGGTTGGCTTGACTGGAATGAAATGGGCACTCTTGGTCAGTCTGTCCACTATGATCCATATACTTCCATTTCCCATTTTTGACCTTGGCAACCCATCTATAAAATCCATGGATATCGAATCCCATTTCCAAACTGGAATCCCTAAAGGCTGAAGCAACCCAGTCGGCTTCTGATGTTCGGTCTTCACTTGTTTACAGTTTGCACACTGCCTAACCCACAAGCCAACATCCCTCTTCATACTTCTCAATAGAAGCTCCTCTTCATATTTTGATACATCTTGGTCCCCTAGGATGAATCGTAAACTTAGATCGATGACACTCTTCCAGAACCTCTTTCCTTAAGTTCTCTACATTCGGAACACATAATCGTCCCTTCTTTCTCAACCGTCCTCTTTGGTCAAGACTAAAATCCTTTAGATCATCGATCACTGATCCTACCTCAAGCCTTCTAATCTTATCGGCTAAAACTAGATCCTCCTTTTGTTTAGAAGCTATTCTTACGATCAGCACGGGACGAACTTCTAAACTAGACAACATGGCAGTACCCTGACTAGAACTAGCAGTAGATCTTAACTGCACACCGCAACTGGCCAAAGCTTCTAGATCCTTACATTCTGCCAACATAGCTAACACCGCATTCTGAGGTTTTCTACTAAGAGCATCTGCTACCCTATTTTCTTTCCCATGAGTATACTCTATACCGAAATCATAAGCAGCCAAAAATTCAAGCCACCTCTGTTGCATCATATTCAACTCCTTCTGAGATAATAAATATCTTAAAGACTTATGATCGGTATAAAGCTCAAATCTCTCCCCCAAGAGATAATGCCTCCAAATCTTCAAGGCAAAGATAACCGCCGCAAATCTCCAAATCATGAGTGGGATATCTTACTTCGTGTGATCTAAGCTGCCTGGATGCATAGGCAATAACCTTACCCTTCTACATCAATACTGCTCCCAATCCAGTTCCACATGCAACAGTGTATACTACCAACCATTGGTTTCCATCTGGAACTACTAACACTGGTGCATTGGTCAACAAATACTTTAACTTAAGGTATCCTTCCTCACATTTGTTGGACCAAATAAACTTCACGTCTTTCCTGATCAGCTTAGTCAAAGGTGCTGCTATCTGCGAGAAATCCTTACTGAATCTCCGGTAATAGCCAGCAAGTCCAAGAAAACTCCTGATCTCGGTTGCCATATCTGGTCTCTTTCAATTATTGACAGCTTCGATCTTAGTTAGATCGATTGACAAGCCCTCCTCCGAGACTACGTGCCCAAGAAACTTATATCTTTCTTCCAAAAATGACACTTGGAAAACTTTGCCTTTAGCTGATTCAACCTCAGCGTTTCAAGCACTACTCTTAGATGATCCTCATGCTCTCTTTCATCCTTCGAGTATACTAAAATGTCATCTATAAACACTAACATGAATCTATCCAAATACTCTTGGAAGACTCGGTTCATTAAATCCACAAAGAAAGCAGGTGCATTTGTTAACCCGAATGACATCACTAACCACTCATACGAACCGTACCTAGTTCGAAATGCTGTCAAAGGAACACTGTCCTCTGCCACTCTTAACCAGTGGAACCCCATCGCCAAATCCAATTGGGAAAACACTCTGGCTCCACTCAACTGATCAAACAGTTCATCTATTCTCGACAAAGGATACCTATTCTTGATCGTCCTATCGTTCAACTTACGATAGTTGATGCACATCCTTAACGACCCATCTGGTTTATTCACGAACACCGCGGCCGCTCCCCAAGGCGAACTGCTTGGTTTAATAAAATTCCTTCCTTATAGATCCACTAGCTGCACCTTCAATTCCTTCACCTCAGTCGGTGTCATCCTGCTAAGTGGTCTACTAACTGGTTCAGCTCTTGGCACAAGATCTATCCAAAACTCGACAGCTCATTTCAGTGGTAGCCCTGTGACCGGCTCAAAAACATCTGCAAACTCTCTTGCTACACGAACCGACTTAACTCTTCTTCCACTTCAGTGGCACTCAATAAAGCACAAACACTCCTGCTAGAATTTTCTACTGATAAAATGATTCGGTTATGAATATATGGGTGTCTCAATGATATTTCCCTATCCTGGTAAAATATCCTAGCCTCATACTGACCCAACCAATCCATACCGAAAATGATCCCAAAATCTACAAAGTCATAAACATACAAACTGCATGCAAACATATAACCTAACAAATCTAGTTCCAACTGGTCACATCTCATCCTTAGAGTTGCATATCCTCCTATTGGATTCGCAACCCTTAAGGAAGTAACAAGGTATGTGGGTTATATTCATAACTTATCAACCAAATACTATGATATAAATGAATGTGATGCTCTGGTATCAAATAGTACCCTAATTGGAATACTCTAAACCAAAAGTGTACCTTCCATCACAGTCTTTCCCTTATCTCTTGCAGAAGGTCTTGAAGAAGATGGTGGTCCAACAGCAAAAACCTTCCCTCTGTCCGCCCCAACTGGCTCGGGACACTGATTCTTATAATGCCCAACTTGGTCGTAGTTGAAGCATTTCACATTCTTCTTTTTTGCAGGCTTCTTCCCCTTGCCTGACCGGTACTTATGAGCATAATGACCTTTCTTGTCACACTTGAAGCACACTAAATCAACCTTTGCCTTCTTGGCAGCATCCCCTTTTTGGGCTCCCTTCTTCTTAAATAACTTCCTCTTCTTTCCTTGAGGAACCTAGGATTCAAATGGCTTCTCCTTAGCAGAAACAGCAAGCATCTCTTCATCGCGAATGGCCATCTCTACCACCACATTACAAGGTTCTCGGATATGTGTCATGGTCATTCTAGCAAGCTCCGGCCTCAATCCCCGAATAAACCTTTCATTCCTTCTGATGTCAGTGTCTATAGTAGCATATCCATATCGAGACAGCGCATCAAACTTAGCAGCGTACTCGATTATTGACATCTCTCCCTGAACTAGATCCATGAACTTCCTCATTAATGCCGACTTGGAAATCTCAGATAAAAACCTCTGCTCAAATCTCCTTTTAAAATCAGCCCATGTCAATTCTTCCTCCGAAAATCCGACAGTCACACTATTCCACCAGTGAAGCGCTGCCCCTTGCAACTACCTAGAGGCCAGCCTCCTCTTTTGCTCATCATCCAAACCTACGTTAGTGAAGATCCTTTCACAGTGTAATAGCCAATTCCCAACCTCAACAGCATCCTTTGTTCCAACAAATGGCTTTCCACCCAGACTGGTGTAGTCTCTACTAAACTTTGCATAGTTATTTCCAACTGGAGCTACAGGATTAGTTCCCTAACATTACCAGCAACTCCAGCTTGCAAAAGATTGGCTAAAAGCTGATACATTATCCCCGCATCTACTGGTGGATTTCCAGCACCCACATTGGCTTCAGCATTTTGGTTAGCATTAGCCTGTCGACCTTGGTTCCCCCTGGTATTAGGTCGAGCATTTTCGTTGGTTGTGGTGCTTCCTTCACCTAGATTTCCTCTTTCGTTTCCTGCTTCCATATCTTCTTTCTTGTAAATCTGCATATGAGCCTTAGTAAGATATAAAAGAACGGTCTAAGAGAGAGGGGAACACGTACTTTTATATATATATCAAAAACAAGTACGTTACTATAGCGTTAACCCAAACCCCGATCATATTCTGTGATTCATTGGATTATGTTTCAGAAAGCTTTTAGGTTTAACTTTCTTTTAAGTTTTCATAAACCTATGCTCTGATAACATCCCCCTACTTGGAGGCCCAAAACTAACGGTTATGGATGTTGCAGTCGTCCATAGTTATTAATCCTCGGCGACCAAATACGGCGGTGTTAGATTCATTGATACACAGAAACACATGAATATGGAAAAAATTTAAAACTTCAAACAAGATCACATTCCATTTCAAATCTTTTCCAATTCATTACATAATCCCATAATTGCAAACCACGTTCAGAGAAGATATATTTATTACAATATACGCCAAGAGCGACATATGAAGATGCCCCCATGGATGATCAGAGTATATAATAAGGCACTTAAACAGCTTTGCTTTTACAAAACAACCCAGTGGAATCAAAGTGAAAAGAACTCTAAATATATATTCTGCCTCTTGCACGTCTCCGGAAGCTTATTCGTCTAATGAGGTACTTGAAAACCTCAAACCTCGGACTACTCAAAATCAATTGAGCACCCGAGAGTTTAAAGGGAAAACATAAACTTCGAGTCAGACATAAAGCCTGGTATGAATAATAATCTAACATCTCAAACCATTTAGATATCTAGTGTGACTGCGCCGCTTAGCAAAACGGGTTTTCCCCTCATTAATATCCTAAAACCTTTATAAAACCATATACCATGCTCATGCATCCACAATGGTTAAATACATAGTCATTTCAAAATATTATGATGATATGCATACAAGATAAAACATTTTGGATTTCTCATCCCTTGTTTATTAGACTCCCTGTCATATTTATAGTTTCTAAGGTCACTATTAACCTATTAGTTTTCATGGGCTTACTAATAACCTGTATTTAGTTTCTGGACTCTCTGTCCTATTTCATAGTTTTCTTGGGTGCACTATGAACCTATTGGCCCCTTCCAATTAAATCAACTTTACCGCTCCTGTGGGTTTAATTAATTCATGGGTTCCCCTGAACCTATTGGTGACTCCAATAACTTCCCTCTTATCCTAGTTTTCATGGGTTGACTAGGAATCTATTAAAAACAGTCAATAACTTAGTTCGGATATAGTTTTCAAGGGTGCACTACAAACCAATTAGCCCCTACCAACCACTCTTTATAACATAGTTTTTGTGGGATCACTATGAACCTATTGGCAACTCCAATAACTTCCCTCTTATCTTAGTTTTCATGGGTTGACTAGGAACCTATTGACAACTGTCAATGACTTAGTCCGAATATAGTTTTCATGGGTGCACTACAAACCAGTTGGCCCCTGCCAACCACTCTTTGTAACATAGTTTACATGAGATCACTACGAACCTATTGGTAATTCCAATAACTTACTAATCATAGTTTTCATAGGTGCACAATGAACCTGTCTCCCTAACAACTTCTTTATTTGGGCATCCTATATTTTGGTCTCCCTGACCTCCTGGATGCAATTCTACTCATTCATGAGTTTACTCAAATTATATTCACTACTGAGTCAACATAGCTGGTTACTTTGCCCTTTATCCCTAAAATGTAGTTATGGGTTCGTTATAATGTGAATATATTCATATTTGAAGAAGCAAACAACATAGCACAACAGTACCACTCCTGTGGGTTTAATATAAAACATGGTTAATCCCTTTAACCTATTATTTTATCAAGGAAAGCTTCTTCTTAAAAGCCATTACGAAAACTCCTTTAATTTAGCCATGGGTTTTTTCCTTTAAAAACGAATTTGGGTTATTAGTTTTCATAAAAAAAACCTTTCGTCTCCTTCAAATCCAAGCTTTCGACCTCACTAGATACCCTCCTTCGAAAGCATAAAAATCCATTTTCAAAACATTAGGCCCCTGCCTTTCGAACACTTTAAAACTCTCTTTTGAAACCCTTTAAATGTATTTAAGTATTATCATTTATCTTTAGAAGCATAGCTTCGAAACCAATTGAAAGCTCACCTTTCGAAAACATGAAAAGTACCCCTTTCGAAAACAATGAAAGACCCACTTTCGATACCATTGGAAGTATCCCTTTCGAAGCCATTGGGTTTATATTTAAAATATCATTTTGGGTCAAGTCAATAAAAGCGAAAGCATCTCTTTCGAAACCATTCTTTATCTCATAAAAGTATTGAGAAAACTTGATGGTGTAGCATCAAAATCAAAATCATCATATTAGATTTAATCTTAAATCCGAAAATCAATGATCATATAAAAACCAAAATAGAGATGTAGTGATTATTATTCACCTTAGGTTGGATAAGGAAATTGGAGATTGGTATGAGATTGATTCTTCTAGCTTGAATCCTAAGCTTAAACTTGAATTTTCTATTCTCTTCTTACTCCTAATGGTCGGCCTGCTCTTTCTCTTTTTTTTACGTTTTTGCTTATGATAAAATGGACGTGAATAGTGTGCTAACGTGAGTATAAGGGGAAGGTAATATGGTGTGGTTATTTACTCTAATGCCCTTATGTCTAATTAGGTTAACACTTAATCTTTTATAACCCATTCATTTTAATAAGCACGGCCACTAAATTCATTTGCCAATCTCAATCCCCTTATCACTCTACATTATTCTATTTAATTTATCTAATTAAATCTCTTAAATAATGTTATTAAAAATTGGGGGTGTTACACCTACGTTCATTTGATGAGGTACATCCGGCACGTGGAGGTGTTGGGGGCATCTGAGAAAGTCATAAGACGATGCTTCCCTTTATATCTTACAGGTTTGGCAGCACATTGTTTAGGCGGCTGGAGAACGGTTCCATTAGCATATGGGCCGAGCTGTTGAAAAGATTTGTGAAGCAATTCATGGTCCATATCACACGACCCAAGAATGTTATAATGTTGGTAAGCATGAAGTAGTGGGTTAAAGAGACCCTCAGGAGATTTTTGACAAGATTCAATGCGGCGGCGGCTGTGGTGGATAAACCGGATCCTTCAATGATTTTGGTGGCAGCAGTTTTAGGAATAGTTGCGAAGACTGATTTTAAAATTGCTTTGGAATAAGATCCACCGACGGATTCACAGAATTTTATCATGAGGCTGAAAGGTTTCTATGGCAAGAGGACGCTGAAACTGATAAGGAAGAGGTTAATGCTGTGGATGGTGAAGGACCGTCCGGAACAGGATCTAGCAAAGATAAAGGAAAGCAAAAGACAGACGATAGTTTTGAAGGATCAAAGTGACAAATGAGAGAACTGAGATTCACTTCTTACACTAATTTAAATGAGAGCCCGAAGTGGATTTCTCTGGATACTAGGGGACAAAACTCTTATCGAAGACCTACAAGAAGAGAGCCTACAGACAATGGAAAAAAGTCAAGAAAATACTGCCTATGCCATGAGATGGATGGGTACAATACGAATGACCACAGGCATCTGCGGGATCTGATAGAGGAACATGTCAGAGATAACCGGTTATGACAGTATGTTAGAAATCGAAATGCGGTGATGGAACGGGAGCAACCATCGATTGTAGCAAATAGAAATGGCTATGGATTAGGGGAAAGGCTGGTCATCTCATGATCGGATGGCAGGGAATCAGGTTTGGTTATCGCACTCTAGTTTCCTTTTCCAATAAACCACACAATAATACCATCTAAACACTTACTTGCGTATGGGATCTTGAACGGTCCCTAGGCACGCTTTGAGCTGGATGTTATACTGTAATGCCAGGAGAGGCAATAATCTAGATATTAGACTTTGGATTTTTAGGTTTGAACTTGATTTTGTTAGATGAAACTTTGGTTATAAAACCCACTCGAACGTGAAAACCGATATCAATCGCTTTAAGTCCTATTTGAAAAGACAACACCGAAGTGCACGAAGTAAGTCCCCTCACTGGAGAGTGAGCGGATGGGCTTGCTTATCGTCGAGTTCCTCGTCGGAGAGCGAGCGGATTAGGCTCGGCAAGGGCCTCAAACGGCCATTAGCCTCGAACGGCTACAAGTTTAAAAATCATTCTCGAATGACCACCATCTGCCTCAAATGGCTATCGGTCTCGAACAACCATCATCCGCCTCAAAGGACTATCGGTCCCAAATGACAACCATCCACCTCAAACGGCTATATCGGTTTTGAATGACCACCATCCGCCTCGAACGGCTATATCGGTCTCGAACGGCTATATCGGTCTCGAACGACCATCATCCGCCTCGAATGGCTATTGGTCCCGAACGACCATCATCTGCCTCAAATGGCTATATCGATCTCGAATGACCGTCATCTGCCTCGAACGATTATCAGTCCCGAATGACCACCATCCTCCTCAAATGGCTATATCGACCTAGAATGGTTACCCGCCTCGAATAGCTATATCGGTCCCGAACGACCATCACCCGCCTCGAATGGCTATCAGTCTCGAACGACCAAGGATTTGACTATCGGTCTTGAACAACCACAAATTTGATTGTCAACCCTGAATGGTCATGAATTTGATCGCCGATCCAAAAGGAACGCGCATTAAACCAAATATAAAGTGATCTGAAAAGATCGAACTTGAGAATGGAAACAAACTTGCTTTTGGTAAAAAAGGATTTGAACGCCTTATAACCAGAATAGAATTGAAGAATCCCGGATGAACATAGGATGATCTTGATATGTAATAACTCTAATTGAAATCAGGATGACAATGATGTAAGTCCCGGATGAACGCGGGATGGTTTTGCTATGTGATTTAATAACTCCAAATGAAATCGGAATTGTGATAATGTATAGAAAACACCTAGGAAGAGTCTAGAGTCTTTGGTTGTGATAGGTCTGGAACGACCCGTGACTAACATAAAGAATCCGAAGGAACTGGATGATTCACCAAGATTGAAGTAGCCAGAGATCTCAACTACCAAAGATTGATAAAATATTCGTTCTCAAACAAAGCACACCTTTCATTCGCAGGGCGTACTTTGGGGGGCAAGTGTTATCCCGCCTTTTGACCAGGCAGTGTTCAAACAAACTGGATGGATCGAATAAGAGTTCTTGAGGTAGGAAGCCCGGGAGTCCAGAAATCAAGTGCAGACAGAGTCGTAGGAAAAAAGCCAAAACAACTCGTGACAACAAGATAATGGGATCCCCTAAGTTAGGGATCGGTATCGACTCCCACTAGGGGATCGGTACCGACTCCTAAGTATGACTTTGGTGGACCCCATCTGCTGCCTACATGCCTACTTTGATGCCAATAGCCTATTTCCAAAGTCGATTTGTTGATTCAATGCGATTCTCCATCGATCTCCACGAGCTCCAGAATCTACAAATTTTCTCTTCTACAACTCCATCGTTTGGACTCCGAAACAAGTTATTATAGATGCAAACAACTATGGAATCATGAAGCTAACTAGAAGACGATCCAAGTTGGAGAGTTGAAGACACCAAATTTGGCAATCTTGGGGATCGATACCGACTCCTACTTAGGGAATGGTACAGACTCCCAACTTTTTGTTGATGTGCCATCCTGCTCCTATAGGGAATTGGTCCAAAACTTATGCAACGGCTGGGAGATATTTGGTGCAGGATTTTAGGCTCCCCAACTTACAAAATTGAGGGGTATGGTTTATTTTTCATGATCTTTTAGCTCTAACTCTTCTCTAATCTATATTTTTATAACTCTAACAATCTAAGTGTGGAAGTTGTACTGAGTCCTAAGAACTTCTGCCCCCAACTCAGATATAAGCAATAAAATCATTAAGTGGACATAGGCCAGCGATTTGCCAGACCACTATAAAACTTTGTGTGTTCTTTTCTTCCCCCTTTTACTTCACTTTCTTCACTTTTATTCTCTGCAACATTCATTTTGGTGTTTGGACCATTTTTGGTTCGAACAAAGGGCAACTTTGAAAGAAAAAAATTATTTTAATTCATTATGCACTGGATCTTTTATAGCGTAACCATGAATAATATTGTTAGCATTAAATCATATTTAAGGTTATAATAGATGGGTTTGATTTCAATTTCTAGTTACATTATTATTAATATGAATAACATTTATCTGAGTCTGATATTTGCTAAACTTGTTTTATTTCAATTCATAATAAATTATATTCGAAGTGATATATTTGGAATAAATATATTATTAATTTGAATAATATTTATTCCAATGTAATGCTTAACAAAAGTTTTGAATAACAATTATTAAATGTAGCATTTAATGGGTATTTATATATGTATATATAAGTGTGTATCGCACACACACATGTAGATAAAAGATATATATTTTGTTTCGATTCATGCATGAAGTTTTTGTATAATAAATATTGTCTTGGTTACTATTTTTTCTTAACACTATTAATTTATAAATGTATAATTAAACAATTAATGTGTTAACTCTAATATATAGTACATACAAGAGTGTGATACATAGTTACATAATATCAAAATATTCAGAATTTTAATACAAATGTTATGGCGTAAGTTGTGCATGAAACGGAGCTGGTATACGAAAGTTATACATGTTTGAATAATTAAGTGTTGTGTATGTAATTTTGAAATTTTCAAGGACTTAATAGAAAAATACATAATTCCTATATCTTCTTCCTCAACATCCCTGTTTCATTACTAAATACTTTTGCTTCTAATATCTCACCATTCCATTCTCCATAGATTGTGTCGATACCTTTATTGATTCCTCCATCTACAAACGAGTCGATTCAACTCCCTTGTGCCACCTCTGGCTATGGCTACCGTGATATAGGGTTATAAATTCAAAATTATAGTTTTTATCAAGTCACTTCCATGGTCAAATTCTGGTTGATGCACTACTTTCTTCGATGTTTTGCTGCGAAGGCAAGTTCGAACATGCCACTCGCTTCTATTCCGACCATGCTGGTCATCGATGTTGAACTGGCATGGATGATAATGGTGCGCTGAGATGCACAAATAATGCATATTAAAACATTTGAAAATAAATTTAAAAAAAGTTTAATCAAAAATAATTTTAAAATAGGTGTTTGATTAAAACAATTCTGAATTTTTATGATAATCTTACCGACCAATTACAACTTGAGCCGCCAGCTTCGCCTTTGGGAGATCCTATCTCTAATTTAATGGTAGATGTACAAAGTCCACTATTAAGATGTAATTTGTTTATATGGAAAGAGAATATGAGAGTGGAGGCATCTAGGTATATTTATAACAACACTACCGGGTTGTGTAAAATATCTTACCCACATCCACCATTCAGGGTATGACCTAATATAAGTGAAATCTTATCATAATTAATCAATTAAACTTATTTAATTAATTTATACCATAGATATTCTTTCTTGCCTTATTATAAAACAATTCTAGAAATTTTGGCTACCAAAATAACACATACACATATACACCATTATCACTTACATACACGTTATTATATTGGACCAGAATGTAATTCAATAAATACATATAATTATATATTTTAATAATTAATTTTATTCCCTTTAATAATAATTAAAATAATAATTAACTAACTAATATAGTACTTAAATTTATTTATCCATAATAAGAATTTATAACTTCTACAAATTATTTCAATAAATTATTTTCGGTAGGAAATAAGGAGCTACAGTAGTGTGACTCCTAAGTGTGAACTCAACCATAAATAATATTTAAAAATTTTAAATATTAAAAACTATGTGGACTTTGCTGAAGTGTAACATCCCGATAAGGAGCCAAATAGAACATATACAATAAAATGTATTTTGGGAATTAAATTGGAATTTTGATGAATAAAATAGATTTTAGAGTTAAATGGAGGAGTTGAGACTTAAAATGATTTTGGGTTGTGGAAAATATTTAAATGGATAAAGAGTTGAAATATTTGATAAATGAGGCTAAAATTTTATTTTGAGGATTTTTATCGAATTAAATTCAATAAAATCAATTTTTGGTTTATTATGAAATAAAATATGAAATACCGATTAAAAATTCAAATTTGACATTTGAATTCTTTTTTGTAAATTTGAAAGTCGTTTAAATTTTTTATTTATAAAATAAAACATATCTGTGAATTTTAAATTATTTTTAAGGAATAAATAAATATTTTAAATTGCTTTAAGGCTTAAAAGCAGTATATTTGCTATTCGAACAGAAAAAACATGAATTTTTTTAATATTAGGTTGAATAATTTTTTTAAGAATTAAAATGATTTAAAAGAATGAGAATTGAGTTAATAACTTCCTAAATGCAAAAAAAATGTTTATTTCTTTATTGCTTTGGGCTTAATACCATTTAGATGCCCAATTACCCACTTTCCCTTTATTAGTTAAACAACCTTTATCTGGTTTCATTATTATACATTCAAACATGTACCTCTCCAACTCAAATAACCCAAACCCCTTTTATTTTTTTCCAAAGTCAACAGAGGATGGAAAAAAAATCGTGGATGGGGATGCGACTAGGGCAGCACGAAAAGGGAAGGTGGCTTCGGGCTCGCGGTGCAAATGGAGGATGCATGATAATTTTGTGGAGATTGGGTAGAGGGGTGGAACAAACATTTGAAGCAGGAGTCAGGATGTGATGGTAGCGATGTGCGGTGAGGTCTAGCGGCATTGTAGACAAGGTGTAGTGTGACAGGTGGCCAATGTTGCAAATTTTCGCCTGAGCGATGCATGTAAGGGTAGAATTGCGCCTAAGGTTGTGTGTGTGAAGGTGTTGTCATAGTGGCATTTTTTCTATGATGTGTGGGCGAACTTCTTCTTCAAATTTGATTTACTGTCTTGATTAGTTTTGGTTCAGCTATGATATTCATACTCTGAAATTTGGTTGTAAGACTGTAAATCTTGCAAATGAAGGGTGTTTATCTTAGCTTAATAATTGGTTAAGAGAATATGAGAATATGAGGTTAACTAAGGATGGAAATGAGGCGGGTCTAGGGTCAAAATCCGGTAGAACTAACCATGTTTTGACCTGTCAAGACCCGCCCCATTGGGTCATCAGGGTGAGTAGACCTATGGCCCGATCTTGAACGCTTTGGGTCTAAGGTCGGGTCAAGGCCCGACTAACTAGCCCCAACCTGACCCACACTATCAAGATCTCATAAGATTGCTTCATTACTTAAATATCTGTTAGTTCTTTTAAAATAAGCTATTATAACATCAAAATTATAATGATTCATTCAATAAGTTGTAGGATTTTTCTAGTATTAAGTTATATTACTAATAAAGTTGTATCACTAATAATTATATAATAACATATGCATATTTTTGAAGTGTTATTGAATATCATATTTTTATATCTTCTATTATCATTGTAAATGCATTGTTTTTAATATTTAGAGTAGCATTTAGTAACTAGCTATCTTACAAATAATAGAAATATGTACATTAGCGCATAATGTTGAATGTGTATATAGAGCCTTATCGAGTCTTGGGGCAGGACGGGTCTACCCTAACCCAAATGGGTTTTGGGTTCAGGGCGGAGATCCAGACCTGCACCGGGTCTGTGGGACGGGCCTGGGGCATGGTTTAAAAGCCCAAAGTGGGTTTAGGGCACAAAAAACTTGCCCTAACCCGCCCCATTCCTAAGGTTAACTGAGTTTCAAACCTAAGAAAAAGTTATATGAATTTAAATAATTCATTGGAAAAGAAATTTTTACATAAGAGTGGAAACCATACTTTTATGTGTTATTCATGTTTGAGGATTTTTCCACTAGCTAAGATGATAAAGTTGAAAGTAGGAGTGTATTTGGCCTTGTATACATAATGATATGAACACAAAACACTTCGATAAAAATGAGCTTGTTTTGATTACTTGTTTTCTTTGCCTAATGATCTTTGTTCTTTCTAAATTTGGTGATCATGAAAGCAATATTTTTAGCTCGAAAAATAAATCATTCTTTATTTATAGGAAGTATGGGAATATTTATGCAAAGAGGTGATAGAATTATAAAATACAATAAAGTAGAAAATCTTGTTTTTGTACTTAAAGATAATATAAAGGATTTTGATTGCAGAAATAGCAATAACACATTATAGAATTTTTAAAGCTTAATTAGGGTTGTATTTAAATAAAGTTAAATGTTTAACGTTAAAAAATGAGTGAATAGGATTTGTTTGTGAAAATGAATCATTAATCCATGCTTGGTGAACCTTAAGGAAGAGTGGAAAATGTAGTGATATTTAATGTTATAAATGAATGGTTGAAGTGTATGAATAATTGCAATGCTTGAATGCTGCATTTTGAATGGGAAGTTGTTTTACTATATTGTCATCAAGTTGTGCAATAATGGTTTCATTGTTCTATATGTTGATATATGGTATTATGTTGCATCTAAACTAAGTTCTAAATCACCTTTATATGAATTGATAAGATTATATGTCCTATGCAATATTGTTTGAGAATGACTACAATGTTATAATTAGCTCACTAAGTATAATGCTTATCTTGAGTTGAAGTACCACACTTGTGTTGAGATAGTTTATGAAGTTAAAGGATTATGTTGTTGATAATGATATATGTTATTATATGAATGAGCTTATTCTTGCTTATGTTGCATCACTATCTAGTGTATGCTATGAATTATGTTAAGTGGTAAATGTTGATTATCCCATTATGTCTTATATGATTGATGCTATGTGATGCACATGTGATACGCTATGTGAGATGAGTCTTAAAATTTTATAAAGCATTAGGATATAAACGACATTTAGGGAGTAATGTCGTTAGTAAGGCCGATGTGAATAAATGCCTTAATAATGTAATCGGTACCCTAGCAGACATATTCAAAGTCGCGATCTGAATCACGACAATCTGGTCAAGCATCATTTTTTATCCAAACTATTTGTCTCACGGACATAGCCATGGAGATAAGCATAGTGCAAACGAGGATGAGAATGGCAATCACATTAATGGATACAAGACCATAGATGATGGTTACAGCATAATGAAGCGAGCGCCAACAAGGATAAAGGAGGAGTGTGTAATGAATAGATCATGTGGGGCCACAAACAATTTCTATGCGAGGGATATATGGATGAAAAATATATGTGACATCTTGTGCCGAGGAGGAGTCTAGTAAAGACTGGTCGAGGGGATACAGTTGAAACATACCGTAAGGCCTTGGTGTTGACTCGGTATTTTTTTATATAACAAGAGTGATACTTTATTCAAGTAGAGCACTCATTATGATGTCTCAAGGGCTCAAACTCATGGTCTCTAGAACCTTTGTCTAAAGTGTCATACCACTAACCACTTAAGCTAGATGTCCTTAACTGGTGTCAACTCAGTATTAATAAAATGAATAAGGTTACTGAGAAATGGACACCTTGTTTACACTTGTATACTTGTGATATGATGTGATTAGTAAGTATAATGATCACAACTCATATATGTAAGTAGTAGTGATTAATCAGTTGATTAGAGTTGCAACTGCGAGTCATGTAATTTGGAGTCGTGACATATCTGTTAAAACTTGCACCATGACGATGAGATGTGGGCTAGGTATTAGTCTAGTGAATGTGTAGCATCTTTGATAGAAAAGGCATATCATTTTTTATACTCGACACCCACATATTATGTTATGTTTTTAGTAAGGTTACACTCATAGCTAGTTTCTAGCTTAACTCGAAATTTGTATGTATTTAACAACCTCGTGTTAGACTGAGGTTGTTCTACATGTTTGAAGTATACTAGTATGTGCTTTGTGGGCCATGTTAAGGAGATGGAGCTGACGACAATGGTGGATTTTCATTTTTCTTGTAGTGTCTTTCTCATATGATGTGATGTTATATTCATGTATTGAGGCTTAGTTGTACTTGACGGTTTGATGTACGTGTATTGTTTAGCCATGTCTTCGTATGAGATTATGTATGAGATATTATATCGATTATCACTTATGGTATATATACATTTGTTATCTTCTACTCAACTCTGATTTTGTTGAATCTAGGTTGTTTCTATATATGTCTCAAATTCTGTATTATTTAGTCTGGGCAACTCGTATATATTGCTTTGTGACGAGACGAGATACGTGTTATTTCATATGTTTTTAGGTATTGTAATATATCAGGTTGACCCACACTAGCGTGTATAAGAAACTTCTCCTTCCGAGCCCTTTGATCCGGGCTATCGGACAGTAAAATCCATCGGATAGTATGGTCACTAGAGTTGGGGCATCACATAAAGCAAGGTAGTTTGTCACAAGTTTGGTTGCTTACGAATTATCTACGTAAAATCTAATTTCTTATCTATTAAAGTGACATCCTTCCGAAATAATATATTGTTCACGTTTCTCTTCATTGTCACTATATCGTTTATATATCTAAAGCTCGGTCAATAGTCAAAACTCAAATACTATCTTTATTTAATTGTGAAGTCTGACACTAAAATTTATGGTTTAGCCTGATAACAATAACCGATTAACCGATTTGCTTCAACCAAAGACTTTGAATTTACGTTGACTACTAATTGTGGCGATACTAACCTTCTATTTAAAGAGGAAAAATCTTTTTGAATAGTATTTCACTTCATATTGTTCAGGTATACTCAACTATGCCCTTAACATGATCAGTGTTGTCTTCTGATTAACCTAATCAGAGTACAATGTTACCGCCAAAAATGGCACCAATACCCAAATATCATATGAAAGCACCAAGAATGTAGGGATCCAACTCAAAAAAGCAAAAGCAAGAAGCAAAAAAGAACGCACAAGAATTATTTATAGTGGTTTGGCGAAATCTCTAACCTACGTTCACTTTAAAGTTTGTTATTAGTTGTTTTCTTTCCGGGTTACAACTACTTTTATCAGATCTGCCTACAATCTAGTGGATCTAAAATTTACAATGGAGCTTCTAGAGTATATATGGGGAAAGAGATGAGAGTGAAGAAGATATAGAGTGTGAATCCCTTCTTCAGTTGCTATAGGCTGGTACTTATAGTGAAACTCGCCAGTAGACTCAGGATCCCATGTAGAATAAAGTCCATATGCAAGTCCAAGTGTACAGGAGGGAGCATGTCGGCCTAATCTCCAACAAAAACCTCTTGCTACCGAGAGGTTCCTCTCGGTACCAGGAGGTTTTTTTGAGGTGAAAGTCCTTTATCTTATTTGTCTTTCCTTTCTATCTCAAATTTGATGCATTTCAAACCCTTTTTCCTAAAGATCAAGTTCTTTTTGAGGACTCGCATGATATCGCTTGTATTTTCCTGCTTTCTTCTCCAAAATCCTTAGCGTTACTTGTCTATCTTCTAGAAAAAGCACTTTATCATGATTTCATGAAGAAGTGCTTGGAGTATAAGGAGATTGGGAGGTACCAAGTAGAAGAAAAACCTTTATATACCGATGTTTGTACCAAAATTGGGCACAACACTCTTTGGAAGGGTTTAAAGAGATAAAATGAAGAAATTAAATGGAAAAGGAGGATTATCTAACAAACAAGAAAGTATGCAGAAACACAGAAGTTTAGAGTGGTTCGGCGTATTTCCTACGTCCACTATGAAATGATTAATCTTCATTAACTTTTGGTTACTGGTTACAGCGAATTACAGCAGTAAATCTCGAGTACAACAGTAGAATTTGAATACAATGGTGAATTCGGTAGAGTCTGGAAGTCAAAGAGCCAAAAGATCCTTTTTCTGTAGGCTCTGGGATGCTATTTATAGGCATAGGATGCAAATATCTCGCTCAGATCTCGGGAGACATCTTCTAGCACGTGAGCGGGCCCACGCGATCGATCCTACGTGATTTGCACTCGGTCCGTGATCGATACAAACGAATTTCGTATCGATCAAGATTTGACCCAATCGAGTCGAAATTTAGCATGAACATTCTTTAGGTTGTACACAAGCTCCTATGAAAATTTGGTGGCGTTTGGACTTGTAGGTTGTGAGTTATGATCGATGCAAATTTGGGCTATCCGGTCGCTGCTCTCTTCGTGTCGATGCTCATCGTATCGATCTGTTCGAATCGATCCAGGCACGTACCTGCAAGTTGACGTGGCGCTAACTATTTAAATCGATCCATTTTTTGCGCCGAGTTGACCGAGTCTTCCTTGTGCACGTGCCTTGTTCGTATCGATCAAAACTAGCTCTGTTCATATCGATCACTCATCTCTGTTTGTATCGATAGTTATTGGGTTATTCGTATCAATCGACTGCATCTCATTTTTTGCATGTCTATTGCGTATCGATGAGAGGTGTTGGTTTCGCATCGACGTAAGGTCGATCGATACGAAGTGTGCATGACACTTGATCGATACGAAATGGACATTAATGTTACAATCAATGGATACGAAGTGCGATGCTTTTTCATGGATGTTGATCAATGGTCACATGATGGATACGAACTGAGGTCACTTGATGGATACGAACCGAGGTCATCACTTGATGGATACGAACTGATGTCACTTGATGGATACGAACCAAGGTCACTACTTGATGGATACGAACTTAGGTCACTTGATGGATACGAACCAAGGTCACTTGATGGATACGAAGAACACTGCTTTCCTGATCGATACAAAACCGTGCGCACCTAATGGATACGATCCAGATCGATTCGAAGGAGGGTTTTCTCTGGTTGCTTTGATGGATACGAACAAGGTGATCGCTTGAATTGCATCGATCATATCTCGAGCATATGAACTCCGATTGACTTGAAATCTAGAACGTTGGCTTTCATAGCTTTGCTTGTCTCGTCATATCAATTGTAGCTTGATCCGGACTCGAATAAAATTCATCGATGTCCATAGTGAACGTGCGTATAACCGATCTTCGAGACGGGCTGTCCTCGGATTTCAATTAAGTTCTTGGTATCATGACCTTGCCAAAAGGCGGGATAACATTTGCCCCCCAAAGTACGTCTTGTGAAAACACGACGTGCTTTGAAAAGCTGCAATCTTCATTCTGAAAAGTTTTTATCTGACTTGTTGATCGGTAGCTGTCTTTTCGTAGAAAGATGTAACGCTTGATGGATTTTTAGTAATATAAATAATGAATTTTTGACCGTCAATTGTTGTACTATGCACTGTTGTAACTGAGTGTTGGATGATAGCAAACTATTGTTTGTTGTTGTAATTGTCGTCAGGTGAGTATTCAATTCCTGCGAATTTTAAAATTGGACGTTAGCCTGTTATACATGTATGTATGTTAACCTGACTCTCGTTAACGTTCGTACACTCACGAGTCGTTGTCATTGTTTTTTTTATCGAATCTTGTATCGATCCTCTCCTAAATCGATGTGAAATTTGAGTTATAGCAATGATCGATAATCGTTTTAGGTAATTTCTTCCACATCGATCCTTTCCTGGATCGATTCGAGAAGTTGGAATGCATGCTTTGTATCGATGGCCATCGATACGAAATGGACAGTCTTCAGAGATGCTCCGTATTGATGGAAATGAAGTCTTGGGTCTCGAAGTTGGTGGATACGAGATTGGTGTTTCGTATCGATAGAGTTGATTTGTCCAGATATAATTTTGTAGTGACCTTCGATCGAGGGACTTAAGATGGATACGTATAGAGCAGCTGGTCCTCTGGGCATTATTCGTATCGATGGATACGAGTCCTCATGGGCTATACATTGATGGATACGAATAAAACAGTTCGTATCGATGCGTTTAAGATGAACTCGAATGTCGATAAGACCCGAGTTGATGGATACGAATAGCTCCATTCGTATCGATCATGGGAGAAACCGGTGTCTACCGGTCGAGACAACAAGGAGGCGAATCATTTCTCTTTGGCTCTTGGGTCCATATAAAAGCGTTTGGGACTTAGCCAAATTTTTATCTGCCATTGTTTTCACTCTTGCCTTCGTATTCGTAGAAAGGTCGAGAAAAGGAACTGCCTTCGTCTTCGAATCAATTGACTCGCTAATTCCTCCAACCAATCACTTAGGCTAGGTAATTGAAACATGAATTTGCATCGAAAACGACAAGACTCGAAATTCTTTGTCGTTCCCCTTGTTTCTGTGACCGGTTCTGATGAAGTGGTGGTCGGAGATGATCAAAATGAGGTCGAGGAAGGAGGAGTTTTTGCAAAGCTTTGGAGAAGACGAAGTGTGGGGGGATACGAAGAGGTCATCTGTATCGATCGAAGAGTTGTGGTTCGCATCGATCTGAAAGTATCTAAAGTTTGTGACAATGGTTACGGACATGGTTTCGTATCAAGAGAGGGAGTGCCTTCGCATAGATTGGAAGTGGTTGGAGGTCGTATCGATCCTGGATAATCGATATGGAAATCTAATTGCGTGATCGATGCGAAAGGACCGGTTTGATCGATACGAAGCGATCGGTTTGATCGATACGAAGTGATAAGCTTCGATCGATACGAAGGGACTAGTTTGATCGATACAAAGTGATCAACCTCAACGGATATGAAATTTTATGTGCGCTTTAACACTTGACTCCGGCGAGCTTCTGTCTTGCATATCTGGACTTAATTGTTAAACTACATACTTGACTGCCTTTCGAAGCTCGTCGATGGAACTGTAATTTAATCAAAACCTTAACAAACTGTAACTCGGATCGGTGTCTAAAGTCCAGGTGGCACGGTTGTGACGGTCAGCGATGACGGTCACTCCAGTTGGATTTTGAAGCCTTGTCGTTTGCATATTTGCTCATATTCTGTAGAATTTCTCAAGTAGTTTGTAGCACTGCACTGCACAGCACATTCACGCACTTCACACTGGGGAACACTCGGGCTTACTATCGTCTGACGATGGGTTTTAATGAGTTGATTAGTTATGGAGTCCACAAGTTCACAGCAACAGGAAAATCAAAGTCTGCCTCTTCCAATGATAGAATTGCCAGCCATCGCAGCCGAAGTCATAGACCCCGCTTCGGACGAACTACATGATGCTATGTTCATCTATAATCCCTAAGATTTTGTACCATCCAACATCTCTGAAGACATGTTGGGACGAATATGCCTAAGGCATGGTTTATCATTGGACGATGTACTATTGCCAGGACTAGACGATAGACCGCACGCTCCCCCGGAAGGGTTTACTGCCTTTAACCGTCATGCATGCATAGCAGGCACACTTCCTCCATTTAACCAATACATTAGAGAAGTGTTGTCTTTTTTCAGAATGCTCCATCACAACTACACCCAAATGGATACGTTATGCTGAACAGTTTATTTATTGTATTCATGGAGCATCTCTTTCGGCCATTGATTCCAATCGAGATTAGGTATCTTTTCAAAATAAAGAGTAGGGGAGATAGTCCATCTTTTACATTCCTGGAGGCGGTTAGGAATTGTCAAGTAGTAACCGGGTCCTGGACAAGGCTGAGTTACTTTAAAACAGAATGGTTCTACGTCCGATGCCCCCCTGGATTTGCTAGCCGATGGTTAGTCAGACGTAAGTGTTGCAATCTTTTCCAAGAGTTATTAAGATTATAGTAGTTGATGTAAAACTAATATCTTCCTTTCTTTATAGCCGCAATTTCACGACCTGAATGTGGGTACTTTAAAGAAATAGTAAGGGTCGTTCAAGAAGTTCCAAGTGAAATGAGGGACATCGATTCGGTTCTAACCGACAGAAATTTGAGAATCGTTGGACTGATTGAGCGGAATCAAAGCATAAGGCTTGAAGGAACACTAAGAGTGGCCCCGACAAAGCGGATAAAACGCAAAGTGAAAGTACGCTATGGACCGTGTAATATGGATATATGATAATACAGAGTATAGAGATGATATTAATACTATAAATAGTGTGGAATATAAAAGCAGTATAGTAAAATGACACCAGGAATTTTTATACTGGTTCGAACTTCCCGTTCTACGTCCAGTCCCAGAATACCCTCTGGATTTAAACTAAACCCCTCACTTAACCCGGAGGAATAGGTATACGACACCTGAGCAGCCGAACAGGAATTTTCCGCCTCAACAGCCGAAGAGGACTTCAACTTAATACAAATAGTTTGTTGACGAATGTGTTCTGAATAACACTGATTGTCTTTTGATAGTACAACTTTCCTATAATCAAATCCTCAAGAATATGTATGTGTGTGAAGATTTAGAAGGAAGGTAATCACGTAGAATCGAAGTATATGAATAAATTCAAGGATTCTAGTGATATTGAATAAGAGTGAATGCTTTTATTTGCAGAAATGAGAAGAGATTAGATTTCAGAAATATAAACAAGAATCGGTGATTGTAGAAGTGAATTGAATATGTTTATATAGTTGTTGAAGAGTTGTAGTCTTTCATGAATAGTTTTAGTCAACAGTAGTGTCCATACCTCTTGAAATAGAGGACATTACTCTTCATGAAAAGATCGCGTCTCTTCAGAAAACTAGCCGTTTTTCTCTGGTCGGTCGACCGGAAAAACTGGCCGGTCAGCTGAGTTGAAAAACGTATACAAAACAGAAAGTCACTGTGCATATGATACAGGGTCGGTCGACCGAGGATCCTGGTCGGTCGGCCGACCTGGTGTTATATGCACAGTGAACATATTTTTGATATAAAATGTTTTGTGTGCGTGTGTGATTATTTGAGGAATGATTTTAACATTGTTCTAAGACTCAAATAAAATAAAATATCCATACTAATCTCTGAATTGTAAGATTATCTTCTTTGTAGTGCATGGTATGCACTTATTCTCTTTTTGTCGCTTTCATATAGCATTCTCGTCGTATGATCTCTGAAGCTTGTGTCATGAATCAAAACTCATGAATCAACATTCTCCCCCTTTTTGATTGATGACAATACTTATGTGACGAAGTAATATTGACATATATATTATAGTTCTCCCCCTGAATGTATGGCGACTTTTCTGCAAAAATTCGTTAATTTGCATACATTTCTACCCTTTGTCATCGACAAAAAGGAATACTTATAACAGATTGAAGTAATGCAAAAAAAATTTTAAATTTACATGGTACATTCTTTGAGCTTAATTAGAAATAACTTAAAGATGTTTGCTTAGAACATAACAAAACAATTAAGTAAGAAATAAAATAAACTACGAGAGATTCTTGACAGTTAAAATATATTTAAAAAAAAACTACAATTACTCCTCATCATCGTCGGTATCCCACTGTGCTGGATGAAGATTTTCATCGAGAGGAGCCGGTTCCTTACCCCGTCTGTGAGTGGTAGGTGCGGGAGTTGCCGATGTGCTGGAACTTGTGTTCTCGGATGTAGACCAAGAGAAATTTGGTGCGGGTCTTTTTCCAGCAGCAACAAATGAAGCACCGGCTTCAGAAGAGCATGATAAGGCATCCCATAAATTGACGAAGAAGCTTTTGATCTTTTTGAAACGCCCATCAATTTTTCGAAGGCGAGAATCCAAAGCTAATTGATTTTGGGCTAAAATATCTATGGCAGCCGCTGTGCTAGTACCGGGAGGTGGTCTTTGGATAGAGGTTTGACGAGTTAAACGTTCTGTGGAATGAGTGGAGGGTTGAGGAGTAGAATAGCTACGACGTAGTTGTTCTCGTGGAATGGTACGCCATTGCTGAAAGGTTGTGATTTGGGATGGTGCATCGGGTAACTTCATCAACTTTATTGTTCGTGAGTCAAAGGTACGAACTTTGGATGTTTCGGATTCCGGTGCATGAGTGACAAAGTTGTTAATCAACCGCATTATGTATTCTCCATAGTAAATATGGAGCATTTTTCCTTGGTTGAATGTAAGGAATTCATCCATAAGTAGTTGTGTCCAATTTACCCGAATGATTCCACACATAGCATATAACGCCTTGAAGTTTTCGGGATACACTAAGTGGTACGACCCTCCTCTTGGAACAATAGACTTCATCATGAATCGATGAAAAAGTCGTGCTTTAGGTCGGAGAGATGAAGTTTGCCTTAAGTCGGTAGCATCATCTTCAAAGAATAAGTGACTTAGGCGGTCACGAGTTGATGGATTACAATCTACATCATGTAATGAGATTCCACCCGGTCGAGCATTTAAAATATGATTCATTCGATCAATGGAGAGAAATATCGATGTGCCACATACCGAAGTCCAAACACAATTTTCAGTGTTTCTAGGTGGATTGACAAGATTGAGATTTGCTAAGAATAACTTGACCATTATATGATTAATCTTCAAGTTGTTTTTCCTATGGTCAAGAAAAGCATCAAGACCACTTTCAAGAGCGGCGTCTTCAACACCGTAGGCGGTAAAATCAGGATAACTTACAAACGACTCCTCAAAGATTTTTGCATCTTGAAGCTTTATCCATCTTTCTAAAGCTTTTTCACTTACTAACCAAGAAGCAATTTGAGAATCTACAGGAGTTGAGGAAGATTGGACAGCGGTAGTCTTAGATTTCTTTTTGGGAGCCATTTTTCTTGAAGAAGTTGAAGAAATTTTAGAAAGGTTTGTAATGGGGGCTAGGGTTCAAATCTGTTGTGGAAGAGTAAAGTGAAGAGGTGAGATAAAAAGGTGAAGGGTTGGGTTAAAATATGAAGACAATTTGAGCAGAATAATACGTTCGGTCGACTGAAGGACCTGGTTCGGTCGACCGAGTTTAGGTTCAGAACAGTGCTGAAACTTTCGGGAAAAGCTTCGGTCGACTGGTGCAGGGAATTCGGTTGACCGAGTTTAAAAAATATTCTACTCTCATTCGGGAAATACGTTCGGCTGACCGAGTCAGGTATTTAGGTCGACCGACTTGGAAGAAATCTGTTTTTAAAAAACTTCTCGGGACAGCTTCGGTTGACCGGTTCAGGCATTTCGGTCGACCGAAAGCATGTCATGTTGTTGTTGTTTTTTTTTTTTAAATAAGAATTATAGAAATATAATCATATTATTACATCATATTTATTTATACAGCTTATATATAAAAATAACATATATATACTAAAATATAGCCATGATGAATTAGCATCGACGTTCCCATGAATTTGGAGATGGAACGTTTTCTACCGGTGACCATATTGGAGCTATTGGAGATTGAACATGGTTAGAGGGAGATGGAGTTCTATAAGAAGGTTCAGCAACATCATCCTTCTTAGATGAACAAAATTTCATGGCAATCTTTTCAAGGAAGCTTAAACGTCTTGCCGTGACTTTCTGTTCGTAATAAAGTTCCCTTTGCATATTCATCTGTTGTTGTTGGTAGTGATGAATTTCATCAATCTTTTGTTTGGTTGATGGAGTTACTACCATTTCCTTTTTCCCTTTCTTTTTATCAGGTGTATAACCTGTATGAGAGTCTTCCCAAGGTTTCCACCTGTGTCGGGGATCATTATCTGGAGAGGGAAAATCTAAAACACGATTTGGCATTGGAAAAGTAGGATAAGGACCACCTTCGGGGATACGATCAGAATAGTCGTCGTCCGGGGAAGTATAAGAGAGATGAGAATTTTCAGAATTGTAGACATCATTATTAGAAGACATTTTTGTTTTAAGTTTTTGTTTTGTATTTGATGCTCTATTCAATAAGCATATGTATGTATATATATAACCATATTTTCTAAAAAAATAGTGGTCTAAAATCAGATTTTAATTTTAATCACATAATTCTTTAAACAAAAACTGTTTACAAATGAATGACATACAATGCTTTAGAGTTAAAAAATAGTATATTCTGAAATCAAGTTTCAATGATGTAAATTAGAAACAGAGCTGGAACAAGAAACACCCATAGCCCAAGTGGCTATACTACAACATCTTACATAAAAGTCAGAAGTCATGAGTTCGAGTACCGCTCTGGTCAGAAAAAATAATTTTATATTTTTCATCATTTTATATATATATATATATATATTTTTTTTATTATAATAATTTTATTTTATTCATAAGTCTTTAAACGACATTATACCTAAATCTCGTCTTAGTTTTATAAAAGAAATTTCATTTAGTGGTTTAGTAAAAATGTCAGCTATTTGACTTTCAGTATTGATAAATTCTAGATTTATTAATCCTTTTTCCAAACAATCACGAAGAAAATGATGACGAATATCTATGTGTTTTGTTCGGGAATGATTGACCGGATTTTTTGAAAGGTTTATTGCACTGGTATTATCACAATAAATTATTGATTTTTCAAGATGACAATTAAAATCTTGTAATGTCTGTTGCATATATACGACTTGTGCACATGCCAAAGCAGCAGATATGTATTCTGCTTCACATGTTGATAAAGAAACACAATTTTGTTTCTTACTAAACCAAGAGACTAAGGAACGTCCAATGAAGTGACACGTTCCGCTCGTACTTTTTCGATCCGTCCGACTTCCTCCAAAATCAGCATCACTGTAGGAAACTAATTCAAAAGGACATTCTTTCGGATAAAATAGTCCGAAATCTTTGGTTTTAGTTAGATAACGAATAATGCGTTTTACTGCTCTCATATGTGATTCTTTGGGATTTGCTTGAAATCGAGCACATAAACAGACACTCATCATAATATCGGGGCGACTCGCTGTTAAATAAAGTAAAGAACCTATCATACTACGATATAACTTTTGATCAACACTTTTGCCATCTTCATCTCTATCGAGATGAACCGTTGTACTCATAGGAGTTGGTTTGGCAGCAGTATTTTCAAGACCAAAACGTTTGATTAAATTATAACAATATTTTTCTTGATTAATAAAAATTCCATTTTCAATTTGTTTAATTTGTAATCCAAGAAAATATGATAATTCTCCCATATGAGACATTTCAAATTCATTTGTCATTATGGTTGAAAATTCTTGACATAATTTTTCATTTGTCGAGCCGAAAATAATATCGTCAACATATATTTGAATTATTAAAATATCTTTATTAGTTTTCTTAATAAAAAGTGTTTGATCTACTTTACCGATTTCAAAACCAGATTCTAATAAATAACTTTTAAGACGATCATACCAAGCACGTGGTGCTTGTTTTAAACCGTATAACGCCTTTTTAAGTTTATATACATGATCCGGAAATTTTTCATGATTAAACAAAGGTGGTTGTTCAACAAAAACATTTTCTTTTATGAATCCATTTAAAAATGCACTTTTAACATCCATTTGATATAGTTTAAAATTATGAAAACATGCATAAGCTAATAATATTCGTATTGCTTCAAGTCGGGCGACTGGAGCAAACGTCTCTTCGTAATCAATACCTTCTTCTTGATTATATCCTTGTGCAACTAATCTAGCTTTATTCCGTGTTATATTTCCTAGTTCATCTGCTTTATTTTTGAAAACCCATTTAGTACCGATGACTGATTGATCACTAGGTCTAGGAACGAGTTCCCAAACTTCGTTTCGTTCGAATTGATTTAATTCTTCTTGCATGGCAAGTATCCAGTAGTCATCAGTTGAAGCTTCTTTTATATTCTTAGGTTCTATGTTAGAAAGAAAAGCAACATGACCAGCTTGATTTAATTGATGTCTGGTTTTAACATTCGTATTAACTTCTCCAATTATATTTTGCACAGGATGATCTTTTAAAATTCTAGGTGGAGATTTTATTAAATTGGAAGTTACATTTGTATTGGTTTCATTAATATCAAGATTTTCATTTGTACTAACATTCTCATTCTGAGTAGATTCATCATCAGAATCAATAGTATCACTCGGATTTATATTTTTAAAATTTTCGTTGAAAGAAACATGTAAACTTTCTTCAATAATTTGAGTTCGTTTATTATAAATTCGATAGGCCTTGCTTCGTTCCGAATATCCAACAAATATACCTTCATCGGATTTTGGATCGAATTTGCCTAGTTGATCTTTAGTATTTAAAATAAAACATTTGGAACCAAAAACTTTTAGATATGAAATATTTGGTTTTCTTCCATTTAGAAGTTCATATGGTGTATTTTTAGTTAATGGTCGAATAGAAACACGATTCAGTACGTAACAAGCAGTAGCTACAGCTTCTGCCCAAAATTGTTTCGATAAAGTTGTTCCATTTAGTAAAGTTCTTGCACATTCTTGTAACGTTCTATTTTTCCTTTCTACAACTCCATTTTGTTGTGGTGTTCTAGGAAAAGAGAAATTATGGTTAATACCCTTTTTGTTACAAAATTGTTCAAAAACTTCATTTTCAAATTCGCCTCCATGATCACTTCTTATATTTTTAATTTTCAAAGTTTTAATATTTTGAATTCTTTTAACAAAAACTTTAAAATTATCAAAAGTATCACTTTTATTTTTCAAAAAGAAAATCCAAGTATATCTAGAGAAATCATCTACAATAACAAAAACATATCTATTATGATTAATAGATTGCACTTGAGTTGGACCAAAAAGATCC
The DNA here is from genome assembly GCA_030737815.1 of Allium fistulosum. Lineage (NCBI taxonomy): Eukaryota > Viridiplantae > Streptophyta > Magnoliopsida > Asparagales > Amaryllidaceae > Allium > Allium fistulosum. The sequence continues at coordinate 61,582,197 of CM060906.1, read as the reverse complement.
ATGTGTAAAAGTTCAAGTGGTTGTTCTGTAGATATTACTTTCTTTGATTTAAAAGAAGATTTTGTTAATTTTCCTAATTTACATGCATCACAAAATATGTTAGTTTTGAATCTTATATCGGGTAACCCTTTAACTAATTTATTTTTAGCAAGTTTGTTGATGGTATTAAAATTTATGTGACAAAATCTTTTGTGCCAAAGGCAAGAATCATTCTCTTTAGCTACTAGACACAAATTTGAATCATTATTAACATTCATATTTAGGATATAAATATTTTTATCTCTATTTCCTTCGAAAATAATGTTGTGATTTTTATCAAAAATGTTACATTTATTTTCTGAAAAAGTTATATTAAAACCTTTGTCGCATAGTTGACTAATACTTAATAAATTATGTTTTAAATTTTTAACTAATAAAACATCAGTAATGAGAGGTAAATTAGATATACCATTGCTATTGACATTGCCTTTGCCGATGATATACCCTTTTGAGTTATCTCCAAAGGTGACTGCTCCTCCATTTGAGTATATAATGTTTGATAACATTTCTTTGTTTCCAGTCATGTGTTTTGAGCAACCGCTATCTAAAATCCATTTTCCTCTCTTTTTATGTGGTACCTGCAAAAATTATAAAAAGTTGGTACCCAATCTTTTTAGGGTCCTAAGAGTTAGATCTTAGGAAGCCAAACCCATACGGGTTCAGAATTCCCTTTATAAACATAATTCTTGTTATTATGAACAGTTTCCATAAAACTTTTGATATGTTTATTCCTTATCAATATATTATTGGTTTTTGGAATCCATATCTTAATAGTTTTAGTATTTGAATAAACTGTTTTCCTAATATCTTTCTTAATTTTATTATTAATTTTACTTTTAGCATAATTATTTTGTTTCTTAAATCCTAGTCCAGATTTATTGTTGGAAGTTTGAGAGTTTTCTAGTATACTAGAAAGATTTTCTCTTCCTTTATTGAAATTAGAAACATTTTTAGAAATATCATCAAATTTTATTTTAAGACTAGATTTTTCTAACTCTAAATCCTTAATTTTAGATATTAAATCATTATTTTCAAAAAGTAAAACATCATTTTTATTTTTCTGAATTTCTAGTTCCTCAGATATTGACGTAATTTGAGAAGATAAGTTAGAATTCGATTGTTGAGAGATTTCAAGTTCTTCTTCCAATATTACCTTCTCATCTTTTAACATATCTACTTCTAAAACTGTTCTATCTAACTTTCTTTGCAACTCCTTATTTTTCTTTTTAAGTTGTTTTGTTAAATTTACTAATTCAGAATTTATTTCAATTAAATCTTCAAAAGTAAAATCACTTACATCGTCTGACGAAGCCATGAAGCATACATTTGCTTGTTCATTATCACTTTCACTCTCTGATGAGGATGATGAGTCAGTGTCGTCCCAAGTGACTGAAAAAGCTTTTCGTTTGTTTTTGTCCTTCTTGAAATTGTTCTTTTTACGATCTGGACAATCTTTCTTCATGTGTCCTTTCTTGTGACATTCATAACATTCCATTGTTGAAGATGATGGTTTGCTGCTATTAGAATTGTTGTTGGAATTATTTTTGTTTCCCTTGAATTTGTTTCTGTTGAATTTTAAAAACTTTTTGAAATTTTTAGCGATCATTGCCATATCTTCATTGTCTGAGTCGAAATCATCTTTTTCTGCTTGGAATGCTACATTTTTCTTTTCTTGTGCTCCATTTCGTTTTGCCTGCAAATTTACTTCGTAGGACATTAAATTACCTATCAATTCTTCTGGTTTTAATGTTGACAAATCAGTTGCTTCTTCAATAGCTAGGACTTTTCGTTCCCATTCGTCCGTTAAAGAATTCAAGATTTTTGTAACAACATCAAAATCAGTAAACTTTTGTTCTAGAGACAATAGAGCATGATAAATATCCTGAAATCTAGAGTACATGTCATTTATAGATTCATTTGGCCTCATTTTAAAGTTTTCAAATTAATGTTTCAGCATAGAAATTTTGCTCAATTTAACTTTGTTCGTTCCTTCATGTGAAACTTTAAGAGTTCTCCAAATTTCATAGCCGGAAGTACACATACTAACTCTATTGAATTCATTTCTATCTAATGCACAAAATAAAATATTCATAGCCTTAGCATTTGATGTAGCATCTAGTTTTTGTGTGTTACTCCAAGTCGAGTATTCTCCAGTAGGAATTGTGTATTCCCTTTGTATAATATTCCAGATATCAAACCCACTTGATTGCATATAGATTCTCATTCTAGTTGACCAATAATTATAATTTATACCATTGAAAAGTGGAGGTCGTGAAGTCGATTGACCTTCTGTGAAACTAGAATTAGTGTGAGTGTTAACATCGTTAATTTGTGTGGTTGCCATATTACTAAAAATAAGTAAATATCAAATAACTTTGTGATGGTTATAAGATAACCTGGCTCTGATACCAAATGAAAGTACGCTATGGACCGTGTAATATGGATATATGATAATACAGAGTATAGAGATGATATTAATACTATAAATAGTGTGGAATATAAAAGCAGTATAGTAAAATGACACCAGGAATTTTTATACTGGTTCGAACTTCCCGTTCTACGTCCAGTCCCAGAATACCCTCTGGATTTAAACTAAACCCCTCACTTAACCCGGAGGAATAGGTATACGACACCTGAGCAGCCGAACAGGAATTTTCCGCCTCAACAGCCGAAGAGGACTTCAACTTAATACAAATAGTTTGTTGACGAATGTGTTCTGAATAACACTGATTGTCTTTTGATAGTACAACTTTCCTATAATCAAATCCTCAAGAATATGTATGTGTGTGAAGATTTAGAAGGAAGGTAATCACGTAGAATCGAAGTATATGAATAAATTCAAGGATTCTAGTGATATTGAATAAGAGTGAATGCTTTTATTTGCAGAAATGAGAAGAGATTAGATTTCAGAAATATAAACAAGAATCGGTGATTGTAGAAGTGAATTGAATATGTTTATATAGTTGTTGAAGAGTTGTAGTCTTTCATGAACAGTTTTAGTCAACAGTAGTGTCCATACCTCTTGAAATAGAGGACATTACTCTTCATGAAAAGATCGCGTCTCTTCAGAAAACTAGCCGTTTTTCTCTGGTCGGTCGACCGGAAAAACTGGCCGGTCAGCTGAGTTGAAAAACGTATACAAAACAGAAAGTCACTATGCATATGATACAGGGTCGGTCGACCGAGGATCCTGGTCGGTCGGCCGACCTGGTGTTATATGCACAGTGAACATATTTTTGATATAAAATGTTTTGTGTGCGTGTGTGATTATTTGAGGAATGATTTTAACATTGTTCTAAGACTCAAATAAAATAAAATATCCATACTAATCTCTGAATTGTAAGATTATCTTCTTTGTAGTGCATGGTATGCACTTATTCTCTTTTTGTCGCTTTCATATAGCATTCTCGTCGTATGATCTCTGAAGCTTGTGTCATGAATCAAAACTCATGAATCAACACAAAGCGCCCAGGGTCGTAATTGCTGAGTGAGGTGATGAAGAGAGAACGCCCACAGATGATGAACTTGTTGCTGGGCCTTTGGCCGGATTTCAAGCGCAGAAAGAAGAAGAAATGGCAAGGCTGCTGCTTACAAACGTCCTAAGTCTTCGAGGTGGAAATCAGTTGTGGTTTCTTTGCTGGCTCTCGGCATTAGAATCTCAGAGGCTCCTCCCTCGCCAACAGAGAGTACTTTTGAAGGGCTTGCCGATATTCAGATTTCAGACTTTGTGTCACTTCCATATGATACCGAATTGGAGGAGCTTCAAAATACTATAGATTTAAGCGAGTCTCTATCTATCAGTGCGGCCGACATTACCGGTTGGTCGGGGGGTTGCACACACATAAACACTTCATAGCACTACACGGTTTCCAGCCTTACATTGCCTGTTTCAAGAATTCACTAACTTTGTTTCCCTTTTACTTTACAGATACGATGAACGAACGAGATTCTATGCTCAGCAGTCTTCGTTCAGCACGCCAATCGTCAGGCACGTATTATGAATCCCGCCGAAGGGAGGATGACAGAAACCGCGATCGCGGTTATTCTAGTTAGGAACGCTACGAGAGGGATATAGATAAGGATTACAGGGAACAAAGGCATCGATCCCGATCGCGCTCTCCACCCCCTCGACTCCCCACACAACCTTCGGGCCAGGGAAAACAAACAGTAGAGCCCCCTCATCACAAACCATCTTCGCATGCTTCAAGATCCAAGTCGCAACGCCACAGAACTTCAACCTCTCGTCGTCGCTGAGCAAGCTATCACCGAGCCCACTGGAGAAAGGGCCATTAGAATTGCTCAACTAAAGAAAGATTTTCCAAATATATGCTTTGGCGGCTACATTTTCCCTCCCCACTTAAAGAGAATTAAATCGGAGGTGGAGAATACAATGCATGACTACATTCATCACATCTATTCCCAGTACAAAGAGTGGGCGAAGGCTGCAGAGAAAGCATCGAAGGTGGCCTTCGAGCGGGCTAAAATAATCGAAAAGTTAGAATCTGATCTCGCCCAAAAGGACCGCATCGTCCAAGTGCTTAATAATGAAGCCAGGTCCTTTCAGAAATCAGAAATAAAGGCCACTAAAAAGGCCGATGAGGCGAACTTGGCCATGGAGAGGATGAAGTAGGCACACTTTGCCTTGGTGGAGCAGATGGGCCATCGAAACACCACTGTCATAGCTGAACGGGACGCTGCTCTGAAAGAACTTGCTGAGCTTAAAGCTAAATTTTACGAAATCATCAAAGAAAAAGATGATGCAAATAGAGCTGCCCAAGAGGCTTGTGAACAGGCCGTTGTGCTTCGGGGCGAACGGGACGCGGCAATGGCTAAGCTCTGGGTGGTGGAGACTGAGGTCGAGGAGAAGGTCCGAATGGCGGAGTCTAGGCTGGAAACTGATATTGAAGATCTCCTTATTATTTATAATGCTAACGTTTTGAGGCACAGAAATCTAGCCTGGCTCGACCACTACCCGACACATTTATACAACGCTTGGGGCCGATTGGTTGAGGAGGAGAAGGTGGTGCATCTGGATGAATCAATCGACGAGTTTTAACTTGAGAATCGTATGCTAAATGAAGACGAACGGAAGATTCTCCATGAGTCAATGATTTATGAAAAGGAGAGGCTCGGCACCTAACACTTGGAGGCCGGAGAAGGTTCAGGTGTTGAGCACCGCGATGCAAGTTCTGAAGTTCCTATGTCAACCCAGCCTGAATCTGCACCTACGGTTGATTCCCAATCAATTCCTGCTTACAATACGGATCAGTTGCAGTTGTCTCCGGCTAGAGAGCAAGTTCCTGAAGCCATTCAGCCGTCCACTAGCCAAATTGAGGAAGGTACTCTGAACATTCTCTATGCTTATTTGAAATCGGAGTTGTCGTCCGAAATAGTTATTAACAGTTCTTCTTTTGTTTTTGTCTAGTGATTGATGTTGCACCGGTCGTGCCTCCTGCCACTCAAGAATCACATCAAATGCAGGAGGCAATCATCACTGAAATGACCACCATAACTATAACTGCGCCGATTGATGGAATTCAAGGGTGCACACTCTCTTTCGATGAACAGATGATTGAGGAACTCCTTAGTCATCACAGTGACCCCTTTGCGGACCTACCATTTGTTATGGGTGGAAGCGCACCTGCTACTGGCTCTTCAATTTCAACCACCGATGCTCCCAGCGAGGCTCAAGCGATTCATGAGGAAGAAATATTAGCTGAAATCGACGCTAAAATGGAGGCAGTGACTCGTGGTGGTAGCTTCGGAGGTGGGATGGCGGCACCTGGTCCAGCTCTGTTAAGGATGATATCACCTAGTGGTACAGTTATTGATACCAGTGTGCCTATCCCGCCTCCTATAGTCGATCCAGTTCCTCCGACTCCACCTTTAGGGAGCATTCCCGTATACTTGAACTCGGATGAGGAAGTTGATATCATGCCCCATATTGGAGATCAGCCGCCGAAAGGCAAAGGCTCGAAAAGAAAAATAAGTGGCAGCTCCAGTGGGTCTACACCGAAAAGGAAGCCTAAAAAGAAAAGAGAGTAGACGTGATTCTTTGGTTTATTTTTGGTAGATAGATAGGAATCTACTTTCGTTTTTCTTTTGTAAACCGTGTATAGATGCGGGTTCAGCCCCCGCTAGTAGGAATTTTGGAATCAACTTGTACATAATTTCTTTTCATAGATAGTTGAAATGAAACTTTATTTTGTTTTGAACCTGATGTGTGTTTATTTGCTTAAGTGTTCCAGCATTTGAATTCCTTGTTCAGTACACTTATGAAGTTTCAACTTTTGAATCTCGTTTGAGTTTATCCGTCAAGTCCTGAAATCATGGCCATAAGTCATGACTGGATATTAAGTTGAACTCCGATGTTGTACTGCTTCAGTCAATGATTGACACTTAAGTTCTGCCCCCAGTTTCAGGGATGATTTGAAAAGATCGACGAGTGGTCGTATTTTGCCTTCAATGCATCATGCTTAATATCGTTGAATTAATGTTGAAACAAGGAAAGTTTGAGTGGTCTAATCACACTCGCTCTTTTATCGATGATTGTATCCACACTTCGAGGATTGCACTTGTGCGTCGGTTGCATCTGCTCAAGTTTCAAGTGCAAGTTCATACTCCGGGGACTTAAGTTATTTTCACAAGCGATCAACCACGTTTTCTTGACACTTAGCCTTTCGTCCGCACTCTGGGGACCTAAATAAATTCTCGGGCGCTTGGTCACACCCGACCTGATTTTATACTCCGGTCCGCGCTCTGGGGACTTAGAGTCAATTAGCATTTTATAATCCAGTCCACGCTCCGGGACTTGGAGTTGGTTGACGTTTACTCTCCGGTTCGCACTCTAGGAATCCGGATCGTTTCGATGTCTATACTCCGGTTCGCACTCTGGGAATCCGGAGTTAGGTGATGTTTATACTCTAGTTCACACTCTAGGAACTTAGAGTTAGTTGATGTTTATACTTCGGTTCGCATTCTGGGAGTCCGGAGTTGGTAAACAGACGGTTAACCACATCTATTGTGAGTTTTAGAATTTTGTTCGCACTCCGGGAACGAAAGATGTATCAGGATCGTGGATGGTCGGATCACATCCACCCTGAGTTAACAAGTGAGGTCGTTAGATGGACAGGTCCATCCTCCTCAAACTTGGTCAAGGTACGGGAGAAGTCGTTAGGTGGATGGATCCACCCTCTTCGAAACCGTATTTGTAAGTTTATACTCCAGTTCACACTCCGGGAATCTGGAGTTAGTTAAAGGATTGACGTGTATCAATCCTTTTGTTGGCTTTAGTGTGATGGCTTGTCCTTGAGCTCGAGTTTCACTTAGTGAGTGACCGGTCGTATCACAGTCACTCTCTATTTGAATAAATTCCACCATATGATTGAACTTAGCTCTCCATGCATAGTGATGGTCATATGAAGTATTTCAACTAAATCACAGCCCTGGCTCGAAGAGATTGCATTTTATTGCTGAAATAAGAAAATACGACAAAGTCGGTTGCCTTATTACAAATTCAAATTTCGAAATGCAGAAACAAACTGCAAATGAAAAATAGACTGAATAAATAAACAGAGCCTGTTATATGTAGTAGCGACGAAGACTCTCGCAGTTCCAGGCTCTCGAAAGAGTGAGACCGTCAACGGTTGATAATTTGAATGTGCCATCTCCGAGCTTTCGTTCAATAACATATGGTCCTTCCCAAGTTGGCTTCATATGCGAAGGGACCAGATAAATTCTTTTGAGTACGAGATTGCCAAGTTCAAAGGTTTGGGGTCGGACCTTGGCATTGTATAATCGGGAGACTCGACTTCGATATGCGGCTGCTCTCAAATCAGCCTCTTCACGCTTCTCATCCAATAAATCGAGAGATTTAGCAAGTAATATAGCTTTGTCTTTGGATCGTAGTATGTCACACGATGAGAAGGTACTTCTAATTCGACTGGAATAACAGCTTCTTAACCATAAGAGAGAGAGAATGGAGTGTGACCGGTCGCGGACTTATGGGTTGTTCGGTAAGCCCATAAGGCCATAGGAAGCTCATCAACCCATTTGCCCCCGGCTTTTTCCAGTCGTTTCTTTGGAATGGATTTTATAACTTTATTAACAGCTTCAACTTGTCAATTCGCTTGAGGGTGTGCAACTGCAGAGAATTTCTTCTGAATGTGGAATCATTGATAGAAATCCTTAAATTCGGCACTGTCGAATTGGGTCCCGTTGTCAGTGATGATAGTACGTGGGAGACCAAATCGGCAGATGATGTTGCGCACTACAAAGTTGATCGCCTTCTTCGTTGTAATTGTAGCAAGGGGTTCGGCTTTCGCCTACTTGGTAAAGTAATCAACTGCTACAATAGCGTACTTCGCACCACCTTTGGCTAGAGGTAAAGAGCCAATAATATCGATGCCCCAGACCGTGAATGGCCATGGGCTGACGATCTGTGTTATCTCGGTAGGTGGGGCTCTAGGAATTCGAGCATGCTTCTGACACTTATCACACTTCTTGGCATAATCCGATGCATCACGATTTACAGTCGGCCAATAATATCCATATCGAAGTACTTTCTTGGCAAGAGCTTGCCCCTGGTGTGATCGCCACATTCTCCTTCGTGTACATCATGCAATACTCGTTTGATTTCATCGTGAGCGATACACCGGAGTAAAGGAATAGAGTATCATCTTCTATACATGACTACATTCTGAATAGTGAACCGCGAAGTTTTTCGAAGAATCTGCCTCTTTTCACTCCTGCGCTCCGGCAGGGTTCCGCACTCGAGATAACTTCTGAATGGAGTCATCAATGACTCCCTCTCGGAAACGACATCAAATACCCAATCGGTTTCCATCTGATCAATGCTTGGCGAAGATAATGTCTCTACGGGAACAAGTCCCATTTGTTGTGCTTCACCTGTACTGGCTAACTTTGCCAACGAATCAGCTTTCTGGTTGTGTTCTCGTGGTATGTAATAAATGGCATAATAGTCAAACTGATTCAATGTCTCTTGAACCTGGGCAAGGTAAGCGGCCAGTCTTCGATCTCCGGCTTGGTACTCCCCTCGAACTTGACACACGATCAATTGCGAATCACAATAAATTTCCACCGCAATGATTCTTAGATCTCTGGAAAGTTTCAATCCAGCCAGTAAGGCTTCATACTCGGCTTCGTTATTAGTTGCACAGAAGTTGAACTTTAGAGCATAACATATAGATTGGCCTTTAGGAGTTTCAAGTACAACCCCTGCACCTGAGCAATGGTCATTTGATGCACCATTTGTATGCAGCTTCCAGATATACTTGGGAGATTCACTGGTTTCGGGCAAGTCCTATAGGATGGAAAATTAAGCAATGAAATCTGCTAGGACTTGTTTTGAATTGCTATAAATCTAAAATTTGAAGTCCATAAACCATTGATAGTCATATTATCCAATCCATAATCCAATCCATTGCCAATCTGATTCCTTGATCTCTCCGGATCATTAGTGAAATCCTTGACTATTCTGAGTCGATATCCAATTCCAAATTCATTAACCAAATCTGCGATCTCTCTGGATTGTTTTGTCCAAATCTGTATCCATCTAAAGCCAAATTCATTGCTATTCGAAGCTAATATCATAATCCATGACCTCTCGGGTCGTTAGCCAAATCTGGGACCGCTACGGGTCCGTTTCCAAATCCATAGCCATTTGAAATCCTGGAAGTCAATAAGCCAATTTACGATCTCTCTGAATTGTTATTGGAGTTCATGGTCTCTCAGAACCCTTGCCGAGCATAATCCATACACGACGATCTGAGTAGGTCTATCCTGTCGCTCTCCGGTGAAGCGACCTACTCCTTGCCAGGTATAATCCATACCTAACGACCTGTTGGGTTTTGTTCTCCATCCTCGACTCTCCGGTCAAGGATTTAATCCATGGGGTATCCTTCTCCAGCCTCGATTAGGCCTGTCAACGGATGCAAACGAATGCGGATATGGCTATATCCGCATCCGTATCCGAAAATTAAAATCTACATCCGCATCCGCATCCGCATCCGATATCCGTGGATATTCAAAAATTAACATCCGTATCCGCATCCGTGGATATTTTCGGATATCCGAAAATATCCGCATCCGAAAAGAGGATGTGGATATTTCCGAATATCCGAAAATATCCGAAAATCCGCATCCGAAAACTAGATTGAGAATTATAATATAATGCGGATATTTCCGAATATCCGAAATATCCGAAAATCAGCATCCGAAAATTAGATTGAGAATTATAATATAATGAAAATTTTAATCAAAAAAATTACAATTCATAGCATTCAAATAACAATCAATCGACAAACTAATTTACTTCAGTTTCTAAATTAACAACAAACAATCCACACATATAAGATTTGAACCAGCTTAAACAATAAAACAAATAATAGTATTTCAATACATGATCTCGCTACTCGAATCATGTTATTTAGAACATATAATATCTCAGTTTCAATCTCTCAATCTCATAGTTGAAGCATGGGACTTCACACCTACACAACACATAACACAAAAGGAATTCATGAGTAGAAGACTGACATTAAAGCACTACTGATTAAAATTGTTTCATGGGTCTTTCATTTTGTTGTTAGTAGTAAAATTGTTGCTTTAATAAATGAACAGATGGTCGACAATAGCAAAAAGCCTTCCAGGAAGGACTGACAATGAAATCAAAAATTACTGGCGAACACACTTCAAGAAAGGAAAATCCTCAAAGAACATTGAAAGGGTAAGGGCCCACTTCCTTAGACAACAACAAGAGCAGAAGAAACTGCAATTTCAGCAGAGTAATGAACCGAAGCAGCAACAAGTTCAAGAGGCTGCAACTACTAAATGTATGAATATGCCTCAAGAAATTCATGCAGCTAAAATGAATTTAAACAATATGGTGAAAGTGTATCTTTTTTGAAGAATGGTGGAAGTGTATCTAACCAGAATAGGTCTGATATTTAGAAATATTATTGGAACACCTACATGCTGATGCTACTGATCATTTTAAACAAAAATTAAGCCAAACAAATATGGTGTTGTGGTCAAACTGGGCTCAAGTTTATCTTCCATCCCATAGGGTGTCAATTCCTAAATTAAACATTGAATTAATAACATAGAGATACTGAATATCATAATGTAGACTGTCAATTCCTAAAAATAAAAATTGAGCCACATGTGCACCCGCAAAACCTTGAAATAACCCCAGATGTTAGCTCCCGGTGTAAAAGTTATGGACAATATCCAAAAGCATGCTACAAAAGTTTCCTATGTGAATATAATAACTAAAGCAACATTATGGGTTGAGTTATGTGCGGCTTTAACATAAAGAGCATTCAAGATGTGTCTTACATAAACAAACTCAATGATTTGCTGAACTGGTTCTTGGTACTCTTAGATTGGGATTCTCTTATTGAGGAAGGTATTGTACAGTTGTTCTTTAGTGTAATCATCATAAAAGAGAGCAAAATTTGTGTACACAAATCAAGGACACGCTTTAAAATGTTTTATGCAAAGTGACTTTGATTTGATGATGCTCTTCTTATAAAAGGAATGTTACGCAAGTTTGTCAAAACAATAGCAACGATGTGAAGGAAATTTAGGGAAAATATCCTGCTTTCATAAGTGAATGCAATAAAATGCAGAATTTAAAAAGTAAAATTCGGAAAACTAAAACCATGTAAACATCAGCTAAGGCTATACCTGTCACGATTTCTCTCAAGCCAAACCTCTGTCCATGGCAAAACTTGATTTGGAGAATATACAATATCATGTGGAACTGTTACAATGAAAACAGCTACTGCTACCACATACTTCCTACACCATACCTTTACTTGATAATTTGTGATCGTAGGTAACTGTTACAATGAAAACAGCTAACAAAATATAACCTTAACAACAGTTCAAAAGTCATATCATCTAAACAATAACAATGTATAAAAGAAAGAGACACAATATCAAAAATGTTGATAAGTTTTTAGTATCCATAATCTTTCAAGTTTCAACTAAGCACTCTTTCAGAAAGAGGAAACCATACTGCAACATGAAACCATAAGTACAAACCAAATATTATTGACTATTAACACATTACATAAAACTGAACTTATACAATTGTATGTTTGTGTGTGTCAATCCCATACATAATTTAATAACACAAAATAAATTTATTGGGGAAAAACAAAAACCTCCAATAACTGGAATTTCAAGAGTGGGTTATCTTATATCATAAAAAATAAATCTCAAAGTTATCTCATAAGTTATGCATACAATATCAGAAAAATAACTAAATAAGTACATACCTCATATAACTCGATCAATCCATTAATCAGTTAGTGAAGTTCGGTTGATACTTGACATCCAGATCTTCACTAACTTGATAGCAAATAAATATTATTGTTGTCTACGTTCAACTTGACATCCAGATCTAAGACATATAGTAGAAATCCCGAGTCACAAAAGTATGAACTACACTGGTTGAAAGAGAAGTTGTAACGAAAAAAAAAGAGGATTCGGTACCTTAGGGAAAAGTCGAAAACGACGAAAGCAGTAATCGAGGCGACTTAGGGTTTTACGACCCACAGCCGAGTGCGACGATGACGAGGTGAGATAAACAAGGCGGAGCTGCGACAAAAGGCAGAGCGCGAGAGCAATTTAGGCTTTGAAATTGTAAACGGCTGAGGAAAGTGAGGAACGTGAGGAAAGTGAAATTGGAAATGGCTAGGGTTTTACTTTCTTTGTTAATTGTTGGGCAATTTGGGCTTGGGCCAATTCATTTCTAAATATATTTTAAGGTCATCTTTAAATAATAAATCAATAATAATAATTATTATTATTATAATTAATTTCGGATCGGACGGATGTTTTTCGGATACGGATATGCCTATATCCACATCCGCATCCGATTTTCTTTTCGGATATCGGATATCTGCATCCGCTTTTCGGATATCGGATAATATCTGTTTTTTCGGATACGGATGCGGACGGATTTCGAATTTTTCGGGTATCCATTGACAGGCCTAGCCTCGATCCCCAGTCGAGGGCTTAATCCGTGGTGTATCCTTCTCCGGCCTCGACCCCCAGTCGAGGACTTAATCGGTGGGGTATCCTTTTTTTTTCCTCGATACCCAATTGAGGACTTAACCTGTGTACGAATCCATCCGGTCGCTTTCCGACACTCGTGACTTGCGGTTATTTCCCCATCTCTCCGATCGAGGCCACAACTGCGACATATGTTATTTATTACATTAATCCAAATTTAACATTCCAAAGTCCATTTGGAAAAAATATAAAATAAGAGTCCGTACAACCAAAAAACTAATAAACCAAAATATCAGAAAAACTAGAGTTCGAAGTAAACAAGAAAAAACAAAATTTCACAAACCCGAGCACTATGGTTCATTATCATCTCAGAGCATGCCTAGGGACTGACCTCGATCCCGTACAAGTGTAAGTGACTTAGACGTAGTACTGTGGAGTTTATTATTTATTCCATGCCATCCCAATCAATTGATGACAAGTTGACGATGATGCCTTGATCCAGTGCCATTTTCATTCGAGGTGGATGGTGGCTGCTCCTGTTCCACCGCCGCAGCCCGTGTCCTCACATATTGTTGTAACTGACCACTCCTCACATGTTCCTCAACTGTATCCTTTAAATGCCTGCAGTCATTTGTATTGTGTCCATCTAGCTCATGGAATAGGCAATGCTTTCCTGATGTCTGCTCGTGTTTGGAGGGTTCCCTCCTTGTCGGCCTTCGATACTGAAGGCGTCCTCGAGTATCCAAATAAATCCTTCCCAGAGATTCGGTCAAATCCACATAAGAAGAGAATTTTGGTTCTCTCCATTGCCTCTTCGACACATTAATGCCATCATTCATTTTCCATTCGCCTTTATATTCTTGTTTACATCTCCTGGTGATCTTTCATTTTGCACAGCATTTACCTCTGGTTTGTTTGCTCGTGCTTCTCCTCGCCGCAGGAACCTTTCTACTTCATGATAAAACTCCCCAAGATCGATAGGTGGATCCCACGCCAGTGAATCCTTGAACTCCGTGCCATCAAAAACATGGATGGATCTGGATGATCCACCGATGCTGTCGCGACATTAAACCATGTTAGAAAACTTCTCAGGGACTCTCCGGTCCTCTGTTTCAGTGTTGCCAAACTCATCACATTTTTGGGTCTCGAGATGTGAACCCTAAACTGCTTCATAAACCTTTCGATCAGTTCCATCCATGTGCTAATAGAGCCACTTTCCAACTATTTGAAGCATAGTGCAACTATATTCGTTAAATACAAGGGGAAGCACCGTGCCATGACTTCTTCCAATGCCCCTAGTACTTCCATGTGTCTCATGTATCTCATCAGATGAACAGCGCGATCTGTTTTTCCATCATATGTCTCAAGAGTTGGTAGTTTAAACTCCAGTGGATTCCTAGCTTGCCTGATATTAGGAGCGAAGGGGCTCCTATTTGCATCTTCCAAATCCCTATTTACTAATCCTCCTCTCATAGCCCGTCTGATCATTTCCACCAACCTGTCGTCGTCATCTAGTGGTAGTCTTCGATCATTGTCTCCAACCTGCCCCCCGAGTCCACGGGGGAATCCTAAAATATGCTCTTTTGGATGAGCATCCACATTCCGATCAATGCCAAACTACACAGCAACGTCGGGTATCCTGCCTAGGATCGATCTAGCATGACCCGGGGGCATGCCATCGAGTATGGATCGATCGGCACTGATCGTTCTTGGTTGGTCAGTGGCCGCTCCCGGCTGTTCCACTCCACCCTGCATCTTGTTAACTTCGTTTCCTTGGTCCTGATTCTGGATTTCCTCAGCTCATGCTGCTCCAACTCCGTGATCCATATCTCCAGCGTTTCCTGCTACGCCATTTCCTTGGTTTTTCACTCCAGCTTGTCCAATCTATCGAAGTAGGTTCTACATCATCTCCTACTGTATCTTTAGCATCCTCTCCTGCATAGCATCCATCATTGTTCCCATTTCATCTCCGGTGATATAGATAAATGTGTTATTTGCTCTAGCTCCAGAAAAAGCCTCCTGACTCCCTCCATGATGGCTCCTGTCCGCTAATGGTATCCTTGTTGATTGCCTAGCCATTGCTTCCTAGATCCAAGTATCCCAGCTTCCAAATCCAAGATCCGAGCTTCCAAATCCGCAGGTGCAAGTTCTTCTCGGTGAAAACACCAAAATGTTTGCACAAAATTTGGTCACAAGCACCCAAGAATAGATTTAGTAGAGAAGTAAGTGAAGAAGATTAAATTAAATCGAGGAAAGGATTAAGACAAAAACAAATAACAAGCAATAATCAGAAACACGGAGAATTATAGTGGTTCGGCATTGTACGCCTACATCCACTTTGAAGGTTTTTCCTTTATTAATCACGCATGAATCTGATTACAATGGAGAAATAAAGGTAGCACTTGATTACAATGAAGTTTCCTCTAATCCGCAGCGTAAAATCCCCTGAAAATGAACCAAGATGCCTGTATTTATAGGGAGATATGATGAGATATTTCGCTAAGATTTCGACAGAAGGCTCTCTAGGTCCATAAGGGCCCACCATAACAATCGGTGGCCTTAACTTGACAATCAATAACGATCGGCCAAATGTTCACTGATCGTTTTTCTTGCATCCAATTCAAGTGCGATCATTTTTGGAGGGTCTCACATGCCCCTTGACATTGCTCCTAAAATATGGAATCGTTCTGAGTTGTAAATTGGGAGATATGGATCGATCGTTGTCGAACTTGGATTGTGCACTGAACCACACCGATCGTTTTGATGCATCGGCAAAAATGATCGGCCAACAATGATCGGCCATCTTCAAATCTCCACTTTGTGACCTGCGATCGTTTTTGTAGGCTCCACTCTTCATTTTATTGATGCGTTGAAAGTTTCAAGTGAATTGGCCTTGTGAATTTTAAGATATTGATTGTCCTTCATCGATTTACGCTGCTTTATGGATCGTTCTAGATCGATCCATATAAATTCTTCACTTGTCCATAACCCGAGCATACGAGCTCCGATTGACTTGAAATTTGAAATGTGGCCTCATCGGGCCTTCCTTGTCACTTCATACTGGTTACACCTTGATTGGGTACTTAGCCATTTTTTGAGCGTTGTCCATCTGAATCCATTCAACTATTGTCCATAGTTTCAACTTAATCGATTTCCAATCCATCCATTTTAGCCAAATCCATGATATCCCGGCCTATCCAAAAGGTAGAATAACAGGAACTTTCCATAGCTTTCTTGTAAATTTGCACACATAACTGCTTTCAATGCAATGTTATTCAAGGCGTCGACTCGCTTTTATAGTTAAATCTACCAAAACCTCTCGTTTTGACCATTTCCAACTTGTAACCCCTCTATTTAGGGAAAACGTGATTTTAATAGTGACTTACTATATTTGATGTTACTAATGAAATTCGAGTTTAAATATTCTTTCATAAAGAGTTTGTTGTTTCTAAAAAAAATTCTCGAGTATTTTGTAAATACTCAAGAATACTCTTAATTAGCATTAAGTGATTTTAACTTAGATTTAATATTTGCTTGATGCATAAGTGCATAGGCAAATTCGTATATAGTTATAACATGGCATATATGATAAATCCTATTGTTGATACATAAGAATCTATCTATTAAACATTTTAATATGATGACTATGCATATTGATCAGGACAATCCCAACGTCCTCTTATATCAAGCAAAAAGGATGCATCTTTCAATCCTTCATTGAGAATTAAACAATCAAACTTTAATTGATTTCAACACAGATGTGTCATTACCAATCAGTAGCATGTTGTTACTTATAGTCTTTGAAATGTCTTACTACCTTTTATTTTCTTTCTTATAGACTCATGTTTCCTATGCATTTTTATTGAAATCAAATTATTTGATTTCTCTGTCAGTATACTTGCTCAACTTCTTTATGCTTGTTAAAGGTCATATCTTAATGAGTCCACATGCTTTATTGTTGCTTGCACTGACTGCGAGACATTTTGGCTATGGTGTGTAAATAATCTCATATAAATCATTATTTAGATGTTTTATTTCTCCGTCGGTACACCAAAACTCAGTCATATTCTATAGTAATTTGTGGGTAGCGTCCAAATGGACTTGAGCATGTTGATTGGCGAAATTGTTTCACTAATTTCAAATTTTGTGCTTTATACAGTTCCAACTGTATTGATCGTCTTCTTGAAGATTCACTTTCGGCCAATAGATTATATCCATTCGGGTACTATTTCGAAAATCAAATTTTGTCAATATAACTAGTATCCATTTCGAAATTAATGCATTATGCCATGTGGAAGGGTCTATATTTCTCATGGCTTGTCGACAACTAAGGAGACTATCATTACTAACAATCCATCTCCTCGATATTGGTAAAAAATTCATAGTTTCTCTTTAATGCATAAGAATCTCTGTTAGACATTGGAATGAGTTTTCTCCTTTTGGCTATGGCATGAAAATAGTCATCTCTAAATCATTATTTAGAAGTTTTATTCTCCATTAATATGCCAAACTCATAGTCATATTGTGCGATAATTTGCAAGAAGAATCCAAATGGACTTAAGCATGTTGACTAACGAATTTATTTCACTATTTTCGTTTGAAAAGCGTGAGTTGCAACTGTGTGACTCTCAAGTGTGAACTTAGCCATTAGTAGTATCTAAATAATTTAAATAGTAAAGTTTGTATAGGATGTATTGTAGCAAAGTAGTTTGACACGAGTTCAGTTGCTTATAAATTATCCAGGTGAAATCCAATTTCTTATATATTGAATCGACACCCTTAAGCAATGATATATTGTGTACGTTTCCTCTTCTTCATCAATATATCACTTAGATATCTAGAGCTCAGTGAATTTTCAAAACTCAAATAACATCTGTATTTAATTGTGAAATCCATCACTAAAGTCTGTGGTTCAATCCGATAAAAATATTAATAATCTAATTTTCTTTGCCCAAAGACTTTGACTTTATATTGACTACCAATTATAGTGATACTAACATTCTATTCAAAGGGGACGTATCCTCTAATTTTTCACTTCAAGTGATTCAACTTATAACCAACTATGGCCTTAATATGATCATCAATGTCATGTGATTATCAAAGTATAGTTTAGACACATAAGATTCACAATATTCTCAAGTCAAAAGACTATTGCACAACGTAACATGAGATTTTTCTATTTGACTTTCAACCTATAGAAGATTGTCTGTGAGTCGTTCTATGATTATTCCAAACAACTACACATACTTAACACCTTGATTCCCCAATAGTTATGAGTAATTCACTATCCATCATATAGAGAGCGTCATGTACACTAGTCTCAATGGATATATAGTTATCCCATTCTCAATCTATATTAAAATTTAAGGACAAGTATTTATATTATTTGATTCAATACTCATGGTTACGAGCACATTCATAGCTGCAACCGATTAAATACTTTTCGTGAGGATTTTCTACTTGTATATATTTAATATATTTATGACATTATTTATATCCCAATACAATGATATATAAAATAGTAAATCAAACCAAAAGCTTACTTTATTTCAAATAAGATTCACTATAAGAGTTAAGTTATATAATCAAATTACATAATTTCCCTAAGGCACACCCTTAACTCTATCAATCTCCTACTTGCACTTGGGACCGCCTATAGTGACTCATAACTATACACTTAATCGATTTTCGTAGAAAAATGAGAAAGGACCTTACTGAGTGATTATGTTATTTTATTATTTCATATCTACTTTTCATTTATAATTCTCTATCATTAATAAACTCACGTGTTAATTATAAAGAGCATATCTTGAAATTGTGTCAAGTTGTCGGCTCCTATTGCAAGCTATATTGCATTATTCCTATCACAATACTTTATTGAATTTCAATGGTCGGAACATTCCATAGATTTCTTATAAATATACACACATATATTTGCTCTCATTGCGACACTATTTAAAGCAATGTACTTGTGTTTACAGTTAAATCTACCACAACCTCTCACTTTGAACATTTCCAACTTAAAGTCTCGAATTTAAGATTGGCTTACTTTATTTCATGTCACCTATGAAGTTCAAGTTCAAATACCCTTTTATAAGGAGTTTATTATTTCATAAATATTTCTTTAATATTTCTTAAATACTCGAGAATACTATCAAGTAGCATTCGATGATTTAACTCGGATTTAGTATTCTCTTAATGCATCAAGTGCATTCGATATAGAACATAACAAGACATATATGATAACTCATATTGTTGAGGCATAAGGAATCTATCTCATATGCTCCATATTAATAATTTAATATGGTTGTATATCGATTGGGACAATTTCAATATCCTCTTATATCGAGCATAAAGGATGCTTCTTTCAAATCCTTTATTGAGAACTAAACAACCAAACTTCAATAATTTTAACATGGGTACATTATTACCAATCAGTAGCATGTTGTTTACTTATAGTATTTGAAATGTCTTAGTACCGTCTATTTTCTTGCTTATAGACACACGCTTCATCCACATTATTACTGAAATTAAACTATTTGATTTCTCTATCAAAATACTTGCTCAGTCTCCCGATGCTTCTTTATGATCATATCTTAATTACTCCACGAGTTTTATTATTGCTCACACTAATTTTGAGACATTTTGGATATGGTCTGAAAGTAGTCTCCTCTAAATAATTATTTAGAAGTTTTACTTCTCCGTCAGTATAACAAAACTAATATTCATATTGTGCAATAATTTGCTAGTAGAATATGAATGGACTTAAGTATGTTGAATGGTGAATTTGTTTCACTAGTTTCAATATTTGGTCATTTCCCATCAATCTTGCTTTGTAAATCTCAAACTGCATTGATCTTCTTCGCGAAGACTACCTCGCACTTGATAGATCAGATCCTTTTGGGTAAAATTTCAAAATCAAAATTTTTCAATGTACTTGGATCCATTTCATATTTAAAGCATCAGGACATGTGGTATAGTCTATACTCTCCATTTCTTATCAGCAACCGAGGAGATTGTCATTACTAACAATCTATTTTCTTGATATTGTTAAGAAACTCTTAATTTCTCTCTAATGTTCGAAAATCTCTATCAGACATTCTAATAATCTGTGTCCTTTTAGGCTCGATTAAATTAGATTCATCTATACTATTTTTTTAAATGTTAGAATCTTTGGTGGTGTCCATTCCTATCGCCCAACCACTAATTTCTATAGAAAGAAATTCTTTCGGTAAGAAGATGGCATGTCTTGAGACAATATTGTATTTCTTAGTGGAATGCAATAGGCACTCAAAATATTTTATGAACTACCTATAGACTTACTTAATATATTTTGTTTTTAAGTTCACGGAACTCACATTCATAACGTAGATTAGACAGCCACATACATATTAAACTATTTGAGATTGGGTTTCATACCAATTCATATCTTATATGAAATCGTAATCTCAACTTTAGACGAAATCAAATTCAACAAACGTGCTTACTCTTAACTACGTATCCTCATGGAAAGAAGTAACACAACTTTACTCATTATCAATCTTACACCATCTAACAGAGCCTGATTACTCCTTATCGACTCATCATTATGTAGCATAGTGCGGAGTAACTCTTAGAGTGAATCATATTCTCTTTTAGGTGCTATTGAAATACTTATCCATGATACTCACCAATTTGATCAAATTGAATTATTTTATTTCCTTCGCATGTTATATTTTGCACTTTCATTTTAGATTTTATGAACTTATCATTTGACATCTAACTTGCGTTCAAATACACAAATTCATATTTAAGAAAGTTAATCGATGAATTTAACAAAGTAAGTGGATCCACTTTCGCTATCAACATTAGCCTATTTCATTACCACGCAGCGGTAGAGCGCCACGCCCGACACATGAGGATGCCATCATGGACACTTAACCAGTTATAAATTTTGGTTTTACATGGTGTAATTTTCAAAACAACTTTATTTTCAAAATAAGCCTCTTGCTTTGTCTTTGACTCTTTTATTCATCTTTCCAAAAGATACTTGTCTAAGCCATAAACTCAGCCTATTCAATGAGTACCCATGAGTTTATAGGAAATAATGAAAACATGGGTCAGACAAAAAGCATGGTTTGAGTAATACTTTACCCTAAACAAACAATCATATAGGAACACCACGCAGCTAAAGCACAAAATGGGCTTTCCCCTCACATTCCAATCATCATTAATTACATTATACTATGTAATAACATCATGTCATGAATAAACATAAATCATCAATTCATCATATGTGAGATTTCTTACATACATGTCCGCCTAGTTTCTATAGTCTATTCGTTTTAAATTGCCACTCAAGTCCCTCTCTTATCAATTTAGTGTAAGTACTAGATACTTAAAGGTTATAATTTTGTGTTTTATCTTATTTTATCATGAGCAGATAATCAGATTGCCATAAAGGCCTCGTTCCATCGTCCTTGTATATTGTCGTGAATAGACAATTGGATGTTATGCAAGCCATACACCCTCATTTCCATATATTGTCGTGAGCAGACCAGGGTTTGCCACTAAGGCCTTCCATCAATCGTTACCAAACATAATGATGTGTTTTAGAAATTTAGTTGCCACATAGGCCATCTATCATCGTTACCAAATATAATGTCATATTTTAGACATTTGGTCACCACACAGGCCTTCCGTCATCGTTACCAAATATAATGTCATGTTTTAGACATATCATTGCCACCAAGGCTTTGTATTCACAATTCCATTGTTTCTAATGGTACCACTTATTATCACATAAATACTAAGTTAAATCTCAATTTTCATTCTTTAAATAAGTTATTTATCCTCAATTTATTATTCTTTATGGCCATTTCATTCCCTAGGAAATTCTCAACCATCATCTTGGAAGATGGCTTCCAAAGTTCTACAATAGCTCATTCTATACTTACGATCTCTTATACTGTTAGTCATCTCATATTCACAGTACATGACTATTGCATGTTGACACTAGGCTCTTGCACCTCGATGTTACCCTAGCTCTCGCAGGTTAGTCTTATAAGCCATCGCAAGTTGAGTATTCAAGAGCCAACACAAGTTGATATGTTTCAGAGCTTTTGCAAGTTGGCATACTTTAGGGCTATTGCATGTTGACGTTACCCTAGCTATCACAAGTTTATATATATATATATATATATATATATATGTGCTATCGCTAGTTGATTCTAACGTAGCTATCACATGTTGACTCCAACATAGCTATTATAAGTTGAT
The DNA here is from genome assembly GCA_030737815.1 of Allium fistulosum. Taxonomy (NCBI): domain Eukaryota; kingdom Viridiplantae; phylum Streptophyta; class Magnoliopsida; order Asparagales; family Amaryllidaceae; genus Allium; species Allium fistulosum. Next base: position 61,559,856 of record CM060906.1, on the reverse strand, counting down.
CCCAAACTTATCTATCATCGCAAGTGGATCCCAAACATAGCTATCATATGTTGACTCCAATTTAGCTATCGCAAGTTGATACCTTACAATTATCGCATGTTGAGAATTTATAGGCTATCGTGAGTTGATATGGCAGTTTTATAATTAATTAGAAAATTATTTTATTACCATTCAAATTAATTACTTTTCACCTAACCCATATATATTTCGAATTCTCATTGGTTCTTCAAATCTTTTATAGTTTTCTTTTCAGAATTTATAAATACCTTCTTAATTAAATTGCTCATTAGTAATTAACTCTCTCCTTAGCTAAATATTTCATAATAATTCGAAAATACATGCGAAAAATCCTAAAAATTTACCAAAAAATATGATTTATCGTATTTTACCTCATATAAAATTTTCAGACTAAAATAATTATTTTTGAAGTTTACAATTATTAATTTTCGAAATTAGGTACTTTCCTACATAAAAAATTCATATTAATTCCAATTAATTCCTGAAAATTCTAAAATTAAAAAACCATCTCCGTAATATTATTCCATACATCGTAAAAGTTTCAAATGATATAGTGATGGTTTGATTCATGTTTTTACCTAAATACATTAAAGTCATCATTACTAAATTCCAAACATGAACAGATATTATTTAGATTAGTTCATTATCATTCAAAACATCACAAACTCATACAATCCTTACCCATAAAGGTTTGGAAGGTTTTAAAGGAAGGATTACCCACCTTTGGTTTGATTAAACTTGATTGGAAGCCCTTAGAAACGGAAGCTCCTTCCTTTGTCTTAATTTCCTTCTTCTCCCTTTAATGTTATGGTCGGCCTAACTTCTTAGTTTTCTTTCTTTTAGTTTATGGAAAAAATGAGAGAATGAATTATGTGTTAGAGTGCAATGGTTTAGTACTTTGGGCTAAAACCCCACTCTAGCCTAAACTAAATAAATCCACAACTCCTCACCCTACATTCATTCACTCTTTATTAATTGACTTGTTTTTATTTTATTTCATAAGTTAATTTGATTAATCATTTAATTAATTAATTTCTATATTGTGGTACTGCAAAATATGAGGTGTTACATAAAGGATGAGAAAAAACATTAAACTAGATTTAGATACAGTCAAGAGCTAAAAAGAAAGAGATAAATGTGGAATCATTGATTAATTCCACCTTTCTTTTTTGACAAGTATTTGATTGATGCTACACATAATCAATATAACAGGGATGATATATTACAATAATAAGTTTAGAATGACAAAAGGAACAAACAATAACATGGTTAATATATACATATATAGATATTGAGATTTATATTTACCACATATATATTCATTGTATATATATTATTGTCTTAATTTAAATTGCTCAATGAAAAATATATTTGTGAAAAATAAAGATTTATAAAATAAATGCCTTAACAATGTAAAATATAAATATAAATGTTTACACACACAGGTACATACATACATACATACATACATACATACATACATATATATAATGATTAAGCCAAAATAATTTCTAGCTGATTCAAAAACAAACATCCATATTACATTAAACCTTTCTAATGTATTTGCAAATATATATACGCATAAATAAATAAATTTATATATGAAGTTTTAGCCCAAAAATAAATCAAAATATAATAAGACCAAAATTGCATACATTAAATTAAACAAGATATCAATAATCCCGAAATTTTAGAATTGATTAAAAAAAGAAATTCAAACTTAAATATTAAAATAATTAAATTGTATAATATATTCGGAATATTATTATAGGTAATATTAAAATATAATTCATAACCTGAAACATAACTATAAGTTTTGGTATAGTTTATCAATAAAAAAGATCATATCATTTCACAAGTTGTTTAAATTGTATTACAAATTCTAAGTTAAGGTGAGGGAATAATATGTACATATAAAATTGTGACAAGTATATTACATCAATGAGAACAAATCAAATTTAGACTATACCTTCGGCTCGCTAATTAGTGACACTTTGATTTGGGATTCCCTCCTTAGATTCTTAAATCTATTCCCAATCTTTGTAAGGGATGGATGAATCACTTTATTAGATTTTATTTGATATAATTTTTGGTAAATAAAAGAATAGATTTTCAACTATGAAAGAGATGGATGAGGTATCCATGTGTAACACACCCACCTCTATACCCATACTATCCAAGTGTATTATAGAGTAATCCTATCGAATAATATGAAGAATAAGGCGATATGCAGTACACACGTGAATATTCCCTTAGGCTAACACTGGTATGTATTTAAACATCAAATAAATAACTCACCTATACGTACACAGTATCGGCACAAAGCAATAAACATATGTGCCTCCAGACAGAACAATAAACAATATACAATAAATATCAGAGATCACCGAATCAATCGTAGAGGTAATATATAATACACAATATACAATGTCTATCCAAAACACATCTCAAGAATATACATCGATGAAGTACATCATACATAATATCATGCATCTAAACAGTATAACCAGCCACCACTATACCCAGTAAACAAGCTGGTCTCATCATCCCTGAACCTGAAATGTCTCGGACTGACCCGAGTATTATATAAATAATAAACGAGTCAGACTTTATATAAATCCATGGTCAATAAACATAGGAACTCTATATATATTGGGTATAAATATTGTTTGCACCAAAATTGGTCACAAACACCCAATTGTCGATGAAAGCACCAGTTTGCAATCACGAATCACAGATAATAATTATGTAGAGCAATAAGGATGAAGAACACTCAGAAAATTCAACATATCACAATAAACAACACAGAATTTATAGTGGTTCGGCGACCTTGCCTACGTCCACTTTGAATTTGATGACTTTATTGATGTTCACTTGAAGGTTTCAATCAATTACAGCAGATTATAGTGGACAATAGCTTTGAAATTCGAGTACAGCAGTAGTGGTGAAGTTTGGAATTGAATCTGGCAGAGTCTCGGTGTTGGAGCGTCCAAGATCCCTTTTCTGTAGGCTCTGGGGCTCTATTTATAGGCGTAGGAGGCTGATATTTCGCTCAGATCTCGGGAGTCTCCCTTTAGCACGTGACTAGGCCCGCGCGCCCAAGCCCGCGAAGTTTCGGCCCAATCCGTGATCGATACGAACGGATTTCATATCGATCAAGATTATGTCCGATGGAGTCGAAATTTGGCGTGGACATTCCTTAGCATGCACATAAGCTACTGTGAAAATTTCATAGCATTTGGACTTGTAGATTAGGAGATATGATCGATACAAACTTGAGCTTTCGGTTTGTTGTCTTGTTCGACTCGATCCGTTCGTATCGGTCTCATCGACTCGATCAAAAGCGTGCGCGCGCAAGATGATGTGGCACGAAATTCCTGGGTCGATCCACTTTTTGCGCTGAGTTGGCGGAGTTTTATTCGCATCCAACATCGGGGTCCAGTTCATATTGACCATTAATTCGCATCCACCTGCTTCAGTCCTTGCTCGAATCGATTGTCGATTCGTCGTAGCCCTCGTTTGTATCGATAGTTATGATGGATACAAACAAGGACACGTACGCTATCGACTCAAACAACCATGAACCGGATGGATATGAACTAAGCCTCGATGATCGATTCGAACTGAGCCAACCCCTGATCGATACGAAATAGTGCGATCGTGATGGATACGAACTAAATCGGTACGATGCTGCCGCTTCTGGATCGATGCGAAGAGTTCAATTCTGGATCGAGTCGAACAGGGTCGATTCGAACAAGGCTTTATGATGGAGTCGAACAAGATCGATTCGAACAAGGCTCTATGATGGAGTCGAACAGGATTGATTCGAACAAGGCTCTATGATGGAGTCGAACAGGATCGATTCGAACAACATATTTTCCTTAACTTGTATCGATCATATCTCGGTCATACGAGCTCCGATTGATCTAAAATTTGGAACGCTGGCTTTTATGACTTTGCTTGTCATGCCTTGTTAATTATCGCTCGATCTGGACTCGGACAAAATTCATCGATATCCATGGTGAACCTGCGCGTACTTGATATTCGGAATGAGTGATCCTTGGTTTTTCAGTCAATCTTTTGGTATCACGGCCTTGCTAAAAGGCGGGATAACAAATATAATAATGTTATCTCAAACAACTCCAAAAATCATATAATGTAGAACACCACAAAACCCAGCATAAATTGTCATCGCCCATATAAAATAATACCAAATCGAAAATCATAAAATCAACATCAATTGGGAGAATCATACCTACCTAGAAATCATCATCAAAACCAGAGATGAATAACAAATGAGATATCACTAAGTGTAGTCAGGCTAGCATACAGCATCGCCCAAATATATCTCTCAATCTCAAATAATAAAATATCATCATCAATATAAAATATAGGTTGCCTATCAAAGAATCATATACGATAAAAGATACGAGAATCCACTATACTCTGGATGCTAACATATCATAGGTATAATTTCATCTCCTCACATAAAAATGAATAGTGATAGGAATCAAATCATAATGTATGGGACCTTCATCATATAAGCCTTGTCCTTTTCCAAGATCGGAGAGCCTTTACTAAAGAGCTGTATGTGCAAAGGCATGGGTGTGCTGATTGCCTTTGCCCCTTCCTTGCTAAATCGAGCAAGCACCTTTCGAATGTACTCCTTTTGAGTGAGGCTCAAAAGTCCTAGCTTTCTATCCCTTTGGATTTCTATACCCAAAATTTTCTTTGCTTCTCCAAGGTCCTTCATTTCGAATACTACTTTTAGCTTTAGCTTCAAACTATCGATTTCAGCGTTATCCTTGGAAACAATCAACATATCATCCACGTACAAGAGTAGGTACACCCATCTACCATTCTTTAAATGCTTGAAGTACACACAAGCATCTTTGATGCTACGATCAAAACCAAATGAAAGCATAAAAGAGTCAAACCTCTTGTACCATTGTCTAGGTGACTGCTTAAGTCCATACAAAGACTTCTTCAATATGCAAACCCAATTTCTTTCCCTTCTACAACAAATCCTTCCGGCTACTTCATGTAGATGGTCTCATCCAAGTCTCTGTGCAAGAAAGCGGTTTTCACGTCCAGTTGCTCCAGCTCCAAGTCACGAGTTGCGATGATAGCAAGCAAAATGCGGATGGACGTATGCCTCACTACTGGAGAGAATATCTCATCATACTACAATTCCTTTCTTTGTTAAAACCCTTTAGCAACTAGTCTAGCCTTGTATCTCCCATCATCCTTCACCTTGAACACTCACTTGCAACCTATGGCTCGGCTTCCTTGAGGAGGTGGTACCAAATCCCAAGTCTTGTTCTTCTTCAACGACTCTAACTCCTCTTCCATAACGCACATCCACTTCGAACTGTCACATGACTTCAAAGCTTCATCAAGGTCAAGTGGCTTCTCATGAACCACATGTAGGGCATAGTCAAACTGATCACCAAGGCTAAGGTTCGCAAACTGCCAATCACCATACCTTTCGGGCGACCTAATAGTCCTACAACTGACCCGGGTAGGTACTGCTTCGTCTAAACTCCTTTCAGCTCCACCTTGAACTGAACTTCCTCTAGATTCATGCATATCACCGGCACTACTAGAAGGTACCTGCGGATTATCCTGTGATGTTTCATCAACTGCGTTTTTCTCGACAGCATCAACAACAACTTTACTATTTGGCTGGAACACGGGAACTTCTTCCATCTTCTTAGGCCTATCAAAATCTTCTGATGTGGTAGGTAGCTTCTCCTTCGGATTGAACATAGCAGACTCATCAAAAGTAACATGTCTGGAATGAACAATCTTCTGATCAACAGGGTTCCAAATTCGATACCCTTTGATACGATCGGTGTATCCCATTAGTATGCCCTTGTATGCTCTAGCCTCCAACTTGTCATCACTTGTATGGTGAACGTACACAGGACAACCAAAATTTCAAAAGTAACCAAGATACACTTCTTTACCTCTCCACTTTTCTTCTGGAATCTTCCCATGTATGGTTGAGCATGGAATTCGATTTATGATATGCGCCGCAGTTGATAATGCCTCAGCCCAAAAGCCTCTAGACAAGCCCGCCGTCAATCTCAAGCAACGAGCCTTCTCCAGTAGAGTCATGTTCATCCTTTCTGCAACCCCATTGGATTGAGGATCTCCGGGTGTAGTGAAATGTCTCTGAATGCCATGCTGTTTACAAAAGTCGAGGAACTCCCTATAGACAAATTCACCGCCATTATCAGCACCTTCAACCTAGAACCAGATTGGTTCTCAACAAGCGCTTTCCAGTCTTTGAACTTCTCAAAACTCTCTGATTTGGCCTTCATCACATACACCCATACTTTCCTAGAAAAATCATCAATGAAAGAGATAAAATACTTTGCTCCTCCAAGAGAAGGAGTAGCAACCAGCCCCCAAACATCTGTATGCACGCACTCAAGTACTCGCCTCGATCTATGGAGTCCAACTCCAAAAGATAATTTGTTCTGCTTGCCTAACACACACTCCTGGCAAAAGTCCATCTTGTCGAAGCTTTATCCTTTGATCATCTTCCGTCTCTGAAGCAACTCTAAGCCCTTCTTTGAAATATGACCCAACCTGAGATGCCAAAGCTTTGTGGCATCCAAAGCACGAGAACTGTCTACTCCAACACATGACTCTCCAAGAACTGTGGTTCCTTTCAATAAATACAAATTTCGAAACACATCTCCTTTCATAAGAACTAGTGCACCTCTCAAAACCTTCAGACTATCCTTCTCGATAGTTACCTTGCATCCCAAAGATGCCAATTGTCCTAAAGAAATTAAGGACTTCCGAAGACCGGGAACATACCGGACACCTATTAAAGTGCGTATCACTCCATCAAACATCATGATCCTCATTGTACCTTCACACATTGCTCTACAGCTAGCATCATTACCCATGAGAATAGAGCTTCCCTCTCGTCTAATGAAAGAACCGAAGTAATCCTTATTAGGCGTCATATGGAAAGACGCCCACGAGTCCAACACCCAATGGTCTGAGACATCCGACACTGCTGGAGATAACACATCGTCAGATACAGACTTCTCCACTGCAAATGATGAAGATCCGTCTTCTTCCTTCTTCTTCGAATTTGGACAATCCTTTTTCCAATGACTAGGTTTCTTCCAGATAAAGCACTTTCCGTCCTTAAACTTTCCTCTCCTGCCATTACCGGGCTTCCTGGACTTGTAACGCCCTCTAGAGTGCCAATTCTTATTATCATCCCTTCCTCTTTCAACAAACAGGTCGTGACTACTACTTCCACCTCTACTTCCTTCACTTATCTCCTTCATTTGATCTCTCAAGCCCTCAGATAGAAGACCTGACTTCAAATCTTCCACTGTCAATGTGTCTCTAGCGAAGATAAGGCTGTTAGTGAAACCTGTGTATCGCTCTGGAAGAGTACCTAAAAGAATCATTGACATTTGCTCCTCATCCATCTTCAAGTCAACAGTCTTTATCTTCATCCTGAGATCATCAAAGAAATTAAGATATTCCTTCACCGAAGTACCCTCTCTCATCCGCATGGTGAAAAATGTCTTCAGCAATATCAGACGGTTAGTCAAAGATTTCTTCAAGTAGAGATTTTCCAGCTTGGTCCAAATGCCCCTAGCAGTAGTCTCACTGCTAATCCCTGAGATGACATTCTCTCCCATAGCTAGCTGTAAAGTAGTAAATGCCCATTTCTCCATCTCCTTCCTTTCCGTGACTGAGATGTCAGCCGTCAACTCCTCAGCGGCAAACACTACTGGATGGACTTCATTCCTCATTAGAACAGTCTTCATCCTCCATTGCCACTTCTCGAAGTCTTTATCCTCATTCCATTTTTCAATTGCCAACTGTGATCCTGACGCAATATACATCCCTCTAGTATAGGGTCTTGTAACAACTGGAGTCGCTTCATCTTCTACTATAGCGTCTTACACTCCTCAATCAACATTGCAGCTCCGATACCAGACTGTTGGGGAAAATCCCTTCAGATGATCAGTCTAAGGGAATAAAAACCCAACGCAGCGGAAAAAAATTGGATCGTGAGAACAAACAGAGATAAAAACTAGTACAAATAGTCACAGATCAATGCAATGCAGAAAAATAAATAACACCAGTATTTATAGTAGTTCCACTACCGCGAGGCAGTGTACGTCCACTTGGGGAGAGGATATTTTATTAATCACTGAAAGATTAGAGTTACAAGATTGATTCGGTTTTGGAGGCTATACATAAAAAGAATTTACAATACAGACATAATTCTGCACAGTTTCAGCTCTCTAGGATGGCTGTCATTGTGGTCCAGAAGCTCCACTATTTATAGAGTGAAGAAATGAGGAGAGGTAGCTGCAATATAGCAGCTCTGGGTTTGGTTCGGCATCATCTGGTTTGGCGCATCTAGCTTGACATCACTTTGGTTCGGCAAAACTTAATCTGGACCGGCATCTCCCCTATTGGAGCGACATGCTCGGCATCTACCTTATTGGAGTGGCATGCTCAAATACCGAACGGCGCATCTGGCCGGCATCTCAAATGATCGAACGAAATATTTCGTTCGGCATGCCCAAATGCTGCTCCAACTTCATCGAACGAGATTACTCATTCGGCCTTTATAGCCTTAACGTCGAGCCACAAATCACCGGACGAGATTTCTCGTCCGGCTTTATCATCACCGAACGAACTTCTTCTCTTCACTGAAGTCACTCACCTCCACCGGACCAAAACTTTGGTCCGGCATCTCCTCCATCGAACCAGACTTCCATTGCCGCTCCAACCATCAGCCAACTACCGAATGAACTACTTCATTCGGTCTCCATCCTACACCGCTCCAGTTCCACCGGACCGGAATAGTGGTTCGGCAATTCTCCCTGGAGCTTGCTTCTAGGGTTAGGGCTTCCTCCTTCCTCGTCGACGCTTCTTCAATGGCTTCTACCCAAATTCAGGTATCAATTTCTAACATGTGTGTGTGTATATAATACTTCAATATCTTACATATTTCAGTAAAATCAATCCTTGTTCATACATGGGTTTCTCTGGTACGAAATGATTTATTTGATGAATTACCTGGAGTTATACCTAGCATTTTAAACAAGTAGTACTATTGGCAATGAAGATCATACCAACCTTCAAACCCATGGTCTATCCAAAACTAATGAAGAAGATAGTCAAAAAAAGGCTCCCGAAGTTCATTGTAGAAGAATTGGAAATGGTGAAGGGTTCTTTCGATTTTACAGGAATCAACCAATATACAGTCAATTATGTGCATCATACTAGCGTATTAAAATCATCAACCCCAATCAGATATACTAATGACTAGAATGCTGAATTCGCTTGTACATTCAACTGTTATATCTTAGCCTATTTCACTGATATATATTGATTTATATTATCTTATTTACACTAAGAGAATGATCTTTTACACAGCTAAGCGAAGTGGAGTGCTAATTGGTTCTCACGTAATCAGTGTAAACCAATAAAATTATAGCATGGTTAAAATCTAATCTTCTATTGTAAATGAGTGTTTTTGTCAAATTTCAGGAAGAGTCTGGTTGGCTTTATGTTGTGCCATGAGGAATGTACAAATGTTTGACATATATATATAAGGAACACTATGGCAGTCCTGCAGTCATCCTCATTGGAAATGGTGATTTTCTTTGGTTACTACCGTTGTGAATTTTTACTACGAAGTTTTGCATTGTGTAACATGTGGAAGGTGATGCAAGAATTGATGATCCTGGTAATATAACAATTCATGAAGGAGTGAAAGACATAAGAAGAATCAATTACTATAAAAAGTACATCAAAGAGGTAAAGGATTTAGCCTTCTTTTAACATTTGTCACTTTCATGTTACCAAATTATTTGCTCCAATATAAACCATTAGTGCGTTTATTACTGGTTTAAAATCTTGCTTCCACGTCATCATCGATTTCATTTATCACTGCGTTTATTACTGGTTCAAAATGTAGCATCTAAATTCTAATGGGTCTTGTGAAATGGTTTAAAATTGTTTTACACTACCAAAGTAGTAAAATTAAATGTAAGACGGTTCTGCTGATAAAATGATTGTGGATTAGTTTGAAGCATACAATGTTATAATTTTGTGACGACTTTCTCAGAATATTTAGTTCCAGTGTTTAAAAGATTTGGTCTGAAACTCTATTGCCCAAAAGTGCTACTTGTACAATGTTGACCATAAATTGTTTAACACTAGGTACCAGTACTCAAACCAAATCGATGTTATGATAAATAAATAAACAAAAACTTCCTAAATTATGGTGTAATCAATAAGACCTTGTTTATGTCACCGTTTGGTGATTGTTGGCTTAATGCTTTTTGACAGAATGTTTTTTCCCCTTCTTCTTTCATCTGTTCATGTTTTAAACTCTATTATTTCACATGGGTGCTTTTTGATAGAATGCAACGTTGGGCGCTCCATCGTTGGTATTCGATCCAAGTAGGATAATAATGTGGAGTTCAAGGTACATTATTTATAAATCTTTATATCATGAATGACTCTACTTGTACTGAAATTGTTTGTATATATCATTATAGGTATGATGATGAGTGCTAACTAAACTTGGGCTTACTCTGGCAATGGCTGACCTGAACTTATAAGGCAAGCTTCATGATGCCCGAACTTCAAGTCAATAGGAGGAATGGAACAAGATTTCCTTCAAGCACTACAAGTCCAAAAAAACTTTTGCATTGCCCTTTTTTATAATGTTACATCATTGTTGGCACTAGTTGTGTAAACTTGGTTGTCTTAAAACTACTGTATCTATATAGTTATGGATTTTATGTGAACAAGGTTATTTTATTTAAAATATTTTATATCGAATTGTTTGTATATCATATTTCATTATGTGATTAACTTGTTTTTCAGTTGTTTGAATGTAATAATTATATGAGTGATTGTTGGTTTCGTACGAAAATATGTTAATCATTACTATATAATATACGTTGTGAACAAAATGAAGTGGAAACCGAACAAGCTACCAAAACGAGGGAAAAATGCATAAAAAATCAACAATTTTTAGCAATGTTTATTAAATGCTACTAAAATATACATTGTAACGACCCACAAATCCGCACGATTCAAGCTGGTAGTAAACCACATATGTCCAATTCAGATTGAATGAAAAGACGGATAGTTATAGGAAAGAAAGAAGAAAGAAGGAGAGAAAAGAAGAAGAGAAAAAGAAACCGAAATAACACAGAATCTCACAATCGCAGCGGAACAACATATAATATAATATCAGTGATCTTTACAAAAGAGAAACTGTAGTATACATGCATCCATCAGAGTACAACAACCAATCACAGTCATCAGCCTGGATAGTTATAACAACCTGTCCTCACAAGTGCTGATAATTTCAACAAAAATGCAGCGAAAAATAAACATATACGTAAATACAACATGAAGACCTCCAGCTCGTCACCTGAGCCCCAATGCATCCAAAGCAATATGTAAATATACTCGGTCTGACCCGAGCATTATAATAAATAACACCCGAGTCAGTCTGGTAAACCAGCATGAGAAAACACATCCAATTGGAATTTTAAAGTTATCAAACTCTTATCAAAATAAAGGTATCTTGTAAGACCACGCCGCACATAAACACGGACGGGATTTTACTTTACGATAACCAAAACATTTTCTATAGAAAATCCAATGATATTATAATAATGTCTAGCGATTTAAAATAAATATATAAAATAGTTGAAATGCTTGCATCTCACGTTTCATCATAATTGGACACAACTAAGTCCGTAAAGCTCGTATTAGAGAACGGCTTTCATACTATGACAAGGTAAGAAACTACCTTCTGATGGTACATCTCTAGATAAAATGCACCGGGGTCTGGCAAGAACATTTTGTATCCCTGCCATACAGGACCGGCCTACCACTTAACTAGTAGTACCGAATATGATCACCGCTTTCGTTAATGGGCCCCGAAGCATGCATGAATGGATAGTAATCGATCTAGATTTGGAATAACCATACCCTGATGGGAGCGACCCACATGGCCCTGCTGCATGCTCGATTTTGTCATTTTCCGGTTCATGAGGTTTGAGGCTACATTTTACCTTTATATAGCACTTCTCATTTGGAATGCTAACACTACCTTCCAAGCAACAATGCAATGCCAGCATTCATCCATACAAGTTCGTTCTGGGACTAAACGAAACCGAATTCACCATTTCTACTACATCCATGTTGGAATCATCCTCAGGATTAGTAGCATGTATCCCTTGCACTTCAAAAGCTCCATTTCGATTATCTTTGAGATATTCCAATTCGAACCGCTTATGCCGGTTCGAAGTGGTTTTCGGATAACAGATATGATCCCGGTCCCTTCGGTCCGACAATGTTAGTTTATAAATTGGTCAACATTTGATAGTGGTTATTTAACTATCAAATAAACAAACAATCCAACCAAAGATCAAATTTCCAAAGGAAGCAACACTGGTTAAGCACCAAGCAACACTAAACCTCTTTAATTAATCTTTTCATTAATTTAAACACTTTTAAAATATTTATCTCAAAATATCTTTACGAAGATATATTCTCAAACCACATTTAATCTTTTTATATTTGGAAAACAATTCCATATAATTATCTCAACGGTATAAGTAAATTCATAAACCATTTCATTTTAAACTTTTAGATGATGCCCCCATATACTTAAATCCGTAATAAGTATATTTACAGCTTTTGAGGAAACTTCTTATTTTCCAAAACACACTTTATTGGGTCAAAAAGAACGTTGTGTAAAACAGCGTTACTATAACCCAATACACTAGTATAGAGATCCAATTTTTTATATTTAATATTAATTCTCAATGTCGAACTCAAACTATTAGTTAATAATGAAGTCGATCAAGTTGGGGTACCATTACCTCTCAGACCGTGAACGAACAATATTCTCAGCTTCAAAATGGAGTTAAGTTACACACCTCGAAACTTAACATCAGATATATGATATAGATATAAATTCTGTATACTATAAAACATCTCCTTCCGGAAATCATCTACTATAACAATAGTGTTATAGTCTATATCTTCCTCACTTCCTCAAAAACATTTATTACAACAAAAATGTTGAAATCCATTTCTTCCTACCACTTAACACATTTTAAATCACTTTTAAAACCATTAAACTCCATTTGAAAATATCACTTTCAAAAAATTCCTTTAAAATATTGTTTTAACTTTTAAAACGTAAATATATTTCCTTAATAAAAATCCATACTTAAATTCCAACATAATCATTTTCGTATTTAAAAACTATATTTATAAATCTCTTTCTATTTTATAAAACTTCTTTTTTGTAAAATCCATTTATTTATAAAACCCCACTTATAACTCTATTCCTTTAGAGATCTCATTTATTCATAAAATCCCATTTAAAACATCAATTACAATCCCTTTTTTTAACATTACTTCCATATTTATAAATTTCTTTTATAAATTCCTTTCTATTTATAAAATATCTTTAACATATCCAAATTTATCCTCACTTTCAATTTCCAAAATAGAATCAACTATTTTTCTAAAATAACATTCCACGTCTTATTATAAATCCACACTCGTGATTTATTTCTCCAATTTATCCAATAATAAAAGTTTCCCTTTAATTTAAAAGTGACCATTTATAAATCTATCCTTTTATTAATAAAATATGATTTTACAATCTTCACTTTATTTGTAAAATGTCACTTTTATAAATTATCACATTTATAAATTTCCACATCTATAAATAAATCTTAATATATGTATGTGTGTGTGTGTGTGTCACTTTATATAAAACGGTTAATAAATATTTATACCAAAATATTTCTATCTTCTTTTTAAAACCGTATTCCTTTATTATAAAAGACGGACTTATTTTTAAGATTTTAAAAGTCTTTATTTTACAGTTCAAAAACCTCTATTTAAAATATTTTATAAAACTATTAATTTATAATTCCCAAAAATCATACCTTTTATTTAATTTAAAACAAATTCTTCTTTTTATAATTCAAGAATAATTATTGCAACATATAAATTTTTGAAATCACTTAAAATCTTTTAAAAACTATATCTTCACTTTATAGTATTTCAAAATACTAAAAATATGGCACAGTGCTACTATAGCATTAAATAGGGAAAAAACATCAATGTCATCAAATATGGCACTCAACACATCATATAGCAAAGTATATGAAAAGTAAAATCAACAGTGTGAGGAATCCAGTTGGGTCCCTTCAATCTGTCCCCCTACATCACATATAGTATATAATCATAAAATATAAATCAACCGCTTCGAGGCGGGATCGTATGCAAAGGGTCATCCCCACTTATACGGGAATGTAATAGGGTCCCATCCGCTCTAGGGGCGGAATATATCCAAACCAACCAATAAAATAGTAAATCATTAACAGTTAACCAATAATTTCCAGTAAAATTATCTACACTTATATAAAAATATAAGTGGGCCACAGAGGTGAGTTAACTCACTTTGATTCAAGTTTTTGCCAAAACGCTCCGGTTTGAATTAAAATTGAATAGGCATTCAATTTTAACCCAAATTCCTACTAGCTCCAAATCCATCCAATCCAACTCCATAACATAGCATTCGCTGATACGATCGCAATGCAACTTGTCGCGTTCGATTTGGACATCGTATGAATTAGAGATGAATTAATGAATGTTAAGATTATTTAAATTTTAATTAACCAAATTAATTAAGTTTAAACTTAACTACTTTCCTCCATCTTACGTAACAACTCAGGTTGCGCTTTCGTGAACCCAAACTCGACGCGATTCAAATCGATCGCCGCCGCCGCCTCACATCTCCGTTCGCCGCCGCACTATAATCGAAGGACGCCACGACCTCGAGCTCCGCCACACCACTGCTCCGCCCTCCCAATTCGCCACCGTTCACCATAAAATCCAACCCAACTTCCGCCATTTCAAACGAGAACTGCCGCCGCCTCTGTGCCTCGCGCCTCATCTCCACCGTTCAACTTGCTTGCCTTGACAAGCTCTACAAATTTGTAGTTGAGGTCGAGGGTTGAAAGTGGATGGAGTGGCTTCGTTGATTATCGATCGTTGGATGGAGGGAAGTTTGAAATGGCGGCTAAGGGTTTGTTAGATTATGGTTTGCAAATGAAGAAATATGATGGCCTTATATAGAAAATTTCCAAAGCACTATTCATCCCAAAAAATTTGAACTTCAAACGAGGCGTGCCGCCTGACATTCTATATATAATACCCCTACTATGAACAGAATCGAACTAGTATCGAGACCCAATTCCATCATATACAGAAGTTAGCTTTTCAAAATCAAATTATATTAATTTAAATTCCTTTAATTAATTTCTACGCGTTTCGAACTTGCATGACCAAACGATACGTCCGATCACCATGAAATTTGACGGCATACTATAATTCACTATTACAGATCCAACGGAACTGGTTTCGTCCAATTCTGAGACAGTGCCCCGAAAGGTTATTTTCACACGTTAATTAAAATTATTTTTTATTAAATCAGCTTATTCACTTTTAAATTCAAAAGTTTACTATCTTCATTCTTATTCAAATAGAAATTAAATCAACTTTCGAAATCTTTTTTTATTCACATCAAATTCAAGATTTAATAATTTTAAACAATTCCAAATATTCAATTTAACAACTCAATTATCAAATAAATCATTGAATTTGAAATATAAGTTGTTTAACTTATAAAACTTTTCAATATTTAAAATCAATTAAATATTATAAATTCAAATGATTGAAATTCTGGGTCGTTACATATATGGTGGCAAACAAAAAACGCTACTTTAATATTATATTAGCGTCAACAATACTTTTTAGTGGCGTTTATACAGCGCTACGATAAAAAAAATTGATTGCGTTTTTAATACGCTGTAATATGTTTTTGCTAGCGTTTATGAAAACGCAACGGAAAGTCTTGGGTTTTTAGTTGTGTGTTTTTAACGGCGTTCTCTAAAACACTACCGTAAGTTATGATAGCGTTTTTTTGTACGCCACTAAAAATACTTTTTGGTGTAGTGATGATAGACAACATACAGATGGGCATACACCTATAACTTCATCCATAAGTTTGCTCTACACTGAGAATATAAACTTGCTCTAAACCTAGCATTACCTCACGTAAATATAAAATCAATATCCTAGTTCCCATCACTTGAGCGACGTCTACTTACATGAATAACCGAATAAATATCACAACGGCATTCCATGCCACCGCGTGATCGTTTATCCACTGCTCATAAACTACACTCAACCTCCACAATGTTCTATATAACGATTCTAAGGAATAACCGGAGAAATATTACCGAATGCCCCATCCCAAACAGTATTATAACTTCGTTTATTCAGATTTCTCGTCAAACAGAATTAAAATATCACAAAACCATAAAGAAGGATGTTATCACCCTATCATATCAAAATCAGAAATCAAATCAATATTGATGGTGAATCATTCATAACAACAAAAATCAATTTGGAAAATAAGAAATCATGAAAGTATAGCAAAATATCATTTAAATAAATACGTAAAATAAACATCTTGTACCCTTAATTATACATATAATTATAAAATAACCTTTAAAATGCATATATTATTAAATAGAAAATATTTATTATTTCCAAAAATTTTATAGAATTTAAATAACTACTTAAAACCCATTATAACTTCCTTTTCAATAAATTATTAATTTAAAATAAAACTTTTCTTCAATAAAATATTATATTCTAAAACTAATAAAATTGGTAAAAATGTCAAATAATCTCACCTCATTTATATAATACCAAAAATAAAAATTTAACACAATAGTTTATTTTCAAATCCTTATTTATATACATCTAAAACATTCATAATCACTTCACCAGTTAAATGTAACTTATAGAGATTACTATAATGAAATTCTATTTTTAAATAGGTTTATAAACTTCCAAAATAAATATAAAATATTGTAGCATAATTAAAGAGCTTTTCAAAACATATTTTCGATTACAAAATATGGGATACATCAAGGTTATGGCAATTTTATCAAATGATACAAATTCTAAAACAAAATATTAAAAGCAGGTCCATTCCTTTAAAACATCAATTTCACCAAGAAAACCTCAAATTTTTTCATAACTCTAAAAACAAAAGTTGTTCCATTTTATCATAGATTTCTAACGAGAGTTAGATCATAGAAAATGGATAAGGGAATCAAAAGTTATGGCCAAAACATTTCTGTGCTACAATTCTTAAATCCCAAAACACAAGCTTGAGTTATTACTTCATATTCAAACACGTTTTAGGCTTTGCAAACTTCAGATTGTCAGAAAGTGATAAATACAAAAGCCGTTCATTATAAAAATACATTTCAACTGAAAAAAACTTCACTTAAATTGGATCATAAAATCAAAAAATATTATAGTGCTTCATCTCAGAACAAAAACTCATGCCAGAGTTGTTACTTCATATTCAATCACATTTTAGCATTAGAAAACTTATAATTTTTATAAAGTGATCAACATAAAAGTTGTTGCTTATGAAAATACCTTGCATCTTAAAAAATATCACTTAAATCCGATCAAATTATTGAAAGTTATGACAATTCTATCACAATACTTCCAATATTCCATAATTCAAAACACTTCAATATCTCACCAATCAATCAAAAGCAATGCACAACATGGATTCAACAACTAATCAGTGAATAAACAATCAAAGACACTTTACAAGCATGAAATCAATAATTTAGACATAGATTCGTGAGTGAGACACACTCACCTTAGTCATAGCTTGTTTAATAAGCTTTCTACTTTCGCTTTCCTCTTTAATTGCAAATTCCACAACTTGACCAAAACATCAACTTCTTCATAGCCATAGGTGTAGTTTGGTGTTGAGTTACACATATATAAATTTGAGAATTTAGAGAATTTTATACTATTTTATTTTTGATTTTAAAGTGGAGAAAGGTTTTCTAGTTTTTCTTTTTCATGAAGTAGAAAGCGAGAAAAAAATGTAGGAAGAAGCTTAGATGATACATTTTCATGATGAATGAAGAGTTCTCTAGGCTTAGGAATGAGTTACATATGAAGATATAGGTTTAAGTTTTGGTTTATGGGCTTAGGCTTTATGTAGATTACTTAAACATTTATTTTCTTCTTCTTATTCTCCTTCTATAAATTTTTACTTAGCACAAATCAATAAAAAAAATTCAAAATAAAATTTTATTTTCATCTCTTAAGTGACTACCTGATATTATGGGATTTTATAGAAATCACTTAATCATCAAATTCAAAAATTACCTAAATAATTCCAAATTATTCTTATTTAATCTTTAAAAATCCATTTTAAGTAGTACTTAAATCATTAATAATTATTTTAATTGATTACTTATTAACATCGGGTTGTTACACCATGGACGAGGGAAGAAGGAGAAAAGGAAAAACGAACCAAAGGAATTTGTTATAAGGAAGGAATATAAACCTTTCTAGTTCTTCTTTAAAACCTTCCCTTATTAACTATTTATTGATTTTCAATCAAGCCAATTCTTCCCCTTTCCTTTGCAGGATCGGCCAAGCATGTACCCCTGCATGAACTAATTTTCTAAATAACCCATTATGTAATTAACTGTATTTAAAGAAGGTAAAATACATACTGATATCGTATATTGATACGTGCATATATATAGCTTTTACATACATATCCAAATAATTACTAACAACACCCAAAACATCAAATAAATTAATATTTAATATTTCTTAAATATTTATTTATAATATTTTATAAATTAATTAAATCATGTGGTTTTTCGAAGAATTCCCAAATACGGTTATGAGGCTCAAAGGTGTGAATTCAGTTAGCGATTAATTTTAAACAATTCAAATATTAACATTCAATGTGTCACCTTAGCCGGTGGTGTAACATTTTGGCCGATTTCATCGCTTATAGATCTTTTGGGTTAAATCTAATTTTACATTTTATTAAGCAGTACCTTTAAAAACGATAATTTACCTACATTCTCTTCGTCAATGCTATACCACTTTAAGATTTATGGAATTTGGTTTTGGTGAAAATTCTAATATCATCCATATTTAACTCAATTAGTCCATATAAAAGTCCTTGGTTCAATAATAATATTTATTATTAACCACACTACTCTAGCCAGTGGTTTTGATGAGTTGACTGCAGTTGATCATGATGCTAACATCACAACTGAAGAGGCGAATTCCTTATTGAATAGTGCTTCACTTCCAAAACTTCAACCCAGACCCAATTATAGTCGCTCTATGAATCACCATGCCATGGTTTAATTATAGTCAAAGTGGATTATTCACATTAAAATTCCACAGTATTCTTAAGTTGAGGGAACCATGTAACTTTGTCCCACTAGGATTTCATGTTTGGCCTGGTTGTTATCAACCAAGAGGAAACTCTTAGACGAGTCATTTTATAGTTATCCAATAACTACAAGTACGTAACCCCTTTGTGCATGAATAATACATTGCCCAACATTTGGAGAGCGTTACACACTCTGGTCTCAAATGATGAATGTATATCATTTTCTCGATACATCTTGACCGGTAATATTTAAAGCGAAATGTTATTTTATTTTTTGATTAATTGATCATAGTTGCAACCATTAGCAACTACAATCACATAACATTTTATTTAAGGATTTTATTATTATATACTTTAAATTAATTACTTAATTAATTATATCACGATATAACAGAGTATATAAAGGGAAAAAACATCGTTACTATGAACAAGATTGACTGCGGAGTTAGATATGTAACAAATTACATAATTACCCCTGTGACATATCACTAATTCTTTTATGATATACCAAAAGCATATCTATGTTATAACAAATATTCATGGTATTCATATTAAAACAAAATACATCTATTTTCTGTCAAACTAAAAACAATTATTATTTCATAAATAATATTGAATATGCATAAAAGTAACTTTTCAAAACTTGATGCGCTCACCAACAAGCAACCTATGGTATGCTTCCACTGTTTCCATAGTTACAATAACAACTTTTGAAATACGAAGCTCCATATAATCACTTATTATGGGCTGTTAATTTCTACTATAGTAACCATTATATAGTCAAAATTTTCAAATCAAAAATATCAAACCCAAGAAATGGATCTTATAGAGAACAGTTTTCTGTAGGAAAAATACCTTTGGAAGAGAAGCCATATTTCTTTTTCCTTATTAGCCATCTACAAATATTTATACATTCATTTATAATGTCTATTCGTGAAGCAGAGGTAACCATCCACTCCCTCTTCCCCTAAACTGTTCTATGTTACACCCACTCTCAAACTTTTGCTTTCTCTTTTAAATGGTTGTGTTTCTCAAAAGAAAAACCCTTTATTACATGACAACATTAGATTTCCTTACACCCACTAAAGGCTGCACGATTTCATTACCATTCAAATTAACATTCCATCTTAGCAAAGTAGCATAGAGCTACACCATTTCCTTCTTAGCAATAGCAAAGAGCTTATCATTTCCATGAATGTTATTATTGAAGGCAATGGACCATAAAGCAATAACCGTTATCATTAGAGAGAAACGAGGAAAACCTTTTTACCCATTCTCACTTGACCTCAACCCATTATCTCCAAGACAATTCCCTATGTTTTAGCCACCCCTAGACCTTCCCAAAACCGAAATTTTGCAGCCCTAATGATGGGCCTTAAACCCATCTAAACCCAAGCCAAAATACTATGCAATTAAATCTTATTTAATCGCTTGTCGATATTGTATATCGATCGATATATTTATAACTGTTATAAATATATATAACATTATTTATTTATCAAATCATATTCAAATTTTATAATTAATATTTCATAAACATTAATTAATTTAATTAATTTGTAACAATTATAAACTAATTAAATCGTTCGGTCTTAAGAGAATTCATCATTTCGGCTGTGTAACTCTCGAGTGTAAATTTGGTTAGCGATTAACATTGAACTATTCTAATGTTAACGTTCACACGTCACTTAGCAGGTGGTGTGACATTATGGCCAAATTTATCGCTTACTCATTTTCGGTAAAATCCAATTTTAGTTTAATAAGCGTTACCCGGTTGTGACATTTGTT
The DNA here is from genome assembly GCA_030737815.1 of Allium fistulosum. NCBI lineage: Eukaryota > Viridiplantae > Streptophyta > Magnoliopsida > Asparagales > Amaryllidaceae > Allium > Allium fistulosum. The sequence goes on along the minus strand of CM060906.1, from coordinate 61,538,684 downwards.
TACACTAGTTCTCTTCGTCAAAACTATATCACTTTGGACTTATGGAATTTGGTAATGGTCAAAATTCCAACCTCATCCACATTCAACTTTATAGTCCCAATACAAAGTCCTTGGTTCAATAATAAAAATTATTATTAATCGAAATGCTCTAGCCAGAGACTTTGACTTTGAGTTGATTTGAGTTGATTGTGATACTAACCGCATATAACTGAGGAGACGAATCCTCTCCCGAATAGTGCTTCACTTCCATTACTTCCACTCGACCTAACTTTAGTCACTCGATGGACGTCATGCCATGATTTGGCTATAATCAAAGCGGAGCTTTCATATTGAAGATCCACAGTATTTTCAAGTCGAGAGAACTATGTAAATCAGTCACATCGATATTTTCTGTTTGACCTTAGTTATATTAACCAACAGAAAACTATCGAGTGAGTCGTTCTAGAGTTATCCAATAATTATTAGTACGTAACCCTAGATGCCCCCAGCAGTCATGAGTAATACACTGCCTAACATTTTGAGGGCATTACGTATTCCAGTCTCAACGGATACATCGATATCCAGTCTCGATGCATCTTGACTATGAACATTTAAAATGGTATAGTTGTTTCGTTGTGATAAATTACTCACAGTTACAACACTTTGTAACTACTATCACAAAATATACCATTTATGGATTTTTCTATTAAATATACTTTTAATTAAGTTAGTTAATTAATATAATCTCATTATATCAAGTATATAATAGGAAGAAAATACCTTTTATTTCGAACAAGATTGGTCGACGAGTTAGATATATGTAACAAATTACATAATTGCCCCTAGGGCATACCCCTAACTCTATCAATCTCCCACTTTCACTTGGGGTCAATTATGGAATCTAATTCCAACTTCTGCAATCAGTTTTCTCAAAACAAATTAGGTCAGTCCCTTAGTGAATGGGTATGTTATTATGTTTTAATTATCTACTTTGTTGATTAACTCTCTCTGACACTGATAAACTGCCTTTATCATATGGAACAATTCGAAGTATGTCTTTCGACTTCTAGTGAGCTTTAAGTTCTATCATGACCAATTTCATGACATTGTTATCTTATAACAATATTATGGGATTCTCAACATTTGGAATCATCTTTGGCTCAATTATAAATTTGTGCATTTATATCTATATACATTGGTTTATTGTAGCGCTATTCAAGTTAATGTTCTCAACATTTCGTTGAATCGTCCACGATCACCTTTGTTTTGAAGCATTTTCAAATTAAAGATTTTAACTTGAATTTTATCATTGACATGTTATACTCAATATCACTTATAAAAGTTTGTGTCCAAATGTTCCATTATAACGAGTTCGTTGTTTCTATAAACAATTCTCTAGTATTTCATAAATACGCGAGAATACATCAAACAACCATTTAGTGATATCAATTTGGATTTTATATTTTCTCCATGTATCAAATACATAAACAAAACACAATATCATACATAACATAACCTGTATGATAATTCCTATTGCTAATGCATAAGGAATCCAACTTACGTTTTTTTTAATAGGGTGCTCTTGTATATCATTTTGGGACAATCCCTATATCTTTTATACTCACCATAACAGATTTACAATCCAAAATTGAGTATTAAAACAACTAAAGTTGATTTTAATACAAGCATATTGTTAAAATCAACAATGTGTTGTTTACTTGTAGTTTAGAAATATCAATGTACCTTTTAACGTTCTTTCTTATGAACACACGCTTCCTCTGCACTTTGATTGAAAATCAAACTATTTGATATTTCTATCAAAATACTTATTCAATCTTGATGCTTATATAATGATACATTCGTATCATTTCTTGGATCATATCCAAAGACTCACAAACCCAATATCGCTCCCACTGACTTTGAGGCATTTTTGGTTAATATGTGTAAACGGCTTACTCTAAATCATTATTTAGAATTTTCTATTTCAATACATAAGTACCAAACATTAAGTCTTATCGAGCGATAATTTTGTGAGTAAATTTGAATTAACTTGAGCATGTTGAATACCGAATCTGTTATGCTGATTTCAACAATTGAAATTTGCTATATTATTCTTATCAACGTTGCTTATTTAATTCCAACCATATCAGTCTTTCCAATAAAGACACAATCTCGGCTGATGGATCACATCTCTTTGGTTACGACCACCAAAATCATATTTTGATAGCGTACTTGGAGTTCTTTCAGATCTGCCCATCATACCATATAGAGTCAACAATCTTAATAGTTTAATTGAACAACCAAGGGTGATGTATACTTTTGACATTAATAAGAAACTCATAGTTTCTCTTCGATGTACGAGAATACTTATTAGACATTCTAATGTTATGTGTTCATTTAGGTTAGTTAATTTCACTTCATCTCATATAATCAGTTCTATCTATGGATCAGATCCAATTCCATTTAACTACTAAAAATTTCTCAAATAAATTCCTTCACAATGAAGTTGATATATCTTGAAACAACAATTTTTTCTCGGTGCAATAGAATAGGTATTCATAAACGTTTTATGAATTTTTTTATTAATAAAACTGATTTGATTTAAGTTTACAAAAATTATGTTTGAAACATAAATATGACAGCCAATGATAGATTTTTCAAAATCCTTTTGGGGAGATTCATACAAGATCCCTCATGAACAATTATTACGTGCAATCTTTCGACTTGCACAACCTGCCAACTCCTTGGCCTAGGATATGTTGGGATTTCTTACAAACCCTTATCTTGTATGATTTTGTAAACTGTTGTTTAGATGAATAATATCAACCTTGTGTACTACTCTTAAGTACATGACCTTATAGAAAGAAACTAACTCAACTTCACTCACAATTAATCGTAAATTGTCCAACAATGTCTGATTACTCCTTATCGATGCATCATTATGTATCACATGGAGGAGTGACTTTTGAAATTGAATCTATATTCATTTTTAGGTACATTTGGAACTCTTTCCAATATACTCACTTATTTGACCAAATCAAATCATTTTATTCTATTGCATGTTATTTTATTTACTTTTCTTTTATATTCTATGATTTTATCATAAACTTACTACATGTGTATCCAATACATATGTACGTGTTGGTAATAAATCATCGATGAATATAACAAAGTATGTGGAACCCTTTTGGTATTACTAGACTTGTGATTGCATACATCAATATGTATTAATTCAAAGAGTTCATCAACTCCTACGATGCTCCCACTGAATGGGTGCATAACCATTAATTGTTTGAGATATAATTAACCTGTATCATATGATTCATAATCATATAGTAAAATTATTTCTCAAAACTACGGCTTAGTCTATAATTCCAAAACAACTATAAATAATATTAGACACATATGTATTTTTATTTCATCACTTTACTATGAAAACAACTTCCATAATATAGTTCTATTTCATAATGAATGTTCATAATACTCATATTGAAATATAGTTATATCTATTTTTCTGTCAATACCAAAAATAAACATTATTTCACAAATAATGTTCCGTACATTTTATGAAAACAATTTTCGTAATTTGATGCGATCATTAGGTGCTATATGGAATGCTCCCACTATTTCCGCCATTACTATAATAACGTACTAAATCTAGAGGTTCACCATTCACTTAATATTGTTTACTTATTTCATATGCTGTAGCTAGTTTATAGTAGAGAGTTCTTTGATCATATATCTTGAACTCAAAGAAATAAATGTTATAGAAAACAATTTTCTATATGAAAATACATTTCGGAATAAAAATCATATTCCATATTCCAATATTAAGTATCAATTAGTATTACAATTCTTGTTTCAAATGTTTCTCTATGAAGCAGAAGTGACTATTCATTCTCTTCATTCCAACTTTACCCTAAATTACATCTATTCTTATACATTCGTTTTTCTTTCAAATGGTCAAACTATTCAAAAGAAAACCTTACTACAATATCATAACAAACCTTTTACAAAAGCGCATTCGATTATTCTTAACATCTAAGACATCAAATATGTCGCACTTCATGTAAGCCGATCAAGATGACATTTCAGCGATCCAGTTCTTAGATGTATCTCGTAGTTTAAGGTCTTGTGTTACATTAACACAATATGATCCTTTTGAAATAATTCAAGTTGAATACACGATCTTAAAATACTGTTTATTGGCTTACTTCGAATGAACTAACGTCATCGAAATATTGTACCCTACAAACTATGACTGTTCACCATATAACATTTATATGAGAAAGCACGTGGATCAAATATCCATAGTCTTGAATTGCATTTAGAGTTCAAAAACTCATAAAATGCAATACACGGTCTAAACCAAATAAACATATAAGTGACCAACATACGAATGTATTAAGTAGTTGAAATTAGGCACTTGCATGGGTATAGAAACATTATATAACATGCAATTAGATTTATTAGTAAGTATATATTATATTTCTATTTGTCAACTTTCAATTCAGTTTGTTTATATATGTTAATTGACAAACGTTTTATCTATCATATTAAATGCACAAATTTATCATTGTAGATAATTATAACATTATATAGCATATGCTCTTACAATATTAGAAAAGTTAAATGCTACCATTTCATTTTTCTAATAATGCTCCCACTAGTCTTTTATGTTTCTCCAAACCCTAAGATGAAACATAGAAGTCTTACAACTTCACTAGTGGGTGTTAGGACTCGTTTGTTTTGGTATTCTGACCTTGAGTTTGCTCAACAAATCATAGCCCCACAAACGATGGATAACTCCTTATCGGTCGTATCACATACAACTCCTAACCCATTTTTCCTTGTTCTAATATCATTTCGACCTTGAGTTTTCTCAACAAATCGAAAGAGATTATTCCCTCATACCTACCATATCATGATGGCCTAAGTATAGTATATGTACCTTGAGTTTGCTCAACAAATACATATGGTTATCTTACCTCATCTGTTCAATATATTAATAATACTACGCATAACATCCTTAGCTTGAGTTTGCTCAACAACTAAGGAGTATGTAAGTAATTTATTAATATATATATGGTAGAAGACAACATTATATTGAAGATTCATAATCTTCAATATATATGTATTGAGTGATATCGACTTATAGAATAATATACGTCTTATGAAATACCCCAGCGATTCAAGTGTCAAACACATCAGAAGGTGACGTTTACTCGTACAACTATTTGAGTTTGTTATTGTATATTCCGTTGTATGACACTGTGGAGCCTTGACAATGTTTGACTTGCTATTATTAGGGACAGTGTATCGGTTGAGTTCATTTATCAGCTGTATAAACTCTATTATTACATTGTATAATTCTGTGAATCTTATACTCTGATGATTAGTTCACATTGTTATTACTGTCTTGACTATTTTATATCTATGTTGACTATTATATTCTATTTGATGCGATGTGAGATATACGACAAGTTATTTGGTTATTTGATGTTTTCTTTTTCTTCTTTTTCATTCTCTTCTCTTATATTTCCTCTTATTTACTTCTTTCCTTTCCTTTAACAACCGTTATGCACCATAGTGTATGGCGGTCGTTACAAGTATACACCAAAATTTACTTTACATACACCATCACTTTGTCAAAAGTACCATTGTTTTCATCTTCCTTCTTTAAAACTTAAAACTTGTTTCCACGAAATAAGAAATTTCTAGCACTAATGAAGTTAAAATTAATGAAATGAACTTTGATTTTTCCGCTAGTATTGTAAGTTATCTACATTATTAAAAAAACTTAATTTCATTAAAATCAACCCTAATTTAGCAAAGAAACTAAATATTTCCAAATTAGAGCAGTTAGTTGTGAAAGTTGTCTTAATTGATACTTTAGGTTTTGTAGTAAAAAAATCATTATTTTTTCAAAAGAATGTATGGAGTTGATCGTATCATTGATTTTAATGTTTAGAAAAAATGTTTTAATTTGATGGATTATAAGAAAAAGTCTAAAATTAAGAAGAAGGGTAATTTGGTAATATATTTTTTACAAAACAATGGTGTATGTTTAGTGATTTATGGTAAATGAATAGAATTTGCCTACAATTTATTTCAGGTTCATTAGTCACATCTTAGTTCAGGAAATCCAACTTCTCCATAACATGGGATCGGTTCAGGTTTAGCCTATGTATAACAAAAGGAGAAAATGTTCCTTGAAATTGAAGGATTCAATATGACTGCCATAGCATGTGAACGAGGCAAAACTAATGGCTGTAAGAAGGGTGTTGCAATGGTTCCTGAGAAAAAATGATTAGATTCATTCAGTTGCATTGTATTTTTCGAACCAGAAGTACATGATAAAAATTCATGGGTTAGATTAGTACTATATAATTAAGTGTACCAAGCGTTCACTTTGTGCTAAACTATTTTTACATGTTTTAAATCCTTAATGTCCACAATAATCCATGAACTATATATTTGTTTTTAGTACAACCGAGGCATTACTTGTTTAAATTAGTGCATAAAAATATATGTTGTGTAACGATGGTCGGACCAAGCTTCTCATCTCCAGCACGTGGTGTACACATATGAGTTAGCACATACTTTATTGTAACAAAAGGAATTACCAATGTCACGTGTCTACCAACTCATATTTATACACCACTTCTCCTAGTTATTTATCGATGTGAGACTATTCTAATTTCAAACTTCAGCTTTGATACCACTTGTTATGTAGCGGCGGTGGACTAAGCTCCCAATCTCCAACGCGTAGCGTACGCATATGAGTCGACACACAATTTATTTTAAAAAAAATGAATCTCCAATGTTACATGTCTACCAACTCATATTTATACATCACTTTTCCAAGTTATTTAGCTATGTGGGACTATTTCAATTCCAAACCGTCGTTCCTCCTTGCCACATACGAGACAACCTAACAATACAACTAAACAAATGATATATATTTGAATCGGATGACTTGTAGCATCAAATGAGCGATTCCATATTTGAAAAGGAGCATGCAGAACACTCCTCAATATAACGAGCTCTTTGATGAAGTAGAATATTATATTTTGACAGTAATATTATTCTAAAGTTAATCATATATTAATATTTATTCAACTGCAGATTGTTTATATGAATTAAATTTTTTTATCTTATTTTTCTAAATCGACGACATGCAAGTGTTTCTCAATTGTCAACTAACATAAAAGTCATTTGTACATATATGTTTGTTATATTAAACTTCCCAAAGAAGAAATAAAACTCCGAACATAAAGCAGTTATTGCAACAAAAACATACAACCAAGTGGTGAACTGAAAAAAGAAAGCATAAGCTAATACATATGCTTGATTCATGATACGGTAGTTAATTTAAAAGATCATTGAAAGAATAATATGATCATTAGTGATGTTTGTCCACTAAAAGTCAAAAAGTGTGGAGTCAAAATGACATAGTATTCTCTCTCTTCATGTTGCTAATATACATATTCTCTCCTTTGATGTATATGCTTTCTCCAAATAACATACATGTTTGTTCCCTTTTAGTACTACCAATATGTTATTGTAATGTTCTTGTAATTTGCAAATATATCCTACCAGTTTCTCGTCTTTTTAGCTCATTGTTGTTATAATCCACATATTCCTTGTCTTATTTAAACTAGCGTGTGTGTGTATAGATGTATATATGTATGTATGTGTGTGTGTGTGTTTATATGTATATATATATGTATATTATATATATATGTGTGTGTGTGTAGGTATGTATGTATATGCCCACATATATGTTTACGTATATGTATGTATATCATTTTAGCATTTAATTGTTAATTGTTCTTCCTGATATATATTTTTTAATCAATTTTAGTTTATGTCTCTAATAATAGGAGTAATTTTTTTTCAAAATCTCACCATTATGCGTAATGAGTATAATCTATATATAACGAGGAAACTCCAATTTGAAGCTTTTGAAATTGCGAAAAACCCTTTATAGATCAATAATATACTAAGGCCAATATGGTCATTTTCATCCATTCATGTACACGTTATGCGGAAGTTCTTTCAAACAACTTCCGGTTATCTCAATTCCAAATCTAAACCCTATCTTTATTTACCTCAGTTCCAAATTAGGATAGACGGTCTATCTGTTACTTCTTCGTGCTTGCTAAGACTTAAGTACAGCTCCAGTTTCCATTACCCTACCTAAATTTGGTTACCGATGAAATTATGCTTACTTTTTAATTGATTGATAGCAACATATTCATTTTCTTTCTTTGCCAGCGATTAAGATGATTAAAATGGCAGTGAAGCTACAGAGAATGTGACGCCCCACCTCTATGCCCACGCTAGCCAAGAACACTACTAGGTAATGCCGTCGACTAGCGCGGAGGATGAGGCTGTTGAGGAGCGACCATCCGTGTAATTGCTTTGGGCGAGTACTGATATGTTAGATAAAATAACTTACATTTCTTTTCTTGGGGAAATCCGACATATCAAATACAAACTCGAAGCTACCACACAGTGGCTATGAGTCCTCTGGAAACAAACATAGAAATAAACATAACACAAATCAGTCACAGACATTCATATCACAAAGGCGGAAACAGATATGAATATATAACACAAAAAGGTGTACATCAGAGTAGTGGTCAAAAAGATCCACAATATCACAAAAGAATAGATACAAGTGCTAGACAAAAGAATATGTATACATCATAAAGTCTATATCTCGAATGTATAACAACAAAAACTACAACTATTCTGTAGTTAGACAAAAGTCAGAAGATGATCCAGATAAGGAGTCAAGTTGAAGCACCTGTAACATCTTGGTCTGACCTGAGTATTATTTAATAAGAAAATAATAAACGGATCAGTCTAGCTATAAATATCAGATAAAGAAATGAGATATAAGCAGAGATATAATAAGATCGTAATGATAACAATAATGTCATACTAGAACAAATATGATTTAAACAACAACAAAATCATACAATATCTCAAAAATCTCAATGCACCAAAAAGAATGTCATATTCTTTATTTTATTCACCAAACCACAAATATTGACAAATATATTAATGCCAATCGCATAAAGAGGTGAAACACAAATTCTAGAAATCACAACGAGAAATCCAAAAATCACAAAAGGGGGAGGCCTATCATAAACGGGAGCATGAAAACTCACCAACACGTGTATCACAAATGGAACGCTATTCCATGGTCGCTAACCATAAAAATTGAGCCGAAGCTCCATAAACGGTCCGAAGACCACGGGTCGCTATCCCACCAAATTGAACCGAAGTTCCACAGAAACGGGGTTTAGTCTCCCTCGTAGACAAATAGACATCGCACATCGCTAGTCTAAATCACAAAATGATCATCATCGATCAATAAAAAGTGTGAATTACACTAAGCTAGTAAATATATGAGTTTAGCTTCATGTCCCATAACCACTAGCTTAACTTAAATATTTACGAACAAATTGTAGATTTCCACTCGAAAATTGTCACAAGAATTTCAATCGAACAAGTCCAAAAATTAACCGACGAAGTAAACGCAAGCGTTTCATACCACTTGTTTTGCTAAGCCGTTTAATTATATTTTCTCATACGAATGAGGTAAGGTTTGTATATACTAATAGATTAGAAAACGGTTTTATAAACGATCTTTGTATTAAAAATAGAGTTGAAATCATTTTTGTAAAAGAGTTTGAATATTTACTATTAGTATGGAAACCTTGGTATTTAGAAGTGACAACTCACAAAATGATTGTAGAAACAATCAATCACAAAAAAATCCACATTCGAAGATGTGAATTGAATCCAAAGAAATCGATACCGAATCCATCAAAATGGATATTCTCAAAAATCCTGAAGAAGAAGTCATCAACGTCAATAATAGATGATAACAACAAATGGGAATCAACATGAATCGATAAAATTTGGAAATCAAGCAAAATAAGCAAAAATAGACATAATAGGCAAAATAGGAGTAGGTCGGTCGACTGACCCACTGAGTTCGGTCGACCGAACACAGACCCGAAAAAATCCGCGGGATGCTGGTCAGTCGACCGGACTCAGTATGCCAGTCGACTGGACTAGAGCCAGAGAAGTGTTCTGTTAGCAGGTCGGTCGGCTGGGCCAGAGTTCCGGTCGACCGGAACCTGTTTCCAGCACTTCCAAGCCTATCCAAGTGAAGACCAAAACTCTTCCCAATTGCAACCGGACGAGCAATGACGCTAAGGGTTTATGTCAATCGACAACCCGACCCTATAGGCTCTTCGGTGCACCACAAAAAGCATGATTAAACATCAAAGTTATGATTTTTAAAGATTTGGCTTCAAAACACCAAAAATTGAAATATTCACCAATTCAATCCAAATCAATTGCAATTGCACATGAATAAGAGTTAGGAATTCATACCTAACATTCAAAGATAGTTAAAGACATAGATGTGAGATAAAAATCTCACCTTTAAACCCAAAAACAAGGAAGGAGAAGCTTGAAAACAAAGGAGGATCAACCACTCTTCAATCCCAACTCAAGAAGCTTGAAGTTAAGCTTAAAATAGAAACATTTCCTAAATTAGGTTTAGGAATTTTTGAAATTGAAAGGAGAACGAGTTGGGGAAGAAGAAGAGAATGCTTACTAAAGCTTCTTCTTGAATTTGGAGCTAGAACTTGATTTGCAAATTGGAAACTAGGGCTTAGGAATTCTAATTCTTTTTCTCTTCCTTCATTTGTATCTAAAGCTTGAGTTGTATTAGGAAAATGAAATGAATGAAGAGAAGGGAGGGTGAAGCTTGGGTCTAATGGGCTGAAACTAGACCAAAGCCCTAAGTGAAAAAGTATCAAAATTTCACTAACTCCAAACATATCAATGTTTATACTCAAAAAGGTCGCAAACGTCATTTTGAACTCAATGGGGGTGGTCTCGAGTCTCAATTCGACTGTTTACGAAAAGTAGCTTTTCGGACTAAAATCCGACTAACGATACCATATTTAAACAAAATATTTAAATAGATAATTGTAAAATATGCGGGTTGTTACAGAGAATCTAATCCATTGGTAAATATGCAAAATCTATATTGTTTTCTTATTCATATTTATTCAATTACCATGTTGCATTTTGCAGTTAACGGCTTTTTTCTTATGCCAATAGTTTATAAACTACCAACACAGGGAGACTTGGAGTTTGCATTAGGTAATATGCTACTAGACTCTACAAAACTGAAAGTTAGCATCGCTAATTCTTATGTAGACATCACTAACATTTAAATTTATCTTTGGCCCACTATATTATTTACCATAAGTTAAATAGATCATGATCGGAAGAACAAAAAATGGTATTGTTTCAAAAGTTTATGCATGTGTTCTTCTGCTTATGTAAAAGGAAATGATACGAGTACCTTTACAACATAAAATAATTATAACTTCAAGTTTATTTTAACTTAGCAGTTTTGGATAGCATTTTTTCACTATCAAATGTAATATGTTGTATTTTAATATTCAAAATTTTGGTTTCTACATGTATATTTAAAAGCCTGACTAATTTTAGCCATGAAAAGAAGTTGCTAGCTATTTTCTTTGGACATATGCAATGGCTATGGACTTTTTTTGACAATTTCTTTTTTTTTTCGTTTTTTTTGCATTTCTGATATCCAAGTTAATGATTTTGTTTGACATCAACTATTTGAAAAAATGTATAAGCCATATTAGAAGTTGCATGTAATATTGCATTGAAAGCACACACGAACATGTACTCGGACAATGATACAAAGTATTTTAACTTTGTTTATTGGTTTCTTGAAATAGAAATAATTGTTTAATGTACATAAGCATTGAATTTGTCTTCCAAGCATTCGTTAATGTTTCAAGTGTTTGTTTTCAGCAAATGAATATTCTCCACACACCCATAACTACTATGATTGTTCAGATTATCGTAAACAACGCATGACTCTATGTATAAGTATAGTCTTGAACCAAAAAGTAATCTCAAGGTCGTATAGTTTTGAGTTGAAAATAGCAGATTCCACACCCCCCTTATCCAATTTTCTGTACCGCATTTCGCTTGGACCCATCCAATTTTTTCTTGGTAGCGAACCCCAATCACAATTCCAAATTCTAACGGCACCAAATTCTTTATCCAAACCTTTACTCCTCTTTTTGATAACCATGAACATGATCGTTATTACGATTTAACTTTTTTGGTTGTTTCAAATTATTGCTGTCACTTATACCACTTAGGACTATGTCATTCAAATGGCTAATTTGCCGACCTTACTATTGTTGTACATGCTTTTCGTCCAACTTTTGATCATTAAAGAAGTTGGGGAAATAAAAGGACTTGCAAGTATTTTAGTTTAGGGTGTCACTAGGTGGGTTGCTGATATGTTAACATGAATGATGCTACATGAAAAGGTAGCAAGTTAATGTAAATAAATCATTTTCGTAAAGATATGCATGTTACATTCATATGCCCAATTCAAGCCCGATGAGAACGGTGTCATAGTTTCCAATTTCCAGTAGCATAAGATATTGGATTGACGATAGGGTAAACGAGAAGATGAGAATGTGCTCAAAATAAAGGAGAATGGAAGGAGGAAGAAAAATTGGATGCAAAGGACAAATGAAGTGGTGAATGAAACTTTAGTAAAGTGACGATTTACATCACAGTTTCTATAAAAACAACAAAAAATGAATATATCTGCAAGTACAGTGATAACAACAACATAACCCAGCCGTTTAACTGCCTTTCTTCTATATGTCCCTCTATGAGTATATTCATTCTTCTTCCACTTTCTGTAAACCGTGTGTGTTTGTACCTACTATTTTGCACTAAACAAAATTAAAACATGCTTTGCTTTATACACGCCCAATGGACGTGTTATAAATACTGGTTGAAAATAATAAAAAAATCATAAAAATTTTCTTCTTCAAATTATAAAACTAAACGATCGGTTTTTCCACTATTGTATGGTTATACCATAATGTCAAATTAGTTAACAGAATGATGGTAGAGGAGATGAACATAATGTAGCAAGTTTCCATTGAAAAATAAACGAAAATGATCTTACATATGCGCTGAGTGCAAGCTAACTCGATACATCAGTTGCATTTTATTAGCCTTTTCTTTTTTCTTCTCCCCTCTCTAGCGTTTTATGTTCGTCTACATTTTTTTGCAACATCAAATAAACATGGCTTTTCTAATCTTAGTTTTGTGTTTTCCTTCCAATTTGAAATCCGGATCACAACAAAGAACATAATCTCCACCGTACGTACAAAGTCCAATCCAACGATTCAAATCAGTTATCCGCGTCATTCAAATATCATAATCTACATTATAAAAGTCGACCTCTCTTTATCGAAATCCGCAACTAACATTCCCCCCAAATCTAATCAAATCCCTAGTTTTATCCTAATCAACTCGAAGCAATGGAAGCCGGTGGAAAATCAAAGAAGGGCGCCGGAGGTAGAAAAGGACCAAGCGGACCCAGAAAGAAGGGCGTCAGCCGATCTCTCAAGGCCGGACTTCAATTTCCCGTCGGTCGTATCGGCCGATACTTGAAGAAAGGTCGCTATGCTCAGCGTGTTGGCACCGGAGCCCCTGTTTATCTCGCCGCCGTCATGGAATACCTCGCCGCAGAGGTTTGTTATTTTTTCAATGCAACCCCTAATTTCTTCAAATTCGGTTAAACATCTGTGGTGTTAATTAAGGTTTAATTATGATCGTTAACAGGTTTTGGAGCTAGCTGGTAACGCAGCAAAGGACAACAAGAAGAATCGCATTATTCCGAGACATGTTCTTCTTGCAATAAGAAATGACGAGGAGTTGGGAAAATTGCTAGCTGGAGTGACCATAGCACATGGTGGTGTTTTGCCCAACATTAACCCTGTGCTTTTGCCAAAGAAGACTGCTGCTAAGGAGTCCGAAACACCAAAATCACCAAAGAAGGCAGCGAAGTCCCCCAAAAAGGTTGCTGCAAAATGAGTTTTGGTTGGTTTTGGAATTACATGTTTATATGATGTGGTAAGAATATGTTTTCTCTTTGTTTTGATTTAGTTAATGGAACATGTTCCTTTTTAGTTTTAACGAAGATATTCATTCGAGCACTTTCTTCTGTCATTTTTGGTGTGTTGAACTTACACTTTTGGTTGAGTCATTTCTTGCTTTATCTGAATAAATGTGAGCTTGGAAATCTGCGTAGTCAATGTGCAATTCTGGGCCCCTTGCTGATATCAATATTAGGTTTCTACTCGAGACATGGCGCCACTTAAAATTTTACAATGTAGCAAACTATTGCGTGTGATTGCTTTTATAGTATAAGATGTACGCTTTTTGATTTGAATGATATGTTGGATTGTTGTAATTTTTCAAATAATAGTTTTAATGATAGGAAATATTGGGCGGTTATCATATGTTGTAGGTTCTGCTGTGACTGTCAATGTAGTCCATGCTACCGCAGTTGAACTGATAACAACATTTCACTTAACCTTGTTTTTTGTGTTGAAAGCTTGTTTCTTGAAGAACAACCTATTTGTTTTGACTTTTGATAAATCAAAATGTAGTTTATTTAAGTCGAATCAAATGAAAATTAGACATTACTTTAGTTATTTGGTTAAATACATTGATTTGATTATCAGCTATTTATCGTTTTATCATATTATAAATTCATGCGACCCTGATTATGAAATATGAATGTGACAATAGTATTAGTCAATGAAACACAATTGTTTTCCCTAAGATCAATGTTACGTTCTTCTATTTTATAGACTTATGTTATCACTTTTGTTTATTGTTGATATTTTGAGGTTACGTGTTATGTTTATCATCATGTTGACATTTAGTTGCAGCATATGCAGATATAACGATTTCAAAATACCACCAATAAACGATGGTGATAACTTAAATTTGTAAAATATATCGAATGGATTTCAATAATGAATCCTTCCTCTCGTAGGAAATTGTTATGTTTCATTGATTAATCATTGTTGTTTTGTTCATATTTCATAAATTGGACGCGTTTGTAATATGATAAAAAGGTTTGTAGCTGATAGTTAAATACAACCATATTTAACCAAAAAATCTACTCATACGTGAGCAAATAGAAAATGTACATGAAAATCTAAAATTTCTTTTAGAACGAAAGAATTAAGTTAGTATAAAGATTAAGCAGAAAAGGACGACTCTATGGAAAATAGTTTATTCACATTTCACACCATCTTATATATTACAGCCTTAGGATGTCAGATAAAATATTCCCACTGCGTGTATTATGCTGCTGAGTATAACATAAGTTGATACCGCATATTATAGCTCAAGTGGGCTTCAAGGCCTAATAGCCTGTATTTTTTGTTTCAAGAAGTTATCTGCTGTACATATAAATAGATGTGCATGCTGTACATATCAGAAGCATCTTTTGTATCATCACTCTTCAATGAAACAAAATATCATTCAATTCATCTATCCGCAAATCTTTACACGGTGTCGGAGCATATCAAGCTTAACAGCATCTTCAGCAAATCAGTGTCAAGAAAGGGATATATTATTAGAGTCAAATTCATCATTTGATATTTAAATAACCCATCAAAGAAGTTTTCATCACTTGGGTTATATGAGAAGTTGCTTTTGAAAGTCTGTCGTGGCAAAGAAATCACTTGAATTTCTGGTTGCTTGGAATTTCCTTTAAAGAAAAAGGGAGGCAAACAGATTCTCATAAGAAACAGGAAAACTCACAAATCACAAAATTCCAATTCAAAAATCAAGAAAACAGATCAAAACAGCAAGAAAGGTAGTGCCATGCCAAAAAATCTATCAGAATTGCTTCATCATTTAGATTTGGCTACAACATACTTGTTTTTCCTACAGAAGGAAGCATTTTTTTGTTCCCAGAAAGGAAGATTCTGACTTCTCAAGGCAGTTCTTGTATCTAGAATTATCATCCTGGCAGATGGAAGTTCTGCCACCTCAACAAATTCATCCAATTCTCATAGATTGCCACAGAAAATCTCAACAAAACCATTATTAGCCTTCATAGTCAATTAATCATTGCCCAGCTTGAAGAAGAGAACTATCTTCTTTGGAAAGTCAAGTAGAAACAACAGTCATAGGCTATGGTCTTGAAGGATTTCTTCTTGGTACTATTCCCGTTCCATCCATGTTCATAACTGATCAAGAAAACAAATTTGTTAGTAATAAAAATTTCATAAAGTATCTAAGGCAAGATAGCCTAATATGCTCATGGCTATTATCTTCCATAAGTATGAAGTTGCTACCGCATGTGATTGGAAGTAAAACCGCTAAAGGAATCTGGACAACAGTTGAGAGAATATTCAATTCTCAATCTGCTGCCAAGATCATGCACTATAAAAGACAATTACATAGTACCAGGAAGGACAATCTGTCCATGAGAGAATATTTAGCAAAAATCAAAGCAACTTGTGATTTACTTGAGGCAGTTGGACATAAAATCTCAGATTCTGAACAAGTTTTAATCATATTAAGTGGTCCGAATGATGAATGTGAAGCAGTTGCAGCAGTCATATCGTCTCAAAGAACTACATCATCTATAGAAGATGTGCATTCAATACTTCTTGCACATGAAGGGAGAATAGATTTCAAGAAACCCATTGATTCAGATATGTCCATTAACTATGCAGCAAACTACATGGGTTAAACTCAATACGATAATAAGCCCGATCAACAAAATCAAAAAAGCAATCGGACAGTTAGAGGAAGGGGCAGAGGAAGATGGAATAATAACAATAGATCAAAATGTCAAATATGTGAAAAGGTGGTCATACTGCCCCAAAGTGTTACTTTAGACTTGACTTGAATTATGTTCCAGGACCGAATTCAAATAATCAAAGGAACAGTAACTACAGTGCAAATATGGCACAAGTGCAACCAGATACAAGTAATCAAACAGAAAACAACAGAAATCAAATTACAATGCCTGAACACATTCAAGATGAAGTCTGGTATCCTGACTCCGGAGCAACAAATCATATAACAAGCAATCTTGACAACTTGAACCTTGGGAATAAAAAGTATAAAGGTAAACAATCAATTTGCATGGGAAATGGCGAGTCTATTAATATCACTCATTCTGGAAAAGCTCACATCAGAGGTTCAAGACAAATACTCTTGAATAATTTATTGAGAGTGCCAAAAATAAAGAAAAACCTTATCAGTGTTTCTCAATTTGCCAAAGACAATAATGTCTATTTTGAATTCTTTCCTAAATATTGTTTAGTTAGTGACATACTAACTAAAAAATTCTCTTGCAGGATGATGCAGACAGAGGGTTATACAAATTCAAACTAGTTAACTGCATCAATCATGGAAAAGAACAACAAATTTGTAATCTATCCGAGGTCACTCTAACAGAAAACTGTAAAAGTATTTTAGATCTATGGCACTTCAAGCTTGGACATCCAAATGTGAATGTTGTTAAATAAGTACTTATTCCATTACCATATGTTTGCACTTACTGCCAGATGGGTAAAAGTCACAAGCTAGCATTTAACAAATCTCCCACTGTGTATTCAAATCTATTGGAGTTAGTTGCTACAGGTCTATAGGATCCTGCCCCAATATGTTTAAATTATGGTTATAGATATTATATATCATTTATTGATGCATACTCTAGGCATACTTGGATCTATTTTTTAAAAGCTAAATCTGAAACATACAATGCTGTAGTTCATTTTATATCTCTGGCTGAAAAGCAAATTGGATGTCAAGTTAAAATTATTCAATCTGATGGTGGTACCGAGTATAAAACACTCGGTAACTATTTTAATAAAAGGGGAATAATTCATAGAACTACATGTCCCTATACATCTGAACAAAATGGCTTGATTGAGAGGAAACATAGACATATTATTAAGACATGATTTACTTTCTCTATGGAACTTCAAGCTTGGACTTCCAAATGTGAATGTTGTTAAATAAGTACTTATTCCATTACCATATGTTTGCACTTACTGCCAGATGGGTAAAAGTCACAAGCTAGCATTTAACAATTCTCCCACTGTGCATTCAAATCTATTGGAGTTAGTTGCTACAGGTCTATAGGGTCCTGCCCCAACATGCTTAAATTATGGTTATAGATATTATATATCATTTATTGATGCATACTCTAGGCATACTTGGATCTATTTCTAGGGTTAGGGCTTCCTCCTTCCTCGTCGACGCTTCTTCAATGGCTTCTACCCAAATTCAGGTATCAATTTCTAACATGTGTGTGTGTATATAATACTTCAATATCTTACATATTTCAGTAAAATCAATCCTTGTTCATACATGGGTTTCTCTGGTACGAAATGATTTATTTGATGAATTACCTGGAGTTATACCTAGCATTTTAAACAAGTAGTACTATTGGCAATGAAGATCATACCAACCTTCAAACCCATGGTCTATCCAAAACTAATGAAGAAGATAGTCAAAAAAAGGCTCCCGAAGTTCATTGTAGAAGAATTGGAAATGGTGAAGGGTTCTTTCGAT
Source organism: Allium fistulosum (assembly GCA_030737815.1). NCBI lineage: Eukaryota > Viridiplantae > Streptophyta > Magnoliopsida > Asparagales > Amaryllidaceae > Allium > Allium fistulosum. The sequence continues at coordinate 61,520,198 of CM060906.1, read as the reverse complement.
TTTACAGGAATCAACCAATATACAGTCAATTATGTGCATCATACTAGCGTATTAAAATCATCAACCCCAATCAGATATACTAATGACTAGAATGCTGAATTCGCTTGTACATTCAACTGTTATATCTTAGCCTATTTCACTGATATATATTGATTTATATTATCTTATTTACACTAAGAGAATGATCTTTTACACAGCTAAGCGAAGTGGAGTGCTAATTGGTTCTCACGTAATCAGTGTAAACCAATAAAATTATAGCATGGTTAAAATCTAATCTTCTATTGTAAATGAGTGTTTTTGTCAAATTTCAGGAAGAGTCTGGTTGGCTTTATGTTGTGCCATGAGGAATGTACAAATGTTTGACATATATATATAAGGAACACTATGGCAGTCCTGCAGTCATCCTCATTGGAAATGGTGATTTTCTTTGGTTACTACCGTTGTGAATTTTTACTACGAAGTTTTGCATTGTGTAACATGTGGAAGGTGATGCAAGAATTGATGATCCTGGTAATATAACAATTCATGAAGGAGTGAAAGACATAAGAAGAATCAATTACTATAAAAAGTACATCAAAGAGGTAAAGGATTTAGCCTTCTTTTAACATTTGTCACTTTCATGTTACCAAATTATTTGCTCCAATATAAACCATTAGTGCGTTTATTACTGGTTTAAAATCTTGCTTCCACGTCATCATCGATTTCATTTATCACTGCGTTTATTACTGGTTCAAAATGTAGCATCTAAATTCTAATGGGTCTTGTGAAATGGTTTAAAATTGTTTTACACTACCAAAGTAGTAAAATTAAATGTAAGACGGTTCTGCTGATAAAATGATTGTGGATTAGTTTGAAGCATACAATGTTATAATTTTGTGACGACTTTCTCAGAATATTTAGTTCCAGTGTTTAAAAGATTTGGTCTGAAACTCTATTGCCCAAAAGTGCTACTTGTACAATGTTGACCATAAATTGTTTAACACTAGGTACCAGTACTCAAACCAAATCGATGTTATGATAAATAAATAAACAAAAACTTCCTAAATTATGGTGTAATCAATAAGACCTTGTTTATGTCACCGTTTGGTGATTGTTGGCTTAATGCTTTTTGACAGAATGTTTTTTCCCCTTCTTCTTTCATCTGTTCATGTTTTAAACTCTATTATTTCACATGGGTGCTTTTTGATAGAATGCAACGTTGGGCGCTCCATCGTTGGTATTCGATCCAAGTAGGATAATAATGTGGAGTTCAAGGTACATTATTTATAAATCTTTATATCATGAATGACTCTACTTGTACTGAAATTGTTTGTATATATCATTATAGGTATGATGATGAGTGCTAACTAAACTTGGGCTTACTCTGGCAATGGCTGACCTGAACTTATAAGGCAAGCTTCATGATGCCCGAACTTCAAGTCAATAGGAGGAATGGAACAAGATTTCCTTCAAGCACTACAAGTCCAAAAAAACTTTTGCATTGCCCTTTTTTATAATGTTACATCATTGTTGGCACTAGTTGTGTAAACTTGGTTGTCTTAAAACTACTGTATCTATATAGTTATGGATTTTATGTGAACAAGGTTATTTTATTTAAAATATTTTATATCGAATTGTTTGTATATCATATTTCATTATGTGATTAACTTGTTTTTCAGTTGTTTGAATGTAATAATTATATGAGTGATTGTTGGTTTCGTACGAAAATATGTTAATCATTACTATATAATATACGTTGTGAACAAAATGAAGTGGAAACCGAACAAGCTACCAAAACGAGGGAAAAATGCATAAAAAATCAACAATTTTTAGCAATGTTTATTAAATGCTACTAAAATATACATTGTAACGACCCACAAATCCGCACGATTCAAGCTGGTAGTAAACCACATATGTCCAATTCAGATTGAATGAAAAGACGGATAGTTATAGGAAAGAAAGAAGAAAGAAGGAGAGAAAAGAAGAAGAGAAAAAGAAACCGAAATAACACAGAATCTCACAATCGCAGCGGAACAACATATAATATAATATCAGTGATCTTTACAAAAGAGAAACTGTAGTATACATGCATCCATCAGAGTACAACAACCAATCACAGTCATCAGCCTGGATAGTTATAACAACCTGTCCTCACAAGTGCTGATAATTTCAACAAAAATGCAGCGAAAAATAAACATATACGTAAATACAACATGAAGACCTCCAGCTCGTCACCTGAGCCCCAATGCATCCAAAGCAATATGTAAATATACTCGGTCTGACCCGAGCATTATAATAAATAACACCCGAGTCAGTCTGGTAAACCAGCATGAGAAAACACATCCAATTGGAATTTTAAAGTTATCAAACTCTTATCAAAATAAAGGTATCTTGTAAGACCACGCCGCACATAAACACGGACGGGATTTTACTTTACGATAACCAAAACATTTTCTATAGAAAATCCAATGATATTATAATAATGTCTAGCGATTTAAAATAAATATATAAAATAGTTGAAATGCTTGCATCTCACGTTTCATCATAATTGGACACAACTAAGTCCGTAAAGCTCGTATTAGAGAACGGCTTTCATACTATGACAAGGTAAGAAACTACCTTCTGATGGTACATCTCTAGATAAAATGCACCGGGGTCTGGCAAGAACATTTTGTATCCCTGCCATACAGGACCGGCCTACCACTTAACTAGTAGTACCGAATATGATCACCGCTTTCGTTAATGGGCCCCGAAGCATGCATGAATGGATAGTAATCGATCTAGATTTGGAATAACCATACCCTGATGGGAGCGACCCACATGGCCCTGCTGCATGCTCGATTTTGTCATTTTCCGGTTCATGAGGTTTGAGGCTACATTTTACCTTTATATAGCACTTCTCATTTGGAATGCTAACACTACCTTCCAAGCAACAATGCAATGCCAGCATTCATCCATACAAGTTCGTTCTGGGACTAAACGAAACCGAATTCACCATTTCTACTACATCCATGTTGGAATCATCCTCAGGATTAGTAGCATGTATCCCTTGCACTTCAAAAGCTCCATTTCGATTATCTTTGAGATATTCCAATTCGAACCGCTTATGCCGGTTCGAAGTGGTTTTCGGATAACAGATATGATCCCGGTCCCTTCGGTCCGACAATGTTAGTTTATAAATTGGTCAACATTTGATAGTGGTTATTTAACTATCAAATAAACAAACAATCCAACCAAAGATCAAATTTCCAAAGGAAGCAACACTGGTTAAGCACCAAGCAACACTAAACCTCTTTAATTAATCTTTTCATTAATTTAAACACTTTCAAAATATTTATCTCAAAATATCTTTACGAAGATATATTCTCAAACCACATTTAATCTTTTTATATTTGGAAAACAATTCCATATAATTATCTCAACGGTATAAGTAAATTCATAAACCATTTCATTTTAAACTTTTAGATGATGCCCCCATATACTTAAATCCGTAATAAGTATATTTACAGCTTTTGAGGAAACTTCTTATTTTCCAAAACACACTTTATTGGGTCAAAAAGAACGTTGTGTAAAACAGCGTTACTATAACCCAATACACTAGTATAGAGATCCAATTTTTTATATTTAATATTAATTCTCAATGTCGAACTCAAACTATTAGTTAATAATGAAGTCGATCAAGTTGGGGTACCATTACCTCTCAGACCGTGAACGAACAATATTCTCAGCTTCAAAATGGAGTTAAGTTACACACCTCGAAACTTAACATCAGATATATGATATAGATATAAATTCTGTATACTATAAAACATCTCCTTCCGGAAATCATCTACTATAACAATAGTGTTATAGTCTATATCTTCCTCACTTCCTCAAAAACATTTATTACAACAAAAATGTTGAAATCCATTTCTTCCTACCACTTAACACATTTTAAATCACTTTTAAAACCATTAAACTCCATTTGAAAATATCACTTTCAAAAAATTCCTTTAAAATATTGTTTTAACTTTTAAAACGTAAATATATTTCCTTAATAAAAATCCATACTTAAATTCCAACATAATCATTTTCGTATTTAAAAACTATATTTATAAATCTCTTTCTATTTTATAAAACTTCTTTTTTGTAAAATCCATTTATTTATAAAACCCCACTTATAACTCTATTCCTTTAGAGATCTCATTTATTCATAAAATCCCATTTAAAACATCAATTACAATCCCTTTTTTTAACATTACTTCCATATTTATAAATTTCTTTTATAAATTCCTTTCTATTTATAAAATATCTTTAACATATCCAAATTTATCCTCACTTTCAATTTCCAAAATAGAATCAACTATTTTTCTAAAATAACATTCCACGTCTTATTATAAATCCACACTCGTGATTTATTTCTCCAATTTATCCAATAATAAAAGTTTCCCTTTAATTTAAAAGTGACCATTTATAAATCTATCCTTTTATTAATAAAATATGATTTTACAATCTTCACTTTATTTGTAAAATGTCACTTTTATAAATTATCACATTTATAAATTTCCACATCTATAAATAAATCTTAATATATGTATGTGTGTGTGTGTGTGTGTCACTTTATATAAAACGGTTAATAAATATTTATACCAAAATATTTCTATCTTCTTTTTAAAACCGTATTCCTTTATTATAAAAGACGGACTTATTTTTAAGATTTTAAAAGTCTTTATTTTACAGTTCAAAAACCTCTATTTAAAATATTTTATAAAACTATTAATTTATAATTCCCAAAAATCATACCTTTTATTTAATTTAAAACAAATTCTTCTTTTTATAATTCAAGAATAATTATTGCAACATATAAATTTTTGAAATCACTTAAAATCTTTTAAAAACTATATCTTCACTTTATAGTATTTCAAAATACTAAAAATATGGCACAGTGCTACTATAGCATTAAATAGGGAAAAAACATCAATGTCATCAAATATGGCACTCAACACATCATATAGCAAAGTATATGAAAAGTAAAATCAACAGTGTGAGGAATCCAGTTGGGTCCCTTCAATCTGTCCCCCTACATCACATATAGTATATAATCATAAAATATAAATCAACCGCTTCGAGGCGGGATCGTATGCAAAGGGTCATCCCCACTTATACGGGAATGTAATAGGGTCCCATCCGCTCTAGGGGCGGAATATATCCAAACCAACCAATAAAATAGTAAATCATTAACAGTTAACCAATAATTTCCAGTAAAATTATCTACACTTATATAAAAATATAAGTGGGCCACAGAGGTGAGTTAACTCACTTTGATTCCAGTTTTTGCCAAAACGCTCCGGTTTGAATTAAAATTGAATAGGCATTCAATTTTAACCCAAATTCCTACTAGCTCCAAATCCATCCAATCCAACTCCATAACATAGCATTCGCTGATACGATCGCAATGCAACTTGTCGCGTTCGATTTGGACATCGTATGAATTAGAGATGAATTAATGAATGTTAAGATTATTTAAATTTTAATTAACCAAATTAATTAAGTTTAAACTTAACTACTTTCCTCCATCTTACGTAACAACTCAGGTTGCGCTTTCGTGAACCCAAACTCGACGCGATTCAAATCGATCGCCGCCGCCGCCTCACATCTCCGTTCGCCGCCGCACTATAATCGAAGGACGCCACGACCTCGAGCTCCGCCACACCACTGCTCCGCCCTCCCAATTCGCCACCGTTCACCATAAAATCCAACCCAACTTCCGCCATTTCAAACGAGAACTGCCGCCGCCTCTGTGCCTCGCGCCTCATCTCCACCGTTCAACTTGCTTGCCTTGACAAGCTCTACAAATTTGTAGTTGAGGTCGAGGGTTGAAAGTGGATGGAGTGGCTTCGTTGATTATCGATCGTTGGATGGAGGGAAGTTTGAAATGGCGGCTAAGGGTTTGTTAGATTATGGTTTGCAAATGAAGAAATATGATGGCCTTATATAGAAAATTTCCAAAGCACTATTCATCCCAAAAAATTTGAACTTCAAACGAGGCGTGCCGCCTGACATTCTATATATAATACCCCTACTATGAACAGAATCGAACTAGTATCGAGACCCAATTCCATCATATACAGAAGTTAGCTTTTCAAAATCAAATTATATTAATTTAAATTCCTTTAATTAATTTCTACGCGTTTCGAACTTGCATGACCAAACGATACGTCCGATCACCATGAAATTTGACGGCATACTATAATTCACTATTACAGATCCAACGGAACTGGTTTCGTCCAATTCTGAGACAGTGCCCCGAAAGGTTATTTTCACACGTTAATTAAAATTATTTTTTATTAAATCAGCTTATTCACTTTTAAATTCAAAAGTTTACTATCTTCATTCTTATTCAAATAGAAATTAAATCAACTTTCGAAATCTTTTTTTATTCACATCAAATTCAAGATTTAATATTTTTAAACAATTCCAAATATTCAATTTAACAACTCAATTATCAAATAAATCATTGAATTTGAAATATAAGTTGTTTAACTTATAAAACTTTTCAATATTTAAAATCAATTAAATATTATAAATTCAAATGATTGAAATTCTGGGTCGTTACATATATGGTGGCAAACAAAAAACGCTACTTTAATATTATATTAGCGTCAACAATACTTTTTAGTGGCGTTTATACAGCGCTACGATAAAAAAAATTGATTGCGTTTTTAATACGCTGTAATATGTTTTTGCTAGCGTTTATGAAAACGCAACGGAAAGTCTTGGGTTTTTAGTTGTGTGTTTTTAACGGCGTTCTCTAAAACACTACCGTAAGTTATGATAGCGTTTTTTTGTACGCCACTAAAAATACTTTTTGGTGTAGTGATGATAGACAACATACAGATGGGCATACACCTATAACTTCATCCATAAGTTTGCTCTACACTGAGAATATAAACTTGCTCTAAACCTAGCATTACCTCACGTAAATATAAAATCAATATCCTAGTTCCCATCACTTGAGCGACGTCTACTTACATGAATAACCGAATAAATATCACAACGGCATTCCATGCCACCGCGTGATCGTTTATCCACTGCTCATAAACTACACTCAACCTCCACAATGTTCTATATAACGATTCTAAGGAATAACCGGAGAAATATTACCGAATGCCCCATCCCAAACAGTATTATAACTTCGTTTATTCAGATTTCTCGTCAAACAGAATTAAAATATCACAAAACCATAAAGAAGGATGTTATCACCCTATCATATCAAAATCAGAAATCAAATCAATATTGATGGTGAATCATTCATAACAACAAAAATCAATTTGGAAAATAAGAAATCATGAAAGTATAGCAAAATATCATTTAAATAAATACGTAAAATAAACATCTTGTACCCTTAATTATACATATAATTATAAAATAACCTTTAAAATGCATATATTATTAAATAGAAAATATTTATTATTTCCAAAAATTTTATAGAATTTAAATAACTACTTAAAACCCATTATAACTTCCTTTTCAATAAATTATTAATTTAAAATAAAACTTTTCTTCAATAAAATATTATATTCTAAAACTAATAAAATTGGTAAAAATGTCAAATAATCTCACCTCATTTATATAATACCAAAAATAAAAATTTAACACAATAGTTTATTTTCAAATCCTTATTTATATACATCTAAAACATTCATAATCACTTCACCAGTTAAATGTAACTTATAGAGATTACTATAATGAAATTCTATTTTTAAATAGGTTTATAAACTTCCAAAATAAATATAAAATATTGTAGCATAATTAAAGAGCTTTTCAAAACATATTTTCGATTACAAAATATGGGATACATCAAGGTTATGGCAATTTTATCAAATGATACAAATTCTAAAACAAAATATTAAAAGCAGGTCCATTCCTTTAAAACATCAATTTCACCAAGAAAACCTCAAATTTTTTCATAACTCTAAAAACAAAAGTTGTTCCATTTTATCATAGATTTCTAACGAGAGTTAGATCATAGAAAATGGATAAGGGAATCAAAAGTTATGGCCAAAACATTTCTGTGCTACAATTCTTAAATCCCAAAACACAAGCTTGAGTTATTACTTCATATTCAAACACGTTTTAGGCTTTGCAAACTTCAGATTGTCAGAAAGTGATAAATACAAAAGCCGTTCATTATAAAAATACATTTCAACTGAAAAAAACTTCACTTAAATTGGATCATAAAATCAAAAAATATTATAGTGCTTCATCTCAGAACAAAAACTCATGCCAGAGTTGTTACTTCATATTCAATCACATTTTAGCATTAGAAAACTTATAATTTTTATAAAGTGATCAACATAAAAGTTGTTGCTTATGAAAATACCTTGCATCTTAAAAAATATCACTTAAATCCGATCAAATTATTGAAAGTTATGACAATTCTATCACAATACTTCCAATATTCCATAATTCAAAACACTTCAATATCTCACCAATCAATCAAAAGCAATGCACAACATGGATTCAACAACTAATCAGTGAATAAACAATCAAAGACACTTTACAAGCATGAAATCAATAATTTAGACATAGATTCGTGAGTGAGACACACTCACCTTAGTCATAGCTTGTTTAATAAGCTTTCTACTTTCGCTTTCCTCTTTAATTGCAAATTCCACAACTTGACCAAAACATCAACTTCTTCATAGCCATAGGTGTAGTTTGGTGTTGAGTTACACATATATAAATTTGAGAATTTAGAGAATTTTATACTATTTTATTTTTGATTTTAAAGTGGAGAAAGGTTTTCTAGTTTTTCTTTTTCATGAAGTAGAAAGCGAGAAAAAAATGTAGGAAGAAGCTTAGATGATACATTTTCATGATGAATGAAGAGTTCTCTAGGCTTAGGAATGAGTTACATATGAAGATATAGGTTTAAGTTTTGGTTTATGGGCTTAGGCTTTATGTAGATTACTTAAACATTTATTTTCTTCTTCTTATTCTCCTTCTATAAATTTTTACTTAGCACAAATCAATAAAAAAAATTCAAAATAAAATTTTATTTTCATCTCTTAAGTGACTACCTGATATTATGGGATTTTATAGAAATCACTTAATCATCAAATTCAAAAATTACCTAAATAATTCCAAATTATTCTTATTTAATCTTTAAAAATCCATTTTAAGTAGTACTTAAATCATTAATAATTATTTTAATTGATTACTTATTAACATCGGGTTGTTACACCATGGACGAGGGAAGAAGGAGAAAAGGAAAAACGAACCAAAGGAATTTGTTATAAGGAAGGAATATAAACCTTTCTAGTTCTTCTTTAAAACCTTCCCTTATTAACTATTTATTGATTTTCAATCAAGCCAATTCTTCCCCTTTCCTTTGCAGGATCGGCCAAGCATGTACCCCTGCATGAACTAATTTTCTAAATAACCCATTATGTAATTAACTGTATTTAAAGAAGGTAAAATACATACTGATATCGTATATTGATACGTGCATATATATAGCTTTTACATACATATCCAAATAATTACTAACAACACCCAAAACATCAAATAAATTAATATTTAATATTTCTTAAATATTTATTTATAATATTTTATAAATTAATTAAATCATGTGGTTTTTCGAAGAATTCCCAAATACGGTTATGAGGCTCAAAGGTGTGAATTCAGTTAGCGATTAATTTTAAACAATTCAAATATTAACATTCAATGTGTCACCTTAGCCGGTGGTGTAACATTTTGGCCGATTTCATCGCTTATAGATCTTTTGGGTTAAATCTAATTTTACATTTTATTAAGCAGTACCTTTAAAAACGATAATTTACCTACATTCTCTTCGTCAATGCTATACCACTTTAAGATTTATGGAATTTGGTTTTGGTGAAAATTCTAATATCATCCATATTTAACTCAATTAGTCCATATAAAAGTCCTTGGTTCAATAATAATATTTATTATTAACCACACTACTCTAGCCAGTGGTTTTGATGAGTTGACTGCAGTTGATCATGATGCTAACATCACAACTGAAGAGGCGAATTCCTTATTGAATAGTGCTTCACTTCCAAAACTTCAACCCAGACCCAATTATAGTCGCTCTATGAATCACCATGCCATGGTTTAATTATAGTCAAAGTGGATTATTCACATTAAAATTCCACAGTATTCTTAAGTTGAGGGAACCATGTAACTTTGTCCCACTAGGATTTCATGTTTGGCCTGGTTGTTATCAACCAAGAGGAAACTCTTAGACGAGTCATTTTATAGTTATCCAATAACTACAAGTACGTAACCCCTTTGTGCATGAATAATACATTGTCCAACATTTGGAGAGCGTTACACACTCTGGTCTCAAATGATGAATGTATATCATTTTCTCGATACATCTTGACCGGTAATATTTAAAGCGAAATGTTATTTTATTTTTTGATTAATTGATCATAGTTGCAACCATTAGCAACTACAATCACATAACATTTTATTTAAGGATTTTATTATTATATACTTTAAATTAATTACTTAATTAATTATATCACGATATAACAGAGTATATAAAGGGAAAAAACATCGTTACTATGAACAAGATTGACTGCGGAGTTAGATATGTAACAAATTACATAATTACCCCTGTGACATATCACTAATTCTTTTATGATATACCAAAAGCATATCTATGTTATAACAAATATTCATGGTATTCATATTAAAACAAAATACATCTATTTTCTGTCAAACTAAAAACAATTATTATTTCATAAATAATATTGAATATGCATAAAAGTAACTTTTCAAAACTTGATGCGCTCACCAACAAGCAACCTATGGTATGCTTCCACTGTTTCCATAGTTACAATAACAACTTTTGAAATACGAAGCTCCATATAATCACTTATTATGGGCTGTTAATTTCTACTATAGTAACCATTATATAGTCAAAATTTTCAAATCAAAAATATCAAACCCAAGAAATGGATCTTATAGAGAACAGTTTTCTGTAGGAAAAATACCTTTGGAAGAGAAGCCATATTTCTTTTTCCTTATTAGCCATCTACAAATATTTATACATTCATTTATAATGTCTATTCGTGAAGCAGAGGTAACCATCCACTCCCTCTTCCCCTAAACTGTTCTATGTTACACCCACTCTCAAACTTTTGCTTTCTCTTTTAAATGGTTGTGTTTCTCAAAAGAAAAACCCTTTATTACATGACAACATTAGATTTCCTTACACCCACTAAAGGCTGCACGATTTCATTACCATTCAAATTAACATTCCATCTTAGCAAAGTAGCATAGAGCTACACCATTTCCTTCTTAGCAATAGCAAAGAGCTTATCATTTCCATGAATGTTATTATTGAAGGCAATGGACCATAAAGCAATAACCGTTATCATTAGAGAGAAACGAGGAAAACCTTTTTACCCATTCTCACTTGACCTCAACCCATTATCTCCAAGACAATTCCCTATGTTTTAGCCACCCCTAGACCTTCCCAAAACCGAAATTTTGCAGCCCTAATGATGGGCCTTAAACCCATCTAAACCCAAGCCAAAATACTATGCAATTAAATCTTATTTAATCGCTTGTCGATATTGTATATCGATCGATATATTTATAACTGTTATAAATATATATAACATTATTTATTTATCAAATCATATTCAAATTTTATAATTAATATTTCATAAACATTAATTAATTTAATTAATTTGTAACAATTATAAACTAATTAAATCGTTCGGTCTTAAGAGAATTCATCATTTCGGCTGTGTAACTCTCGAGTGTAAATTTGGTTAGCGATTAACATTGAACTATTCTAATGTTAACGTTCACACGTCACTTAGCAGGTGGTGTGACATTATGGCCAAATTTATCGCTTACTCATTTTCGGTAAAATCCAATTTTAGTTTAATAAGCGTTACCCGGTTGTGACATTTGTTTACACTAGTTCTCTTCGTCAAAACTATATCACTTTGGACTTATGGAATTTGGTAATGGTCAAAATTCCAACCTCATCCACATTCAACTTTATAGTCCCAATACAAAGTCCTTGGTTCAATAATAAAAATTATTATTAATCGAAATGCTCTAGCCAGAGACTTTGACTTTGAGTTGATTTGAGTTGATTGTGATACTAACCGCATATAACTGAGGAGACGAATCCTCTCCCGAATAGTGCTTCACTTCCATTACTTCCACTCGACCTAACTTTAGTCACTCGATGGACGTCATGCCATGATTTGGCTATAATCAAAGCGGAGCTTTCATATTGAAGATCCACAGTATTTTCAAGTCGAGAGAACTATGTAAATCAGTCACATCGATATTTTCTGTTTGACCTTAGTTATATTAACCAACAGAAAACTATCGAGTGAGTCGTTCTAGAGTTATCCAATAATTATTAGTACGTAACCCTAGGTGCCCCCAGTAGTCATGAGTAATACACTGCCTAACATTTTGAGGGCATTACGTATTCCAGTCTCAACGGATACATCGATATCCAGTCTCGATGCATCTTGACTATGAACATTTAAAATGGTATAGTTGTTTCGTTGTGATAAATTACTCACAGTTACAACACTTTGTAACTACTATCACAAAATATACCATTTATGGATTTTTCTATTAAATATACTTTTAATTAAGTTAGTTAATTAATATAATCTCATTATATCAAGTATATAATAGGAAGAAAATACCTTTTATTTCGAACAAGATTGGTCGACGAGTTAGATATATGTAACAAATTACATAATTGCCCCTAGGGCATACCCCTAACTCTATCAATCTCCCACTTTCACTTGGGGTCAATTATGGAATCTAATTCCAACTTCTGCAATCAGTTTTCTCAAAACAAATTAGGTCAGTCCCTTAGTGAATGGGTATGTTATTATGTTTTAATTATCTACTTTGTTGATTAACTCTCTCTGACACTGATAAACTGCCTTTATCATATGGAACAATTCGAAGTATGTCTTTCGACTTCTAGTGAGCTTTAAGTTCTATCATGACCAATTTCATGACATTGTTATCTTATAACAATATTATGGGATTCTCAACATTTGGAATCATCTTTGGCTCAATTATAAATTTGTGCATTTATATCTATATACATTGGTTTATTGTAGCGCTATTCAAGTTAATGTTCTCAACATTTCGTTGAATCGTCCACGATCACCTTTGTTTTGAAGCATTTTCAAATTAAAGATTTTAACTTGAATTTTATCATTGACATGTTATACTCAATATCACTTATAAAAGTTTGTGTCCAAATGTTCCATTATAACGAGTTCGTTGTTTCTATAAACAATTCTCTAGTATTTCATAAATACGCGAGAATACATCAAACAACCATTTAGTGATATCAATTTGGATTTTATATTTTCTCCATGTATCAAATACATAAACAAAACACAATATCATACATAACATAACCTGTATGATAATTCCTATTGCTAATGCATAAGGAATCCAACTTACGTTTTTTTTAATAGGGTGCTCTTGTATATCATTTTGGGACAATCCCTATATCTTTTATACTCACCATAACAGATTTACAATCCAAAATTGAGTATTAAAACAACTAAAGTTGATTTTAATACAAGCATATTGTTAAAATCAACAATGTGTTGTTTACTTGTAGTTTAGAAATATCAATGTACCTTTTAACGTTCTTTCTTATGAACACACGCTTCCTCTGCACTTTGATTGAAAATCAAACTATTTGATATTTCTATCAAAATACTTATTCAATCTTGATGCTTATATAATGATACATTCGTATCATTTCTTGGATCATATCCAAAGACTCACAAACCCAATATCGCTCCCACTGACTTTGAGGCATTTTTGGTTAATATGTGTAAACGGCTTACTCTAAATCATTATTTAGAATTTTCTATTTCAATACATAAGTACCAAACATTAAGTCTTATCGAGCGATAATTTTGTGAGTAAATTTGAATTAACTTGAGCATGTTGAATACCGAATCTGTTATGCTGATTTCAACAATTGAAATTTGCTATATTATTCTTATCAACGTTGCTTATTTAATTCCAACCATATCAGTCTTTCCAATAAAGACACAATCTCGGCTGATGGATCACATCTCTTTGGTTACGACCACCAAAATCATATTTTGATAGCGTACTTGGAGTTCTTTCAGATCTGCCCATCATACCATATAGAGTCAACAATCTTAATAGTTTAATTGAACAACCAAGGGTGATGTATACTTTTGACATTAATAAGAAACTCATAGTTTCTCTTCGATGTACGAGAATACTTATTAGACATTCTAATGTTATGTGTTCATTTAGGTTAGTTAATTTCACTTCATCTCATATAATCAGTTCTATCTATGGATCAGATCCAATTCCATTTAACTACTAAAAATTTCTCAAATAAATTCCTTCACAATGAAGTTGATATATCTTGAAACAACAATTTTTTCTCGGTGCAATAGAATAGGTATTCATAAACGTTTTATGAATTTTTTTATTAATAAAACTGATTTGATTTAAGTTTACAAAAATTATGTTTGAAACATAAATATGACAGCCAATGATAGATTTTTCAAAATCCTTTTGGGGAGATTCATACAAGATCCCTCATGAACAATTATTACGTGCAATCTTTCGACTTGCACAACCTGCCAACTCCTTGGCCTAGGATATGTTGGGATTTCTTACAAACCCTTATCTTGTATGATTTTGTAAACTGTTGTTTAGATGAATAATATCAACCTTGTGTACTACTCTTAAGTACATGACCTTATAGAAAGAAACTAACTCAACTTCACTCACAATTAATCGTAAATTGTCCAACAATGTCTGATTACTCCTTATCGATGCATCATTATGTATCACATGGAGGAGTGACTTTTGAAATTGAATCTATATTCATTTTTAGGTACATTTGGAACTCTTTCCAATATACTCACTTATTTGACCAAATCAAATCATTTTATTCTATTGCATGTTATTTTATTTACTTTTCTTTTATATTCTATGATTTTATCATAAACTTACTACATGTGTATCCAATACATATGTACGTGTTGGTAATAAATCATCGATGAATATAACAAAGTATGTGGAACCCTTTTGGTATTACTAGACTTGTGATTGCATACATCAATATGTATTAATTCAAAGAGTTCATCAACTCCTACGATGCTCCCACTGAATGGGTGCATAACCATTAATTGTTTGAGATATAATTAACCTGTATCATATGATTCATAATCATATAGTAAAATTATTTCTCAAAACTACGGCTTAGTCTATAATTCCAAAACAACTATAAATAATATTAGACACATATGTATTTTTATTTCATCACTTTACTATGAAAACAACTTCCATAATATAGTTCTATTTCATAATGAATGTTCATAATACTCATATTGAAATATAGTTATATCTATTTTTCTGTCAATACCAAAAATAAACATTATTTCACAAATAATGTTCCGTACATTTTATGAAAACAATTTTCGTAATTTGATGCGATCATTAGGTGCTATATGGAATGCTCCCACTATTTCCGCCATTACTATAATAACGTACTAAATCTAGAGGTTCACCATTCACTTAATATTGTTTACTTATTTCATATGCTGTAGCTAGTTTATAGTAGAGAGTTCTTTGATCATATATCTTGAACTCAAAGAAATAAATGTTATAGAAAACAATTTTCTATATGAAAATACATTTCGGAATAAAAATCATATTCCATATTCCAATATTAAGTATCAATTAGTATTACAATTCTTGTTTCAAATGTTTCTCTATGAAGCAGAAGTGACTATTCATTCTCTTCATTCCAACTTTACCCTAAATTACATCTATTCTTATACATTCGTTTTTCTTTCAAATGGTCAAACTATTCAAAAGAAAACCTTACTACAATATCATAACAAACCTTTTACAAAAGCGCATTCGATTATTCTTAACATCTAAGACATCAAATATGTCGCACTTCATGTAAGCCGATCAAGATGACATTTCAGCGATCCAGTTCTTAGATGTATCTCGTAGTTTAAGGTCTTGTGTTACATTAACACAATATGATCCTTTTGAAATAATTCAAGTTGAATACACGATCTTAAAATACTGTTTATTGGCTTACTTCGAATGAACTAACGTCATCGAAATATTGTACCCTACAAACTATGACTGTTCACCATATAACATTTATATGAGAAAGCACGTGGATCAAATATCCATAGTCTTGAATTGCATTTAGAGTTCAAAAACTCATAAAATGCAATACACGGTCTAAACCAAATAAACATATAAGTGACCAACATACGAATGTATTAAGTAGTTGAAATTAGGCACTTGCATGGGTATAGAAACATTATATAACATGCAATTAGATTTATTAGTAAGTATATATTATATTTCTATTTGTCAACTTTCAATTCAGTTTGTTTATATATGTTAATTGACAAACGTTTTATCTATCATATTAAATGCACAAATTTATCATTGTAGATAATTATAACATTATATAGCATATGCTCTTACAATATTAGAAAAGTTAAATGCTACCATTTCATTTTTCTAATAATGCTCCCACTAGTCTTTTATGTTTCTCCAAACCCTAAGATGAAACATAGAAGTCTTACAACTTCACTAGTGGGTGTTAGGACTCGTTTGTTTTGGTATTCTGACCTTGAGTTTGCTCAACAAATCATAGCCCCACAAACGATGGATAACTCCTTATCGGTCGTATCACATACAACTCCTAACCCATTTTTCCTTGTTCTAATATCATTTCGACCTTGAGTTTTCTCAACAAATCGAAAGAGATTATTCCCTCATACCTACCATATCATGATGGCCTAAGTATAGTATATGTACCTTGAGTTTGCTCAACAAATACATATGGTTATCTTACCTCATCTGTTCAATATATTAATAATACTACGCATAACATCCTTAGCTTGAGTTTGCTCAACAACTAAGGAGTATGTAAGTAATTTATTAATATATATATGGTAGAAGACAACATTATATTGAAGATTCATAATCTTCAATATATATGTATTGAGTGATATCGACTTATAGAATAATATACGTCTTATGAAATACCCCAGCGATTCAAGTGTCAAACACATCAGAAGGTGACGTTTACTCGTACAACTATTTGAGTTTGTTATTGTATATTCCGTTGTATGACACTGTGGAGCCTTGACAATGTTTGACTTGCTATTATTAGGGACAGTGTATCGGTTGAGTTCATTTATCAGCTGTATAAACTCTATTATTACATTGTATAATTCTGTGAATCTTATACTCTGATGATTAGTTCACATTGTTATTACTGTCTTGACTATTTTATATCTATGTTGACTATTATATTCTATTTGATGCGATGTGAGATATACGACAAGTTATTTGGTTATTTGATGTTTTCTTTTTCTTCTTTTTCATTCTCTTCTCTTATATTTCCTCTTATTTACTTCTTTCCTTTCCTTTAACAACCGTTATGCACCATAGTGTATGGCGGTCGTTACAAGTATACACCAAAATTTACTTTACATACACCATCACTTTGTCAAAAGTACCATTGTTTTCATCTTCCTTCTTTAAAACTTAAAACTTGTTTCCACGAAATAAGAAATTTCTAGCACTAATGAAGTTAAAATTAATGAAATGAACTTTGATTTTTCCGCTAGTATTGTAAGTTATCTACATTATTAAAAAAACTTAATTTCATTAAAATCAACCCTAATTTAGCAAAGAAACTAAATATTTCCAAATTAGAGCAGTTAGTTGTGAAAGTTGTCTTAATTGATACTTTAGGTTTTGTAGTAAAAAAATCATTATTTTTTCAAAAGAATGTATGGAGTTGATCGTATCATTGATTTTAATGTTTAGAAAAAATGTTTTAATTTGATGGATTATAAGAAAAAGTCTAAAATTAAGAAGAAGGGTAATTTGGTAATATATTTTTTACAAAACAATGGTGTATGTTTAGTGATTTATGGTAAATGAATAGAATTTGCCTACAATTTATTTCAGGTTCATTAGTCACATCTTAGTTCAGGAAATCCAACTTCTCCATAACATGGGATCGGTTCAGGTTTAGCCTATGTATAACAAAAGGAGAAAATGTTCCTTGAAATTGAAGGATTCAATATGACTGCCATAGCATGTGAACGAGGCAAAACTAATGGCTGTAAGAAGGGTGTTGCAATGGTTCCTGAGAAAAAATGATTAGATTCATTCAGTTGCATTGTATTTTTCGAACCAGAAGTACATGATAAAAATTCATGGGTTAGATTAGTACTATATAATTAAGTGTACCAAGCGTTCACTTTGTGCTAAACTATTTTTACATGTTTTAAATCCTTAATGTCCACAATAATCCATGAACTATATATTTGTTTTTAGTACAACCGAGGCATTACTTGTTTAAATTAGTGCATAAAAATATATGTTGTGTAACGATGGTCGGACCAAGCTTCTCATCTCCAGTACGTGGTGTACACATATGAGTTAGCACATACTTTATTGTAACAAAAGGAATTACCAATGTCACGTGTCTACCAACTCATATTTATACACCACTTCTCCTAGTTATTTATCGATGTGAGACTATTCTAATTTCAAACTTCAGCTTTGATACCACTTGTTATGTAGCGGCGGTGGACTAAGCTCCCAATCTCCAACGCGTAGCGTACGCATATGAGTCGACACACAATTTATTTAAAAAAAAATGAATCTCCAATGTTACATGTCTACCAACTCATATTTATACATCACTTTTCCAAGTTATTTAGCTATGTGGGACTATTTCAATTCCAAACCGTCGTTCCTCCTTGCCACATACGAGACAACCTAACAATACAACTAAACAAATGATATATATTTGAATCGGATGACTTGTAGCATCAAATGAGCGATTCCATATTTGAAAAGGAGCATGCAGAACACTCCTCAATATAACGAGCTCTTTGATGAAGTAGAATATTATATTTTGACAGTAATATTATTCTAAAGTTAATCATATATTAATATTTATTCAACTGCAGATTGTTTATATGAATTAAATTTTTTTATCTTATTTTTCTAAATCGACGACATGCAAGTGTTTCTCAATTGTCAACTAACATAAAAGTCATTCGTACATATATGTTTGTTATATTAAACTTCCCAAAGAAGAAATAAAACTCCGAACATAAAGCAGTTATTGCAACAAAAACATACAACCAAGTGGTGAACTGAAAAAAGAAAGCATAAGCTAATACATATGCTTGATTCATGATACGGTAGTTAATTTAAAAGATCATTGAAAGAATAATATGATCATTAGTGATGTTTGTCCACTAAAAGTCAAAAAGTGTGGAGTCGAAATGACATAGTATTCTCTCTCTTCATGTTGCTAATATACATATTCTCTCCTTTGATGTATATGCTTTCTCCAAATAACATACATGTTTGTTCCCTTTTAGTACTACCAATATGTTATTGTAATGTTCTTGTAATTTGCAAATATATCCTACCAGTTTCTCGTCTTTTTAGCTCATTGTTGTTATAATCCACATATTCCTTGTCTTATTTAAACTAGCGTGTGTGTGTATAGATGTATATATGTATGTATGTGTGTGTGTGTGTTTATATGTATATATATGTATATTATATATATGTGTGTGTGTGTGTAGGTATGTATGTATATGCCCACATATATGTTTACGTATATGTATGTATATCATTTTAGCATTTAATTGTTAATTGTTCTTCCTGATATATATTTTTTAATCAATTTTAGTTTATGTCTCTAATAATAGGAGTAATTTTTTTTCAAAATCTCACCATTATGCGTAATGAGTATAATCTATATATAACGAGGAAACTCCAATTTGAAGCTTTTGAAATTGCGAAAAACCCTTTATAGATCAATAATATACTAAGGCCAATATGGTCATTTTCATCCATTCATGTACACGTTATGCGGAAGTTCTTTCAAACAACTTCCGGTTATCTCAATTCCAAATCTAAACCCTATCTTTATTTACCTCAGTTCCAAATTAGGATAGACGGTCTATCTGTTACTTCTTCGTGCTTGCTAAGACTTAAGTACAGCTCCAGTTTCCATTACCCTACCTAAATTTGGTTACCGATGAAATTATGCTTACTTTTTAATTGATTGATAGCAACATATTCATTTTCTTTCTTTGCCAGCGATTAAGATGATTAAAATGGCAGTGAAGCTACAGAGAATGTGACGCCCCACCTCTATGCCCACGCTAGCCAAGAACACTACTAGGTAATGCCGTCGACTAGCGCGGAGGATGAGGCTGTTGAGGAGCGACCATCCGTGTAATTGCTTTGGGCGAGTACTGATATGTTAGATAAAATAACTTACATTTCTTTTCTTGGGGAAATCCGACATATCAAATACAAACTCGAAGCTACCACACAGTGGCTATGAGTCCTCTGGAAACAAACATAGAAATAAACATAACACAAATCAGTCACAGACATTCATATCACAAAGGCGGAAACAGATATGAATATATAACACAAAAAGGTGTACATCAGAGTAGTGGTCAAAAAGATCCACAATATCACAAAAGAATAGATACAAGTGCTAGACAAAAGAATATGTATACATCATAAAGTCTATATCTCGAATGTATAACAACAAAAACTACAACTATTCTGTAGTTAGACAAAAGTCAGAAGATGATCCAGATAAGGAGTCAAGTTGAAGCACCTGTAACATCTTGGTCTGACCTGAGTATTATTTAATAAGAAAATAATAAACGGATCAGTCTAGCTATAAATATCAGATAAAGAAATGAGATATAAGCAGAGATATAATAAGATCGTAATGATAACAATAATGTCATACTAGAACAAATATGATTTAAACAACAACAAAATCATACAATATCTCAAAAATCTCAATGCACCAAAAAGAATGTCATATTCTTTATTTTATTCACCAAACCACAAATATTGACAAATATATTAATGCCAATCGCATAAAGAGGTGAAACACAAATTCTAGAAATCACAACGAGAAATCCAAAAATCACAAAAGGGGGAGGCCTATCATAAACGGGAGCATGAAAACTCACCAACACGTGTATCACAAATGGAACGCTATTCCATGGTCGCTAACCATAAAAATTGAGCCGAAGCTCCATAAACGGTCCGAAGACCACGGGTCGCTATCCCACCAAATTGAACCGAAGTTCCACAGAAACGGGGTTTAGTCTCCCTCGTAGACAAATAGACATCGCACATCGCTAGTCTAAATCACAAAATGATCATCATCGATCAATAAAAAGTGTGAATTACACTAAGCTAGTAAATATATGAGTTTAGCTTCATGTCCCATAACCACTAGCTTAACTTAAATATTTACGAACAAATTGTAGATTTCCACTCGAAAATTGTCACAAGAATTTCAATCGAACAAGTCCAAAAATTAACCGACGAAGTAAACGCAAGCGTTTCATACCACTTGTTTTGCTAAGCCGTTTAATTATATTTTCTCATACGAATGAGGTAAGGTTTGTATATACTAATAGATTAGAAAACGGTTTTATAAACGATCTTTGTATTAAAAATAGAGTTGAAATCATTTTTGTAAAAGAGTTTGAATATTTACTATTAGTATGGAAACCTTGGTATTTAGAAGTGACAACTCACAAAATGATTGTAGAAACAATCAATCACAAAAAAATCCACATTCGAAGATGTGAATTGAATCCAAAGAAATCGATACCGAATCCATCAAAATGGATATTCTCAAAAATCCTGAAGAAGAAGTCATCAACGTCAATAATAGATGATAACAACAAATGGGAATCAACATGAATCGATAAAATTTGGAAATCAAGCAAAATAAGCAAAAATAGACATAATAGGCAAAATAGGAGTAGGTCGGTCGACTGACCCACTGAGTTCGGTCGACCGAACACAGACCCGAAAAAATCCGCGGGATGCTGGTCAGTCGACCGGACTCAGTATGCCAGTCGACTGGACTAGAGCCAGAGAAGTGTTCTGTTAGCAGGTCGGTCGGCTGGGCCAGAGTTCCGGTCGACCGGAACCTGTTTCCAGCACTTCCAAGCCTATCCAAGTGAAGACCAAAACTCTTCCCAATTGCAACCGGACGAGCAATGACGCTAAGGGTTTATGTCAATCGACAACCCGACCCTATAGGCTCTTCGGTGCACCACAAAAAGCATGATTAAACATCAAAGTTATGATTTTTAAAGATTTGGCTTCAAAACACCAAAAATTGAAATATTCACCAATTCAATCCAAATCAATTGCAATTGCACATGAATAAGAGTTAGGAATTCATACCTAACATTCAAAGATAGTTAAAGACATAGATGTGAGATAAAAATCTCACCTTTAAACCCAAAAACAAGGAAGGAGAAGCTTGAAAACAAAGGAGGATCAACCACTCTTCAATCCCAACTCAAGAAGCTTGAAGTTAAGCTTAAAATAGAAACATTTCCTAAATTAGGTTTAGGAATTTTTGAAATTGAAAGGAGAACGAGTTGGGGAAGAAGAAGAGAATGCTTACTAAAGCTTCTTCTTGAATTTGGAGCTAGAACTTGATTTGCAAATTGGAAACTAGGGCTTAGGAATTCTAATTCTTTTTCTCTTCCTTCATTTGTATCTAAAGCTTGAGTTGTATTAGGAAAATGAAATGAATGAAGAGAAGGGAGGGTGAAGCTTGGGTCTAATGGGCTGAAACTAGACCAAAGCCCTAAGTGAAAAAGTATCAAAATTTCACTAACTCCAAACATATCAATGTTTATACTCAAAAAGGTCGCAAACGTCATTTTGAACTCAATGGGGGTGGTCTCGAGTCTCAATTCGACTGTTTACGAAAAGTAGCTTTTCGGACTAAAATCCGACTAACGATACCATATTTAAACAAAATATTTAAATAGATAATTGTAAAATATGCGGGTTGTTATAGAGAATCTAATCCATTGGTAAATATGCAAAATCTATATTGTTTTCTTATTCATATTTATTCAATTACCATGTTGCATTTTGCAGTTAACGGCTTTTTTCTTATGCCAATAGTTTATAAACTACCAACACAGGGAGACTTGGAGTTTGCATTAGGTAATATGCTACTAGACTCTACAAAACTGAAAGTTAGCATCGCTAATTCTTATGTAGACATCACTAACATTTAAATTTATCTTTGGCCCACTATATTATTTACCATAAGTTAAATAGATCATGATCGGAAGAACAAAAAATGGTATTGTTTCAAAAGTTTATGCATGTGTTCTTCTGCTTATGTAAAAGGAAATGATACGAGTACCTTTACAACATAAAATAATTATAACTTCAAGTTTATTTTAACTTAGCAGTTTTGGATAGCATTTTTTCACTATCAAATGTAATATGTTGTATTTTAATATTCAAAATTTTGGTTTCTACATGTATATTTAAAAGCCTGACTAATTTTAGCCATGAAAAGAAGTTGCTAGCTATTTTCTTTGGACATATGCAATGGCTATGGACTTTTTTTGACAATTTCTTTTTTTTTTCGTTTTTTTTGCATTTCTGATATCCAAGTTAATGATTTTGTTTGACATCAACTATTTGAAAAAATGTATAAGCCATATTAGAAGTTGCATGTAATATTGCATTGAAAGCACACACGAACATGTACTCGGACAATGATACAAAGTATTTTAACTTTGTTTATTGGTTTCTTGAAATAGAAATAATTGTTTAATGTACATAAGCATTGAATTTGTCTTCCAAGCATTCGTTAATGTTTCAAGTGTTTGTTTTCAGCAAATGAATATTCTCCACACACCCATAACTACTATGATTGTTCAGATTATCGTAAACAACGCATGACTCTATGTATAAGTATAGTCTTGAACCAAAAAGTAATCTCAAGGTCGTATAGTTTTGAGTTGAAAATAGCAGATTCCACACCCCCCTTATCCAATTTTCTGTACCGCATTTCGCTTGGACCCATCCAATTTTTTCTTGGTAGCGAACCCCAATCACAATTCCAAATTCTAACGGCACCAAATTCTTTATCCAAACCTTTACTCCTCTTTTTGATAACCATGAACATGATCGTTATTACGATTTAACTTTTTTGGTTGTTTCAAATTATTGCTGTCACTTATACCACTTAGGACTATGTCATTCAAATGGCTAATTTGCCGACCTTACTATTGTTGTACATGCTTTTCGTCCAACTTTTGATCATTAAAGAAGTTGGGGAAATAAAAGGACTTGCAAGTATTTTAGTTTAGGGTGTCACTAGGTGGGTTGCTGATATGTTAACATGAATGATGCTACATGAAAAGGTAGCAAGTTAATGTAAATAAATCATTTTCGTAAAGATATGCATGTTACATTCATATGCCCAATTCAAGCCCGATGAGAACGGTGTCATAGTTTCCAATTTCCAGTAGCATAAGATATTGGATTGACGATAGGGTAAACGAGAAGATGAGAATGTGCTCAAAATAAAGGAGAATGGAAGGAGGAAGAAAAATTGGATGCAAAGGACAAATGAAGTGGTGAATGAAACTTTAGTAAAGTGACGATTTACATCACAGTTTCTATAAAAACAACAAAAAATGAATATATCTGCAAGTACAGTGATAACAACAACATAACCCAGCCGTTTAACTGCCTTTCTTCTATATGTCCCTCTATGAGTATATTCATTCTTCTTCCACTTTCTGTAAACCGTGTGTGTTTGTACCTACTATTTTGCACTAAACAAAATTAAAACATGCTTTGCTTTATACACGCCCAATGGACGTGTTATAAATACTGGTTGAAAATAATAAAAAAATCATAAAAATTTTCTTCTTCAAATTATAAAACTAAACGATCGGTTTTTCCACTATTGTATGGTTATACCATAATGTCAAATTAGTTAACAGAATGATGGTAGAGGAGATGAACATAATGTAGCAAGTTTCCATTGAAAAATAAACGAAAATGATCTTACATATGCGCTGAGTGCAAGCTAACTCGATACATCAGTTGCATTTTATTAGCCTTTTCTTTTTTCTTCTCCCCTCTCTAGCGTTTTATGTTCGTCTACATTTTTTTGCAACATCAAATAAACATGGCTTTTCTAATCTTAGTTTTGTGTTTTCCTTCCAATTTGAAATCCGGATCACAACAAAGAACATAATCTCCACCGTACGTACAAAGTCCAATCCAACGATTCAAATCAGTTATCCGCGTCATTCAAATATCATAATCTACATTATAAAAGTCGACCTCTCTTTATCGAAATCCGCAACTAACATTCCCCCCAAATCTAATCAAATCCCTAGTTTTATCCTAATCAACTCGAAGCAATGGAAGCCGGTGGAAAATCAAAGAAGGGCGCCGGAGGTAGAAAAGGACCAAGCGGACCCAGAAAGAAGGGCGTCAGCCGATCTCTCAAGGCCGGACTTCAATTTCCCGTCGGTCGTATCGGCCGATACTTGAAGAAAGGTCGCTATGCTCAGCGTGTTGGCACCGGAGCCCCTGTTTATCTCGCCGCCGTCATGGAATACCTCGCCGCAGAGGTTTGTTATTTTTTCAATGCAACCCCTAATTTCTTCAAATTCGGTTAAACATCTGTGGTGTTAATTAAGGTTTAATTATGATCGTTAACAGGTTTTGGAGCTAGCTGGTAACGCAGCAAAGGACAACAAGAAGAATCGCATTATTCCGAGACATGTTCTTCTTGCAATAAGAAATGACGAGGAGTTGGGAAAATTGCTAGCTGGAGTGACCATAGCACATGGTGGTGTTTTGCCCAACATTAACCCTGTGCTTTTGCCAAAGAAGACTGCTGCTAAGGAGTCCGAAACACCAAAATCACCAAAGAAGGCAGCGAAGTCCCCCAAAAAGGTTGCTGCAAAATGAGTTTTGGTTGGTTTTGGAATTACATGTTTATATGATGTGGTAAGAATATGTTTTCTCTTTGTTTTGATTTAGTTAATGGAACATGTTCCTTTTTAGTTTTAACGAAGATATTCATTCGAGCACTTTCTTCTGTCATTTTTGGTGTGTTGAACTTACACTTTTGGTTGAGTCATTTCTTGCTTTATCTGAATAAATGTGAGCTTGGAAATCTGCGTAGTCAATGTGCAATTCTGGGCCCCTTGCTGATATCAATATTAGGTTTCTACTCGAGACATGGCGCCACTTAAAATTTTACAATGTAGCAAACTATTGCGTGTGATTGCTTTTATAGTATAAGATGTACGCTTTTTGATTTGAATGATATGTTGGATTGTTGTAATTTTTCAAATAATAGTTTTAATGATAGGAAATATTGGGCGGTTATCATATGTTGTAGGTTCTGCTGTGACTGTCAATGTAGTCCATGCTACCGCAGTTGAACTGATAACAACATTTCACTTAACCTTGTTTTTTGTGTTGAAAGCTTGTTTCTTGAAGAACAACCTATTTGTTTTGACTTTTGATAAATCAAAATGTAGTTTATTTAAGTCGAATCAAATGAAAATTAGACATTACTTTAGTTATTTGGTTAAATACATTGATTTGATTATCAGCTATTTATCGTTTTATCATATTATAAATTCATGCGACCCTGATTATGAAATATGAATGTGACAATAGTATTAGTCAATGAAACACAATTGTTTTCCCTAAGATCAATGTTACGTTCTTCTATTTTATAGACTTATGTTATCACTTTTGTTTATTGTTGATATTTTGAGGTTACGTGTTATGTTTATCATCATGTTGACATTTAGTTGCAGCATATGCAGATATAACGATTTCAAAATACCACCAATAAACGATGGTGATAACTTAAATTTGTAAAATATATCGAATGGATTTCAATAATGAATCCTTCCTCTCGTAGGAAATTGTTATGTTTCATTGATTAATCATTGTTGTTTTGTTCATATTTCATAAATTGGACGCGTTTGTAATATGATAAAAAGGTTTGTAGCTGATAGTTAAATACAACCATATTTAACCAAAAAATCTACTCATACGTGAGCAAATAGAAAATGTACATGAAAATCTAAAATTTCTTTTAGAACGAAAGAATTAAGTTAGTATAAAGATTAAGCAGAAAAGGACGACTCTATGGAAAATAGTTTATTCACATTTCACACCATCTTATATATTACAGCCTTAGGATGTCAGATAAAATATTCCCACTGCGTGTATTATGCTGCTGAGTATAACATAAGTTGATACCGCATATTATAGCTCAAGTGGGCTTCAAGGCCTAATAGCCTGTATTTTTTGTTTCAAGAAGTTATCTGCTGTACATATAAATAGATGTGCATGCTGTACATATCAGAAGCATCTTTTGTATCATCACTCTTCAATGAAACAAAATATCATTCAATTCATCTATCCGCAAATCTTTACACGGTGTCGGAGCATATCAAGCTTAACAGCATCTTCAGCAAATCAGTGTCAAGAAAGGGATATATTATTAGAGTCAAATTCATCATTTGATATTTAAATAACCCATCAAAGAAGTTTTCATCACTTGGGTTATATGAGAAGTTGCTTTTGAAAGTCTGTCGTGGCAAAGAAATCACTTGAATTTCTGGTTGCTTGGAATTTCCTTTAAAGAAAAAGGGAGGCAAACAGATTCTCATAAGAAACAGGAAAACTCACAAATCACAAAATTCCAATTCAAAAATCAAGAAAACAGATCAAAACAGCAAGAAAGGTAGTGCCATGCCAAAAAATCTATCAGAATTGCTTCATCATTTAGATTTGGCTACAACATACTTGTTTTTCCTACAGAAGGAAGCATTTTTTTGTTCCCAGAAAGGAAGATTCTGACTTCTCAAGGCAGTTCTTGTATCTAGAATTATCATCCTGGCAGATGGAAGTTCTGCCACCTCAACAAATTCATCCAATTCTCATAGATTGCCACAGAAAATCTCAACAAAACCATTATTAGCCTTCATAGTCAATTAATCATTGCCCAGCTTGAAGAAGAGAACTATCTTCTTTGGAAAGTCCAAGTAGAAACAACAGTCATAGGCTATGGTCTTGAAGGATTTCTTCTTGGTACTATTCCCGTTCCATCCATGTTCATAACTGATCAAGAAAACAAATTTGTTAGTAATAAAAATTTCATAAAGTATCTAAGGCAAGATAGCCTAATATGCTCATGGCTATTATCTTCCATAAGTATGAAGTTGCTACCGCATGTGATTGGAAGTAAAACCGCTAAAGGAATCTGGACAACAGTTGAGAGAATATTCAATTCTCAATCTGCTGCCAAGATCATGCACTATAAAAGACAATTACATAGTACCAGGAAGGACAATCTGTCCATGAGAGAATATTTAGCAAAAATCAAAGCAACTTGTGATTTACTTGAGGCAGTTGGACATAAAATCTCAGATTCTGAACAAGTTTTAATCATATTAAGTGGTCCGAATGATGAATGTGAAGCAGTTGCAGCAGTCATATCGTCTCAAAGAACTACATCATCTATAGAAGATGTGCATTCAATACTTCTTGCACATGAAGGGAGAATAGATTTCAAGAAACCCATTGATTCAGATATGTCCATTAACTATGCAGCAAACTACATGGGTTAAACTCAATACGATAATAAGCCCGATCAACAAAATCAAAAAAGCAATCAGACAGTTAGAGGAAGGGGCAGAGGAAGATGGAATAATAACAATAGATCAAAATGTCAAATATGTGAAAAGGTGGTCATACTGCCCCAAAGTGTTACTTTAGACTTGACTTGAATTATGTTCCAGGACCGAATTCAAATAATCAAAGGAACAGTAACTACAGTGCAAATATGGCACAAGTGCAACCAGATACAAGTAATCAAACAGAAAACAACAGAAATCAAATTACAATGCCTGAACACATTCAAGATGAAGTCTGGTATCCTGACTCCGGAGCAACAAATCATATAACAAGCAATCTTGACAACTTGAACCTTGGGAATAAAAAGTATAAAGGTAAACAATCAATTTGCATGGGAAATGGCGAGTCTATTAATATCACTCATTCTGGAAAAGCTCACATCAGAGGTTCAAGACAAATACTCTTGAATAATTTATTGAGAGTGCCAAAAATAAAGAAAAACCTTATCAGTGTTTCTCAATTTGCCAAAGACAATAATGTCTATTTTGAATTCTTTCCTAAATATTGTTTAGTTAGTGACATACTAACTAAAAAATTCTCTTGCAGGATGATGCAGACAGAGGGTTATACAAATTCAAACTAGTTAACTGCATCAATCATGGAAAAGAACAACAAATTTGTAATCTATCCGAGGTCACTCTAACAGAAAACTGTAAAAGTATTTTAGATCTATGGCACTTCAAGCTTGGACATCCAAATGTGAATGTTGTTAAATAAGTACTTATTCCATTACCATATGTTTGCACTTACTGCCAGATGGGTAAAAGTCATAAGCTAGCATTTAACAAATCTCCCACTGTGTATTCAAATCTATTGGAGTTAGTTGCTACAGGTCTATAGGATCCTGCCCCAATATGTTTAAATTATGGTTATAGATATTATATATCATTTATTGATGCATACTCTAGGCATACTTGGATCTATTTTTTAAAAGCTAAATCTGAAACATACAATGCTGTAGTTCATTTTATATCTCTGGCTGAAAAGCAAATTGGATGTCAAGTTAAAATTATTCAATCTGATGGTGGTACCGAGTATAAAACACTCGGTAACTATTTTAATAAAAGGGGAATAATTCATAGAACTACATGTCCCTATACATCTGAACAAAATGGCTTGATTGAGAGGAAACATAGACATATTGTTAAGACATGATTTACTTTCTCTATGGCACTTCAAGCTTGGACTTCCAAATGTGAATGTTGTTAAATAAGTACTTATTCCATTACCATATGTTTGCACTTACTGCCAGATGGGTAAAAGTCACAAGCTAGCATTTAACAATTCTCCCACTGTGCATTCAAATCTATTGGAGTTAGTTGCTACAGGTCTATAGGGTCCTGCCCCAACATGCTTAAATTATGGTTATAGATATTATATATCATTTATTGATGCATACTCTAGGCATACTTGGATCTATTTTTTAAAAGCTAAATCTGAAACATACAATGCTGTAGTTCATTTTATATCTCTGGCTGAAAAGCAAACTGGATGTCAAGTTAAAATTATTCAATTTGATGGTGGTACCGAGTATAAAACACTCGGTAACTATTTTAATAAAAGGGGAATAATCCATAGAACTACATGTCCCTATACATCTGAACAAAATGGCTTGATTGAGAGGAAACATAGATATATTTTTAAGACATGATTTACTTTCTTAGCTCAGGAATCTTTACCCTTAAAATTCTGGCCTGACTCATTTAATACAGCAGTTTACTTAATTAATAGACTACTAACAAAGATTCTAAAAGGTGCAAGTCCCATAGAAAAGCTATATGGTATAAAACATGATTATCGAAGTCTAAAGACTTTTAGGTGTCTATGTTTTCCCTACTTAAAACCATATAACACAAACAAATTGAACTTTAGATCAAAACCATATACTTTTGTAGGATATGGAGTAAATCAAAGGGATATAAATGTCTGGATGGCCATGATAAATTTTTCATAAGCACACATGTTGTATTTAATGAGCATATATTTCCCTTTAGCAGTACATATATGAAGACAACAAAGAAGGTATTTAACCCCAAGGCATCAATACCAGATCTACCTGTTTATTCTGATGATTGGAAACAAGAAGAGACTGAAAGGACTGCAAGAGTTCTTGATTCAAAACTCACAATTTCTAATCAATTAGATCATGAACCAGCTGAAACACCCAACTATCTCAGTCCGTCTCCCACACAACCTATTAATCAACAGCAACAAGTTAGTGAAGTAAGTTCAAGCACTCAACAAGACACATCAAGAAATAATACCGATCAATCAAACAGAGAAGAACCACAAGTGAGATCAGGTCACCCTATAATCACAAGGGCAAAGAGTGGTATACTCAAGCCAAAGCTTTACACAATAACTGAAGAGCCAGAAACCTTTGATCAAGCTGCAAAAGACAAAAATTGGAAAGCAGCCATGGATGAGGAGTATAATGCTCTCATAAGGAATAAAACATGAGACATAGTCTATCCACCAGACAATAAAAAAGTAGTAGGATGCAAGCAGACTTACAAACTAATTTTTTTTCCAGGTGGAACCGTGGCTAGATATAAGGCAAGACTTGTTGCTAAAGGCTACACCTAACAGTACGGGTTCGACTTCAATGAAACATTCTCTCCAGTAGTGAAACCAAAAACTATTAGAATTATTCTTACTATTGCATTACACAAAAATTGAAATATTAGACAACTTGATGTCAATTATGCCTTCCCGAATGACATTTTACATGAGGAGATTTATATGGAACAGCCATAGAGATACAATCAAAATATAAACTATGTGTGTAAACTAAATAAGGCAATATATGGCCTTAAACAAGCACCAAGGGTCAGGTTTGATAGACTGAAAATCACTTTAATTAGATTAGGTTATCAGTCTACCAAATCAGACAATTCACTATTCATCAAAGATAGCAAAGAATCTATGATATACATTCTAATATATGTTGATGATCTAATTATTACATGTGATAATGATGCAGAAATTTACAATCTTATTCAATATTAACATTCTAATATATGTTGATCACCTACCACGGGCTGGTCGACCGCTAGCGGTCGACCGTGGGGTAGGAGCGGTCGACTAGTCAACGATGCATGGTGGCTAGGGTTTTCTGCGTGCGAACGATTTAGATTTTATTATTTTTAACCGACTTAAATCCATCGGTTCCGGTGCTTTCTAACCACTATGAATAAAAGCCTAGTCCGCTCATTTTTGTTCACAAATTATTTTGAGAACCAAGCGAAGCTCTTTCAGTCTCTCTCTTCAAAGATTCAAAAAATTCTTTAGGAATTTCGATAAGAAATTTAAGATGATTATTATTTAATTTCTAATTCTATTCTCCTCCAATTTCTAAATTTCTAAATCCAATCTATATACAAATCCCTTGTTGTATATTTTTACAAGGAGAGATCTAAAAGAGATTATAGAAGGAATGACAAATCCAAAAAGAAGAAGAGCTAAGGACCTGTTGTGGGAGAAAATCTAAGTTTTTCTTATTTTAGTAATTGTATAGCATAATTTGGATTTGATATATGCTTTGGGAAATTTTGATTTACGAGAACATCACATTAAAATCTCCGAAATTCCCCCAAAGTGAAATGTGAATTCTTATGTCAAAATCTCAAATATTTTATATTAAAATAATGGAATTTGTGTAGATGTTTCAGTTTTAATGTTTTACATTCTATTCCACTTCTTATCTTTATCTTTGGATCTGATTAAGGGTTTTGAAAAGAATAGATTAAGTAATGGCGTGTAAGGTATGAATTCTTTTGTTTGCACTGCTTATTTCCGCAATTTAAATAGAAATTCTTTTTTTTTTAAATTTCATGCAAAAAGAAGTTGAGTAAAATGTAAAAGTGTATGAATTGTAAGTTTCTATTATTGATTGATTCTATTATTTTAGTATATAATAAATTGGGTATAGATTCTATTTTATACAAGTATGTTGATTGAATTGTGGATATTGGATTTAAGGTATATTTTTTGATATGAAATTGGACTTGTATAAAATTAAAGTTTGATATTTAAACGTTAGTTTAGGGTGCAATCTTCGCACACATAGAAATGTATGTATGCATGCATGTATGTATGTACAGAAAAGTAAATATAAAGACTTTAAAATTTTAACAGATTAACAATATGTATGTATGTATGTATGTATGTACAGAAAAGTAAATATAAAGACTTTAAAAATTTAACAGATTAACAGAAAGTTTCAGCAAAAATTCTAACACACCAATTAAATATAAAGACATAATTACAAATAATTCTAGTATTTCTGAGATAATAGATACAAATGGAATTATGGAGTAGAGAAATACCTTTCTGCTATCCACTTAAGAGCAGGTTTCGAGAGTAATGCGGCGGAGCGAAATTAGGACAGTTTTTTTTGGCTCTCTCAAATTATGAAGTGTAAAAGAAACTAAGCTTGCATAGAGAAATGAAGAGGAAGATTAAGCTGCCATTATTTAAAAGGAAAACTTGCAAATTTCTGAGTGAATGATCTATTCGTCTCTTCACTCCATACAACAATATTTATATTTGCAGAGCCGGTAATCCGGTTGCTTATAAACTTACACCTGGTATTAGTACTCATACATATTTAATTATATCGTACAATAATTTATTCGCCACTAAGAAAAGTAAAGATGTGATGTCTTTACTTTTGGCTAGTGGGTATTTTTTTTAACACGTTGTATGATTCTTCTGCTGGAAATTAGATGCCTTTAATAATGCATCTTTACACGTCAAAAGTTGTCGGCCGTTTGTTTATTTGTCTTCTGGAAGTAGTAGGTTTATACTGTAAGTAGAATACTAGGTAGAGTACGGATTTTTAATCCGTATCTGCCATATCTTCATGTTCTGGACTGTAGTTTATAGCCATTGCTGATAAATCTAGACTTTCATCTTCATCATATGAATCTATTCTATCATAAATTATGACATCTGCTTCTGGATTGAACATGTGAATAGCTGCTGGTAAGGGTAATAGGATTTTAAGTTCCATTTCACCGCATATCTGGTATCTACTACTTTCTGCTTGAAGTACTAAATCCTTCCAATTTGGAGGAGGACTAAGTGTAGTAGCTTGCTGGTGAAATTGCCATGGCATATGAGCTTCAAACCATATTGGCGAACCTTCATAGAGTTGATAATATGCCTGCAAACATCTACTCGCGTGTAGTCTTATATAACCCTTGTGCTTAAAGATAGCCATTCGATGACTAGCTGGTTTAATCCTGTAATTACTATCTGACATAAGAAGTGGAGTTGTTGAACTAATACAAACTACAATACCTTGAAAAACTCGAAGATATTGAGCTGCAATAAAATAAAAGCGCTCTCCAAATCTTTTGTGTGTGTTAGCTGGAGTAGTATGGTGGAAGGTTATTCTTGAAACCATTCCATGATCGAACATATCAACTAGCTCATCTAAATCTTTTGGCAATGTATCAATGTCAACTTGTAATCTAAGCATATTTGATCGTCTATCTTGAACTATTTTCAATTGCAGACCTTGAACTATCTCTTTGTAATAAGTTTTTAACTTATGTTGTAGCATTGCTTGATGATCATTCCATCTGTCGTGTACCATCTTGTCTATTTTGATCTGTATATCTATTCCTGAAACTTTGTATAATTCTTCTAAAATAGGGGCTGGTTTTAATTTTAGATGGCTCGAGAGTTTCTGATAAGAAAGTGTCTTGGGACATCTTGGTATCTGCCTTCTAGCTTCATCTCTTTCTTTTATAACTTGTTGTACTCTCTGTTCCATCAACTTGATTGTTTGTTGATCATAATTGACTCCTCTAAGTTGATCTTCTAAGTACTGATTTTTAAATAAAGATTGATTTCCTTTTAAATAATGTTGTATGGAGTGAAGAGACGAATAGATCATTCACTCAGAAATTTGCAAGTTTTCCTTTTAAATAATGGCAGCTTAATCTTCCTCTTCATTTCTCTATGCAAGCTTAGTTTCTTTTACATTTCATAATTTGAGAGAGCCAAAAAAAAACTGTCCTAATTTCGCTCCGCCGCATTACTCTCGAAACCTGCTCTTAAATGGATAGCAGAAAGGTATTTCTCTACTCCATAATTCCATTTGTATCTATTATCTCAGAAATACTAGAATTGTTTGTAATTATGTCTTTATATTTAATTGGTGTGTTAGAAATTTTTGCTGAAACTTTTTGTTAATCTATATGTATGTATGTATGTAACGTATTAATTGTATAGTTAATAGGTTATTAATTATTATTAAATCCCCTTCATAAAGTAATTAATTGTAGGGGTGAAATAAGAAGTTTCTTATAAGTCCTCAATAATGTATATGGTGAGATGTGTGATAGTATGTTAAAAGAGTGTAAATTATGACTAAGTTATAGGGATGAGAGGTCAGTCAAAAGCACATGAAAGTCTATCCAGCTAATCTGGCTATCAGCAGTGTGACTTTGGAACTGATGTGAGACAATGCCTATAAAAAGTAACCACAGAGGAAGCGAGGTTGGTTCCAAATTCTATAGGGTAAACTTGCCCAGCTAATCTAGCTACCAGTACCTATGAATAGTCGAACTAATATGTGACATCACTGTGGGGTACGAATCTTGATACGAAGGACCTACTTTAGAGATTGAAGGTATTAGTGGCTGTGTGAGGGCCCACCTCTTCCTTATGTAGGAAGTAGTAAATTGTTGGGATTAGTGGTTAGGCACGGTAGAGGATATCTTGGGAAGGGTTCGCTTCAATATAAAATATTAAGTGACCCGAAGGGATTCTGTGCAATGTTACTAGATAAGTGTCAGTGATGATTCTGCCTTGGGATATGTATTAAATGATGGGGACCTACCTTAAATGAGGTATTAAATGGTCGGAGTCTGCCTAATTCCCATTAAAAGGTATTAAATTGTTTGGGTATTATCTCTTACATTGATAGGACAATATTGACAATAGATATGAGTTATTGGGTTGAAAGAGTAATGGTTATGGAATTGGATTGGGAAAGCCTTATGGCTTATAGTTGGAAAAACTTACTATATAGTTAAGATACAAAAGACATATTCTTATTTAAATTATACTGCCTAAGTACTATTATAGTAAAGCTTGGGATTTTTATTCACCAAATATTGTTATTTCGACTCCCTCCTCATTACAACACAGATTAGAGAAGAAGATGTTCATTGAGAGGGCAAAGGCGATAATGGAATTTGTGACAGTTACTTATTTATCTACCTGTCTTATTTCCTTTATTTATGATGTACCCATTAAATGATGTTGTAGCTTTGGAATATTGTACTACGGATAGTTGACGGTTGTTTATGGTATTGTGTTATGTTTCTACGACATTTGAATTTTAAATAAAATGGATATTGTTCTAATATTATATTTTATCCTTCCGATGTTAGTTTCTGAATGTGTAGATAAATAGCTTGTGTATTGTTCTTTATACCAATCAGCACTCAACTTTGGAATGAGTCTAAGTTTCAATGGTTTTTTTTGGTTCGAAATTTAGGCCTGCTTCAAGGCGGATTGTTAATTTGGTATCAGAGCTTAGGTTGCTCGATCAATGGGATAGGTATACGTATGAGTGGTATACTTGTTATTTTTTATAATGTTTTTCAAAAACCTTACAATATAAATATATATACTTATTTTGAATATACACCTAACTCTATAAATTCTGACTACAGAAGTATTGCGACCATGTTCCGAAAGGTGGGCGAAGCGACTATGAGTTGGAAAAATAAATAGAGTTAAATTTATACATCTACCTCGATTATCCCACAGGGCAAAGGTTGTATCGTAAGGAGTGGACCAAGAAGAGCATGACCGCGACATATAGAAGCACCCTAGACGTTGAATAGTACTTGTCTCCTTTGTTGGGCCTAGACTACCTTATGATTTTGGATTTTGATGGATTGCTGATTGAAGACATACATTTCATCCAAATAAACGGGAGATAAGAACCTATATGTTGTAAGTATCTAGAACTAAGAAATGATAGGAGATAATCAGATTTTTATGAAGATCGAGTAGGGGAGAAGGAAAGTTCAATAATAAGGACAACTAAAGTCAATTTCTAAATCCAACCCCATGGGAAAGAATTTGATAAAAAGTTTTTGGTATATAGGGTTTTTTATATTTGAAATTCTTAGTTTAAAAAAAAGAAAAAGTTTTCGCTTAAAGATTTTCGATAAAAGGTTTTCATTTTTGAAATAATGTAAAATAGAGCATAGGTTGGACTCGATAATTTTTCCTATTCCATAATTTAGTAATAACATTAGGAACTTGTATAAAATAGGATTAGTAATCTAGTTAGAGATAATATAGGAGGAAAGTGAGAGAATATGATAGGATAAAGGTTATCCTTGTCTACTCCACTTTTCATTGTTTAAAGTTATAGAAGATATTTTTGGAAAAATAATAATTAATTGGTATAATAATTGAGTTTATGAATATTTTGGGTTAAAAATCCTACTTTTAAAGTGTAGGATCGATTTCACCCTAGAGGGGAGGTGAATAGGGTGATACTACAAATTATAAAAATTTAATGCGGAAGTATATAAAATAATTTCAACACAGATATAGCAGAATAATAGCAGCACAGATAATAGCAGAATAATAAAAGCAGAAATAGAACAATACAGATTTACCCAACTTCGGCAATACCCTGCCTACGTGCTGCCCCCAAGATTTCTACTAGAAATTAAGTAGTCAGATGCTTACACACATAAACTCACGACACCCGCTATAGACTAACCTAACTCTACGCTCAAAACCCTGCCACAACTCAGCCACTGAGTTGCGAATTCTCGAATTACACCACCGTAGTTCGTCCCCCAGTCACACGACTAGTAAATTACAAAAGTTTAAAAAGAAATACAAAGTAAAAAAAAATTAAAACACAAAGCCCCTAATTAAAAATAAAAGCCCAAAACAAATGTAAACCGGCCCAAAGAAAATTAAAATAAATCCCTTTTCTTTTTATCCTCTTGTATATTTCTTCGGCCCGATCCTTTTGAGAGAAAAAAATTGCAGCTTTCTTTTTTCTCGTTCGTTCCGATTTATGGCTTTGTGATAATCTGTGAAGCCGCCGCTTTCAGTTGTTGACTGAATGATGCTTCGAATGCTTTCTTCAATCAATTAGTTGGCTGCTTCTAATTGAGTTCAATTTGGATAATCCAGGTATGTAATTTCTTTATTCCTCACGTTGATATGCTTTGAACTCGATTCAATTCGATTTATTGATTTATTCTTCTGTATTGTTGCTTGAACTCGAATAATTTAAACGCCGATGACGACTTGGGTTTTTATAGGGTTCAATTCCCCTAATTGTCGTTCGAATATATTTATTTGAATTCGTCACTTGCAATGCTTTGGCCACTGTTTTTCAATTGATTGCTTATGATTGATCCTGACCTTTTCAATACATATATTTTCTGATTGCTTGGTTATCATGGCTTTGGTTTCTGACTTGTTCGACTCTTCCTTGGTCACCACGGCTCTGACTAAACTTGAATTTAGTATCGTGAATTTCTAGCATCGTGAATATATGAATTTTGTTACCTCTGTGACTTCGGCACTGTGATAATCTGGATTCTTTCGTCTCTCCCTTGACTTATCAAACTGTTTATAGATTTTGTAGCTCTGGCTTTGACTCGTTTTGAAATTGCTACCTTGAAAATTGTTTGACATTTTGTAACTGAACATTTTGTAGTATGTTGCTGGTGGCCGGACTTGTTTCACTTGTTGAGTTATGTTCATGTCTGAACCTTCATTGATCTGTACAGTTGTTGTTGCTTGATGGACTATGGTAGTTACATATACATATGTATATACAGTGTTGTTTCACCGTTTTGTTTTCACTTGGTTGGTCTGCACTTCAACATGAGTTCATATTGTAACTGTTATTGCTTTGAGCTCTGTCCACTGTTCATCCGAGTCTGCACTGGATAGTTGTTGTGCACTGCATATATATGCATACATATGTGTATGCATATATATATGTATGTTTGTTGCATCATGTATACACTGGACCTGTCTGAGAGCTTATATATGCACTGTTGTTGAGTTTGTGCTTGTTTCACTTCACGGATCATTGGTCCGTGGTATGCATTTTACTGGAGTTTGAATGGTTGAGTATTTTCATGTGTACATTGCATTTTGAAAAAAAACTGCCTTGTAAAAAAAAATAGTCGACCTAGTGTGCATTTGCTTCTATGTTTCCATGCTTGATTTGACTTCAAGCTTTTTGAAACTGCTTTGCCTAGTTTGTCCACTGCTTCATTAATGTTCACTCCTCTGATCATGTACATGACTTGTGTACTTGTCTCTGGTGCAATTTTGATATTTTTATTCATTTTGTTTGGGGCTTTTGTTTCCAGTTTGGGTGTACAGTATATATGATATTTGAGTCTGCTTGGAATTGCCTCTGGTCATTGCATTTTTCTGTGATGATTTACTTGAGTCTAATGTTATTTCATATGTATGCATTTGTTTGCATATAGTCTGGTTGTATATGAAGCCCATATATGTAAGTGTGTTGTGGCCAAACTTATTTATGTGCTTTGTACTTGAAGTCTGGTTTTTGCTTCATTGTTTCTCGTGCACTTATGGTTGCATTCATCTGCTTCGAGTCACT
This sequence comes from Allium fistulosum, assembly GCA_030737815.1. Taxonomy (NCBI): domain Eukaryota; kingdom Viridiplantae; phylum Streptophyta; class Magnoliopsida; order Asparagales; family Amaryllidaceae; genus Allium; species Allium fistulosum. The sequence continues at coordinate 61,480,918 of CM060906.1, read as the reverse complement.
TGTGCATTTTTCAAGCTGTTGTGTTGATGTTCATCTCCACTTGTATACATACATACATAAATGTATGTATATATGTGTGTGTGTTCACCTCAGTTGCATTCCATTGTTTACTGTTTTTGCATGTGAACTCAAATTGCTTCGAGGTAGTTTGCATTGTGTTGGTATTTGTAGTCTTGAGTTTCGTGTACACTTTCATCTGGATTTGTTTTTCGTATTGCACCTGAGTTGAATCCGCCATTTGGTTGGGTTTGACCTTGTGCTCACCTGTCCCTGCAGTTTTATCAAGTGTATATTGGTGTGCACGACTTTGTGGCATGTATAGTGATACACTGTGGATGTCACAAGCTGTTCGTGTATGATGAATTCAAAAATGAATATGATGACGAATAACCCAAATAACTGAGGCAAATAAATTTTTCAAAACACATTTTATTTTACACTGCAAAAAATATTTATTTTTCAATTTTACTGCGTCAGTGTATATTTTGCAGATAACTCAGATGCTGGATTCAGGCTGGAGAAAAGTCGAAGATAAATACGAGTGAATGAGTGATATGTAGTGAGGTGCTATTGTAAATGATAATTGTATAGTGAAAAATTATATTATAATTTGAAATTGGAAATTGTGTATATAGTGAGAGCTCAAATTTGTACTATTCAAAATTGTAATAAATATTTGTTTGAACAAAACATCTGTTTGAATTTAAATTCTGTGTTATTTATTTTATTCAGCAAATATTTATTTAATTATGTGAAAAATAAAATAGTACAATAACAAATACATTTAAATGAATATATATATATATATGTTTATTATCATCAAACAAAAATCATATACTCGCATATTCAACAATCTCCCCCTTTTGATGATAACAAACATATATTTAAGATTTTGAATTTATTAATTGTATTTGATCATTCAATTTGCTCCCCCTATTTGAATGCTCCCTCTCTACAACAAAGCCCCCCTTCATATATGCATGAAAATAAGTAAAAATATGCAAATGAATCTAGATGCAAATAGAAAATACAAAATAAAATATTTGACCTTTATTTTCCAAAATCTTAACTTTTCTCTCCCCCTTTTGTTATCAACAAAAGAGTAATAGTGTTAGAAAAATAGAGATAAAGTGATAGACATTAATACAATATTAATACTCAATCGAGTATAAATATTAGATTTCAATAAAAAATCAAACAAAAATCATAAATACTCTGTTTGACGCATATTCCACTTTAGAATGATAGGGATGATGTCATCATATAAAACCATATAGTTGTGTCTATTTGTGGTATATTTATATCAGGAATTTGAATATCTACGAACCATGCATAACCGTTAGGACTTTTAAATGAGATCAGTAGTATTCCCAAAATTTTAAAAAATGAATTCAAGCATCTTCTAACCACGCATAACCGTAAGGAATTTTAAATGGGATTAGAATCAACTTGTCAATTTAATAACCAATTTTTATATGTGTTACATACATGCATAACCGTGAGGACTTTTAAATGAGCATGAAAGCACATAATAAAAAATTCCAAGTAATTCACCCATGCATAACCGTGAGGACTTTTAAATAAGAGTGAATACTTTGGATGTTTTTATTGCTAAAATATAATAAAATGAAAAACGAATAATTTCCCGTTTAAAATACCACATATTGACATACTATATTGGATTTTGATGAGTGATGGTCGTTAGAAATTTGATAACAATAGAAATGGTCATGGAATTTTTACCAACAAAAGTTATTATAAATCTTGTTTAAATTTCTAAAGAAATTTACTAAATATACCGTCTCAAGTTATAATATATGATTAATATCAACACTCATCACTTTTTCAACCACTATTTATCTTTTCGATAATCAGCAGGGAGTCAGATTAGTTAATGTAGTCATTTGAGATCAAATCCAAAAATAATTATAAAATCAATTTTTCTAAAATCCCTAATCTGAAACAAGGTCAACAAAAAATATTTTCAGAAAGGGGTTTTATAAGAAAAATGTCTACTATTTGAAAATTAGTTGAAACGAAAAATATGCAGATATTTTCTTTGAAAATGATGCACCTACATAAATCATGTTCCACTAGTAATTTTTCTACAAACTAGATTACCAGTGTAATTTGCATCTGAATTTTCCTTTGACTCAAGATTATCATTAGTTGGATGTCATAGACCAGACCGTGAAGTTTGTAACAAAATACCTTAAAATCATTTTTAACATCTTTTAAATGAATTTCTTTTGAATTTGAATTGAAACCGTGTAAATTTACAAACAGTGAACATAGTGTCAAATCTAGAAGCAGTAAGATAAACAAATATATCCACGTGTATCAAAAGTAATCATCAAATAATATAACACCATCATTAGTCCAAACAAATCTATATGAAGTAGTTCAAAGACTCTAGAGGTACATGTAGTGTTCTCGGCATAAAAAGATAATTGGCCAATAATTTTCATAAGTCAGAATCATAATCAACATTTATTATCATATAACTCAGGGCGATGCACATGTAATCTGAACCAGAGACCAAAGCATATGCATTAGAGCATGTATTCATATATGCATACTCATATTAGTTTAGGTATAAAGGCAACAGGGTAACCCAGATAACAGCAATGAACAGTGAAGACCAACATACATGTATATACATGAGTATGTATGCAACCAGAGAAAATTAACATGATTGCATACAAGTTCATGTAGAACCAAACCTCAAATGGACAGACTCATAAACACCAGACCACATGATACAAGTGCACAAAGACAGAAAATGAATCAAGCACATATGGTCAAGAGCAATAGAAAACACAAGCATGGATGGTCGAGCTACAGAAACCACATGAATCAAAGGATTGCAACCAAGCTCAGTCCAGTGAAACAAGTTCAATAAAATGGTCCATACACATGAAAACCCAAATGCAACATCTGTTTAGATATGGGATGCAATAAAGCAGTGGACACAAAGGCAACCCAGTATAACAAATGCAAAGCACTTGGATAAAAAGTGCATATGCAAAAAAAGTTTACTCAACCAGACAAGATCAGTGCACAAGTGAAGCTTCAACCAAGACACAGTGCATGCAAGCATACATATATACATGCGCAAACACACATGTATACATACATACATACATACATATGCAGTGACAACAAGGGATGCAACATAGACCGGTTCCAATTCAATTGCAATGGCCAGAACCAAACTTCATTACAAAAAACTGGAAACAAAGCAAACCATGGACAGTGTAACCAGACAATGGCAAGTCACATGAACATGTACACACCAAACTACAACAACACAATGAAGACAACAGCTCGAATGAGAAAATGCAGACCAGAGTTCAATGGAACAAGACTGCAACATATAACATCAATATGTACAAAGGATGATGCCAGAGAACCACTTCACAATGCAGTAAAACTCAAACCAGGGTCAAGAACAAAACAGACTTCAAGTAACAGTGGCAACCACATAACAATGAAGACTGCAACATCAAAGGAAAAAACAGGCACAAGCTTAGACTCAGATTGTAACGACCCGCTATTTTGGACCATTCAAATCGACAATAAATCCACACATGTCGGACTTGAATAATTCAAAATACCGAATTGTTAATTTAAATTTGGCAAAACTCAACATATGCAGTAAATAAATCAATCACAGAATCACAGACACAGAGTAATACAATAATACGCAGCGGAATAGATAAAATAGTAGTTCATGAAGCTACTATATAAACATCAGAGTTAGGAATAAAATACAATAGAATATCTCAAATACAATGAAGTCTTCAGTACGAATAAATGACCTCTCTGAACAAATCAACTGGAAAGCTGATTGCTGAATCGATGGTTGGATCTCCAAATGAAGCTCCAAACTCCAAGGTGAGTCTCAATTGCTGTATCACTCAGTCTGACCCGAGCGTAAGGCAAAACACAAAACACTCGAGTCAGGATTAACATTCTTATATAAATAAATCCAACTCAAGTGAAATTTCAACTGAAATACAAGTAACTTAAAGGATGTTTGGGATAACCATCCTCTAAGGATCTTCAGGACTATCTACAATGTGGAAATATACATTATACACCGTGGTCATTTCAATTTATACTTCAAGACCCAAATATCATTTCATTTCAAATATAACTATTTTCCAAGATAGTATGTATATTAATTAATTTATAAAGTAAAGCACTTAATTTTCTCAAGTCTCGCAAATCGATTCAAATCAACTTCAAATTCCAGGTTCAAATTTATTCAAAGCTCAATTCATCAATTTAATTCAGTTTCTAAATAACAAATTTAAATTATATCGATTTCAAATACAAATCTGAATCAAGAAATAAACCATTTAAATTTTAATATATTTCAAAGCTTTATTATTCAACAATTTCAAAGTTAAATTTAACAGTTTCATATAACTCTTGGTTTAACTTCATTTATTATTTAATCAGGGAATATTCACTTAATGAATTCAATATCATTTAACCAGCCTTAAATTTACACTTTTTTTTAAAACAAGAAATATTCATTAACTTACTTATAAATCAAACCCAAGTTAAAAATCATATCTTACATCTCAAATTCAATAAGCTTTACATTGGTTTAATTAAATAAAATTCTTTTCTAAATTCAAATTATCTTCCCAACCTTAACTTATTAAAATTTTTACCAAAAATCTATTTTGGAACATAAATTTAAATACTCAACCATATTATATGTATTTAATCAATCTTAATTAAATTAAATATCATTATTAAATCCATATAAAGCATTTCCATTTATATATAATAATTTAAGGCTCAACATTAAATAAAACCATATATTTCTTTCCAAAACCATAGAATTTATTTTCAAAATATTTATATATATGGACCGACGGTGTCTGTATATATACTTATCATAGGGTTAAGTGATATGGATATTTATCATTTCAATCCGAAATTCTAAATATATACGGGTAGATATCATTTCGACCCGTAATCCCAATTTCAATTCAAATGAAAATCGCTTGGGTTTATCATTTCAACCCATAACGAAATTCTCCTATTCTAAAGTCCGTTCGGGTATGTATCATTTCAACCCATAGTGAATTCTATACTAACAAGGAACTTGTAGAGTGATAACAGATAATATAAAATAAAACAACAGGCATATATCATCAATAACAATAGAATAAGAACAACGGGATATGGTGTCATATCCCACAGGTGAACAGTTATAGATAATAGCATATATAACAACTTAAATAACTACAGCAGCATATTTCAATTGTCGTTTCAATTGAAATCAAATTTAATAAATAAAAGAACGTTAATCGTGAGTGATTGCTCACCTTTCGTGGTTAGAGACGAACAGGATGAGATGGGTTACGAATCCAAACACGAATCCCAAATCAAGGCTAGATTGGCATGAAGTTGGACGGCAAAGCTGATAGATCGGAATTTATGATATCAAATCAGAATTGGATTGATTCAAGGGTATAAGTGAACAAACATATGACTATATACATATATAAAATCATGATTTAAATTCAAACACACTTTTTAAATTTAATTAAATATGTATATCAAAATCAAATATTTATAAAAGTCCATAATCTACAAAATGTTTCAAACAATATTAAACATATTATTTATATACCTTTAAACAAAAACCTTTTCGAAATATTAACCAAACGTGTTGTATATGCAAGCCAACAGAACATATTTTATATCTATATACTAACCGTTACAAAAATCTTAAGAAAACTGGATATATATATATACTAATATAAGCTGCGACTATTATAAAAAAAACGAAACATACCATATGTACTTGTGTATCTTATATCTACAACCAACTTAATATATTAATTATATATACAAAGTTACAAACTACTCGTCTAACATTCACTGACCGGCTATATGCAAATTACTATATTATATATACATATAACTAAATCAATATACATAAATATATATATGGGTAAGATTTAAAACTAATATTATAAGTTATATACCCAGTTTAATATACCCTGTAACATAACTGCATTCAATATATATACTTATTTAAATGACTGAAGTAGATTTTCATAACTAAATATACTTAATAATATAAAATTGTATAACTTCATTTCGCACTAAACTCATATACGCCTACATAAACCCATGTATGAAAGTAACAGATATGTATAACTTATATAAAATTCTATACATATTTTATGCAAACTGACACTTTAAAAGTTATATAAACAAACGTTTATATAGACATATATTGTAATCAATTATTATAAACAAATTAATATAAACTAAACCATATGAACCTATACTCAAAATTTAGACTCGCCTTTTACAAACTGTAAAACGAACAGAAATTTGGCAAAGTGTATTGTACATCTGTAAACTGGCATATAAACCGTCACTTTATGTTTCTTTCAAAAATTCCAGAGCAATATACAACATACATTCATGTCTAACTTTATAAAACAATATATGTAGACCATATACTTTTAAAAATGAATATTATTAAAATATATATCTAACTAACGTATGAAAATAAATTATATAAACTACCCTATATAATTTGTATAGACATAAAATAAACTGTCAAAAAGTATAACTCTCATCATTCACATAATATACAACGATACTTATATACAGCCGCATATATATAAAAAAATATATGTATTCTGTTCTTCAAAAACTAATACACATAAATAATGCATACCATCTCTAGTACAACCGAAAGCAATGAGTTTGCTTGATGGAATCAAAGGTGCGGAGGGGTAAAGGTGGTGGGTTGCGTCGGCGATAGTGAGTGGCAGCAAAGGTGGTTCGAGCTGGGTTGCCAAGGCGGGTGGCGCTGCCGACGGCGTTGGTCAGGGGAGGAGGTTGCACGGTGGGCAGATCCGGGAAGATCGGAGGCGTGTTTGAGAGTGGATCCGGAGACTACAAACGGATTGACGAGGCTAAGGGGTAGGTGGAGCTTTGGTGGTCGGTGGATGTGTGGGTAGGCTGATGGTGCGGACCAAGCTGGCCGTGGGCGGAGGGGAGTTGCAGCTCGGAGGTGGTGGGAGGCCGAGACCTGGTGGTGGGTTGTCACGGGCGGAGGACGTGAGGAAGTGGAGGCTGACGTGGCGGAGGCGAGGTCAGGTGGTTGAGCGAGGCATGGGTGCTCTCGGTTGGAAGGATGGTGGAGGAAGATAAGTTTCAGAGCATATAAGAGGAATGGGTTTCAGAAGAGCAAGAAGCCATTTCAAAATTTATGAACCGAGAATATGGAATGAAAATGAACAGTTAAGGATTGAATGCAAACGTTAGAAATTTAAACAAATATATGCAAAGATTGAATGAATGCAACGGTCACACGATTACAATTCAGCTGACTAAAAGATTAAAGCAAATTATTATTGTGGTCCCGGTGCACGTTTCAAATTTTGAAAGGTAAAGGAAGGCGAAAAGTTAAAAAAGTGGTACCGTTACAACGTGCTGTTATCAACATTTTCGTCGCGTATCGGACCCCAAAAATATAGAAAAATATACCGCAGAGATCAGCACGACGAGACTATCAAAACGGTATACAGATATTTGTGGTACGATCATCTGATCGAAAGTCGATAATCGGTACCAGAAATGCTGTTATTTTGCCAGAATTAAATAAACGGAGCAATAGAAATCCAAATTTGACGAAACGAAGACTGATGTTTCACTCAGCAGATGATTTAGAAATTTACTGTATAAAAATATTCAAGTTTGGAAAACATTTTATTTCCATCAAAAATTAACTGACTAAATTGAAATAGAATTTCACAAGAAAATAAACTTTAACATTATCAGATGAAAATTTACCAGTTGCTATATTAAAATAGACGTATTCCAATTAATAAATTTTTATTGTTTAAATTTCACAAAATTTCAATTAATTTAATCAATAAAAATCACTAAAGATTTATGGGTCGTTACACAGATGAACACAATGACTAATACATGCCAGAACAAAAATGCATATGAAACAGAGGCATGAGCAAATTCAAGTGCAGACACACATCGAATGGAGTAACAAAGCATAATGGAACCACATACAATATAGCCTGGATATGCAGACCACTCTAAAATAAGGCTACAACATACATATATACATGTATGTTCACACATGTATATACATAGTGCATACATATGAAGCAAGCACTCGAGCAACAGAGCAGTGCACAAGCAGTTATGAACATGTAATCGAGTGACTATTTTTTTCAAAGAGATTTAGGCATGTGCACCAAAACAATGACAAAGAACCAGTATGCATGAATCAAATCAAGTTGGTCGGAGCACTAATATACATATATACAGACCAGAGAGCAACAACCATGAAGTACACAAGCAAACCATGAAATGACTCGAAGAAATGCAAACACAGACCAGACAGTATCAACCAGACCAAGGTTACCAACCCAAATAAATGCGATGTAACATGAAGTGCAAACAAGGATATGGATACATGAAGTATACATAGTAGCAGTAACAAAATCATGGTTTGAAAGAGAAGGTAACAACAGTAAACAAAAATTCAAAATGCCAAAAATAACAAAGCAGTGTTTAAAAGAAAATCAAGTTGTGGGTCATACATTTTTAAACAGAGGTATATGCAGTAACGTGAACAAGTCGAAGTCTCAAAACTTACTCATTGAGAATTACTTATATATTTTCATGAAGTAAATGGCTGTTTTGAAAGACTTAGGGAGAAGTACGCTAAAATTGAATCACAAAGAGATAGTTTGATAGAATTAAATAAACAGCTTGATCAATTGGTTAAAAACTATCAAAACAAGTGCCCTAAGTGTGATAAGTGTCCATCATTCGAAGAAGAAATTAAAAAATCAGAAATTAAAATTAAGTCACTTGAAAATGAAATTCTGATTTTCAAAGAAAGTGAAAATACTAGGAGAGAAAATTCTATTAAAAGTGCACTCTATTATTGAATGAAAATGAATCTCTCAAAACACAAGTCCAACAATTGTCTACAACCTTAGGAAAATTTTCAAAAGGAGAAAGATCGCTAAATATGTTATTAGGGAAACAAGCTGTTAATACTGTTAGACAAGGACTTAGGTATAATCAATCTGAACGTGTTAGAAGCGAAATTAATCAAGTCAATTCCAAGTGCACGATTTGTGGAAAAACTGGACACAATCACAACAATTGCTGGTATAGACCCAAACACGTGAAAACCATACCAATTTGGGTTCCAAAAGGCACGAATATAAAATCCCCTAAAGTCAAACAAATCTGGGCGCCAAAAGGAACAAATATAAATTGTCTTGGGTCTACTCAAACATATTTTTCAAAATCCTTTGTCACTAACATCCATGGATTTATAAAAACAAATAGGTCACAAAAATCTTCTCTCGTGTAGGTATGGCGGCAGGCTAAGGAACAACAAGAGTGATACCTGTATTCTGGCTGTTCCAGGCACACGATGGGCGACAAATCAAAGTTCCTTAGCCTAGTACAAATGTGGCAGAATCACAATGGGCAACAACGAAAAATTATCAGTAAGGGTAAAATAGGTAACAATACATTTATCTTGAACGATATATTAAATGTGAAAATCTGCACCATAATCGGACTTAATTCAGCCAGTTATGTGATAATGAAATAAATGTTGATTTTGATTCAAAAATGTTGACCAATCATCTTTTCATCCTTGAACTATTTCATATAGATTTGCTTGGACTAACTATATTGCAAGTTTAGGTAGTAAGAAATGTTGTTTTTTATTGATTGATGATTACTCAAGATACTCGTGGATATATTTATTTATTTTTACGGATTCTAGACCTGTCATTATGTTCACTGTTTGTTTACTTGCACGGTTTCAATTCAAATCCAAAAGAACTTCATTTAAAAGCTGTAAAAAGGATTTTAAGGTATTTGTTGCACACTCCATGGTTTGGTCTTTGGTATCCATCTGATAACTTCGAGGTAAAGCGGTATTCAGATGCAGATTATGCTGGTAGTCAAGTTAATTGAAAAATTACTAGTGGAATGCGTTTTATGTAGGGACATTCATTAGTTACATCATTTTCAAAAAAATATCCGCATATTTTTCATTTCAACTAATTTTCAATTAGCAGACTTTTTTTTATAAAACCCCTTCTAGAAAATAATTTTTGTTGACTTCGTTTCAGATTAGACATTTTAGAAATTTGATTTTATATTTGCTTTTGGATTTGATCTTAAATGACTACATTAGCTAATCTAACTCCCTACTGATTATCGAAAAGATAAATAGTAATTGAAATAGTGATGAGTGCCGATATTAATCATATATTATGACTTGAGACAATATATTTAGTAAATTTCTTTAAAAATTTAAATAAGATTTATAATAACTTTTGTTGATAAAATTCCATGACCATATCTATTTCTATCATATTTCTAACGACCATCACTCATTAAAATCCAATATAGTATGTCAAAATATGGTATTTTAAACGGGAAACTATTCGTTTATATTTTATTTTTTAGCAATAAAAACATCCAAAGTATTCACTCTCATTTAAAAGTCCTCACGGTTATGCATGAGTGAATTACTTGAAATATTTGTTTATGTGCCTTCATGCTCATTTAAAAGTCCTCACGGTTATGCATGTATGGAACACATATCAAAATTGAATATTAAATAGACGAGTTGATTCTAATCCCATTCAAAAGTCCTTACGGTTATGCGTGATTAGAAGATGCTTGAAATTCATTTTTTTATAAAAGTTGGGAATACTACTAGTCTCATTTAAAAGTCCTAACGGTTATGCATGGTTAGTAGATATTCAAATTCCTAATATAAATATACCACAAATAGACACAACTATATGGTATTATATGCCGACATCACCCCTATCACTCTAAAGTGGAATATGCGTCTAACAAAGTATTTATGATTTTTGTTTGATTTTTTATTGAAATTTGATATTTATACTCAATTGGGTATTGATGTTGTATTAATATCTATCACTTTATTTATATTTTTCTAACACTATTACTCTTTTTTCTGATAACAAAAGGGGGAGAGAAAAGTTAAGATTTTGGCAAATAGAGGTCAAATATATTTTTTTTATTTGCATATTCCCGTCTAGGTTCATTTGCATACTTTTATTTATTTTCATGTTTATATGAAGGGGGAGCTTTGTTATAGAGAGGGAGCATTCAAATAGAGGGAGCAAATAGAGTTCATCAATGACCAAATACATTTAATACATTCAAAATCTTAATATATGTTTGTTATCATCAAAATAGGAAGATTGTTGAATATTCTAGTATATGATTTTTGTTTGATGATAATAAACATATATATATATATATATTCATTTAAATGTATTTGTTATTGTACCATTTTATTTTTCACATAATTAAATAAATATTTGATGAATAAAATAAATAACATAGAAGTCATATTCAAAAAAATATTTTATTCAAACAAATATTTTTTTATAATTATGAATAGTACAAATTTGAGCTCTCACTACATATATATATTTTCAGTTACAATACAATTTCGATTACATTACAAATTTCACTTTACAATGTTGACCTCACTACATATCACTCAAACACTCGTATTTATCTCCAACTCTATTCCAGTTTGTATCCAACATCTGAATTATCTGCAAAATAAACACTAACGTAGTAAAATTGAAAAAGAAATATTTTGCAGTTCAAAATGAAGTGTGTTTTTTTTTATTTGCCTCAGTTATTTGGGTTGTTCGTCATTTATATCTTTTGAATTCATCATACACGAACAACTTGAGACATGCACAGTGCATCACTGTACATGCCACAAGGCCGTGCACACCGATATACACTTGATAAAACTGCAGGGATAGGTGAGAACAAGGTCAAACCTGAGCCATTAGCTGGATTCAACTCAGGGTCGTGCACATGTAATCTGAACCAGAGACCAGAGCATATGCATTAGAGCATATATGCATATATGCGTACACATATCAGTTCAGGTATAAAGGCAACAGGATAACCCAGATAACAACAATGAACAGTGAAGACCAGCATACATGTATATACATGAGTATGTATGCAACCAGGGAAAATTAACAAGACCGCATACAAGTTCATGTACAACAAAACCTCAAATGGCCAGACTCACAAACACTAGACCACATGATACAAGTGCACAAAGACAGAAAATGAATCAAGCACATATGGTCAAGAGCAATAGAAAACACAAGCATGGATGGTCGAGCTACAGAAACCACATGAATCAAAGGATTGCAACCAAGCTCAGTCCAGTGAAACAAGTTCAATAAAATGGTCCATACACATGAAAACCCAAATGCAACATCTGTTTAGATATGGGATGCAATAAAGCAGTGGACATAAAGGCAACCCAGTATAACAAATGCAAAGCACTTGAATAAAAAGTGCATATGCAAAAAAAGTTTACTCAACCAGACAAGATCAGTGCACAAGTGAAGCTTCAACCAAGACACAGTGCATGCAAGCATACATATATACATGCGCAAACACACATGTATACATACATACATACATACATACATACATACATATGCAGTGACAACAAGGGATGCAACATAGACCGGTTCCAATTCAATTGCAATGGCCAGAACCAAACTTCAATACAAAAAACTGGAAACAAAGCAAACCATGGACAGTGTAACCAGACAATGGCAAGTCACATGAACATGTACACACCAAACTGCAACAACACAATGAAGACAACAGCTCGAATGAGAAAATGCAGACCAGAGTTCAATGGAACAAGACTGCAACATATAACATCAATATGTACAAAGGATGATGCCAGAGAACCACTTCACAATGCAGTAAAACTCAAACCAGGGTCAAGAACAAAACAGACTTCAAGTAACAGTGGCAACCACATAACAATGAAGACTGCAATATCAAAGGCAAAAACAGGCACAAGCTTAGACTCAAATGAACACAATGACTAATACATGCCAGAACAAAAATGCATATGAAACAGAGGCATGAGCAAATTCAAGTGCAGACACACATCGAATGGAGTAACAAAGCATAATGGAACCACATACAATATAGCCTGGATATGCAGACCACTCTAAAATCAAGCTACAACATACATATATACATGTATGTTCACACATGTATATACATAGTGCATACATATGAAGCAAGCACTCGAGCAACAGAGCAGTGCACAAGCAGTTGTGAACATGTAATCGAGTGACTATTTTTTCCAAAGAGATTCAAGCATGTCCACCAAAACAATGACAATGAACAAGTATGCATGAATCAAATCAAGGTGGTCGGAGCACTAATATACATATATACAGACCAGAGAGCAACAACCATGAAGTACACAAGCAAACCATGAAATGACTCGAAGCAATGCAAACACAGACCAGACAGTATCAACTAGACCAAGGCTACCAACCTAGATAAATGCGATGTAACATGAAGTGCAAACAAGGATATGGATACATGAAGTATACATAGTAGCAGTAACAAAATCATGGTTTGAAAGAGAAGGTAATAGCAGTAAACAAAAATTCAAAATGCCAAAAATAACAAAGCAGTGTTTAAAAGAAAATCAAGCTATGGGTCATACATTTTCAAATAGAGGTATATACAGTAACGTGAACAAGTCGAAGTCTCAAAACTTACTCATTCGGAATTACTTATATATTTTCATGAAGTAAATGGCTGTTTTGAAAGACTTAGAGAGAAGTACGCTAAAATTGAATCACAAAGAGATAATTTGATAGAATTAAATAAACAGCTTGATCAATTGGTTAAAAACTATCAAAACAAGTGCCCTAAGTGTGATAAGTGTCCATCATTCGAAGAAGAAATTAAAATTAAGTCACTTGAAAATGAAATTCTGATTTTGAAAGAAAGTGAAAATACTAGGAAACAAAATTCTATTAAAAAGTGCACTCTATTATTGAATGAAAAGGAATCTCTCAAAACGCAAGTCCAACAATTGTCTACAACCTTAGGAAAATTTTCAAAAGGAGAAAGATCGCTAAATATGTTATTAGGGAAACAAGCTGTTAATACTGTTAGACAAGGACTTAGGTATAATCAATCTGAACGTGTTAGAAGCGAAATTAATCAAGTCAATTCCATGTGCACGATTTGTGGAAAAACTGGACACAATCACAACAATTGCTGGTATAGACCCAAACACGTGAAAACCATACCAATTTGGGTTCCAAAAGGCACAAATATAAAATCCCCTAAAGTCAAACAAATCTGGGCGCCAAAAGGAACAAATATAAATTGTCTTGGGTCTACTCAAACATATTTTTCAAAATCCTTTGTCACTAACATCCATGGACCTATAAAAACAAATAGGTCACAAAAATCTTCTCTCGTGTAGGTATGGCGGCAGGCTAAGGAACAACAAGAGTGATACCTGTATTCTGGCTGTTCCAGGCACACGATGGGCGACAAATCAAAGTTCCTTAGCCTAGTACAAATGTGGCAGAATCACAATGGGCAACAACGAAAAATTATCAGTAAGGGTAAAATAGGTAACAATACATTTATCTTTAACGATATATTAATTGTGAAAATCTGCACCATAATCGGACTTAATTCAGCTAGTTATGTGATAATGAAATAAATGTTGATTTTGTTTCAAACATGTTGACCAATCATCTTTTCATCCTTAAACTATTTCATATAGATTTGCTTGGACTAACTATATTGCAAGTTTAGGTAGTAAGAAATGTTGTTTTTTATTGATTGATGATTACTCAAGATACTCGTGGATATATATATTTATTTTTACGGATTCTAGACCTGTCATTATGTTCACTGTTTGTTTACTTGCACGGTTTCAATTCAAATCCAAAATAACTCAAGGTAGTGAAATCCAATAGCCAAATCAAGTCAAATCCAAATCGTAGTGGTCGCGTATATAGGGATACAAGTATGACAAGGCACATGAGGCAATACCCAAGGTAGTGAAACTACCGTTTGCCTGATCCGGACTGGTGAGAATGCATCGCCGCAGCGATCGCAACACCGGGAAACAACACTCCCAAATCAAGGGTGCACCAATTGACAATAAGTAATGAGTAGTTTTCGAAGAAGTGTGTTCGCTCGAGGTAGCTAACCCCCATTTGGCCCGGCACGGCTCCTGTTTTAGTCATTTCCAATTTGACACAAGTGTCAAGGCTATCCATTATCGTTCTCTTTCTTCTGTCATCACGTTCATCATTCCAACCACTTCATTCTGGATCATACTCCGCGTATAGTTATTAAAGTGGTTTTCGGTTTAGACAGTGAGTATGTCCCTAACCGATTCCGGTCTCTTTAATAACTTTCGTAATTATTACACCGATTGGTCGTTTAATATATTTCAAAACCAAATCAAATTCAATTTCAATAGAATTTGTAAACCAACATTTCATTTGTCTTTCTAAATCAATTTCCATAATTTACGTTCAAAACCTTCAAATTACCATTTCAAAATCTTATAATACAATTTCGATTTCTATTTAAAACCATTCCAATATTCATTTAAATTCGTATATAAGTTTCATTCCAAAATCATTTAAAAATGATTTAATCTACATTCAAATCAATTTAAGTTCATTTATCGATTTCAGTCAATATTCGTTAAGTAAATTTATCCTTCAAAACAATTTCTATTTAACTTCCAATTCATTAAATCAATTATTTAAGTTCAACTCCATTATATCAAAACTTGCAAATTGCATGAAATTAAATTCATCAAATCAAATTCTTTACATTTCAAGTCTTACATTAATTTCAATAAAACACATTTTATTTCTTATTAGAGAAATTCAATTTACTTATTAATTTACTTAGTTACAATTTCAAAACTCAATTAATAAAGAAACTTAATTTCACTTATTCAAGAAGTTCAATTTCACTTAACAAAGAATTCAATTTTATTTAATTATTAAATAATTCAAAACTTAATTATTAAATAATTTCAAAACTTAATTCAATCGTTTCTCAAATTAAACAACGTTCTTTCATCAATTACATTGTTAATATTTTGTTTTCATATTATTGAATATTAACATTTTTCTTTCATAAAAATTCAAATTCCAACTTCATTTCAAAACCTTATCATTTATTCAAATAAAATCTTTATTTTATTTTTAAATAAAATTATTGACCAATCGGGTTTTATTTAATTTTCTATCCTAAGTCAAAGTTTTATTTGGGTATATATCATTTCAACCCGATTCCATTTCATTTTAAAAACCAAAGCATAGCAAAGGGAACTTGCTGTGTGATAACTGGGATGGTGTCAAAGTAAATAAACAAGCAATAGCAAACATCAATAACAATCCAATAATTAATTCAAATAATCCTGAAATAATCGTAATAATTCACATTGTTGTTTGTGTAAATTAATATAATTATTTCTAGAATCTACACTATCACTTCATGTAGATTAAAGATTATTACACTAATATTTATACGGTTCTTCAATTGATATCTATTATCCAATTTCATACTACATCAATTTTACAACATACATTCAATGGTTCAAGGTGTACATAACCAAATTTCTACGTGTCAATTAATCTAACATTTAAATAAGGTCATATTATGTAAATGTCATCTAATCAAATTTAGCATATATCAAATCTAACTATCCTACGTCAATTTCAAATTATTTATCACATAAAACATTAACAATTTAACGTCCAATGTAAACATCAAACAATCAATCATTTAACAACCAAACTGGATTATCATTGTATATATAACAGATAATGGTGTCAGATGTCACAGGTGAACTGATACAGGTAATAACAGTGTAAATAACTAATAGCAGCATATTTCAATTGTCGTTTCAATTGAAATCAAATTTAATAAATAAAAGAACATTAATCGTGAGTGATTGCTCACCTTCCGAGGCTAGAGAGATTTTGAAAAAGAAATGGCTATAAATCCAAGCACGAATTCCAAAGCAAAGCAGGATTGAACTCAAATCGACGAACGAAGCTGATAATAAAGAATTGACGAAATCAAATCAACTTGATATAAATGGAAAATATATATAGATATATAATTTACATTTTAACTTAATACAAAACAGAAATTTTGACACATAAAATAAAACATATATATTTACTGTATATATATAAAACCAATCATTTTGACAAATCCAACAATAAGATTTTTTTTAAAATAAAACATGTATATAATACTCTGTAAACAAATGCATATCGTTTAAAAGTATGTAATACTATAAACAAACTCTGTAGTATAAAATCTATGACGACAAAACTCTCCACTATAACAGCATGTAAATAACCAAAACAACTTCAATAATACACCCTATACTTCCAAATATAACTTGTACTGTAATAAACTTACGCATATATTGTCTTACAAAAAAAAGTATATATAGTTTTAAAACAAAACCCATTCTAATTATAAAACTCAACAGAAAACAAAGCTATAGGCTAATACCAAGTATATAAAGTTCATGTTATATTCCCAAATGAGAAATAAGACTGTAAATTGTATATGCAAAGCAACATATAATGTAAATAACGTAGTATAAGACAAATATACTTTATACTGGCACATATATCAAGAAAGGCTAGCAGTACGATTTTCATGGAGCAAAATACTTATAACTTTATATATTTTTCAATATTTAATAAAGAAAATATATAAAAGATATAACAGAACTATAAATAAAAAACCTAGAGCTTATCACTTCATGTAAAACTCAATATTATAGACTAGTTATATAAAAGCTATGCATACTATAGTTATATATATGAACATATATACACTATTCACAATAATATAAAATACCTTACTATCTCTATTACTATAATACAAGAGAGAAGGAGCAGCAAGCTTGTCAAGATTCTCTCTGGAAGGAGGGGTGAGACCATGGTTGCTTATGTTCGGGCTGCGGAAGGCTGGAGGATGCGGTCGGTCGCGAGTGGGGCACTCTCGCGGGCGGAGCAAGGCTGTGCTCGGCCGCGAGTTGAAGAAAAGGTGATGGTCGGAGCTTGGCTAGAGGAGAGAGGCTGACGTGAGGAGGAGAGATCGGTGTTTGCGGCGGGTGTACGTACGGCAGCAGGGAAATGTGGTTTCAGGTTTCGCCAAGGGCCCGATCAGGCTGAGGATGTGGGGCGGTTGTAGGTGGAGGATCAGGCGGAGGTGGCGGCTCGGTCCAGGTTCGATGTGTGCATGGGGAGTTGCGGTCGTAGGTGATGGTTGTAGAGCTCGGTTTCAAGGGGGTCTGGCGGAGAGGGTCTGGCATATGGTTACTCGGCCAGGATTTGGAGCTGTAGTGGATGCACATGAGGATGGTGGAGGGAGAGGCCGGTGCTCTGACGTGGCGAGGTCGGACGCCAATCGGTGGTGGATGAAAGCAATGGCTAGCGGGTGAGCTTGAAGCGATGCAGGAGACTTGCGTGAGCGAACGAAAAATGACGTAGAGATGGAGAAATGGGGATAGATGCAAAAGTGGAAGAAGAGATGGTTACATAAAACTTTTTGTTATAATACATATAGTCTATTCTTTGAAGTAAGGTAACCGGAAAAATGTGAAAGGTCAGACCCATAATTTGAACTGTTGGGAACAGAAATATGAATAGCTGGTTCTAGGCAAATGAGCCGTTGCTTTTATTATCACACCTAACAAGCAGGCAAAGCTTTTGAATTATATCGGGGTTTGAAGTAATGATGGTCACGCACTGATACAGCTGTAATATTTAAAAGCAATTTATGTGACCACGGTTCAAATCTGAAAAGCAAGAAATTAAAAGTCATGAATTTCGGTATCGGTAAGACGCACAGTTTGATTGTTTCCGACGCGTACCGGACCTCAAAACACAGAATTTTATATACCGCAGAGATCAGCACGACGAAACGATTAAAACGGTATACAGATATTAATGGTATGATTGATTTTTTTTTTAAATTCGAATTTTTATTAGTGGGAAAATGCAGCAAAAACGCAGAAGAATAAGATCGACGGAGCTAAAGAAGTCCGAATTTGGAAAAATGAAAAATGACGTCTTGCTCAGAAGATGGTTTCGAATTTTTCTATATAAGAATATTTAGGTTTCGAAAACATTTTATTTTCTTTACATTTTAGGTGATTTAAACCGAAATGACCTGACTGAAATTTACTTTCATATTTTCTGATGAAACTTTACAATTTCCTATGTTTAAATAGACGCATTTTAAATATCGAATTTTCGTTGCGAAATTTTATTATTTATTTTTATTTAACGAAAATTTCATTTAACGCAAAACGCACGTTTCTTACGTTAAAATTATTATTTTGGTTTCTGTTATTGGTTACAACTATTTCATATTATTACATTACGTTTTTAATATGTATTACATTATCGGTCTTATCAAAATTGGTTTTGGATTTGTAACTTATATACAAAGAGATTTCCATTTAATAAATCGTAAAATTTTATTTCTATTGGATTTTTAAATTAAAATTTTATTTAATTTAGTATTTTTAAAGCGTTAAAAATACGGGTCATTACAATCTCCCACACTCAAAACTTTTCGTCCTCGAAAAGGAAGGAGGTAGGAGAATAGAAACAACCAGAAGAAAATAGATTGGAATACAAGTAAAACAATTAATTTAAACCATATAAATTTCAATTTAAACTAATTAATAGTTAACAATTTGGTAAAATCCCTTTGAGTTCACTTAAGTTAAATCAATCTATCTATTTCTAAATTCATTATTTTATTATCTAGTCATTCTCAATTAACAATTTCTTAATCATCAATTTGTATAATCATTTATTGTACTCATATTTTATTCAACAAATTTAATTCTTTTATTCCAAATTATTATTATGTTTATTCCACTTAATATATCTTATTACATATATTTAAACCATATAAATTAATTTAAACCCTATAAATTTCAATTTAAATTAATTTATATTCAATAATTTGTTTAAATTAAGGTATTTCTATAAGTTGATCTAATTTCAATTTGTTAATTCTTTCAGAACAAAATTTATTTTATTCATCTTATTCAATTAACTTATTATTCTATCATCTTTATTTTCATTTTTTTATATTTAAAATCTAAGTGCATAACATTTATTATAAACACTCAAATTTTATTTATTTTATATTGTATATTATCCAATTACATTTTAACTTCTGAATAATTTAGGTAAGTTATTTTGAAATGCAATTTAGTACTATACAAATAAAATTTTCAAATTCAATTATCTCAAGTTTAAATACTTATTCAAAATTTAGCTTTATTTATAATTGAAAACATCTTTTAACATGATTTTTAAGAATTAAATTTCCGTTTAATTTCAAACCCTTTAGAATAATTATGTATATACTATATATATTAAATCAAATTAAATTTAAAATAATATACCTATATATATATAAATCAAGTCATACTTAAGAAATTCAAATTAAATATTTTTCCCAACAAAACCGTAGCAAAGCTACAGAATGGTTTCTCTACTTCGAAACTCGAAAATGAATGTCGATGATGCGGCCGCCATCACCGAAATTATTTTCCAGCGACAAAGAGAAGAGCACTGATTTCAATATTTAAAATTCTTTGAAAACGGTTTCTATTTGAAAATACGTTCAATAATATACAATTGAAAAAAAAATTAAAAACCAAAGCTTGAAATTTTAGGAAATTAAATTCTCAAATTCTTTCTTTAAATTCATTTAAATTTCTAAATAAATCTATGAACCAACTTTTATAATTCCATTTATTTTTATGTTAGAAAAATCAATGATTTACCAAACAAATAGTGAAAATCAAATATTACCTTTTTGACAACCAATTCAGTTAACAATTCAATTTTAGAAAATTTATACTTATATATAATATAATCATACAAGATTATTTTATTTACCAAATTTTGAAAATACTATTGTGTCAGTTTGCTCTGTTCAAGTGTTTTGGAAATCCTATCGATGGCGTTGATCAGACGAATCGATCGAAAACCCAAATCAACATCAACAACTCGAACAACACAATAAAGAAAACATTTTAAATATTAATTTACAAATACACTTCCTCGCTCGACTATACAAGAGTAGATTTCAAAGCAAAGATAGAGATTCAAATTTGATGGACTCAAATCAAAGAGAATTTCGATTCGAAGATAAGTTCGAAACAAAGATATGATGATTAAATAACAAAGTAGAAAGATTGATAAGTTTATATAAATCGCGGGCAACCTTAACCAGGTCGACCGTGACTTCAAGAATAAGATCGATGTAGAATTTCGAGGCAAATCTTCATTCGATCTCAAGAAATAGAATTCAGGCATAGCAAGAGATAGATAGCATCGTAAACCGAGGATACAGAAATCTCCGGTAAATCGACGCTACTGTAAAGGAGTTTCACTCCTTTACAAATAAATTTGAGATTGGCAAGATCGCCGACTCATTATAAAGATCATTCGAAGTTGAGTTATGGGATGCTCCAGAATCGAAAGAAGACGAATAGTGAGGGACACGAATGAATTTCGGAACCGTAGGGAACGTTCCAAAATTCAAAGGAATCGAGTCAAAAGAAAGAGATTGAAACTCGAATGTGAGTGATTCTGTAAATACATTTACCCTATATACTAAGTTTTGCCTAGAGCTACCAAAGCTCTGATACCAACTATAACGACCCGCTATTTTGGACCATTCGCATCCGCACATGTCGAACTTGAATGATTCAAAATACCGAATTGTTAATTATATTTGGCAAAACTGAGCATATACAGTAAATAAATAGAACACAGATCACAGACACAGAGTAATAAATGCAGCGGAAACAAAAGATAATAGTTCATGAAGCTACTATATACATATCAGAGTTAAATAAGGTACAGTAGATGTCTCTAATACAATAGTCAAATACAATAATCAGAATACAATCACTGGAATCAACTGGATATCTGAAAGCTGGATAGATAGCTGGATCTCCAAGCGAAGCTCCAACTCCAAAGGTGAGTCTCGAATACTGGTACACTCAGTCTGACCCGAGCGTAAAGCAAAACACAAAACACTCGAGTCAGGATTAACATTCTTATATTAATAAATCCAACTCAAGTGAAATAGCAATTGAAATACAAGTAACTCAAAGGATGTTTGGAATAACCATCCTTTAAGGATCCGTTAAACTATCTACTATGTAGTAGTGTACGATAAGTAGATAATACCTATCAGTAATATAAAGTATCAAAATAGTGTTAAGGCGTTACCATTATTCCCCTTAACACATTTTATATAAGCGTTATAGTCTATACAGCACTGTAAACTCCACCGTAAACTAGTGGGATATCAGGGAGTACTCCATAGGTATAACACAAAACAAATCGTAGTGGTCGCGTATATAGGGATACAAGTATGACAAGGCACATGAGGCAATACCCAAGGTAGTGAAACTACCGTTTGCCTGATCCGGACTGGTGAGAACGCATCGCCGTAGCGATCGCAACACAGCGAAACAACACTCCCAAATCAAGGGTGCACCAATCGACAACAAGTAATGAGTAGTTTTCGAAGAAGTGTGTTCGCTCGAGGTAGCTAACCCCCATTTGGCCCGACACGGCTTCTATTTTAGTCATTTCCAATTTGACACAAGTGTCAAGGCTATCCATTATCGTTCTCTTTCTTCAGGCATCACATTCATCATTCCAACCACTTCATTCTGGATCATACTCCGCGTATAGTTATTAAAGTGGTTTTCGGTTTAGACAGTGAGTATGTCCCTAACCAATTCCGATCTCTTTAATAACTTTCGTAATTATTACACCGAATGGTATGATTGAATTTTTTTAAAATTTGAATTTTTATTAGCGGGAAAATGCAGCAAAAACGCAGAAGAATAAGATCGACGGAGCTAAAGAAGTTCGAATTTGGAAAAACGAAAAATGACGTCTTGCTCAGAAGATGGTTTTGAATTTTTCTATATAAGAATATTTAGGTTTCGAAAACATTTTATTTTCTTTACATTTTAGGTGATTTAAACCGAAATGACGTGACTGAAATTTACTTTCATATTTTCTGATGAAACTTTACAATTTCCTATGTTTAAATAGACGCATTTTAAATATCGAATTTTCGTTGCGAAATTTTATTATTTATTTTTATTTAACGAAAATTTCATTTAATGCAAAACGCACGTTTCTTATGTTAAAATTATTATTTTGGTTTCTGTTATTGGTTACAACTATTTCATATTTTTACATTACGTTTTTAATATGTATTACATTATCGGTCTTATCGAAATTGGTTTTGGATTTGTAACTTATATACAAAGAGATTTCCATTTAATAAATCGTAAAATTTTATTTCTATCGGATTTTTAAATTAAAATTTTATTTAATTGAGTATTTTTAAAGCGTTAAAAATACGGGTCATTACAGATTTTGTAGAAAATAAATTTGAGCTTATGGAATGTCGCCATTCAAGAATGACCATTCACCCCAGAGGAGATGGGATGTATAGGGATATGAAGAGAATTTTCTATTGGACTAGGATGAAGAAGAGGGTTGCTAAATTTGTTTCCAAATGTTTAACATGCCAAATGATAAAAGCTGAGCATGGAGGTTCGGCAGGATTATTATTACCATTAGAGATTCCAACTTGGAATGGAAGCATATATCAGTGGAATTTATAGATGGGTTGCCTATAAGTTGAAAGGGCGATGATGTTATAATAGATAGTCTCACTGAAAGGCGCTCACTTTATTCCCGTTAGAAGCAATAGGACCGCAACATCTTTAGCACAAATTTATATCAAGTAGGTGGTTCGACTTTATAGAATTTCGGTTAGCATTTTTAGTGATAAGGACCCCTTATTTACTAACGAATTTCAGAGGAGTTTGCAAGCAGCTTTGGGGTTCATTAAATCTTAGCACTGCTTACCACCCACATATCAATGGTCAAACCGAAGGATGAATAAAATCTTGGAGGATTTGTTGAGAGCTTGCATCATAGACTTTGGAGGACATTAGAAGCAACACTTATCTTTAGTAGAATTCGCTGTCACAAAACGACGATTGGTATGACACCCTATGAACCGTTTAATGGGAGGCTATTCAAATCGCCAAATTGTTAGTGGGAAACCATCGACATAATCCTATTCGGAACAGATTTAATTCGTAAGACTTCGAAAAAAGTAGAATTGATTAGGCAGCGTATGAAGACCACGTAAGGTTGTCAGAAATCCTATATGGACAAGCGAAGAAAGGAGTTAGAGTTTGAAGTACGGGACATCGTATTTGTTAAAGTTTCCCCGCTTAAGAAGCTTGTGAGATTTACACTACAAGAAAATCAGCTTTTGGTTGCAAAAATTGGTGGCATTTGAATATAAATGCAACTAATAATATTTCACCTTATTATATAAACGTAATAAAAAAATATTTCACTTCCCGCCTTCATAAAAAAAGTTTCGCGTTTACCTAAATAAACGTAACCTAAAAGATTACCGCCTTGTTATTTCTATGCTACTTAGAAAAATTCAACTCTTTCCCCCAAAATAAACAACCCTAAATCAAATACGTTATCCAATCCAAATTCGTAGTGCTCAGGTTTGACAGGTCTGCTTGCTGTCTTTTAGAACCGATATCTGTAAAAGATTTGGCAAATACATGGGGCGCTTGTGCTCGAGAAGCCATTTTAGAGTATGCCCTCTGTCAAAATCTAGAAAATACAGGAGCCCTTCACCATCACTAGCTACAATTGAATTGATAACATCCAAAAATATAAATACAATTAATGCTGTTTATATATCGTAAGTTATCCAAGTAAGAGAACCAGAAGTATAAATGGATTAGTAAATTATTGTTACCGTAAGTTTTGAATAATTAATGCTGTTTATATACCATTAAAAAAGAGAGATCCAGATATCGCTTGTACAAGTATATCAACTTATCCAGAAAACGTCGGTTGAATAGTAATGTTGTGGTAACAAAAAGTTTAACGTTATAAATTTAGATGAATATGTTTTTTTCAAGCGTGTATTGGCATATGGTTTATATTCTTGTATGCGTTGGTTGTGCAGGATTATAACCCGAAGTTGTCAGATTCCGGAATAGCACAGGTTGGACCAATGGAAGAAGACTCTGAAGTGTCTACTGCAGTTATGGGAACTATTGGATATATTGCCCCTAAATATCTTACCACAGGTAGTTTCCCTGTTATACATTCGCTCAATATAAAAGCAGAATAGATATTCATCAAGTCAACTGATCTGAACCACTAAATATTGATCTGTAACAAAGAATAGTATTTGACTATTTTCTCTCTGTTGATCATACATACTTCTTGTAATATAAGTCAACTGGTCAGTAAAGTCGTTGTGTAGTAGAAAAGTATTCAAGAAACATTCAGCCACTCCATTCTACTCTATCATTAATTCATACAGATAGCACCTTTGATATAGACATGGTATTGCGTATGTTATAATTAAACATCACTGAAACAATATTCAGGTCGTCTGCATGTAAAAAGCGATGTATATGGATTCGGAGCAGTGCTACTAGAAATGCTGTCAGGTTCAAAAGGGTTCGATCCGAACCGTCCAAGTGAAAAGAAAAACTTGGTCGAATGGGCGAAACCGTACTTACTAGATGGACAAAAACTGATCAATTTGGTGATGGATATACTTTTTTTTTTTTTTATAGCTTTGATAATTTATATGACATCATTTATAGTAGGATATACTTATATAATGTTGTAGATGTTTGATCTCATATTTGAAGTCCTACGAGTTAACATAATTGTTTGACTATCTGTTGTGCTTTCACTTGTGTAGGCATCGGACTTTTGAAGAGAGCAAATTTGGACTTGATGATGCTAGCTTTCACTTGTGTATGCAACAAAGAATTATGGGTAATCAAACGTTTTGTTAGTACTAGTTAGATATAACATTTATTAGTACCCGATGTGTAAATTTGTATACAAATGGTTATTGTATGTGAGTTAGGTCATTTTGTCGAAAAACTATTGTATTGGAATGGTTATGAATATTTTATTTGATTATATGGTTAATGTGTTTTTTAACTTATTTGAATATGATGATTATGTGAGTGATTGTTGATTGATATAATAGAACCAAAATAGACCATTAACAATAAATAATAGCATGAAAAAATGATGTAAAATAATAAACAACTTTTAGTAGCGTTTCAAAAACGCTACCGAAATATATATAGTGGCGTTGAGTAAATGCAACTGTAAAACAGGGGTAAAGTTAGAAATTCTATTAGTAGCGCAAAAAACATTTTGGTGGCGTTTTTTAAGCACTACAAAAAGATTTATGGCAGCGTTTGAAAAACGCTGCCAAAAATGCATTTATAGTGGCGTTAAAATAATTGCAACAAAAAATCATGGATTTTTAGTCGCATGTTTTCTCGCGGCGTTTATTAAAACGCCACCAAAAGTTTTTGTAGCGTTTTTTGAGCGCCACAAAAAATAAAATTTCTTGTAGTGTTAGAAAGTTGGGAAAGTCACCGAGACTTGCTGGGATTTTCCCAATTTTGGAAATATCATGAAGATTTACCAGATAAGTTGGTAGGAGTCCATGACATTTTTCACGTTTCCCACTAGAGGAAATGCCTTCATAGTATAGCCATTGTGTTAGAGTTTGATTAATTAGGGGACATGGAGGCAGAGCCAATAGCATCATGTGTCATCACACGTATTGTGGATCACGGAACTAGGAAGCTAAATAACAACGAAATTAAGCTGGTTCCGGTGCAATGGAGGGAAAATCCAGCGGAAAGCATAAGGACTTCTCATCCTAAGCTTTTCACCGGTAAACTTTTCTGTAACGACCCGATATTTTCAACCATTCGCATCCATTATAAGTGTATAGGTAGACACTCATGCCGGAGTTGAATTGCTCAAAATACCGCGTTGTAAATAAAATTTGGCAAAACTCAGCATATACAGTAAATAAAATAATTACAGACCACAGACACAGAGTAATATAACAATAATGCAGCGGAAACAAAAGGATAGTAGTTCATGAAGCTACTATATATATAACAGAGTTAAACAAGATACAACAGAGGTCTCGAATACACTAGATGTCTCAATACAATAATCAAATACCAGATCTGAATACATCACTGGAATCAACAGAATAACTGAAAGCAGGATCGATAGATTGCTGGTTCTCCAAGCGAAGCTCCAGCTCCAAAGGTGAGTCTCAAATGCTGTATCACTCAGTCTGACCCGAGCGTAAAGCAAAACACAAAAACACTCGAGTTAGGATTAACATTCTTATATTCAATAAATCCAACTCAAGTGAAATATCAACCGGAATACAAGTAACTTAAAGGATGTTTGGGATGACCATCCTCTAAGGGTCCGTTAAACTATTTACTATGTAGTAATATTCGCTATTATAATAGTGTCTAAATAAGTAAAGTATAATCATATCGGAAAATAGCGTTAAGGGGATGGAGAACCTTAACGCAGTCGGATCTTAAAATCATAATCGTAGTAAAGCTCGGTATGGTAGGTGACACGGCACAACTAGGCAATGCCAGGGTAGATATACCAATTACGCACACGGACTGATGGATACGCATAGCAGCCACTACCGTTCCACCTCGAACAACATTCCCAAATCGGAGGATGGCCATCTAGTCAAATCACAAGTAAGAGTATAATATCGAAGAAATGCGTCCGAGAAGAGGTGCTACCTCACTGGTCCGAGATCGCTCCTGTTTTAGCCACCTTATGCCAACTCATGGGAGTTGGGTCCACGTAACATACCTTAAGAATGCCGCCACCATCCTACTTCATTCTGGAATCTCCACCGCGTACACGGTTGTCAAAGTGGTTTTCGGTATCGACAGAGAGTATGTCCATATCCGATCACGGTCTCTTTGCCAACCAATCGTTATTATAACACCGTGGTCATTTCAAAATAGTTTATACTACAAACCCAAAATCATTATCATTTCAAAACCCAATTAATACGATATCATTTCACTTCAAATATATCCATTTTCAAAATCATATTACTTTCCAAAGTTATAATGCTTTCGAAATCATAGTCTGGAAATCACAGTATTTTGGAAATCATAACACTTCCTTTTTTTACAGTTTAGATATAAAAATTTCGTTATAAATTAAATTAATTTCCTCAAATTTCACAAATCGATTCAAATTAACTCGAATTCCAAAAATTTAATTTAATCAAATCTCAAATCATTAGTTTCAACTCGATTCAGCTTCTAAATAAACCATTTCAATTTATCGATTTCAAATACATATCTGAACCATAAATAAGTCATTTCAATTTTAATATATTTCAAAGCTTTAAATATTCATCATTTCAAAACTAAATTCGATAAATTTATATACATATCAAATTCACTTTACAATTATTTAGTTTTGAAATATTAACTTAATCATTTCCATAACATCTAAATACAATTTCAATTTACAATTTAAATAAACAAAAGATCTCATTTAAATATTTATACGTTTGAAATATCCATTTAAGTCACCCTTTCAAATTTCAAGTTGTAAATCACTTCTTTAAATTTTCAAATTCAATACATTTCAAATCAGACTTATTTAAGTATAATTCTTAAATAAATACAATTTCAATCAATTTCAAATCATTACACATTCTATATTTAAAAATATAGATATTAAATACTTAAACATATTATTTATCAACTTTAATAAATCTTTAAAATCAATATTAATCAAAACCATATATTTCTTTTTCAAAACCATAGATATCATTTTCAAAACGTTTATATATAGACCAACGGTGCCTGTATATAATTTTCTATCCTATGGTCAAGTGATACGGATATTTATCATTTCAATCCGCAATTTAAAACATATTCGGGTATATATCTTTTCAACCCGAAATCCCAAATTCAATTCAATTGAAAATCGCTTGGGTTTATCATTTCAACCCATAACGATTTCCTCCTATTCTACAGATCGTTCGGGTATGTATCATTTCAACCCATAGTGATTCTATATAACAGGGAACTTGCAGAGTGATAACAGATATGAAAATAAAATAACACAGTAACAGGCATATATCATCAGTATAAATAACAGATAATGGTGTCGGATGTCATAGGTGAACAGATACAGATAATGACATATATATAACAATGTAAATAACTAACAGCAGCATACTTCAATTGACATTTCAATTGAAATCAAATTTAATAAATATAAGAACGTTAATCGTGAGTGATTGCTCACCTTTCGAGGCTTAGAGAGAACATGAGATGACCCGGATACGCACACTGATAAGGACACCGAAATTTGAATGACGAATCGAAGCAAAGCAAAAATCGGTACGAATTTAACGATCAAAGCTGATAATAAGGATAGACAAGATCCAATCAGAACTGGAGCGAAGAAGGAAATTGATACAAATGAATTTATATAACTCTATACATATCCTATATCCAACACATATTAAATTTAAAGATATATTTATTCCAAAATACATTGTTTTAAATTAAAAGACACATAGAAAAAAAATAAAATCAAACACATTAATTATATTCAAACAACATATGCCACTATGTAAATGGATTTATAGTTTATACCTAAACTTACCTACTTATTATATTTAAAAACCAACTTTAAATTTAAGCACATACAAGATTAAATTATTACAATATGTACATACAAGCTTCAAAAAGAATACGAGTTATAGGAAGATACAGCCTTACTTGCATTATAAAGACCTGTATTCTATAGGTGGTAACTGTAAAGCAAATTTTTTCCAAATTCATATGAGTATTAAAATAATGTAAATATATCATTCTTTAAAGATAACCCACTGCAAACCCAAAGCATATACCACCGACAATGACGAATACATATAAACTATATATACTTAACCAACATAACTTTTTATAAGCTACAGTTATAAAATCAATTATATATACTTATTAACTTTGTGTCAGTAATAAGTTAAATATGGGACTAACATATATAAGCTTTACAATATATATATATTTTTAAAGTATATACAAATAAATTAAAATAGATATCAACTCACCGTGTATATCTAACATCTACCAAACTGGCAATATTATAAATTATATAAACTTATGTACTCAACAATATTTTTATCAATACTTAATGCGTACTTCACAAGACAAAACAAAGTAAATAAATAAAACTGCTACTAACCTTATACAAAGACCAAGACCGGAGGTAACAAGCAAAAATACGTAAAAGGTCATATGCACTGAAATATAACATACTTATATGCAGCACGTGTTTATGAAGAAGAAAATCAATACATATATACTTTTTTTTCGAAACTTTTAAAAAAAACAAACAGCTTTATATAAACAAATATATACATTCCCGATATATACACAACTGTTATAAACAAAACTTATAGATAAGCTACCTTTACAAATAGAAAAGCATGGCCAAGTCAGGAGGGTGACAAGGCAGTGGAAGGCAAAGTTAGGCTACGGGGAAAAGAAAGAAGCGCGGAGGCTCGGAGCACTGGTAGTGGTTTCGCTGCCGATTTATAAGGATGAGAAGTGCGAGAGGCGAGCGGTGGTTTGCCAGGCGAAGTAGCTAGGGTCGAAGTCCCAGATTTGGCGCTCACGCGGGGAAGCAAGGTGGACTGGGGTAGGCTGCCTGGGGTGGAGGCGTGGGCTGATTCTCGGTCTGGCCTAGGAACGTGGGATAGGTGGTGGATAGCATGGGGTAGGCGGAGCATGGTGGAGCGAGTCTCGCATGGGTCAGTGGAGGTGTCGTGGGGTTCTCGGCTGGTAGGTTTGGCGAAGGTTGGGGTTCGTTCTGGTGACGTGGTGGTGAAAGGCATGGAGTGGTGGTGGATGGCAGGCGTAGGGCGTGGTGGCAGGCGTAGGGTAGGGGTTGGTTGGGTTCGGTGATGACAGGTCTGGCTTTCGCATGGGGTGGAGGCGAAACTGTCATGGCAGGGAAATGGGTAGGAGGTGACAACCACGGTTCAGCTGAATAAAAAAAACAAGGTACAACAAAGAATTGAAGATAAATGAAAAGAAAAGGACGTGTCCACTACCTTTTGTAAAGACTCACGAGATTTCCAGAGATTTGCAGAATAGAATATTTTTTTCTTACTTTTGAACGAAAAAGGAAAAGGACAGGCTGCTTATAATTTTTGAGAGAAGGCGAAGAGTAAAGCTTTGAACGGTTAGAGGAATTTAAGGCAAAAATAAATGCTGAACGAAACGTAAGGGAGGTAAGTGGAATAATTCTCACGGCAAAGTAAGGCAAGATTTGAAATTTTCAAACTGAAATATACAGCTGAAATTAATGGACAATGGAACAATGCATAACGCCCGAAGTAACGTACAATTTGATTTATTTCTTTTTATTAATAAATTAAAAATGTTAACGGTTTCTTAAAAATATAACGTATCATTTTAAACTAAAATTAAAATAGCTATTATCGTCATTAAATAAAATTTGATTGTTAAGTATAAGATAAAACGAATGTTAATATACGGAATGAAATGTAGAGTTTTAAATTTCTGTTTTCACACTAATTTTTACACTTTAATTTAAATCAATATTTCAAAATGTTAATTTTTAAATAAAATTTCGTTTAAAAATTTGGGCTATTACACTCTCCCCCACTCAAAGCTTTTCGTCCCCGAAAAGGAACGAAAAAGGAAACAAAGAAAATATAACAGAATAGCAAATCAAGAATATAAGCACGAAAAAAAGATTCTCTAGAGTCTGAATCACCCTTTTTACTTGAGCGACGGTCCATAGATGGAAAACAGTGTTCAGATTCCAAAATGAGTAACAAAGATTATAAAAAGATTCCTAAACAGACTGGTATAAGCAATAGCATTCCCATTCTGCAACAAGATAAGAGAAATAAGGACAGCCAAAAGATAGTTTGAAAAACAAAATAAGATAATAAATTTGAAACAATAATGCTTTGAAATCATAACAATTTAGGGATGTTTATCATTTGGAAATCATACTACTAAAAATCATAACACTTTGGAAATGTTATTCTTAAAAGTACATAATACTTAGAAAATCATAACACCCTTTTTTTAAATAATCTTCCTTTAAACCATTTTAATTCAAGGTCAATAATATTCATTTTAAAGTTGTAGCATTTCTAAGTTCATTCAATTATAAAATTTCCAAAACATTGTATTTTCAACGGCATCACTTATAAAAATGCTACAGTAGATATATTAGTATTCCAAATCAGTTTTATTCCAGAAATATTCATTTATTAAGTCAAAAGTTCATTATTTTACTTAGCTCTTTATTTAACAAATAACCTAACACTTTATTTAAAATGTCCATTTCATAAATAGATATTCCTTCAATAAGTTACACTTAAAATTTCCATTTGAAAAATCAAATTCTCAATTATCAAATTTAGTGATGTTAAAATACATTTTAAGTATCATAATTATTCATTTTTCAAGACATATCAATTTCATAAATAAATTTTTTTATCATAGCAAATATAACAATCAAATTTCTTTACACATTTATTCATTTAGACATCACTTAAACTATGAATTCAAATTAAATAAACTTTATTACAAAATGTCCAATTCCAATGTATTTTATTTTATCTATTCAAAGATACATTATTTATTATACAACATATTCATTTCAGGAAATAACCATTATTAAAATTCCTAGGTTAGACTTAAGGTTCCATATTAAATCAAATTTGATTATTAAGTTATTTAAATAAAAATCTCTTTAAATTCCCTTTTTCAATATTTACCTCTTGTTAATCTTTTATAACTAAAATTTAAGTGTATAACATGTATTATAACCGCTCAAATTTTATTTATAAAAATCCGTTTTTATATTGTATATTATCCAATTTCATATTCAACTTCTGTGTAATTTAAGGTAAGTTATATTGGAATGAAATTGTGGGTTATACAATTAAAACTTTCCAATTCAATTATCTCAATTTTGATCATTTATCCAAAAAAAAATAATAATAATTCTTCTTATAATTGAAATTATTTTTCAAGATAAAATTTAAGAATTTGAATCTCCGAACATCTTCAAACCATTTGGAGATAAGTAAATATATATACATAATATGTTAAATCAAATTTTAAACATATATATATATATTATAATCCAGTCATATTTTAGAAATTCAAATCAATTAGATTTTCCCAAAACAAAGCTGTAGCAAGACTACAGAATGGTTTCTTCACTTCGAAACTCGAAAATGAACGTCGATGATGCTGCAGTCATCACCGAAATTATTTTCCAGCGACAAAGAGAAGAGCACTAAATTTTTAAATTTTAAAATCCTTTAGAGACAAATTTTTATTCAAAATACTTTAAATAATATCCTTTTAAAAATTTTAAACACAAGGTTTGAAACCATCGGAAATTAAATTCTTTAACTTTCTTGTTTTAAATTCATTTCAGTTCCCAAATAATTTTATAAACAACTATTTATAAATTCATTTGTAGAACAATAAATGATAAATCAAGTATTATCATTTCAAGTTATCAATTTAAATCAATTTATTAAGTTCCATAAAATTATATATCCAAATTTATTTCATTAACCAAATTTTTAAAATAATATTGTGTCAGTTTGTTCTGTCAAAGTGTTTTAGAAATCCTATCGATAGCGTTGATCAGACGAATCGATCGGAAACCCAAATCAACATCAACAACTCAAACAACACAATATAAAACAAGACATTAATTTACAAGTACAGTTAAAAATGTTTGGAAGATAGATTGGAACAAAAGACAAGATGATTAAACGGAGTAGAGAGATGGGTAAGCTTAGATAAATCGCGGACAACCTTAACCGGGTCAACCGTGACTTAATGGATAAGATCAAATGTGGATTTTCTGGGGTAAATCTACCTTCGATCTCAAGAGATAGAGTTTGGAATAACAAAAGATATTAGCATCGAAGCCAAGGATAAATATAAATCTCTGGTTAATCGATGCTGATTGTAAAGGAATTTCACCCCTTTACAAGAAAATTAGAATATTGGCGAGACCGCCAATTTACTATAAAGATCATTCGAAGTGGAGTTATGGGATACTCCAGAATCAAAAGACACGAATGGGGAGACACGAATGGACTTTGGAACCGTAGTGAACGTTCCAAAATCCAAAGGAACCGAGTCAAAGAGGAAGGAATTCAAGCTCGAACGAAAGTGATTCTGTAATCGAATTTACTACATATGCTGAGTTTTGCCTAAAACCTGGCTCTGATACCAACTGTAACGACCCGATATTTTCAACCATTTGCATCCATTATAAGTGTATAGGTAGACACTCATGCCGGAGTTGAATTGCTCAAAATACAGCGTTGTAAATAAAATTTGGCAAAACTCAGCATATACAGTAAATAAAATAATTACAGATCACAGACACAGAGTAATATAACAATAATGCAGCGGAAATAATAGGATAGTAGTTCATAAAGCTACTATATATATAACAGAGTTAAACAAGATACAACAGAGGTCTCGAATACACTAGATGTCTCAATACAATAATCAAATACCAGATCTGAATACATCACTGGAATCAACAGAATAACTGAAAGCAGGATCGATAGATTGTTGGTTCTCCAAGCGAAGCTCCAGCTCCAAAGGTGAGTCTCAAATGCTG
Organism: Allium fistulosum; assembly: GCA_030737815.1. NCBI lineage: Eukaryota > Viridiplantae > Streptophyta > Magnoliopsida > Asparagales > Amaryllidaceae > Allium > Allium fistulosum. The sequence goes on along the minus strand of CM060906.1, from coordinate 61,446,284 downwards.
TATCACTCAGTCTGACCTGAGCGTAAAGCAAAACACAAAAACACTCGAGTCAGGATTAACATTCTTATATTCAATAAATCCAACTCAAGTGAAATATCAACCGGAATACAAGTAACTTAAAGGATGTTTGGGATGACCATCCTCTAAGGGTCCGTTAAACTATTTACTATGTAGTAATATTCGCTATTATAATAGTGTCTAAATAAGTAAAGTATAATCATATCGGAAAATAGCGTTAAGGGGATGGAGAACCTTAACGCGGTCGGATCTTAAAATCATAATCGTAGTAAAGCTCGGTATGGTAGGTGACACGGCACAACTAGGCAATGTCAGGGTAGATATACCAATTACGCACACGGACTGATGGATACGCATAGCAGCCACTACCGTTCCACCTCGAACAACATTCCCAAATCGGAGGATGGCCATCTAGTCAAATCACAAGTAAGAGTATAATATCGAAGAAATGCGTCCGAGAAGAGGTGCTACCTCACTGGTCCGAGATCGCTCCTGTTTTAGCCACCTTATGCCAACTCATGGGAGTTGGGTCCACGTAACATACCTTAAGAACGCCGCCACCATCCTACTTCATTCTGGAATCTCCACCGCGTACACGGTTGTCAAAGTGGTTTTCGGTATCGACAGAGAGTATGTCCATATCCGATCCCGGTCTCTTTGCCAACCAATCGTTATTATAACACCGTGGTCATTTCAAAATAGTTTATACTACAAACCCAAAATCATTATCATTTCAAAACCCAATTAATACGATATCATTTCACTTCAAATATATCCATTTTCAAAATCATATTACTTTCCAAAGTTATAATGCTTTCGAAATCATAGTCTGGAAATCACAGTATTTTGGAAATCATAACACTTCCTTTTTAACAGTTTAGATATAAAAATTTCGTTATAAATTAAATTAATTTCCTCAAATTTCACAAATCGATTCAAATTAACTCGAATTCCAAAAATTTAATTTAATCAAATCTCAAATCATTAGTTTCAACTCGATTCAGCTTCTAAATAAACCATTTCAATTTATCGATTTCAAATACATATCTGAACCATAAATAAGTCATTTCAATTTTAATATATTTCAAAGCTTTAAATATTCATCATTTCAAAACTAAATTCGATAAATTTATATACATATCAAATTCACTTTACAATTATTTAGTTTTGAAATATTAACTTAATCATTTCCATAACATCTAAATACAATTTCAATTTACAATTTAAATAAACAAAAGATCTCATTTAAATATTTATACGTTTGAAATATCCATTTAAGTCACCCTTTCAAATTTCAAGTTGTAAATCACTTCTTTAAATTTTCAAATTCAATACATTTCAAATCAGACTTATTTAAGTATAATTCTTAAATAAATACAATTTCAATCAATTTCAAATCATTACACATTCTATATTTAAAAATATAGATATTAAATACTTAAACATATTATTTATCAACTTTAATAAATCTTTAAAATCAATATTAATCAAAACCATATATTTCTTTTTCAAAACCATAGATATCATTTTCAAAACGTTTATATATAGACCAACGGTGCCTGTATATAATTTTCTATCCTATGGTCAAGTGATACGGATATTTATCATTTCAATCCGCAATTTAAAACATATTCGAGTATATATCTTTTCAACCCGAAATCCCAAATTCAATTCAATTGAAAATCGCTTGGGTTTATCATTTCAACCCATAACGATTTCCTCCTATTCTACAGATCGTTCGGGTATGTATCATTTCAACCCATAGTGATTCTATATAACAGGGAACTTGCAGAGTGATAACAGATATGAAAATAAAATAACACAGTAACAGGCATATATCATCAGTATAAATAACAGATAATGGTGTCGGATGTCATAGGTGAACAGATACAGATAATGACATATATATAACAATGTAAATAACTAACAGCAGCATACTTCAATTGACATTTCAATTGAAATCAAATTTAATAAATATAAGAACGTTAATCGTGAGTGATTGCTCACCTTTCGAGGCTTAGAGAGAACAGGAGATGACCCGGATACGCACACTGATAAGGACACCGAAATTTGAATGACGAATCGAAGCAAAGCAAAAATCGGTACGAATTTAACGATCAAAGCTGATAATAAGGATAGACAAGATCCAATCAGAACTGGAGCGAAGAAGGAAATTGATACAAATGAATTTATATAACTCTATACATATCCTATATCCAACACATATTAAATTTAAAGATATATTTATTCCAAAATACATTGTTTTAAATTAAAAGATACATAGAAAAAAAATAAAATCAAACACATTAATTATATTCAAACAACATATGCCACTATGTAAATGGATTTATAGTTTATACCTAAACTTACCTACTTATTATATTTAAAAACCAACTTTAAATTTAAGCACATACAAGATTAAATTATTACAATATGTACATACAAGCTTCAGAAAGAATACGAGTTATAGGAAGATACAGCCTTACTTGCATTATAAAGACCTGTATTCTATAGGTGGTAACTGTAAAGCAAATTTTTTCCAAATTCATATGAGTATTAAAATAATGTAAATATATCATTCTTTAAAGATAACCCACTGCAAACCCAAAGCATATACCACCGACAATGACGAATACATATAAACTATATATACTTAACCAACATAACTTTTTATAAGCTACAGTTATAAAATCAATTATATATACTTATTAACTTTGTGTCAGTAATAAGTTAAATATGGGACTAACATATATAAGCTTTACAAAATATATATATTTTTAAAGTATATACAAATAAATTAAAATAGATATCAACTCACCGTGTATATCTAACATCTACCAAACTGGCAATATTATAAATTATATAAACTTATGTACTCAACAATATTTTTATCAATACTTAATGCGTACTTCACAAGACAAAACAAAGTAAATAAATAAAACTGCTACTAACCTTATACAAAGACCAAGACCGAAGGTAACAAGCAAAAATACGTAAAAGGTCATATGCACTGAAATATAACATACTTATATGCAGCACGTGTTTATGAAGAAGAAAATCAATACATATATACTTTTTTTTTCGAAACTTTTAAAAAAAACAAACAGCTTTATATAAACAAATATATACATTCCCGATATATACACAACTGTTATAAACAAAACTTATAGATAAGCTACCTTTACAAATAGAAAAGCATGGCCAAGTCAGGAGGGTGACAAGGCAGTGGAAGGCAAAGTTAGGCTACGGGGAAAAGAAAGAAGCGCGGAGGCTCGGAGCACTGGTAGTGGTTTCGCTGCCGATTTATAAGGATGAGAAGTGCGAGAGGCGAGCGGTGGTTTGCCAGGCGAAGTAGCTAGGGTCGAAGTCCCAGATTTGGCGCTCACGCGGGGAAGCAAGGTGGACTGGGGTAGGCTGCCTGGGGTGGAGGCGTGGGCTGATTCTCGGTCTGGCCTAGGAACGTAGGATAGGTGGTGGATAGCATGGGGTAGGCGGAGCATGGTGGAGCGAGTCTCGCATGGGTCAGTGGAGGTGTCGTGGGGTTCTCGGCTGGTAGGTTTGGCGAAGGTTGGGGTTCGTTCTGGTGACGTGGTGGTGAAAGGCATGGAGTGGTGGTGGATGGCAGGCGTAGGGCGTGGTGGCAGGCGTAGGGTAGGGGTTGGTTGGGTTCGGTGATGACAGGTCTGGCTTTCGCATGGGGTGGAGGCGAAACTGTCATGGCAGGGAAATGGGTAGGAGGTGACAACCACGGTTCAGCTGAATAAAAAAAACAAGGTACAACAAAGAATTGAAGATAAATGAAAAGAAAAGGACGTGTCCACTACCTTTTGTAAAGACTCACGAGATTTCCAGAGATTTGCAGAATAGAATATATTTTTCTTACTTTTGAACGAAAAAGGAAAAGGACAGGCTGCTTATAATTTTTGAGAGAAGGCGAAGAGTAAAGCTTTGAACGGTTAGAGGAATTTAAGGCAAAAATAAATGCTGAACGAAACGTAAGGGAGGTAAGTGGAATAATTCTCACGGCAAAGTAAGGCAAGATTTGAAATTTTCAAACTGAAATATACAGCTGAAATTAATGGACAATGGAACAATGCATAACGCCCGAAGTAACGTACAATTTGATTTATTTCTTTTTATTAATAAATTAAAAATGTTAACGGTTTCTTAAAAATATAACGTATCATTTTAAACTAAAATTAAAATAGCTATTATCGTCATTAAATAAAATTTGATTGTTAAGTATAAGATAAAACGAATGTTAATATACGGAATGAAATGTAGAGTTTTAAATTTCTGTTTTCACACTAATTTTTACACTTTAATTTAAATCAATATTTCAAAATGTTAATTTTTAAATAAAATTTCGTTTAAAAATTTGGGCTATTACATTTTCTCTCCAAAATTAGGTTTTGGTTGCATCGTGGTTGCTAGATTGGATGGGAGGAGATGGTTGTTACACTCTTCACTATCACTTTTTGCACTCATATAGAAATTTTATGTATGTTTATGATGTTTTGCATACATACTTATCTTTCATGATCATACACTCATGCTAGGATTGAGCTCACCTATAGTATGTACGCATATATGATCACATTGCACTTTTGGTTAAGTAGATGAATGTGCAGATAACTTGGTTGTATAACATGAATGTTATTGCGCGTTACGTTATCTGCTCCTTAGAAAGATTTTGGGGACGAAATCCTTTTCAAGGGGAGACTATAACACCCCGTAAAAATTAGTAAGAAATTAATTAATTAATTATGATGAGGCTAAAAATGAAATTTTTGCATTCAGAATTTGACAATGAAAGTTATGTTGTTGCGCTCGTGGCGATTTTCTTATCAATTTCCATATATAATATTTTGAAAACTGAGCTCAAACGGAAAAGTTATGGATGTTTAAAGTTTTTCGATTCAAAATAATTTAAAATGGAATTCGAATTCAAATAAATAATTAATTTCTAAATTTGAAATTCAAGAAGTAACAACAATTAGATTTGAGGGTTAAGTAAACGTTAAAATTAAAATTAACATTAAAAGGTTAATTAAGGTATTAAATAAAATAATCAATGGCACAATCAAAACGTTCCGAGAATAGAGCTATTGGTCGACCATCTATCATGGGCCGGTCGACCGCTAGAGGTCGACCGATGGGGTAGGAGGAGTCGATCGGTCAACGATGGGTAACGACTAGGGTTTTTTATGTGTGAATGATCCAGATTTTATTATTTTTAACCGGCTTAAATCCAATGGTTTTGGTGCTTTCTAACCACTATAAATAGGAGCCTAGCCCCCTCACTTTTATTCACAAATTATTTTAGGAACCAAGCGAAGCTTTTTTAGTCCCTCTCTTCAAAGATTTAAAAAATTCTTTAGGGTTTCAGATAAGAAATTTAAGATGATTATTATTAATTTCTAATTTTATTCTCCTCCAACCCTTAAATATTTAAAACTAATCCATATACAAATCCCTTGTTGTATATTCCTAAAAGGGAAGATCTGAAAGAGATTATGGAAGGTGTGACAAATCCAAAAAGAGAAAAAGCAAAGGACATGTTGGTAGTAAAAATCTTAGTCTTTCTTATTTTAGTAATTGTATAGTGTAATTTGGATTTGATATACATCTTGGGGAGTTTTGGTTTACGAAAACATCGCATTAAAACCCCCAAAATTCCCCAAAGTGAAATGTCAATTCTTATGTTAGAATCTCAAATATTTTATATTAAAATAATGTAATTTGTATAGATATTGCAGTTTTAATATTTTACATTCTATTCCACTTCTTGTCTTTTTCTTCGGATTTGATTAAGGGTTTTGAAAAGAATATATTATGAGATGGTGCGTAAGATACAAACTCTTTTTTTTGTAGTTTGCACTGCCTATTTCCGCAATTTAAATAGAAATCCTATTTTTTCTAATTTCATGCAAAAAGAAGTCGAATAAAATGTTAAATTATTTGAATTGCAAGTTTCTATTGTTGATTAATTCTGCTATTTTAGTATAAAATAAATTGGGTATGGATTTAATTTTATGCTAGTCTATTGATTGAATTGTGGATATTGGATTTATGGTATATTTGTTGATATGGAATTGGACTTGTATAAATTTGAAGTTTTGACATTTAAATATTAGTTTAGGGCGCAATCTTCGCCCGCTTAGAAATGTATTAGGAACGTATTTATATACATATATATTAGAGTAAAAAACGTATAATTATAATGTATTAATTGCGTAGTTAATAGGTTATTAATTATTATTAAATCCCCTAGGAAATTAATTAATTGTAGAGGCAAAATAAGAAGTTTCTTATAAAGCCTTAATAATGTATGCGGTGATATGTGTGATATAATGTTAAGAGAGTGTAAATTATGACTAAGTTATAGGGATATGAGCTTAGTCAAAAACACACAAAAGTCTGCTTAGCTAATCTGGTTACAGGCAGTGCGACTTTGGGGCTGATGTGAGATATTAAACGACCTGACTTTTCGACCTTTGAATGTCGACACTAAATATATCCACGGTATTCATGCTCTGAGCGCCCAAGTGCCAGAAAGACCGAAAGTTAGGATAAAATAAAAAAATAAGAGTAGATTAACAAAATAAGAACACAACATCAAAATTTCATAAAGAAAAGATAATATATAATATCAAAGGAACGATATAAAGGGTTATCCTAAATACAGAAATAACAGAGTTACTGAAACCTAAGTATTATCATCAGCCTGGACAGTTGTAACTACATGTCCTCACAATGCTTATATATACAATGCAGAAAGTGAAATTAAGAATACTATGGAAGGTAATCATCTAGCTCTTCTCCATAAGCTCCAAAGCGTCCGTAGCTAAAGTGGAAACATATGCGTGGTTGACTCGAGCATTATAAGAAAATAACATCCGGATCAGTCTGGCAAACCAGCGTGAGAAACTCAAGAACTATGCAACAAGTAATAGTAACCATTGAGACCGTGCAGATATCCATAACGGTTTTCCCTTCAAAGAAACCAAGCATTCATTAAGTTTAACATACAGTGATATGATATAAAATGTCTAGAGTGTAGCACATAAATCATATCAAATAGCTGCTGTGTGAAGGCCACAACAATAATAGGTATACAATCAATACCGCTAAGGTGCGTTCGCATAGTGGGTTTTCCATGGAGATCTCCTCGGATCTAGCCGAATCCGAACTCCTTCACAAGGATCAGAGATATCCTTCCGGGCAATGTATACTATAGAAAAATGCATAACTAGCCCATGCTCAGATAATAATGGTTCCGAATGCATCGCTCTTGCATGCATGTCCGTAAGTAATACTAGATGGAGTCGCATGCACCCTTGGGACTGCTAAAATGCTACGTTCCTTTTGGATATGCATCATATCTATGGTTTTAGTCATTTCCGATGTCGTGGCTACGCTCGTAATCTCTCGCTCGAGTCTTCATCACTCGAATAGGACACGAATCACTACATGGATTCGAGTATCTCAAACCTCCACATAGGTTCCTCACAAAAGTCCTCCAACAATTGCTAAAGTTGTCCTCTCTCTTGGAATACTCCTCAAGATAGACAGTCCCATACGATAGCATCGTTTGAGTAACGTTGACCTCTCGCTTGGACTTTAACCTTAGGATTCATAGTTCAACTCTATAACATTTTACTTCACAGCTGCTTTCAAAACAAAGAATTTGTATACTGGTTTTGAAGTAGTGTTCGATATGTAAAACATTTACCGATCCCAGTCTCTTCAAAACTAATTCGATGAATTTCCGGCTAACTCAATTCTAGTTCTTTCAAAAGTAAGCGAAAGCTAGAGACGTTTCGTACCAATGCTCCTCCTCGGGGGTTCTCATAGATATGAAATCACGAAGCCTTTCGATAACTTCTTTAGTCATAATTGGTCAAGTTTGATAATCAAACCCATCGATTATCTAGTCAAAACAATTGCTTATACAAATCACGATTCGTACGCTTAACTCATTTTCGACATTCCAACTCAACTATTCATCATCCAAGAGTGAAGCCAGGTCAGTTAGAGCATTGGTTGCATCAAAGTCTTGCCTAGATACTTCATTCATGAATCTCACAAATAGATAAGTTTACCTCGTTGGTTTTTAGTGTAAAGTATTGTATTAATGATTTCCATAAACAAGAAGAAATCAAGACAATTAACACGTTTTCAACATTTTTCGACTTACTATTCCTCGGCCAAAAGGGAAACCGATAGGTTAGAGCTTTATTGCTCCATCCTACTCGACGTCAATCTTAACTCTCACAAATAGATAAGCCTTACTTCATCAGCTTTTAGTGTTAAGCATAGTTAACTACTTTTCAAACAAGTAATTAAACAATCAACCATTTGGCCATTTAGCAATTCTAACCCCTTTTTAGAAACATTTGTACATACTTTTAAAATACTTATAATAGGTTTTAAACATTTATCTAAACTATTACTTGAAAATAACAACTTTATAATTTTTCTTAAAACTTGAAAAGACCGTGTTTTCTATATATTTTACAAAATATCCCTTCTTTAAAAATTCATAACTAATTCTTAAAAATTTAAACATATCTCAAACGACTTTTGAAATACTGTAATATGAGTTAGTAAACACTTGTAAAAAGAATGAAACAAAATACTTAGATTTAAATATCTTTTCAAACCTTTTAAAGTCTAAAATCAAGGCTAAACGGGGCAGTTTTGAACAAGTGAAGTTTTGGCTATTTTCGAGATGTTACTTAAAATTTTATTATTCAAGCTTTTACTAGCGAAAAACATACATATAAAAAATTATAAATATGGTGAGAAACCCCTAAGGATCTCTCTACAAAGTTCCATAGCAATCGCCAAAATCAAAGCAATTCACAATTGCATCTATTGCGACTATCGCTATAAGTGCACTTCCAAATCCAAGTCCAATCTAAACCAAAGTCCATCTATAACCTATTTGCTTTCTTTTAAGGTATAATCATATGTCATAAAGTCCATTCCAAGTTTGTTCAAGTCATATACATGGATCACCCATGTTACTTACTTTTAAAGTAAAAATCCAAACCAATGTTTTAACATAAGTTAACAACAATTCAAACAACATATATATAATCAACACAACATATGTATGTTATATTTTCCATTCAAAGTGAGGTGTTAACTCACCTTTAACCTCACTAAGAACCAAGATCCAAAAACCAAAGTCCAAACCCAAGCTAGCAAACTCCTTTTCTTTCCTCTCTTCCTTGCTTTCACTGTTGCCTTAGCTCAAAATTGGACCTATTGCTTATGGCCTTCTCTTGCTTGGGGAGTATGGCCTTGCTTCTTCAATATTTAACAAGGTGGAAGGTGTTGTAATATTATACTAAGGCTTGTCGCAAAGTTTGAAGTGATTTGGAGTTGATTTTCAACAATTTTCTTTAGAACATAAGAGATGAAGAAGATGAAGAAGGCATTGATTTTATGATAACTTTAGCTTTGAATTTGTGATTATACTCCAAGGTATGCCTCTCCTTATATAGGCATAAGAATGGTGTTTCCTAAGCTTGCACTCCCTCCCCTTCCCCCCTCCACCATGCCATGGAAGCTTCACCTTCCATCACTTCTTCTTTATGCTAATTACCATTATACCCATCTCGTGATAATATCTCTTAACTATTAGAACATTCTAGAAGCTTACAAGATTTATAAAGAGGTGTGTGTGTTAATTATTTGCTAATGTGTTCATTTGATCATTAGACAAGTGCACAAGAGTTTGAATAACTTATATCGATCGAAAAGCTATTTACCAAAAACCAATTTTCGGTCACATTATCGATTTTTCTTCAAAGAATATATTTTTGTAAACAAATTTCAAAAAAAAGTTTCTTATCATTAATTATTAATTAAATGATGTCTAAAAAGGTTATAAAATCATATTTATGATACTTAATTATATTTCAATACGTTACGATATTCGAAGATGAAGTGTTTGAATTTCTGGGTCGCTACATTTTCCCCGACTTAGAACATTTCGTCCTTGAAATTCAAACAAGAATGATAATCAAAGGAGATGGATGAAACAAGATATATATATATATATACATATATATATAGTACTGTTGAAACTATATACAAACTAAAATGCAAACTGAAATGCATACTAAGCGACTCCATCTCATGTTGTGAGTACAATACAAAAGATACATAATACTAAGATAAAAAGGAACCCCTGATTTATAAGCACTCTAGGTAGAACTCCTTCAAACCGTCCTCCATCTTCTTTGTACCATTCCAAGCATCCTTGCCCCATGGCACTTCTAATCTTAACAAAGGAATAATCACACAATACTCAAATAGCATTCACAGTCACTAGCAAACAAAGCTCATGGTTTGTTTAGGTACAAACTCTCACATCGTCCAAGGACGATAAACAATCTACTAAGCATACCTTACGCTCAATAGCCTTAGGTACTTGCTTAGACGATTATTAATGCTACCTCATAACAAATAAGAGTTATTCCCCAGACTCTTCATAAGTTAACATAACACATTATATAAATGTATTAAAGCCTGTATGATCTATATTGACCATCCATACACAATATCTGATCTGATTACTTGCTCAATCACATAGATTTCACTTCCCAACTAGTATAGATCACGTGACCTCTCTAGTGTGGATTCTGATTTGGTTTCTTGATTAGAAACCTCCGTTCTCCTTACATAGCCATATACTATAATAATAAACATCGGGATCATATCACGAATCTGTATCAAGTGTCCACCGTCAAGAATTGAGTGAAAAATCCTTGTTAAGACCAGTGTAAACCATCTTGAAAACATGTACTTGAATACTAGATCAAGAACAGTCATGCGAATAAAATGACTTATGTACAACTTACAAATTTATCCTATTGGTTTCTTAACTACATCAATTCCATTTTAATCACATTTATTTGTACAATTAGTATGTCATTCAATACTAAAACCATTTATGAATAATTTCATAAAACATAACTTCAAGTTTAATCATATTTTATAACTTAAGTTCATAATCATATAATACTCCATTTCATCCTAAGAGCATATACAAAACATCACTTTGGTTTACTTAACAAGCATGTATAACCATTTAACACTTGTTTAACTTGATACCTTCTCGATTCAAGTGTTATATAAACTCCACTTTTTATATTTTCAAAACACTTAGTTTCAAGTTCTATAACAATTCGGAAGTTCCCGACTATCCAAAATTGCCGAAAATTCCATTTCATTTAACAAATAAAAACTACCAAACAACATATCATAACCTAACAAGAGAACTTTAGAACTAAACACTGGTTTCTCATTTCAAATCATTTTGAAACAATATATACATATAACTTTTGTATATCAAATCTTACTTTCGGGATTTAAATCAAAGTCTGTTTTACCAAAAAAAACTCTACAACATCCCACACTTAGAAACTCAAAAATGAACATCGATGATGCTGCAGTTATCACCAAAATTATTTTTAAGCGATATAAGTGAGTTTAGTACATCGAAACCATACTCTAGGTTTTAACTAAAATCATTCCAAAGCGGTATCAAATACTTCGCATAATAATACTAAGTATCATGACCTCAATCTCCTAAACCAATTTCCAAATATTTACTTTCAAATTATACTATTATTATTTCCTCTAAAATCTTGAAAAACATTTTCAAAGACACCGAGATTTATGTTCTCGAATTTTTTATTTAAATACTTTTCATTTATAAACCCCATTTCATAAACCATACTTATATAAAATTACTTTCTTATATAAATCTTTCACAAATATTTATTTCTAAAATATTCTATCTTTCCATTTGATTATTGTAAACATCTTTTACTAAATTTTAATTTATAACCCAACATTATCAATGAACGCCTTAAAGTCAATCCATGAAACTTAATTCACAAGGTCTTCATTTCAATGTACCCATAATTATTGTCTACTCACCCATGATGTAGCAAGGTAAAACTGCTCATAAACTGGTTGAGCACAAATCAGCAACAAATAATACTCAATGTTCCTAACATGCCGAGCATGACTAAACAATCAAGGTTACATGATATTAAACTATAAGATGTACTAATATCAAACCAAACATGAATAGGTAAACCATAAACATATAGTATACCCTCAAGAATCTACTTCCCTTCTTAGCTATAGAAATAGCAAAAACACTAGATTGGTCACCAGTCTTGAGCATAGGACAATCTCTAACAAAATGGCTAGGATGATGGCAACCATAACAACCTTTTGGGGAAAACTATGCCTCAAACTTCGAAAACTTCTCAATCGGCGCTTTCACTATCTACGGTTTAGCCACCCACCCTTCTTTGCTCGATTTATAACTCCAAACAAAGTGTACCTTCTGCCTACACTTACAGAAAACCACACTAGAAATGTCTCTCGGTGGCTGAAAATTTCGCTTTTTGTCCCCAATTGGAATAGAAATAGAAGGCTTCGGAGTTAAGCTCTCAAAGCCATGTTTACCAAACCAATGGAAGATCCCATGACGTGATTAGTCATATCCCGCTGGAACTCAAGGCGCATATCCGCAATGAACATTTCGTTCTTCTTCAGCGGCATATCAACCAATCCTAACCTAAACCGAAACAATGCAATGAACTGGTTCTCATACTCTAGCACAGTCATAGCACCCTGCTTCAGATCCAAGAAGCTTCTAAATAACAAAGTCTTTACAACTGTCAGAACAAACTTCATCTCAAATTCATCTTTAAATTAAGCCCAAGCGAAGTCATTCTCTTGGGCATCTATAGTGATAGAACTCCACCAATCCATGGCTACATCCATCAGCTGTCGTGACACTAACCTACGCTTTATTGCATCATCTAGCTCCATATCTCCAAATATCCAATCACACAATTTGATCCAAGTCTGGACTTCTATGATCGTCTCATATGTTAGCTTTGAAGTGGTATTCGATAAGTAAAACACTTACAAATCCAAGTCTCTTCAAAACTAATTCGATGAATTTTTGGCTAACTCAATTTTGGTTCTTTCAAAAGTAAGCGAAAGCCAAAGACATTTTGTACCAATGCTCCTCCCTAGGGGTTCCCACTTATATGAAATCGTGAAGCCTTTTGATAACTTCTTAAGTCATATTTAGTCAATTTTGGTAATCTAATGATCGATTATCTAGTCAAAACAATTGCTTATACAAATCACGATTCATATGCTTAACTCGTTTCCAACATTCTAACTCAATTGTTCCTCGTCCAAGAGTGAAGCCTAGTAAGTTAGAGCACCGGTTGCATCAAATACTTGCCTAGACACTTCATTCTTGAATCTAACAAATAGATAAGTCTACTTCATTGGCTTTTAATGTTAAGTATAGTGTTAATGATTTCCATAAAGTAGAAGAAATCAACATGGTTAACTTGTTTCCGATATTATCCGACTTACTATTCCTCGGCCAAGTGGAAAATCGGTAGGTTAGAGTTCTATTGCAATCCCTACTTGACATCAATCTTAACTCTTATAAATAGATAAGCCTTACTTCGTCGACTTTAGTGTTAAGCATATTTAATTACTTTTCGAACAGTAATTAAACAATCAACCATTTGTCCATTCAGCAATTCTAACTCTTTTTCAAAAACATTTTTATATACTTTTAAAATACTTGAAAATACTTATAATAGGTTTTAAACATTTATCCAAAATAATACTTGAAAATAACAACTTTACAATTTTCCTAAAAACTCGAAAAGAACATGTTTTCTATATATTTTAATAAAATATCCCTTCTTTAAAAATTCACAACATTCCCATTCTTTTTTCTACTCGCTCCAGCTAAAATAAGACAACTTTATAAAACAGCGTCTTTTAGTAAATAAGTGAAGTGGCCATTGGAAAGGAGAAATATTTCGAATGATCAATCCAAGGCAGTTTAAAGTCCAAAATCCAATATAGCGTCTCAAACCACTTTTGACATACTCTAATATGAGTTAGTAAACATTCGTAAAAAGAATGAAACAAAATACATAAATTTAAATTTCTTTTCAAACCTTTTAAAGTCCAAAATCAAGGCTAAATGGGGCATTTTTGCACAATAAAGTTTTGGCTGCTTTCGAGATGTTACTTAACATTTTACTATTCAAGCTATTTACAACAACAACCATATATATAAGATATTATAAATATGGTGAGAAACCTCTAAGGATCTCTCTACAAAGTTCCATAGCAATCGCCAAAAACAAGGCAATTCACAACTGCACCTATAGTGACTATCGCTGTAAGGGCACTTCCAAATCCGAGTCCAATTTAAACCAAAGTCCATATATAACCTATGTGCTTTCTTTCAAGTTCTAGTCATATATTATACAAGTCCATTCAAGTTCATTCCAAGTTCGTTCAAGTCCATATACATGGATCACCTATGTCACTTACTTTTAAAGTAAGAATCCAAACCAATGTTTTAACATAAGTTAACAACAATTCAAACAACGTATATACAATCAACACAACATATGTATGTTATATTTTCTATTCAAAGTGAAGTGTTAACTCACCTTTAACCTCACTAAGAACCATGATCCAAAAATCAAAGTCCAAACCCAATCAAGCAACCTCCTTTTCTTTCTTCTCTTCCTTGCTTTCACTGTTGCCTTAGCCCAAAAATGGACCTATTGCTCACGACCTTCTCTTGCTTGGGAATTATGGCTTTACTTCTTCAATATTTAACAAGGTGTAAGGTGTTGTAATATTATAATAAGGCTTGTGGCAAAGTTTGAAGTGATTTGGTGTTGATTTGGAACCATTTTCTTTAGAATATAAGAGATGAAGAAGATGAAGAAGCCATTGATTTTATGATAAGTTTAGCTTTGAATTTGTGATTATACTCTAAGGTATTCCTCTTCTTATATAGGCATAAGAACGATGTTGCCTAAGCTTGCACTTAACCCTCACCATGCCATGAAAGCTTCACCTTCCATTACTTCTCTTTAAATCACTTCTCATGTATGCTAATTACCATCATACCCCTCTCATGATAATATCTCTTATCCATTAGAATATGTTAGAAGCTTCCAAGCTTTAAGAAGAGGGATGTGTGCTAATTAGTTGCTAATTTTCATTTGATCATTAGACAGGTGCATAAGAATTCAAACAACTCATATCGATTGAAAAGCTGTTTACCGATAAACCGATTTTCGGTCACATTATCGATTTTTCTTCGAAGAATATATTTTTGTAAACAAATTTTTAAAAAAAAGTTTCTTATCATTAATTATTAATTAAACGATGTATAACAAGGTTATAAAATCATATTTATAACACTTAATTTTATTTTAAAACGTTACGATATTCGATGACGAAGTGTTCGAATTTCCGATCGAATATCTGAATCACTACAAACATCGCCTATAATAAGTAACCAAAGAAGACACGAGGCTAGTCCTAAATTCTATCGGGTAAACTTGCCTAGCTAATCTGGCTACTAGTACCCACGAATAGTCAGATGAATATGAGACGTCACTATGGGGTATGGGTCATGATGTGGAGGACTTGCTTCGGAGATTGAAGGTTTTAAGTACCTATGTGAGGGCTCATCTCTTCCTTATATAGGAAGTAGTAAATGATCGAGGTTAGAGGTTAGGCACGGAAGAGAATATCTCGAGAAAGGTCTGCTTTGATATGAAGTATTAAGTGGTTCGAAGAGATTCCGTGCAATGTTAGCTACATAAGTACCGGTGAGGAGTCTACCCTGGAATATGTATTAAATGATGGGGACCTGCCTTAAATGAGGTATTAAATGGTCAGAGACTACATAGTTCTCATTAAAATGGTATTAAGTGGCTTGGGTACTATCTCTTACATTGATATGACATTATTGATGGTAGATATAGGTTATTGGGTTGAAAGAGTAATAATTATGAAATTGGATTAGGAAAGCCTTAAGGTTATAGTTGGAAAGACTTACTATATAGTTAAGATATGAAAGACATATTCTTATTTTAATTATACTTCTCAAGTACTATTATAGTAAGGCTCGATAACATTGTTGTTTCGGCTCTCTCCTCATTACAATACCGATTAGAGAAGAAGATGTTGATTGAGAGGGCAAAGGCGATGAGGGAATTTGTGGTAGTTACTTATTTATCTACTTGTGTTATTTCATTTAGTTATGATGTACCCATTAAATAATGTTGTAAATTTGGAATATTGTATTATGGATAGTTGACGGTTGTTTATGGTATTGTGTTATTTTTTTATGACATTTGAATTTTAAATAAAATGGGTTTTTTCTGATATTATATTTTATCCTTCTGCTAGGAGTTTCTGAATGCATAGATAAATAGCTCCGTGTATTATTCTTTATACCAACCAACAGTCAGCTTTGGAATGAGTTTAAGTTTCGATAGGCCTTTTCTAGGTCGGAATTTAGGCCTGTTTTGAGGCGGATTATTATAGGTGCAGTTCTAGTAGTGATAAGTAAATGAGCTGCTCTAGTAGGAGTGGTCGCGTTATTACCGATGCCATAGATTGGTTCAGGGCTTGGCTTTAATATCTCCACTAGAAGCTTCATTTGGTCAAATGCAGATCTAAAGATGACATCAATGGAACTTTCTAATCCATAAAGACTTTCTTTATGGTGCAGTTTGAGATTTGCACCGTAATTATAAGTGGATCCTTATGTGGGAAGACAACTTCAGTGGAATAAGCTGTGGTGAATACTATCTCTTATGCCAGCTTTTGTTTTACATGGAACATAGTCCTCTGCTTTACTTTGGCTTCTTGCACATATCGCTCCTGTGCTTTCTTACTCTTTCTTGCAAGGTATGGTCCTCCATGAATTGAGGTTATAAGGTTAGAGGGGTTTTCAGCAAAGTTTTCATTTGGATCCGGAGTGAGATTCCCGATTCTTTCTACATTGTTTTCCTTTTGGTCGTCGCCTAAGTATCATTTATGGATCAGTCTCTCAATCTCATTTCTCAACTGTCGGCAATTATCTATGTGGTGGCCATTAGCCTTGTGGAAGTGGCAGTAGGCTCCCTCTATTTTGTTTTAGTTTCTTCCCTTTATTTGGGACGTTGTAAGCTAGCTCAGTCCTGGTCATTTCATAGAACTTATTAGGTGTGTGCGTAAGGGGAGTCTTTGTTATGAAGTTGAATTCTCTTTATTGCTTTGCCGATGGATTGTATCCTTCTGCCCCCTCCATTTCTTTTCATTATAGGAAGCAGGAGTTCTCTCGGTTGTACGAGATTCTGCAGCCCTGACTTCCTTTATTCTGATGTAACAGCTAGCTCTTTCATAGAATGCCTTCATATAGTGGCACAGTTTCCTACTGTTTTTATCCTATATAGTTGTGTTTCTTCGAATTCCAACATGCGCTACCATCAACAGTGCTTCCTCATAAGTTACCCCAATTCAAAATGCCTTGGATTTGAAGCATTTTATGAAGTTACGCAGGCTCTCGTTTTCACCCTGCTTTACGTAGGACATTGTGCTTGCATTTGGAGAAGCCTCTCTCCTGGAATTAGATTGCCTTAAGAAATTCGCAGTTAACTGCGACTAAGAATGAATCTCTCCTAGTCTGCACCTCCCAAACCACCTGGAAGATGCCCTAGCCAGATACACTAGAGAGAGCTTACATCTGGCTATCCTTCCCACTTTTAGGATATCCATGTAATACTCAAAAGTGCAAACATGATCGTCCGGGTTTGTAGTCCCATCAAACTTATCAATCGACGAGGCTTTGAAATTATCAGGAAAGTCTGCTTCTTTATGCTTTCACTAAATGGGGAAGAACCTTTTTCCCTTACAACTTCTCCGTTATTATGTCTGCACAGCTTTAACAACTGCTCTACACAAGCCTTCAATTGGTGGATCTCATCCTCTTTGGCATCTATCTGGGATGATCTATCTCTACAAAGTGAAGTAACGTCGTCGTTATTAGGCGCACTTCACGCCTGCTTCTTCAATTGCAAAGGGTTAATGTTGGAAGGTATTGATTTGAGGATTGATTTGGATTTTGGCTTTGAGCTTGGCATCGGTTCTTTGACCTTCGTCATCATTCTCACTTATGAGATTATCGTCATCACTCACACGCTGCACAGTTAGTGCAGTCAACAAACAATGGCGGTAAGCTATGTAAAGTTAAGGGGAGATTGGCTTAAGGGCAGGATATTGGGCCAGGGATCTCTCTATTCCATCCATATGTTGGTTTAATTGTTTCGCGAAGGCTTGAAGAGCTGCTAGGAGTGGATTTGAGGTAGGCTCTATAGAGGCGCCTACCTCAGGTTTGGTTATGGAGGTGAGGAGTTTCTTTTTCTCGTTTTTGAGGTAAGGTGAATTTGTTCCTGATTATGAGTGGTATTGGAATCTATAGGATTCATGATGCTATATTGGTGTCTAAAGGAAACATAAGTAAAGTTTGCTGAAGAGGAAAATCGATCCTCCTTCTAGCGCCAAAAAATATTAATGAGATTTTTTTCCTCAGAAACACCCGATTATTTTTATGAAGTAATCACGATATTGAACGCTTTCGTGATTATGAATAAAAAAACTAAGTAATATTAATATTGCCTTTAAGAGGAGTAATTATGTTGCTTTAAAGCTTACACAATTATAGGGAGAAATATATTAGGATCAGTTTGTTACCTTGATTCTAGCATTGACAAAATTAAAACAATAAAATAAAGTACTGAAAACAATAAAAGGACATAGAGAATTTACATGGTTCGGATGTTAAAGAATCCTACGTCGATGGGTAAAATATCACTTTCTTCTCTCTTGATTCTTAGTACAAGCAAAAATGACAGAGAGTACAATTTTCGATTAGTGTGTCCAAAAAGAGTAAAGTAGAATTCCCCCCTTTTCTGCTACAATGCCCTATCCATTTATAGTACATGGAGATTCAAGTGGATTGCTAAAACCACTCTTCCACTCTCTTGATTTCTGCCTTTGGATCGTGCCACATGTCGACCATCCATCTCACTTATTTGATGTGAAGGATCGCTAACATGGTATATGGGAGAAAATTGTAATTTGAGCGGTTGAATTTTAAACTTAGGCGGGAGGTTTGAAATTGAAGTAGGAAAACCCAAATTAGAATAGACTATGACTTTTTGATTCTGTGAAGCAATAGACTTATGGGGTACACATATGTGTTGATGATGTCACAATGAGAAACCGCCTCCCATTTCAGAAAGACCTACACCGTTATTAGCACTCTAGGACTTCGCTTTAGTTTATTGGGAGATGTGCCTTCATTATGTCTGAGGTAGTGATACCGCATAGTGTTCGTACTGCTTCACTACTACCGAAGCTTGTATTGTGTTGTTTAATCTGAACAGCAAAGGGTTGTGCTAGAGTTGAGCTGCATGGCTTAGTAGAAGAGACCGCATTGCTATTTTGGAGAGTGATCGTTTTGCATGACTCTGTTCTGAGCCATTTTCATCAATAAAGGACTGCGCCACTGCTATTGTCTTTGAGCTGGGTTCAACGATCTTATGGATGGAGTAGGAATTTCTTGGTTTGTTTTTGAGGAACAAGGTTGGGCTCTTGGTCATGGAGTAGTCTTTTCTCATCACCTCATCCCTCAAGTCTCTATGTTTGTGGGCAGTGTTTTTTAGGATTGCGACACTGTTATATTATTGCAACATCACATCAAGATGGTGGCACGTCCTTATAGCTTTTCTATGTTAATGTAAGATTGCGGTGTAGACCTGCCATTTTAAATGTTAGTTTTAGATTGTGGTGCATACCCGTTTGCGTATAGTCGCTTAAGGGATTATGTCGCGGTTTTGTACTGTCAATGCTGCTTTCGAGGTCGCAACACAGTTTCTGCATCTCGTTGTTACTTAAAAACTATGTCATAGTTCAACTTTCTAAGTCTCGCCTTTTGGAACTGTATCGCAGTTCTCATACTTTGATGTCTAGAATTTATACCGCAGTTCTACCTATCAGAGTGGGTATTAAGGTTGCAGATTGGTTCCTATATTTTGTAGTCATCTCAGGTTTTTGGTACATTGTCATATTGCCGAAGCAACGTTCAATGGGAGAGTGCAGTCTTTATATTTTGTCGCCAACTCAGGATTTTGGCGCAGTGCAATTTGGATTTTATTATTGCTTCCTTTTCATATTTCGACATTCTTCCGAACGGTGCTCCTATTAGTTCAATTTTGACAACATTTGGAAAATATGGGTGTAACAAAAAGCATCTGCGAATTGAAGCAGAAACTATAATTCATGAAATGTGGTTTTTTTAAAATGGTTCTAATGTAAATTTCATGGATAATAAAGTAATAAAAACTCTATAAAATGAAAAAGAGTTAAATGCACAATAACAATGATCATTGCAAAAACAAGAAAGATTGTTATTTTTGTTGTAAACCGGGCACTTCAAACGTGACTACAGATTCTTTAAAACGTAGAAGAAGGAGCATGGACAGAATAAAAACCATGGAAAGGAAAGTAAAATCAAGGATCTTACCACATTGCCAACATGATAGAGTAGGATGTATCTGAAATTTTTGCAGTGATAACTCAGTTAATATAGACATGCTGATGGAGTTAAATATGGCTGATACTTCAAAAGATACCGATTTATGGTATGACTCTAGTGCTACTATACATGTTTGCAACCATCAATCCATGTTCAAGTTCTACGAGAAAGTTTCCAATGAAAACAAAGTACTAATTAACAACCATAACACTACAGCAGTTGTCGGGAAAGGAACTATTGAATTAGAGTTCACTTTGGGGAAGAAACTTGTTCTTCTTAATGTCCTGCATGTTCCAAAAATATGAAAGAACTTGGTTTCTACTAGTTTTGTTTGTAATAAATACATCAAATATATCCTAGATGGTAACGGTCTTATTTTGACTAAGGGAGGGATGTATTTTGAAAGGGATATGCTTGTAATGGTATGTTCAAACTAAGTATAAATAAAATGGATAAGTTTACTTATGTCGTTGATTCATTTCATTTATGGCACAATAGATTAGCACAATTAAATTTTAAATAATTACACTTTATGTCTAAAGAAGGATTAATTACTTATGATAAAACAATTTAATCAAAATGTGAAATTTTCATAGAGCCAAAATATGCAAAAGGCCATTTTCGAAATTTGAAAGAAACACTCAATTACTTGAATTAATACACTCTGATATTTGTAAATTAGGCATATTAACTAGAGGAGGAAATAAATACCTTATTAATTTCATAGATGATTACTCTAGATATACACATGTCTATTTAATGAGATCGAAAGATCAAGCCTTTGAAATGTTTAAACGTTTTAAAACCACTGTTGAAAATCTAAAGGAAAAGAAAATTAAGGTATTACAAAGTGACATAGGTGGATAATACTTCTCTATATAATTTTCTTCTTTTTTTGAATAAAAGGATATTATTCATCAATCAAGCACACCTTATACTTTGCAACAAAATGGGTTAGCGAAAGAACGGAACATTAGTTGAAATGACTAATGCTATGAATTTAAATGTTATGCAGAATGTAAATTTGTGGGGAGAGGCACTCTAACTGCATGCATTTGCACAATAGAATTCCATCAAATAAAACTAAGGTATCTCCCTATTAATTATGGAAAGGCATAAAACTTAGCATAAAATATATGAAGTCTGGAGGTGTTTGGCCTTTATCGAGTTATGGATCCAAAACGAAACAAGTTGGGACTAAAAGCCTTGAAAAGTATATTCGTCGGATATGTTGAAAATTCTAAAGCATATAGATTATTGGACATAGAATCCAATGTAGTTGTGGAGTGAAGGGATGTAGAATTCATCAAAAAAATATTATATGTGTCCTCACGCAAACATCAGTTCCTATGCAAATTATTTATGACCAAGATAATGAAAATTTGGAGCATACTTCTTCTAACAAAACAAAGCTTCTAAGCATGCCTGAAGAACCTAGAAGAAGTGTAAAAACAAGGAAAACCAATGGTTTGGATCCTGATTTTGTCTTACTTGATGATGTAGTTCACATTATAGTTAGAGATAGAAAAGAAATAATCGATGAGACTATTTATACTATACACAATGAAGAGGACCCTAAAACCTATAAAGAAGCTATGACTTCAAGGGATGCTGCCTTCTTCTGGAAGAAAGCAGTGTAAGATAAGAGGATTCGATTCTATCTTAAAATACTTGGGTCCTAACAGATCAACCGATTAGGTTAAACCAATAGGTTGTAAATGGGTATCTCGAAGGAAATATAACACGGAAGGATCTACTCAAACTTTCAAGGCAAGATTGTTTGCCAAAGGATTCAGACAAAAGGAGGGTATCAATTTTTTTGACACATATGCTTCAGTTGCTAGACTATCATCAATAAGAGTTCCTTTTGCTCTTGCATCTATTCATGGAGTACATGTGCGTCAAATGGATTTTAAGACTACTTTCCTTAATGTGAACTTAGATGAAGAGGTATATATGGAACAAGCAGAAGGGTTTTTTCTTAGTGGAAATGAGAGTAAACTTTGTAGGCTAGTTAAGTCTTTATATAGAGTAAAGCAAGCTCTCAAATAATGGCATGAGAAATTTGATTCTATAATATTGTCTAACTATTTTATGCATAATAGTGCAGACAAGTATATTTATTTCAAATTCACAGATAGTTATGGTGTAATAATATGTCAATATGTGGATGACATGCTTGTATTCGGCACTAATATGAATGACATAAATGAGATAAAGAAATATTTAACTTCATGTATTAAAATGAAGGATTTGAACAAAGTTGAAACTACTTTGGGAATTAAAGTGAAGAAACATAGTGGAGGAGATACTTTATGTCAGTCCCACTACATTGAAAAATCACTTTTAAAGTACAAACATTTGAATTTTAAAGAAGCAAGCAACTCCTATGATTCTTCAATTAAATTGTTTCCAAATTCTGTTAGAGCAGTAGATCAACTTGAATATGCAAGTGTTATCGGTTGTCTCATGTATGTTATGCACTGTACTTATCCAGATATCTCTTATGCTATGTGCAAGCTATCCAGATATACAAATAACCACAGTATTGCACATTGGAGAGCAGGTGGAAGAGTCCTAGGTTATCGTAAAAGAATAATTAAATTAGGAATTCAATATGAAAATTTCCCAGCAGTTTTAAAAGGATATTCAGATGCAAGTGGCACAACCTATGAAGATGATAATAGGGGAACTACTAGGTGGATTTTACTCTAAGAAGTGGTGTTCTATCATGGGCCTCCAAGAAACAAATAATTATAACACATTCTACAATGGAAGCTGAAACCATTGCCTTGGATGCATCAACAAAGGAAGTAGAATGGCTAAGGAATTTGTTAATTGAAGTAGAGTTGTGGTCACAACCATCATCGGTCATTTATTTATACTGTGATAGTGAAGCTACAATATCTAGAGCCTATAATAAAATCTATAGTGGAAAATCTAGACATATAACCATACAACATTCATATGTCAGAACTCGTTGTCAATGGCGTTATTACAATTATTATATATATATATATTTAAGATTAAAGAAAAATCTAGCAGATCTATTAACTAAGGGATTACCACGAGCTATAGTTAGAACAACCAGTTGTGGAATAGGTCTAAAGTCTCTCTAATATCCTCAAATGTAAACCCAACCTTTTGCTTTCTACCACATGGTTTAAAGAGTAATAACAAGTTGTAGTCTAGAGATGGATAAACATTAGTTACCAAATGTTTATTTGTTACGATTGTAGTGTCTGTTTTCCATAGTAACAAGGATGGATCAAAATAGACACATATACGAACATAAGAAACAATGTTTCTATAAAGTTTAGAGTTAACTTTATAAATGTTCATGAACACCAGTGGAATGATTATAACCAATATAAGGTTATGTTGACTTTGTTGAAGTATATATGCATCTATGTGTTTAGATATTTCATTTTAACAAAATGGATTTTGGTTTAAGCTATTGGCCATTAAATTTTCTATTGAAATTTAGATATCTAAACTGACAAGGAAGTTCAAATCAAAAGAGACTTTCCTCTATGCGTAAATGTACAAATAACATATTACAATCTAGCGGAGGGGTGTTATTGATAGAGTTAGGGGTATGCCCTAGGGGCAATTATGTAATTTGTTACATATATCTAACTCGTTGACCAATCTTGTTCGAAATAAATGTATTTTCTTTCTATTATATACTTGATATAATGTGTATATATTAATTAATCGATTTAATTAAAAGTATATTTAGTAGAAAATCCACAAATGGTATGTTTTGTAACCGTGAGCAATTTATCACAATGAAACAATTTATACCATTTTAAATGTTCATATTCAAGATGCATCGAGACTGTATAGCGATGTATCCGTTGAGACTAGAGTACGTAAAGCTCTCTAAATGTTGGGCAGTGTATTACTCATGACTGTTGGAGGCACCAAGGGGTTATGTACTGATAGTTATTGGATAACTACGGAATGACTCACTAGATAGTTTTCTATTGGTTAATATAACTAAGGTCAAGCAGAGAATATCGATGCGACTAATTTACACAGTTCTCTCGACTTAAGAATACTGTCGATCTTCAATGTGGAAGCTCTGCTTTGATTATAGTTAAATCATGGCACAACGTCCATCGAACGACTGTAGTTGGGTCGAGTGGAAGTATTGGAAGTGAAACACTATTCAAGAGAGGATTCGCCTCCTCAGTTATATGAGGTTAGT
This sequence comes from Allium fistulosum, assembly GCA_030737815.1. Lineage (NCBI taxonomy): Eukaryota > Viridiplantae > Streptophyta > Magnoliopsida > Asparagales > Amaryllidaceae > Allium > Allium fistulosum. The sequence continues at coordinate 61,421,577 of CM060906.1, read as the reverse complement.
ATCACGGTCAACTGAAGTCAACTCAAAGTCAAAGTCTCTGGCCAGAGCATTTCAAGTAATAATAATTGTTATTATTGAACCAAAGACTTTGTGTTTGGACTATAAAGTTGAATGTGGATGATATTGGAATTTTGACCATTACCAAATTCCTTAAATCCAAAGTGATATAGTTTTGACGAAGAGAATTGGTGTAAATAATTGTCACTGTTAGGTACCGCTTATAATAAGTAAAATTGAATTTTACCAAAAGATGTGTAAGCGATAAATTCAGCCAAAATGTCATACCACCTGCTAAGTGATGTGTGAATGTTAATATTCAAATAGTTCGATATTAATCGCTGACTGAATTTACACCTATGAGTCGCACAACCGTAATGATGAATTCTCTGAAAAACCAAATGATTTAATTAATTTATAAAATGTTGTGAATTGATTAAATTAATTGATATTTGAGAAATATTAATTATTATTTATTTGATGTTTGGAAGTTTTTTGTAATTATTTTAATGCATTTATAAAAGTTATATTTGGGCGCATTGATATACGATATCGATGTAATTTAAATATAATTGCATGAAATGATTTATGAAAATTTTACGTCATTTAATGACATGATTTATGGAAATTTTATGTCATTTGATGACATGATTTGTGGAAATTTAATGTCATTTGATGACATACATGTAATGAAATGATTGGAGAGAGAAACAATCAAGGGAATTAATTAGAGAAGTTTTAATTAAAGAATGAGAAGAGTTTCATTCTTTCAAATAAAACATATTCTCTAATGCATTATGTACATACAATTCATTGTTTACCTTCTATATTCTTACAATTTTGTACCTATTGGTTGTCATTAACATGTTGCATTAATTAAGTTTACTAAAAGGGAAACTGTATCAATCACCCCTGTCATCCCTTATTTATTTCCGTTTCAATTCCTATGTAATAACCATTCAAATCGTTTTGGTTTATTTTATGTATACATATCAATTACCACTGACTATGCACACTCTCTATATGTTGCGCTTGCGCAATATTTACTATGAATATATTTACAATTCATATCATATTTAGATCAATCATTAATGTTATTTTATTAATCAGTTATTTAATTTAATTAAGAGAATGAAATAAAAAGTTTCCTACTCTAACTAAATTTATTATCCCTCATTAATTGAACAATTTAAGAGAAAGGAAATGAAAAGTTTCATTCTCTAAATAAATTTATGCCCCCTCATTACTTGAACAAGTTAAGAGAAAGGAAATGAAATATTTCCTTCTCTGAATAAATTTGAAAAAGTTTCCTTCTTTGACTAAATTTATGATCCCTCATTAATTGAATAATTTAAGAGAAAGGAAATGAAAAGTTTCCTTCTCTATATAAACGTATGCCCCCTTATTAATTTAATAAGTTAAGGGAAAGGAAATGAAATATTTCCTTCTTTGAATAAATTTGAAAAGTAATCGTTACACATAAATTTGTATATAAGAGTATATTTGATATACTCTAACTTACATACACATTAAATTAATGTGAAACTTTATTTATGAAGTTAAATAAAATATTGATTTTATTTAAAAGAAACTTGGAAAAGTTCCAAATGAATTTAGTCTTCATAGGCCCATTATAGATCCAAAATGGCTAAATTTTTTGAAATTCACTCATTTCTTCCGCTGTGGGCTGACCCAGTTCCTTCAGTTGTAAAGATTGCAATATTTTAAGTCGCACACGGTCTAAGATTGGGCCTTTCTCACTATATATAAAAGAGAATAAAGGGAATATGAATAGAAACAAGTATGAAGAAGATGAGTCTACACATACATATTAAATGTCAACGATTAGGCATTTAGGCACTTAAGGCGCGTGAGCATGCATGGGGTAAAGAGTATTGACTATTTGGAAAAGTCAAAACCTTTTAATTTTGAATTTTTTTTCTACCAACAGTCACATCGATTGACATGGTGATCGTTACAAATAGTTGCACCATTGCCACTACCTTATAAAAGGAGGCCAGGTTCCCTCATTATGCATTATCCTCTTCCTCTTCTATTTCTCTTCTCCACTATAATATTTTACAACTTTAATAATATCATAGAATGTTCTTGCAGTCGATTGCTACCTGCAAGGAGAGTCTTTGTTGTATCTTAGAGGAATTCCGCTGCTAACCATTAAGCAATCCTGTTCAATGAGGGCGATCAATTACTTAATGAAAGTATCACTTTGATATGCCTTAAAGATAAATTCTCAATTCAACATTGCATAATTATCTAACACTTTAGGAACTCGAGAACTTAGGACAGTAGGAACTCACAAACCATACTACAAGTGTGAAGTAAGAAATTAAGGAGAATCGACTTAGGAACTCGGCTACTTTAGGCGCTTGGGAGTAGTGCCTAGGATAAACCCACGAGGACCCGAGGTTATGACATTCCCAATAGGGTTGTCAATGGATACTCGAAAAATCCAAATCCGTCCGCATCCGCATCCACATCCGAAAAGCAGATAAATATCTGATATCCAGAAAAACGGATGCGGATACGAAGACATCCGCATCCGAAAATTATCCGTTCGGTTTTTGTCAAGATTATAGTTTAAATTATGTGTATTTTAGTACAGTGAAAGATATTTGTTTATTATTTTATTAAGTTGGTAGTTTATATTATATGCACTTAATGCTTTTTAACTGCTTGAAACTATTTATTATCATCATATTTGTTAATTTTAACACTTTTATAATCAATGGGATTGAAAAATATTTATGTTAAACTAAAATTTTCTTTTTATAATTGTTGATTTATTAGTTGTTAGCGGATAGGATAATTATCCGATATACGTCCGTATCCGTGGATTCGAAAATCCGATGTTAGCACCAAAATTGGTCACTAACACCCTAAGAGAGATTTGTGTAGAGAGATTAATGAAGACGGAAAATTGAAACAGAGGAATGCATGCAAAATTAACTACAGAGGCTTGAACACCAGATTTATAGTGGTTCGGCGTAACTGCTTACGTCCACTTTGAGTTTAATCTTTATTGCTTTTTCAATAATTGAATACAGATACAATCCGTACACCAACAACTTGAATACAAGTTCTTGCTGAAAAAGAACGAGCCTTGAAAACGGCAGAGTATCCCCAGTGTTCTCCAAAAAAAGGTCCCTTTCACTATGCCCCTGCCCTTCTATTTATAGGCGAAGATATGCCAGACTTCCTTCACGGGCCCAGGAACAAGGTACTTCGGCCCATAGTGAGCGGCTTCTGCGCACCGAGCCAGGGACGCCGAACGGCAGTTGCCGAGCGAGGGATGCTGGTCGAGGACTGTCTGCAGCGATCATCAAGTGACTCGAAGTAAATTTATGCCGAACGCCCTTACTTTGTTGTGGGCTTGACCACTCGTTAAATCCTTTAATATGCACCGAGCCAGGGATGTCGAACGGTAGTTGCCGAGCGATCTTGCTGAGTAACTTTGCCAAACGATGTTGTCAAAGAGGTTTGCCGAACGATGGATGTCGGGCGGCGATAACCGAGATTGTTGCACTTCTAAGGTTGGAACAATTTTACATCGAGCGGTGACCGAACGGTGAACATTGGGTAGTTGGCTCGAATCTAGGTCATGTTGAACGATAGATGCCAAACCCTCCTGTATTGAGCGACATTGGTCGAACAAAGGATGCCGAACGATGCAGTTCCAACTAACAATGCTAAGCGATGGGCTTATGCCGAGTGACATTTAGGCAGAGCGGCACTCAGGCCGAGCGGCATTCAGGTCGAGCGGCACTCAACAGTTGCCTCTAGTAGTCGGGCCGAGCAACCGAGTAACATCCAATATCCGAAAATGATTTCGGAGGCGGATACAGATATGACACTATCTGGATCCGAAAGCATTCATTGACAGACCTAATTCCCAATAAGGGGATGTGGTTGAACTTGAGAGTGCTGCTAAGGATCGTAATATGGATATTATCTAAACTACTTGTTCGGAATATAGTATAAGTAAATAAAGCAGTAAAAAATGACACCAGAGATTTTTATACTGGTTCGAACTTCCCATTCTACGTCCAGTCCCAGACTCCTTCTGGAATTAAACTAGCAACCCTCACTTAACCTAGAGGAATAGGTTTACACCGCCTGAGCAACCGAACAGGGTTTTGACCACTTGAGCAACAGAACATGATTTTTCTCACCTGAGCAACCGAACATGACTTTGATACAAATAAATTATTTTCTTGAGTTTGCATGTTCTTGTTACAACACAGATTTGTCGAATGAAGTACACACTTCCTATAATATTTTCCTCAAGTATGATATGTATATTTACGTGTTCGTGAAGATAAGGAAAGTATAGATTGCTTTTGAAATGAAGAATTATAAGCATGATTTCACAAGCTCTAAGCAATAAGTAGATCTGAATATTCAAGAGAGTGGAGAATAGAAAAGTTAATGCTTTGATCTTGAATGGAATGCATATATATAATGAATGAAGAGTTACAATAGTTGGCAAAGAGTTCTGATGCACAGAAATGGTTGCAACTCTTCCTGGAAGAGATTCCTCTTCAGGAAGAAAAAATATCTCTACATAAAATTTTAAAAATATGACAGTTATAACATATTTAGTCGACCGAATATGATTAATCAGTCGACTGAATTGAAACAGAAAATTTATAGTTCGAAAATGGCACATTTCAGTCGACTGATCGTGATATTTAGTCGACTGAATTGTGCAATATATAAAATTGCATATGCATTGGTCAGTCGACTAACTGGATGGTTCCAGTCGACTGACCTGTATATTTTCAGAAATGCAGGTTTACTTGAGGATAGATTTTAACAAAAATTCTAACTTAGACTCTAATAAATTATACCTGTCGAATATTTGATAATCTTTTTTCTGTCTTGAACTCCTTGTCATGAATTAAAAGCATGAAGTCCAACATTCTCCCCCTTTTTGATTGATGGCAACTTCATTTGAGATAAATTTTGACAAAAATCTATAACTCCCCCTGAATCTATGCCGGTATCTTGTAATCCTACAAATTTTGTTAGTGCGAAACTTCTTGCATCTCCATATACATACTTTTATCCTCTTTTGTACTATGTATCTTCACGTTGAACTTATTTGTTTGCCTCTTTTTGATACTCATGTATCTACAAGTTAGCTTAGAGGTTCTTTGGCATAATTGTATAGTTGTTGTCATTAAAATACAACAATAGAAGTTCTAACATTCTCCCCCTTTCTGATGATGACAACTATACAATTTTAAAAATATTCATTCTATATAAAATAATATTAATATGTTTAAAGCTCCCCCTAAGTATAACATCTCCCTCTATCAATATGCATATGAATTTCTCCCCCTTTGTCATTATAAAAAAGAATGAGGGAATATAATAAATTTTATAAAATATCTTGTAAATAGCAGGATAAAACCAATATTAATTATGGAGAAAATAAATTAAATATATGGAACATCCTTTAAAATTCCAAAATCTATCTTTTCCTTTTGTTTCTCCAAGTACCTACAATAAATATAATCATTTTTAGTACCCACTCACTATGTTAGGGTCCGGGGGGTTAGGTCTTTGGAAGCCATACCCATTTGGGTGTGGTTGAACCTTTATAAAAATAATTTTCATTATTAACTACCATATCAAAATAACCATCAATGTATTTTTTTTCTATTTTTTCAAACAGGAACCCAAATACTTAGATAATTTTTATTCATATTTCCCGTCAATGTTTTGGTACTTCTAGAGATATTATAAACATTATTGGTCATAGCATTATTTGAATTTCTATAAAAATTGGATTTAAATTTTACTTGAAATCTTGTACTAGCCTTAATATTTTTACTATACATGAAAGCATACCTAGTGATATTTCTACGATCAGTTTTATTATATCCTAAACCACCATTATCATGCAAAGGTCTAAAACTAGATAAAATCATGTTTAAATCATTTTGACCTTTATTAAATTTTACAAATTCATTTTCACGTTTTTCAAATTTAGTTTTGAAGTTGCAATTGTTATTTTCAAAAGAAATATTGTTTTTCAAAATATCAGTCTTCTCATTTAATTCAGAATTCTCGCTTTTTAACGTACAATTCTCATTTTTGAGAAGAAAATTTTGAGGTTTTGAATCATATAAAGAAGATTGTAATAAATCATTTTTTCTTACCAAATCAAAATTTTCTTTTGAAAATTTTTCTCTCTTTTTCAAATAAGGTGTTTTGTTCATCTAGAAAATCTTTAAGAGTTATAAAATTATTATTTAAAACGCCAAGTTGATTTTCTAAATTTAATTTCTCATTTTCAAGTTCGACATATTCATCTTTTCTAAAATAATAAAATTAAGCTTTGAGATCTTATCGCTTATACTAACCAATTCATTATTATCTTTTACTGGAATTTGTAAATCAGAAAGTACCTTTTTGTAGTCCTCATTGGTGGCTTTGACAGGGATTTTGCTTGTTGTATTTCGATTAGATCTTTTTCTGGCCATTATTTTATGATGTTGTGACGATCGATAGAATTCCATACTCTGATACTAAATGAGAGTGCCGCTAAGGATCGTAATATGGATATTATCTAAACTACTTGTTTGGAATATAGTATAAGTAAATAAAGCAGTAAAAAATGACACCAAAGATTTTTATACTGGTTCGAACGTCCCATTCTACGTCCAGTCCCAAACTCCTTCTGGAATTAAACTAGCAACCCTCACTTTACCCAAAGGAATAGGTTTACACTGCCTGAGCAACCGAACAGGGCTTTAACCACCTGAGCAATTGAACAGGATTTTTTCCAACTAAGCAACCAAACAGGACTTCGATACAAATAAATTGTTTTCTTGACTTTGTGTGTTTTTGTTACATCACAGATTTGTCGAATGAAGTACACTCTTCCTATAATCTTTCCTCAAGTATGATATGTATATTTATGTGTTTGCAAAGATAAGGAGAGTATAGATTGCTTTAGAAATGAAGAATTATAAGCGTGATTTCACAAGCTCTAATCAATAAGAATATCTGAATATTCAAGAGAGTAGAGAATAGAAAAGTTAGTGCTTTGATCTTGAATGTAATGCATATATATAATGAATGAAGAGTTACAACAGTTGGCAAAGAGTTCTGATGAATAGAAATGGTTGCAACTCTTCCTAGAAGAGATCCCTCTTCAGGAAGAAGAAGTATCTCTTTAGAAAATTTAAAAAATAAGACAGTTATAACATATTTAGTCGACCGAATATGATTAATCAGTCGACTAAACTGAAACGGAAAATTTGTAGTTCGAAAATGGAACATTTCAGTCGACTGATCGTGATATTTATTCGACTGAATTGTGTAATATATAAAATTGCATGTGCATTAGTCAGTCGACTGACTAGATGGTTCTAGTCGACTGACTTGTATATTTTCAGAAATGCAGGTTTACTTGAGGATAGATTTTAACAAAAAAATCTAACTTAGGCTCTAATAAATCATACTTGACGAATATTTGATAATCTTTTTTCTGTCTTGAACTCCTTGTCATGAATCAAAAGCATGAAGTCCAACATTCTCCACCTTTTTCATTGATGACAACTTCATTTGAGATAAATTTCGACAAAAATCTATAACTCCCCATGAATCTGTGCCGGTATCTTGTAATCCTGCAAATTTTGTTAGTGCAAAACTTCTTGCATCTCCATATACTTACATTTATCCTCTTTTGTACTGTGTATCTTCATGTTGAACTTATTTGTTCGTCTCTTTTTGATACTCATGTACCTGCAAGTTAGCATAGAGGTTCTTTGGCATAATTGTATAGTTGTTGTCATTAAAATCCAACAATAGAAGTTCTAACATTCTCCCCCTTTAGATGATGACAACTATACAATTTAAAAATATTCATTCTGTATAAAATAATATTAATATGTTTAAAGCTCCCCCTAAGTATAACATCTCCCTCTATCAATATGCATATGAATTTCTCCCCCTTTGTCATTATAAAAAAGAATGAGGGAATATAATAATATTATAAAATATCTTCTAAATAGAAGGATAAGCCCAATATTAATTATGGAGAAAATAAATTAGATTTTACCGTATTTGGTGAAGTCTGTATTTCATTGTAAGCACGTAATTCTATTAAATGTATGGAATATCCTTTAAAATTCCAAAATCTATCCTTTTACTTTTGTTTCTCCAAGTACCTGCAATAAATATGAAACACCTCACACCCCTTAATATACCCAAAAAGACACATTAAAAGACGTGGTGCGTTGTAGGTATAAATAAAACTAATATAGACTAAGATTCACAAGACAAAAATAGATAAAAACAGCAGAAACTAAAATAATAACTTATTTAAAATAAAATTTTCATAATTACTTCATAAATAAGTCAAATACCAAATAATACATTCATATCTCAAAACCCATCATGTCTTATGAAATAAAAATTCGTAGTCTCAAAAATCGGAGTACATAATATCCTTCATAATAAGCCAGTACATAGAAAGAACAAAAGCTGAAAGAAAAGAAATACATGGTAGAAAACTCCTCCAAGAAATCTCCAAGCAACTGCAATCTACTGACTTCTCCCTTGATTGCCTATGGGGGGAAAGGGAAAATAGAGGAGTGGATCAGACTAAAAGTCTGGTGAATGATAGGAATTACTAGAGTCTTTAAGCAAGATAAAAGTAATAGACTCTACAATAGTTCTAGCATAAAGAAGGATAATAAAACGAAATAGGAAAGAGATAAACTGAAAATAAGTACGATTTAATATTTCTCAATTTATACGATATTATAACTTTGATTGTTTGCACTTGTCCTTGATTTCTGCTTTGATTAGGCTGAATTCCTAATCCTATAATTATGATGTAACCCTAATTTTACCCTTTTTGATCAGCCTGTTACTCCATAGACCTTACTGTGGACCAGCCGCTATATAACTCCCTACATAGCAGCCAATGGTATCTACGAAAGATGCACAGAGCAACTACTGTGCATCTGGATGACACTCATACTAAGCGCTTGGAAATCATACTAAGCGCTTGGAACTCATAGCTATTACTGATATATATAGCTCCCTACACAGAAGGCAATGATGCCTACAAAAGACACTCATACTAAGCGCTTGGAACTCATAGCTATTACTGAGCACCCGAATAGAAGTCGCATACGTAACTGCCACCATACCCATGCTACCTTTTGCTCCACCTATTGGGTCTTCTTATTACCTCAACATCCTGCATAAGCGTGCCCCTTATCCCACTTCAGGCTAACGTGAGATCACCGTATGTCCATAAAATCTATAGGGAAATGTTGTTGGTATCGGTCCTTCATCCAAACAATATCTAATTGCGCCCCTTATCCAAATACCCCGTGATTTGGACTTCTATTTGACCAATTACTACCATTCTTAGCATAAGCGTGCCCTAGGGAATGCTATTTGGTATAGGTCCTACTTTCAACTTTGCTTATTAACTTAGGTAAATTATTTAAATAAGCCTTTACACTTTTCTCTACTATTTGTGCTTATTAATTTATCCTAAGTCTTAAGATAAGCCTTATTATGTTCTTTTTCTTATTATAACCTACGTTATAATCATGCTTATTACTTAACCCAAGGTCTAAGTGTGAAAATAAGCTTCTTTCATCTTTTACTCCATTTAGTTATAATTATAAGTTATAACTATGCCAATTATCTTTAATTAGTCTAATTCTAATTATAATTAGGCGTAATTTCAGTCCAATTTCATTATTTATTACATACAGTCCAATTCCATTATTTATTACAGTCTTTATAATTTACATCTTATTTTCTTCATTCAATATTCTTACTTATAAAATCCATATTCGCGTTTAATTTATTCTAATCCATACGCGAAGAAAAGGGGATGAAGAGAATAGACGCTTACATAAAATCCAAAACGTCGAAAAAGATGTAAATAAGAAATAAATAACAGTAACTAAACTTAAATACTGTAAATAGACTGTAAATCAATAAAAAGCTATGCTTAAAAGTAATAAATTATAATTAAGAGAAATAAACTAAAATTATTGAAAAGGATAGTTGAATGGAAATAGACTGAAAATAACTCTAAAAAACTGTAAATAAACTACTGAAAATGCTATTCCAAAAATCGTAGTAAAACTACAACTATTGGAAACCCTATTATTTTAAATTACTTAAAGAAATCTTAAAATAATTACAATCACTCATCTGTGGTCTTTAGCTCTTCCTTAGGTCTTCCCAGATCCACTTGGGGTTGTCAAATAATTTAATTTAAAAAAGATTTTCTCCTTGGAAAATTATTCCGTTTAGGGTCCTTCCCGAAGAGGTGAATCCAATTGGAGAAAACCTAAAATGAGAAAAAGTGTTAAGCCTAGGGTCTTATTTATATTTGTATAAGTGGATCTCAGACCATTGGATTTGAGGATTGAATAGGATGCGACCATGTCATAGGCTGAATATGAGCCATTGGATGGAAGCACGGAAGGACCAGATGGAATAAAAGAATGCAAAACAACGTGTATGAAACTTCTGCTGACTCGTTGCTATGTCAAATCTTACAATGCGCCTTGTCAGCGCCTTATCTTATATTTAATTCAATTAATTACACCCTCAATAATATACAAACTATAAATAACGTTTTCTTCTCCTCAATTAATTTCTAATTTTTGCATTTTATTTTAGGTTAAATTTCCATGCCTCTCTCTTTATTCGCATGTTTCATTTCAGTTTTCAACATCCCATTTAATTTATATGTTTGCGTCTAAAATAAATAAATAAACAACTTATCAATATCTTTCCACATTTACATCTAAAATAAATAAATTAACATGTGAAATTTACATATTTTTTTCCATTGTCACATCTGTTGTAATTAGATAAATAACATATGTCCACAAACGTGTATATATGTTGTGTATTAATTAGTAATCTTATTCTTTACCTTTAAATTGAGCAATCAATTACATTAATTAATTGGTATAAATGTTTTTATGTTCAAAAACCAAACGGATCCTTATTCCTTACTAACAAAGAAATAACATACCTTATATTTTCTGTTAGAAATGCAATCCTTCCATAATACACTCTTGCCTTTTCATTTCAAAATATAATGTTTATTTTATTAAATGCCTTATTTTTTATAAATATATGGTTACATTTTCTCTCATTTACAATAACCCATCTCATTTGAACATCGTCATCTTCACTTTTCAAATTTATAAAAGTAGATGCCTTCTTTTTAAATATACTTATATATATGTATATATATATATATATTCCTTTTTTTAACAAAACAAACTCCCTATTTATAAAATCATACATATATTCAAAAATGAAAAGTTTATTTCATTTACCTCAAAACATGCATTTATTTCTATTTAAAATGTTCATCCCATTTTGACACAAATGCAAGTTCTTATATTAAACTCAATCATTACAATTTAATTCTTCTTTCCCTTTCTAATTGAAACATTTCAATAAATCTACTGCCAATTAATTTCAATACTAATTTCAAACGAATTCTAATTATAAACACAATTTTTTTTCACTTATAATTATTTATTAATTTCTCTTTAAATTCGGGTTGTTACAAAATAATAATCATTTTTAGTACCCACTCACTATGTTAGGATCCGGGGAAGGGGGTTAGGTGTTTGGAAGCCATACCCATTTGGGCATGGTTGAACCTTTATAAATGTAATTTTCATTATTAACTACCATATCAAAATAACCATCAATATATTTTTCTCTATTTTTCCAATTAACAGGAACCCAAATACTTAGATAATTTTTATTCATATTTCCCTTTAATGATTTTGTACTTCTAGAGATATTATAAACATTATTGGTCATAGCATTATTTGAATTTCTATAAAAATTGGATTTAAACTTTACTCGAAATCTAGTACTAGCACTAACATTTTTACTATACATGAAAGCATACCTTGCCCTATTTCTACGATCAGTTTTATTATATCCTAAACCACTTCTATCATGTAAAGGTCTAAAACTAGATAAAATCATGTTTAAAACATTTTGACCTTTATTAAATTTTACAAATTCATTTTTACCTTTTTCGAATTTAGTTTTAAAGTTGCAATTGTTATTTTCAAAAGAAATATTGTTTTTCAAAATATCAGACTTCTCATTTAATTCAAAATTCTCGTTTTTAACCTATAGTTCTCATTTTTGAGAAGAAAATTTTGAGATTCTGAATTATCTAAAGAGGATTGTAATAAATCATTTTGTCTTTTCAAATAAAAAAATTCTTTTGAATTTTTTTTTCAAATAAGGTATTTTGTTCATCTAGAAAATCTTTAACAGTTATAAAATTATTCTTTAAAACACCAAGTTGATTTTCTAAATTTAATTTCTCACTTTTCAGTTTCTCATTTTCAAGTTTGACATATTTCATCTTTTCTAAAATAATAAAATTAAGCTTTGAGATCTTATCGCTTATACTAACTAATTCATTATTATATTTTACTGGAATTTGTAAATCAGAAAGTACCTTTTTGTAGTCCTCATTGGTGGATTTGACCGGGATTTTGCTTGTTGTATTTTGATTGGATCTTTTTCTGGCCATTATTCTATGATGTTGTGACGATCGATAGAATTCCAGGCTCTAATACCAAATGAGAGTGCCGCTAAGGATCGTAATATGGATATTATCTAAACTACTTGTGCGGAATATAGTATAAGTAAATAAAGCAGTAAAAAATGACACCGGAGATTTTTATACTGGTTCAAACTTCCCGTTATACGTTCAGTCCCAGAATCCTTCTGGAATTAAACTAGGAACCCTCACTTAACCCGGAGGAATAGGTTTACACTGCCTGAGCAACCAAACAAGGATTTGACCACCTGAGCAACTGAACAGGATTTTTCCCACCTGAGCAACTGAACAGGACTTTGATACAAATAAATTGTTTTCTTGACTTTGTGTGTTCTTGTTACAACACAGATTAGTCGAATGTAGTACACCCTTCCTATAATCTTTTCCTCAAGTATGATATGTATATTTATGTGTTCATGAAGATAAGGAAAGTATATATTGCTTTTAGAATGAAGAATTATAAGTGTTATTTCACAAGCTCTAAGCAGTACGAAGATCTGAATATTCAAGAGAGTAGAGAATAGAAAAGTTAGTGCTTTGATCTTGAATGGAATGCATATATATATATAATGAATGAAGAGTTACAACAGTTGGCAAAGAGTTCTAACGAACAGAAATGGTTGCAACTCTTCTCGGAATAGATTACTCTTCAGGAAGAAGAATTATCTCTTCATAAAATTTAAAAAATAAGACAGTTATAACATATTTAGTCGACCAAATATGATTAATCAGTCGACTAAATTGAAACAGAAAATTTGTAGTTCGAAAATGGCACATTTCAGTCGACTGATCTTGATATTTAGTCGACTGAATTGTGCAATATATAAAATTGCATGCGCATTGGTCAGTCGACTGACTGGATGGTTCCAGTTTACTGACCCGTATATTTTCAAAAATGCAGGTTTACTTGAGGATATATTTTAACAAAAATTCTAACTTAGACTCTAACAAATCATACTTGTCGAATATTTGATAATCTTTTTTATGTCTTGAACTCCTTGTCATGAATCAAAAGCATGAAGTCCAACATTCTCCTCCTTTTTGATTAATGACAACTTCATTTGAGATAAATTTTGACAAAAATCTATAACCCCCTAAATCTATGCCGGTATCTTGTAATCCTGCAAATTTTGTTAGTGCGAAACTACTTGCATCTCCATATACATACTTTTATCCTCTTTTGTACTGTGTATCTTCATGTTGAACTTATTTGTTTGTCTCTTTTTGATACTCATGTACCTGCAAGTTAGCTTAGAGGTTCTTTGGCATAATTGTATAGTTGTTGTCATTAAAATCCAACAATAGAAGTTCTAACATTCTCCCCCTTTTTGATGATGACAACTATACAATTTTAAAAATATTCATTCTATATAAAATAATATTAATATGTTTAAAGCTCCCCCTAAGTATAACATCTCCCTCTATCAATATGCATATGAATTTCTCCCCCTTTGTCATTATCAAAAAGAATGAGGGAATATAATAATATTATAAAATATCTTCTAAATAGCAGGATAAGCCCAATATTAATTATGGAGAAAATAAATTAGATTTTACCGTATTTGGTGAAGTCCGTATTTCATTGTAAGCACGTAATTCTATTAAATATATGGAACATCCTTTAAAATTCCAAAATCTATCCTTTTGCTTTTGTTTTTCCAAGTACCTGCAATAAATAATAATCATTTTTAGTACCCACTCACTAAGTTAGAGTCTGGAGGGGTTAGGTCTTTGGAAGCCATACCCATTTGGGTGTGGTTGAACCTTTATAAAAATAATTTTCATTATTAACTACCATATCAAAATAACCATCAATGTATTTTTCTCTATTTTTCCAATTAACAGGAACCCAAATACTTAGATAATTTTTATTCATATTTCCCGTCGATGATTTTGTACTTCTAGAGATATTATAAACATTATTGGTCATAGCATTATTTTAATTTCTATAAAAATTGGATTTAAAATTTACTCGAAATCTAGTACTAGTACCAACATTTTTACTATACATGAAAGCATACCTAGTGCTATTTCTATGGTCAGTTTTATTATATCCTAAACCACTTTTATCATGTAAAGGTCTAAAACTAGATAAAATAATGTTTAAATAATTTTGACCTTTATTAAATTTTACAAAATTCATTTTTACGTTTTTCAAATTTAGTTTTAAAGTTGCAATTGTTATTTTCAAAAGAAATATTATTTTCAAAATATCAATCTTCTCATTTAATTCATAATTCTCATTGTTAACGTACAGTTCTCATTTTTGAGAAGAAAATTTTGAGATTCTTAATTATCTAAAGAGGATTGTAATAAATCGTTTTGTCTTTTCAAATGAAAATTTTCTTTTGAAAATTTTTCTCTCTCTTTTTCAAATAAAGTGTTTTGTTCATCTAGAAAATCTTTAAGAGTTAAAATTATTATTTAAAACGCCAAGTTGATTTTCTAAATTTAATTTCTCAATTTTCAGTTTCTCATTTTCAAGTTCGACATATTTCATCTTTTCTAAAATAATAAAATTAAGCTTTGAGATCTTATCGCTTATACTAACTAATTCATTATTATATTTTACTGGAATTTGTATATCAGAAAGTACCTTTTTGTAGTCCTTATTAGTGGCTTGATAGGGATTTTGCTTGTTGTATTTCGATTGGATCTTTTTCTGGCCATTTTTCTATGATGTTGTGACGATCGATAGAATTCCAGGCTCTGATACCAAATGAGAGTGCTGCTAAGGATCGTAATATGGATATTATCTAAACTACTCATGTGGAAAATAGTATAAGTAAATAAAGTAGTAAAAAATGACACCAGAGATTTTTATACTGGTTCAAACTTCCGTTCTACGTCCAGTCCCAAACTCCTTCTAGAATTAAACAAGAAACCCTCACTTAACCCAAAGAAATATGTTATTTACACTACCTGAGCAATCGAACAGGGCTTTGACCACCTGAGCAACTGAACAGGATTTTTCCCACCCGAGAGACCGAACAGAACTTTGATACAAATAAATTGTTTTCTTGACTTTGTGTGTTTTTGTTGCAACATAGATTTGTTGAATGAAGTACACCCTTCCTATAATCTTTTCCTCAAGTATGATATGTATATTTATGTGTTCGTGAAGATAAGGAAAGTATAGATTGCTTTAGAAATGAAGAATTATAAGCATGATTTCACAAGCTCTAAGCAATTAGAAGATCTGAATATTCAAGAGAGTAGAGAACAGAAAAGTTAGTGCTTTGATCTTGAATGGAATGCATATATATAATGAATGAAGAGTTACAACAGTTGGCAAAGAGTTCCGACGAACAGAAATGGTGGCAACTCTTTCGGGAAGAGATTTCTCTTCAGGAAGAAGAAGTATATCTTCAGAAAATTTAGAAAATATGACAGTTATAACAAATTTAGTTGACCGAATATGCTTAATTAGTCGACTGAATTGAAATAGAAAATTTGTAGTTCGAAAATGGCACATTTCAGTCGATTGATCGTGATATTTAGTGACTGAATTTTGCAATATATAAAATTGCATGTGCATTGGTCAAGCGACTGACTGGATGGTTCTAGTCGAATGACCTGTATATTTTTAGAAATGGATAATATTACTAATTTCATCAGCTCGAAGAGTTACCATTAGTGTCTCTTTTTTCTTTTTCGGAAACAAAGGGAAAAAATAATGCCTAAACTCTAAACTAAAGTAAAAAAATAGAAGGGCTAATCAGTTATTTCTTCCATTGCCCCAAGGATTCCAATATTAGCACTGATGGTATGGAAATGTAACTCGCTATACTTGAGGATAGATTTTAACAAAAATTCTAACTTAGACTCTTATAAATCATACTCTTCGAATATTTGATAATCCTTTTTCTGTCTTGAACTCCTTAACATGAATCAAAAGCATGAAGTCCAACAGAACTTAGTATATGGTTTAACTATAAAAGGCCATGCCTACTCGATTCTCTGGGGTAATGAAACATAATGTTAACGAATTTTTTCGTTAACCCCAAAAAGTGTAAGGTAAGAGGAATTTGATTGAGATAAGGCTTGGTTGACCCTTACAGATCTCAATGAGTGTTGGCAAAAGAGACAGTTGGTTGAGAAAGGGCATAGGTAGTTTTAAGAAAATTGGCTAGGTATATCCAATTCTATGATGAAATGTGTCTTATGCATAAACCCGTGATGATGTTGTATATCTTGAAATCAATCAATCATGTAGATCATAATCAAGATCACGAGTGTTGAAGAATTTGAAGCAAGTTATGATAAAAATCACTAGTGTTTTGGAACTCAAAACAAGTCATGAATCATGAAATCTTTATTCATATGATATGAAATAGTTGAAAGTACATAGCTTTATATGCAAATGTCATAAGAATACAATTTCCGCTAAAAATCCCCAGATCGGTTTAGAGTTACAAAGTTTAAAATGTAAGAATTGAGAAAAGAATGATTCTCCCCCCTCCTACACGCCCTTAGGTTCGTATTTATAGGGGTGGTAAGGTGCAGCATAGATGCCATGCGGTATTGAATAGACGCGGCATTGAAGGGACGCGGCATTGAAGAAATGCGACATCAAAATGATACGACATTGATAACATATCATGCCACAATAATATTGATGGTTTACGGCATGCTGCCCTATGTATCTTCTTGGTGGATGAAGTGTGCACTACAACAAAAACACTTTTTTACAACTTTTGTTTTTCAACGTTTGTGCTATAAACGTTGTAAAGTTTACCTTTTTACAACGTTTTCAACAGAAACGTTGTAACAACCTTCGTTTTTACAACATTTTTTAAAGAGTTATAAAATAGGATTTTTACAACGTTTTATTAAGAAAGGTTATGAAATTTTAACTTTTTACAATAGTTATTCGTAAACGTTGTCATATTACTCTTTTAACAACAGTTTTATAAATGTTGTAAAAACAATGTTTTTTTACAACTAGATAGTAATTTACTACAACTTCTTTTAGAAGTAGTTTTAGTCATAGATTTTATGTTAAATTTTTCGAATATTTTTAGTGTTGCTTAAAATATTATAATAATTTGTAATTTATAATTAATAACAAATATTTAATGCTTACTTTTAAGTAATTTATAAATTTTAATTTAGAATTAATAATTTATAAATGAAAACTTAAATGGGTTGATTATTTATAATTAATAACTAATTATTAATATATAATTTATAATTATTAATTATTATCTATAATCAATAATTATTTTTAATATTTAATAATTTATTATAGTTAGTTATGGATAATTAGTAAATTATACTTAATAATTTATAATCTAAAATCTTGCTCCTTAGAATTTTTCGTAACTAATAAAAGAAATAACCAGCACTATAAGAAATGCTGAAAATAGAGGTGGATTGTAACGGCGGAATTTTCCATTTACTAAATTTGCGATGGATTTTCGAGCGATTTACAGGGAATAATTTTAATCGTTTTCTATGTCAAATTCTTTTGTATTATTACCGTCCACTTATCATATTCACTGATGAACCATTGCAAATTGCATTAATTTACTGAAAAAAAAAATTTGACACTAATTTTTGTGGCAAATTGAGACAGATTACCGACGTTACTTTTCAAAAGCTATTTTTCGAAGTTCTAATAATATTTATTTATAATTAGTAAATCATGCTTGTACTTAGAACCATTTTCTACTCTAAAACAATAAATTCCAAATCGTTCATCCTAATTCATACCAAAAGCCACCTCAAACCAACACGGCACCTTGTCAACTCTACCACGCACGCCATACACGACTCTCGACCACTACACACGCCGTTTGCAACTATCACTATAACAACTCGGTATAGAGTTAAATAAAAATAAACACAATATAAAATATTTTTGGATTTTTGAATTGGGATTTTGATAAATTAAATGGATATTTGGATTTAAAATGGATTTAAATTGTGGGAATATTTCAAAAGGGATGAAGAGCGAAAATATTTGGTAAATGAGAGAAAAGAATATTTTGGGAATTTATATTGCATTTAATTCAATAGAGTTGATATTTGGATTTATATTGAGCTAAAAAGGTGAAGAGTGATTTAAAATTCGAATTTGAAAGTTTAACTGTGTTTTATGAATCTAGACGTCATTTAAAAATTTATTTTGGTGAAATAAATGATATTGGGAATTTTGAAATATTTTGAGAAATAAACAATTATTTTAAAATTGTTACAAACCTAAAAATGTGAAATTTTTGTGGTGGCTTTAAATTTAAAAGATAAAATAATTTTGAACTGAATTTAAATTGCGGTTTGCTTTGCATTCGGAAAAAGAGAGATTAATTAATGTTGTAATTGGGCCTTAAATACTCTAAATCCCTTACCTAAACCTTAGTTTTCCCCCGTTCTACCTAACTACCCGAACCTCTTTAAATTTTCCAAGGTTTCACTTCTACAGAAACAACCTATCTTCATCAATTAATAATTTCGCCTTTTCTTCTTCATCTACCATGGCCCTCGTTGCTTCGTCCTCTTTCTCCTTCGAACTATAAAATCAAATAAAAGAAGAAGGGTGTAGTCAAAGCATAAACGAAGGAAGCTACTACAAGTGTGGTAGTTTATATTCTCTTCCATATGTCTTAATTTCAATTCATATTTTTTTAGTTTTTAGTCCGAATCAAGCGGCGAAACAAAATTTCTAGGAAATATTTGTAGAATTTCAATAAATATTGTTTCGCAAGTTCAATTTCGTTATGTTTATTTTGCCGATTCAGTCGCGATTTCGATTTTCAGTTTATTTTATCGAAAGTTTGATCATGCTTAGAACTGTAACAACACTTATGATGCTGCAAAATCAAAAGCGAACCAAAATATATTCAGAATGCAGTGTTATTTGACAGTGGATATATTGAAAATGCAATGCTTTGAGCCTTTTTGAAGTTTATTTTTTTAGACCATGTATTATATGTGATATTCTGTGCATAATTTAAAGATTGAGCGGTGGCATTATGAAATAAGTTAGAGAATTTTTGTGGTATCTGTTTAGACAGTGTGTGTATAACTAGAAATATAAACTAAATTTCAGTCGGTGAGTTTATTTATTTTGTTATAAGTATTTTTATAGCTAAAAATTCCAGATAGTGCTTATTAAGTATGCATGTCAACATCAATGTCCAGTACTTTGATGGAAATATTTCATACACCTTTACCTGGTATGTTTAAAATGATTAAAAATATATTATTTGTAAAACTTGTTATGTTAAAATAATTAATTATACATGCATACCTGAACTATGAACCAACACGCATAACTAGTACCCAATGAGAACAGCAAGGAAGAAGGTGAAAATGGGAATGAGATTGAGAAAATTTGAGGAGAATGCAGCGGTGGTGTCTCGAAGTCCGTAAAAATAAAGCGATGTTCCTGAGGTTATTCTGGAACAAAAAATACATGAAGTTAAAATGTTACATTCGTTAGTAGTTGATAAAGAAATGTGAGGAATAAGGATATGATAAGGATGTTGGGTCAAATATGTTTCTAAACTGTTTTTTTATTAATTAAGGCCACTAGATATTGATAGCTAGAGATCGTGTTCTATTTTCTTAAGTTGAGTATGATTATCATTGGAGAATATAAGACTTTCATTTGTATTATATTAGGTGCATTGTTGCTGCATGTACAAGAAATCTCATTTACTCTCGTACTTATTCTGTCTGTTTTTTCAACTTAATGTTTTACAGAAAACACAAATTCCAGATAGTGCTTATTGAGTATACATAATTTTAAAAGCAAAAACTTTTGCTATTTTAGATCGCATTTATGATAATCATAGTTAAATCTATGAGCAGTGACACCTACAATAAAAGAGTATCAATTGAGTCGGACAACGATTGGTTGATAATTAGAAGTATTAAATAATTTAATAAGTCATAAAGCAATAAATACTTACTTACGACATGTATCGAATTTTATAACTAAACACTACTATCTTTTACTATTCAGCCAAAATTACTTGACAATTACTATTTGAAACTCATTTTTGAAGGATTTAAAATAAGTTGCTGTCAAATGGCCTCTAAATCTAAACTTTATCTTGGTTTAGGAGTCAGGTTGAAATAAATGGTGAAATTGTGATATGTATTACACAATTAAGAAACATTATTCACCGTAACTCGATCTGGGTGCAGTGTTTTTATTTTTGAGTAATTTTCTAGTCAGCAATAGAATGCAGAAAGATATATATTTTGAATGTGTAATATAATGACAAGTATGTAAGATGAAAATCAAATAAATTGAAGTTTTGTGGTGTATAAAATTTTCTTGTTTAATATATATATTTTGTCAGTCTTCCATCCTTTTATTATTCAGATCAGACTTACAAAAAGTGATTTTTTTGTTTGCTTGTTCAGGAATATGAACAGCCTGGATCAGAAAGTAACAGTCCCGACAGCTCTAGGACAGGCAGCAGTAGCATGACAGTAAGGAGCAGAATCAATCAGCCATCCCTAATCCGGGTGAACAACTTACAGGTAGTTAGAACTGTAGTTTGATGCTTTTAAAGTTGAAAATACATTTTTGGAATGCGATAACATATTTTTAGATAAATGGTTTCTGATATACATTGATGAAATTTTTGACAAGGCCTGTTCTATTAACATCTTACAATTTTCTCTCCACCCCCAGCAGCCGAAATACAAAATCTTTAACTAATCATGGTACCCTTTACTTCAACCTTTCATATCCTAATCAATATTAAAAGAAAGACATGTGTTTCTCAGTAATTGTAAGATGATTTTTGAAACTTGAAATCAAAATAATAGAAATAAGTATAAAAGATGTTTTTTCTCAGGTGAATTCCTGTGAGCTTACAACATTTTGAAATTTTAAAAGAACTAGTTTTGAAATAGAATATTACGTAGTAATCGGTCATAGTACCGCATTACAAAATTCACTTATAGATTAAGGATCTTCCAAATTTTAGTTACATTTTTTTAAATTTTATTTCATAGACCTGGATTCTATCTTAATTATAAATTTACTTGTCAAGTTTTGTTCGCATCTTTATTTTTAGAACAAAGATCAAGAGATTTTGTCTCCTCTAAACTACCACTTCACTATTACGATCACCCTCTTCAAATTATTTCTCTATACATTTAATGAAAAAAAACTCCGTTGTCATCTCTTCAAAAAGATTCTTCAATGGTTACAGGCTAATGTGCCTAAACTTTTATTTCTGAATTTCAGTTAATTTTATATGAGATTTATTGTATATAATATTAGTTTTTTTTTAATTTCAAATTGTCACGAATATGCAAAATTTCTATTTAAAAAAATGAGTTCTTAATGACTAATAAATTCAATCTTTAGTTTTTGAATGTTAGAAACCGAATAGAAGTCTTTAATCAGTTATATGTATTGTGACAGTATTGATACTGAATTTCGGTCTTTAATCAATGTTTAAATTGTTAATTATCTAGTAGTTAAGATTCTCTTATTCTTTTAATGTCATGGCCACGATTAATGATCCACATCATTACTGTTGAGGTGGCATTTAAAATTACATCATGAGTAAAAATGAAAACTGCACACTTCCTTAATTTAAGGACTTTGTAGCATAAAGTTTGTCCACTTTCCCTATACATATCTAACCTCTCTTTCTTCTCCACTTACAGAAATAAATTCATACCTCTATCTTCTTGCTCCTCACCAATTCATAAACCTATACAATTGATTTTATGGATGTCTGTTAATAAAAAATATTTTTATGTACCATTGATTTTTGTTCCATGTTGCCAGTAAGTACAATTTTATCGTCTAGGGCAACCTAATGTTTTGGACCTGGCTTGACTCGAGAAAGTCTCTCTCTAGTTTGGTTATTTATTCGAAGACATATTAACTCCATTATGTTATATAACGTCTTTATAACTTGACTATGATGTTGTCTCATTAGGTTCGAACATTAGAGGGCTTTTGTCAAGATGGACAAAACATGGGTTAATCTACCATGGTTTTATAAATTTGCTTATTAGTTCATGGTTAGAACTCTTAAGGCTTGATTAATGGTGCATATAGATTTTCTACAGAATGACAAAAGGATACAGGAAAGCGGTTCGAAATTTCGTATATAGTCATGCAGAAAGCGAAGGGAATCCAAAAAAGATTATTTTCCCTTGCTCTAAATGTTGGAACCTTATTAGACATTCACCCAGGGATGTTGTATCACATTCGGTTATTTTTGGAATTGACCCAACATATGATGTATGGATTTTTCATGGGGAAGCACGTCCCTCAATAAACGTAGTTGACAAAGGGACAAATACATATAGGATGTACTTAGATGCACAAATTGGTGATGATGAGATTGAAGATCATATTAATAAGATACATGCAAAGGGTTTAAGGAAATGTTGGAAGATGTTGAAATTCCTCTTTACCCTGGTTGTGCAAGCTACACAAAGTTGTCGGCTACAATTCTTCTTTTCAAACACAAAGCTCGAAACGGTATATCTGACACAGCATTTACGGAACTTCTTAAACTCCTTCGGGATATGTTGCCTAAGGAAAACATGCTTCCAGATTGAACTTATGCAACAAAGTAGTTGCTTAAATCATTTGGTTTGGGCTATAAGGTGATACATCCATGTGCAGACGATTGTTGTTTATTTAGAAAAGAGCTTGCAAATAATGATTCTTGTCCTACATGTGGCAAGTCTCGTTGGAAAGTGAATAAAGCTAAGGAAGATGGAAAGCAGATAAAAATACCCATGAGGGTTTTGAGATACTTTCCAATCATATTGAGGCTGAAAAGAATGTTTAGGTTCCCAGAAGTAGCAAAACAATTAAGATGGCATAATAGTCATAAGAGCGAGGATTGTAAATTGCGACATATAGTAGATTCTTCTGAATGGGCCACAATTGATAGAATGTATCCTTCCTTTGCTTTCGATCCATAAAATTTAAGGCTTGGCCTTGCAACTGATGGATTTAATCCCATTGGTGATTGGAACTCTACATATAGTTGTTGGCCAGTGTTTCTTGTTGCTTAAACCTTTCCTCCATGGTTATGTATGCAAAAAGATAATATAATGCTATCTTTGTTAATTCCTAGACCACAACAACCAGGAAATGATATTGATGTGTATTTGGAACCACTTATTGAAGATTTGAGAAAACTGTGGGTTAAAAGGGTAAAGATGTATGATGCATATAGCCATAGCGAATTTAGATTAAACGCTATTTTAATGTGGACAATTAATGATTTTCCAACTTATGGCAATTTAGCAGGTTGCACTGTAAAGGGTAAGAAAGCATGCCCTGTTTGGTGTTAATACATGCTCAATATGGCTACCATTCAGCAAGAAATGTGCATATTTGGGTCATAGGCGATTCCTTGCACCTAACCACAAATATCGTCAACGGAAAAATTTGTTTGATAGAACCATAGAGAATAGACAAAGGCCTCAAATACAAACAGGTGCTCAAGTTCTTGAAGATGTCAAAGATATCTGTAATGAGTGGGGAAAGAAACAAAAGGAGGAAAAAGAGAAAGGGGAAGGCGATAAGAAAAGAAAATAGGGGGATGAGAAGAAAAAAGGAACTCAAATGTGGAAGAAGAAGTCTGTTTTCTTTGATTTGCTTTATTGGGTGGTAAGATATAATAAGAAATAATTTCTTTATTCGTATGTAGTAATTAGTACTTTATTGTTAATTAGGTATATGTCTTTATGTTTTGTTTAGGCACTTCCTTTGCGCCACAATCTGGATGTAATGCATGTTGAGAAAAACATCGGGGAGAGTATTCTTAGTACACTGCTCGATATCAAAGAAAATCAAAAGATGGAATTAATTCACGTCAAGATTTAGAAGCAATGGGTATTAGAAAAAAATTGCATCCCATAGACATGGGAAATACTGTATTACTTCCAGTCGCGCCATGCATGTTAACTGGTCAGGAGAAGGATATTTTTTATAGTATAATGAAGAATTTGAAGGTACCTGACGGATATAGCCCAAATATTGGAAAATGTTTTGCAAAAGAAGATAAGATTTCAAGTGTTAGGTCCCACGATTATCATGTGCTGATGCAATAATTGTTGTCCATAACATTGAAAGGACTTCTACCAGTAGGGACAAGGAATGCACTACTATGACTATGTACATTTTATAATGACATATGCCAAAGAGTGCTTGATAGAGATAAATTAGAAGCCATGGAGAATCAGATCGCTATAACCCTATGCGATTTGGAGAGATTCTTTCCCCATTCTTTTTTTGACATCATGATTCACTTAATAATACATCTATGGAGAGAAGTAAGAACTTGTGGGCCAGTGCAATATCGTTGGATGTATCCATTTGAAAGGTAATACTTTTTGTGGGTACTTCAAATTGATAATAATCTATGCACTTAAAAAAATCTTTACGTACATGTTTTGGTTGTAGGTATATAAAAGTATTGAAGGGCTATGTTAAAAATCAAGCACGACCTGAAGGGTGCATAGCTGAGCGTTATGTTGCCGAGGAATGTATGAAGTATTGTGGTGGATATATTAAACATGCATCTGAAATTGGAGAAAGAAGAAATCGAAATGAAATGCATCAAAGTGATTTCAAACTCGAGGGTCGTCCTATTTCCAAAGGAAAACCCATGTTAGTCACTAAGGAGGTGATTGATGCTGCTCATCGATATGTGTTGTTTAATACCGAGGAAGGAGAGCCTTATATAAAGTATTAGTTCCATCCAATTATTATGTATGAAAGAAACTAGATTTTTACTTGTATGTTCATGTATATAGAATGCACAAAGAGGAGTTGAAACATTTGCACCCTCGACAAGATGATGTGGAAGTCTCATGGTTGCATTTAGAGACCTTTTGTTATTGGTTTGAAAAAAAGGTTGTAAGGGTTATATCTTCTTGTTTGTAGACTATTAAGTTTGATATATAATTTATATATTATTATCATAAGTCCTTGTACATAACAATATAATTGTACAGATTAAGGATGAAAAAGATGTATATGATGTTACTGAAACAATAAACTGGCTTGCGTATGGTCCTCGCTTGCAAGTAACTTCTTATAATGGCTATATCATTAATGGTCGGTGTTTTCATACTAAAGATTGTGAGAAGTCTACACAAAATAGTGGTGTTTCCATCGACGCAAGTACTATTCGTGAAAATGGATCCATTGAGAAAGTAGTTTATTATGGGGTTTTGCGTGAAATTCGTTTGTTGGATTATCGCTTACTTCAAGTTGCTTTGTTTAAGTGTGATCGGGCGAATATCGATCGTGGAGTCAAGGATGAAGATGGATTTACGTTGGTCAATTTACATAAGTTCCAAAATCAATTTGCTAGCGATCATTTCATTTTTGCAACACAAGCTGTACAAGTGTTCTATTCTAGGGAAAGTATTTCTTCAAATTGGTATGTTGTGTTGAGAGCACCACCAAGAGGATTTCATGAATTGGATAAATATGATGAAGATGAAGAGTCAAATAGTAAACCACTTGACAAATCATTACTTGACGATGAAGAGATTGATATCGGGGATGAAAGTTACATACGAAAGGATTGCGATGAAATATTGGTGAAGTTTTTTTATGATACATATATACTTTTTTTGTTTATTTAATTTCTTTTTTACATATCTTGTCAAATTGGATAGAGTTGCTTACTGCAGATACTTATTGATACTAAAACAAGAGAATGTTAATGGTTGTGTTTTTATAATTTAAATAAAAAGGAAGATCAGATTACTATTTTTTTAAATAAAATAAAAACTTAATATGATTAATATTGTTGTTTCTTACAAACAAGGCATCCACTTACATAGAAATGATCAAGAAATGAAATGACTAATCTTTACATATCCAAGTAATTGGCATCTCTTTCATATAAATCATTGTTATATTCACATTTAAACTACTGTTTCCATTATTTTCTGATTGAAATGAAAGCATATGCCTGCTTTGTGATAAAGATGGCCTAATTCCTTGATGAAAACCCATGTTAGAATCAGCTGCCATGACTAAAAAGTTTTCAAATTTCTCTAATATTTAAACTTTTAATACTCAGATCACATAACTTCGAAATCCCAGATGAAAAAGAAAATGAACAAAGTTAAGAGATTGCACTAATTAAAATGGATATCTTGAAGATTCCAACTTTCAATGCCAAAGATATATAACTCAGAAAACCCATGTAAAATAATGAAAGGTCGATAAAAAGCAAGAAGGCTTGGTGGAGTTTCCAATATAAGTATTGAATAGCATAAACTGCTTTAGAAGAATGAATTGATTTTTTAACCTCAATGAACTGCAGAAGAGGTCTAGAAATTGATATTAGATTCGCAAAATTGATATTCGTTGCTCTATTATTTTTTGCACGTAGCTCAGTGCCCTTCTACATTGTTTTAATATATTTTTTACATTGTTTTTGCCTCTCTTTCATATAAATCATTCATGTTATATATTATATATTCATGTAGTTTGTGTTTATTTTTTTAAGTCAATCATCTACAAGAAACTTGACCTTGTGGTATCTATGGGCAATGGTGTGCGAGAACAAGCAGAGGTAATTTTAATTCAATTCATTTCAATGCTCTTTTCTTTCATTCCTTAGTTTCCAATACACCTGTTCTCATTTTTAAAATATATTAGTCCAAAAATACTAATGTTCTAAATTTTCAGAGCTCCCCAGCAAAGCGAAGACAATCAGAGAGATTGCTTCTAAGTAAAATAGCTTCCACTCTTAAATGGAATGGTGGTGATAGAATTTTGAACGAAGAAATTGTTGAAGAGGCTGAAGTTGCTCAAACTCCTCGAGAGCTGAATTATACTGCTAGAAGCTCTACTGTAAATCATGAGCTGAATCTACCTACTCCCCCCAGCATTCCCTGTGATTCAACCTCCCATCCGAACTTATCCACTCATACCCACTCTTCCATCGAACAACGTGTGCGATTGGAAATAAGAAAAAAAAGGGGAAACCAATGATGAAGACATTATCTTTAACACCGGGTGAAAGGCTCGCTGTCGACTTCAATGAACTAGGCCAACCTATTGGTCCAAATTCAAAATACTTATCATCTTACATTGGTACTTTAGCAAGGGAAATGGTTCCTATGAACATTAGCCATTGGAAGAAAGTCGACGATAGATTGAAGGATGATCTGTGGGCGTGTGTTCAGGTATATGTTATGTTGAATGTTTTGTTCTCTTTTTTGACAATATGATTAAGTATTTACTATATAGCTAAGGAATCAATAGGCAGAATAAAAATGTACATGCAAATTTATATAAGGTCTCCTTTTGTTTTACTTGAGCTATATATATTGACATGCATATAAAAATAAATTTATGAACTTGAGCTGCTGCCATGTTTGAGCTGAGAAGAATATATAAGCCATGCACGACAATAGAAAAATGGCAAGAACAACCTTCACTATAATTAAGTGAAAGAGTTCCTGATTGCATTTAGTATCCCACAAAGTTGTAACGCCAACATAGAGAATAGAGAGAGAGAGAGAGCAGCAACATCAAACTTTTGCAATTTACTAATTACAATAGTTTCTCCAGCCCTGTACTTTAAAACAGTTAATTTACACTAGAAAATTGTGATAAGTTAGGAACATGGGACACACTCTGCAAAAAGGGATGAAATGGCATCCCAAATTTTGTATGCTCCATGTCTTTTTGTAATACAAACCATCTATTTTGATAAATTAATTAATCATTCAAAGCAATTAATTCACAGCTAGAATATGTTATAGTTTATGAGTTATGCTCTGCTGAATGTATTTAATATATAGGTTTGTATCTGTAATTTTTTGTAACTGAATGAACAAACGTGGTTTCGTTATTCTGTTTGTAACTGAATAATAAACCAAATAATATGAGATTCTGCATATTATAATCATAATGCAAGAGTTTTCGTTTCAGTATTACACGACTCTCTTTGGTCATTTAATTCTATGTCTTTTTTCTTGATTTTCACAATAGAAAGTTGTGATAAGTTAATAATAACGACACACTTGTATATGAGGACGGGTCACGTACAAAAACAATGGTACACAAGTAAAAAAAACACAAAAGGACAGACATCAAACAGAATAAAATTTAGATAAAACACGGTGCCAAATTGATTCAAATATGTTCCTAGTTATTTTTATTAAACTCATTGAAATTCAAATTGAAATTTACAGATAAAGGCAGAGTTTCAAAAGCAAAAGCTAAAATCTCACATAATTCCACCAATCAAACTCATTAAACAGTTTTATGCAGATGTTCTCTTCATCTACACACAGTGGCGGAGGTAGCTTCCAAGCTTAGCTAGGGCCAAATTGAGCTGCTTCTGATATCTCTGGCCCAAATTGTATTGATTTGCCTTCAGCTAGGACGGGAGCTTGGATTCAGCTAGGGCAAGTGGTCAGATTTGGGGATTTTTTGCCAGGTTTGGGAATTTTGAGCTAGGGCAGTGGCCCTAGCTGGGAGAAGAGTGGCTCCTCCCCTGTCTACACATGCAACCAAATGAAGTATTAGTTATATCAACTAGTAATAGTACACTACACAGTGTGTGTGTCATGATTAACATAGTATTAAAGCCATTGTCCATTTGCATTATATCATATATATACGTTCTGTCGGTTAGGTACAGTAGCAAAAAATAACAAGATAGGGATTA
Organism: Allium fistulosum; assembly: GCA_030737815.1. Taxonomy (NCBI): domain Eukaryota; kingdom Viridiplantae; phylum Streptophyta; class Magnoliopsida; order Asparagales; family Amaryllidaceae; genus Allium; species Allium fistulosum. The sequence goes on along the minus strand of CM060906.1, from coordinate 61,392,303 downwards.
ATGCCATTGCCTTTCATAGCCAGATCAATCTTTTAATAATAACTAATATTTATGATAACAAGCTAACATGAAACTGTTTACCTAGACAAACTTTTGTACACGCATAAAACACACTGCATAGGTGTTGACAAAAATATAGATGTCAGAGAAAGTTCTCAAATAAAATACAAGATACCACATTGATTACACAACTTTGTATTGCAGTGAAATTGTACTGTATATTTAACTTGTAACCTGTTTTTGCAACAACTTACTTACAAAACTGACCACAACAACATTTAGAAACTGAAATATGATAGTTTCCTATTTAGTAGAAATCTGATTTCTATCCCATTGATCATTGAACGTTCATTAGTTAATTCTTCAAATGTCATTATTCTGCTTGATTGGAATTTATGTAATATGTAGCTTTGTAATTTCTAATTGAACTATATAAAACATTTAATAAAGATATTGCATTAATATGAGTACTAATACTGCAAATATTGTTGTACAGACACGATTCTCTGTGGATGCACAATATAAAAGTTTATTGATTAAGATGTTGAGAAATAGGTGGAAAGAGGCAAAATCAAGACTAACTTCAGCTATAAAAGTTGCCTCCAAGAGCGCCGGCGCTGCCACTAGATTAGCGATGCTAAAGCCCGATAATATAAAGACTGCTGAAGAGTGGAAAGATTTTACTAAAGAGAAACTTTCTGAAGAATTTGAGGTATCATTCAATCCTCTTTGTATAAGTTTCTTATGACAACACTTATTGTATATTATTAATTTTTGAATTTGTCCTATGTAGTTGAAAATCAAGAAATACAAACAGATTGGAGCAAAGAATACAATTCCACATACCATGAGTAGGAAGGGCTATGCAAGGTTGGTTGAGGAATTGGTAAGAAATTTCTAATCCACTATAATAATGATCAATGATTTTTAAGTGTGTATTTGTATTAGGAATTAGGTTGCCACATCAACGATAGTAGAATGGGAATTTTTATCATTGTAATTGTCAGAGATATTATTAAGGATTTCATCTAATTATTAAGCCTCCAATAATTACTTAAAAATTAACACAATATTAATATCATTTTTCTTTTAATTTTTAACATTTATATTTTACAAACACAATCGCAACTCTGATAGACTAAATAGTTAACATATTTAATATATTACTTATATCAAATATAACACTACATACAACAGAAAACAGAACTTTAAAAATTCTAGCATAAACGCAAATGAATTCAAATTTAATACTTAGAAAAGATTGTACCTTAATAAGAGAAGTAAAAGAAAGGAGAAAATTCGATTAAGAACAAGGAATCAACGGGGTAAAATATGAGACTATATTTCAGAGGACAAATAAAAGCATTTTAGTACAAACAAATTAATAGCAGTACAAACAAATTAACAGAAGTAGAAGAGATGATGTCGATAAATTATTATATATCTCAGGAGAATTAGTTTTTAACATGAAGTTTTCAAAATTGTTAAGCTTGACACACTGATAAAGTATACAACGGTAATACATCAACTTAACTTTTTTAACTTTATGTTCCAAATTGTTTTAAATGAATGCATAGTAATATATAGCCCTTTTTTGGCAGAAGAAGGAACTTGCATCGGATATTGATAGAGATGATTTATGGTGCAGAGCACACATCAAAAAAAAAGGGGAACCACCAAACTCGTTGGTTGTTGAATGCATAGTAAGAATATAATTAGTGCCTAATGCATAGTGAGAATGCAATATTTAATTCTTATTAGATATTTTTAAAATTCGTAGACTAAAATAAAAGATCACAGCAGTCAAAATTCTAAAGGGATTGCTTCATTAAGTGAAGATGGTGTGGCAAAGAACATTTTGGAAGAATAATAGGACTAGGTTTTGGAGTTACACCAACTCAATTGGGTGTTCATATGGCCCACTCGAAGAAAGTTTCTACATTGGAAAACGAAGTCATCGGATTCGGAATAGACTTCAAGAGCTGACAGATTTCATCATGACAGTAAGTTATAAGTTAATTAGCTATTTTAATTAATAACTAATACGTGCATATTTGACATTTATGCTTCTTACAATCTATCGCGGGAAGGGGAAATCTCGTGAATGAACCAGTACATCCTTGTGGTAGTACGCATCAGGTAATTTACTATCATTTATGCTTCTTACATGCCTGATGTACTGGTTGCATTAAGTCTCTCGCTACATTCACCATTCACTATCATTTACCTAGCATTCACCATTCAAGTCTCTCCCTACATTAAGTGTGTAATGATCCAAGCCTGGGTATCTCTTTGTAAGAACTTAGTCTTTTTTCCCTCCTTGAGCCATTCGTAATTAGCATTAGGATTATTTTCAACAAACCAAAATTAAAAACCACATCACATAATCAGGATTGATCCTCAATACAGAATTCCTACGATTGGAAAAGCTTTCTATTAGATTACTATCAAACAACTACTTTAGACTTTAGTATGCATTTAGGTAAGGATAGGTATGAAGATCTGGTTAAAAAAATGAATATGTCAGTATAAAAATGTATACTAAAATATAAATAAAATTATAAGCAAATAAGTCAAAATGGATATATTTTTTTGCATATTTTGGTGTTAATAATGAAACAGGAGTTCATTCACACTTCATGTAAAGCAATGTTTGCATTTTCCTCAAACAGTTAGTGACATTTTATAGTGCTGCACTTACCTATAGTAACTTTTTTCACAAGAATCTGAAATCCAAAAATAATCAAACCGAAGGAAAATTGAAATAACAGGGATTTGTTGAATAATGAGGTTAAAGAGGAGCATAATTTTGAAGGTGGAACAATACAATAATAAAAATGCATGGATATATTAATACATTAGAAAAGTGTACAATTGAGGAATGGGCTCCTATTAATTTTCATGAAATAAATTCAAATGGAAAATGTGTTCTTAATGCAGTGCGTATAAATAACGAAAGGGTAGGTGTAGTGTATCTTGAGCATGTACGATAGATAAAAGAGTTTTGCCAGATGATGCTGGGCTTTCTCTTGAAAAATGTGCTAATAAAAACAAAATGGCGGTTGTTCTCTCTGAAGCATATGTGGATAGGGAACTATATTTGTCTACCCGCGGCTTTGTCTAGCGGATATGATTAGCGAACGACAGAATTGCAATAACTTTGTCATTTGAATTCAGATTTTGATGATACTTCGTTCGTCGTTTATGAATCATTCGATGGCCTCTTCCATAATATTTCAAGAATGCTTTCTCCAACCTTATATATTGTATATATATATATATGTGTGAAACTTAAACCTTATGTGTGTGTGAAAAAAACAAGCACTTACTTACAACGTTGATATTTTCTTATTTAGTCCTGCAGAAAATTAAACTTTCGTTCTAGTATTTATACACTGATACAATGATAGTTTATATATTTAAAATATCTAATTTTATTGATAATTTGAACCTTAGTTGAGTTCATTTACGAAAATAGCATAACATCTTGATCTTACATGTGTGTCTTCCTATCTTCAATTTTTTCAATCATCTGCAAGTTAGGATTTTTGTATTCTTCCCAATTAAACTATACTTGTTAATATATGTCGTAGTAAGAATATTTTTTCTTTTGAAATTTGACTACAAGGAATTATAACGAAATATTTGGTCCAAATTTTATATATCCTTACATACCTGCTCTTATAGACAAGTGTCCGGCCTAAAAAAATTCCCCGCTAATACTGAAGTGGCCCGAAGTTAGCAAATAATAATACTAAAGTGCATAACTATGTTCACCGTGACATGGAGAATAGTGTAAAGTATGTAAGAGCAGTAATTCTAGTAGCTAATTGTGAACCGCATGCTAATGTCGACCGAAGTATTGTAAATATGCAGGTTTGCAAAGTAAATTGACGTTGAGGTATGGACCTGCAGCCATGAATTTATAAGTTTGCCAGTGAAGCTAAAAGAATACGCTTGGACTTGAAATTTGTATTAACTAGGTTAATTTGGACTTTGATTCTAAATATGATGTTGGACCCAAATTTTGAATATTGTTTATAGTAAATCCGGACATGAAAGATGCAAAATTTGCGCTTGTATTATGAATAATGTTAACAGAAAATATAAAATGACATCGGTATATAACGTTCTTATTATTTTGTGTGTGTTTTACCTGCAGTCAGAGTCGTAGTCACATCGTCAGTCACATGGTAGTACTAGTTTCCCAGACAGTGGTATACTTGGAAAGAAATGCAAGTTACTCAACTGGCGAAAAAAGTTGTTGCTGAAGGGACGATTTCATCTACTGATCCCACTGCTTTGGTGCACCATGTTCCGCTTGGGGTGGATACATGGAAAGTTTGAGTGGATGTGCCAGTGGAACCTCAAGAACTTATGCGGAGAGAGACTTCAGAAGTGTGCAATATTCAGTAAGCTATAGGAACAACCGTTGCTTGGCATAAGGATTTCATTGCTCTTGATTAGAACATTGTGTGGTTGGTATGTTTTATCTTTCTGTTTGTATATATATGGTTGGACATGTGTTAACTTTTGTGAAGTGTGCGTTGATTGAAGAAGAAGGAGAGGAGGAGGAAGAGACATCATTGGAAAGTATTGAATACCCTGTCACTCCTAACAATCCATCCAACAAGACACTTCTCAAAAACCAAAAGATAATAGTGGAAAATCAACGGATTCTCAAAAGATCCGTTAGTCAAAAGTCAGACAAAATTTCCACCAAAATGAACAAGTTTTTCGGGAAAGTGAGTCGCAAACTTGGATTATCATCATCTTCATCATCCTCTATCGAATTCTAGTTTTCATTTCATGTTGTATTAGTTTGTATCTTTCGATTAGTTAACGTTATGTATTGTTTATGTCATGTTAACTAAAATTTATCAATGAAAATCGTTTATTTCTGTTCATTAGCTTTAAAATATCTCTGGAATGCTTGCTTTTATATTATATAAATTTATATATATTTATATAGACTTGTACATAATATAAAGAAACAAAGCATATTGCCAAAATCAACAGGGGCACGTCGACACCCCCACCCCCCATGTCGACATGTAACGGCCAGAAAGTAATTTTTGTTTTGAATTTGAAATTGGCATACTACCTTGTGTCTTTTCATTTCAAACGACTTTCTAACCCTATAAATACCTGTTTCTTCTAGAAAAATGCATATTTTCAATTCTCCTTATTTTCTATTGAATTTCTTCATATTTTATCAAATAATGGCCTCTCCTATTCATAATCTAAGTGAGAATCTTGAAGAAACTCTCAATTCCTTCAAGAACAAACTTACTTTTATCCTCCACAATCAACGTCACTTAGAATTAAACCAAATGCAGATGATAAAGGAACAAGAAAAGCACTTCGATGCCATTCGATGGATGATTTCAACCTTAAACAAAGAAGAACTCAAAGCGAATCTAGAAGGAACTCTGAACAAGGATAATGAAGAACGGGATGCTATAAAGTCAGATCCTATCTTGGGTGAAGAAGGATGGGTTGAAGTTCCAAGAAATGTTTGATTTGACTTGTATGGTTTAATTTACTTTGATTTGATTTGGTTTGATGTGGTTTGAATTGTTTGGTTTGATTTGACTTGATTTGAATTGTTTGAATTGATTTGAACATGGTATGTAATATATGATTAAAATGGTGTGGTTTGATAAATATACCGATTGATTATGTTTGAATTTTTCATATCTCTCACATTTACCTTACTATATTATCTGTCTCTTTTATATTCTACTATACTGTATTATTATCCTATATAGTGCTATAGTATTAGTTTAAGGGGGAGTTATGTAGTTTAGGATTAGTTTTTGTTGATGACAAAGGGGGAGAATTATAAAATAGGTTAGATAGGCTTAGATTAAGGGGGAGTTAGTATATTAAAGGGGAGTTGTTGGAATAAGGGGGAGTTAGAGTAGAATCAGAGTTAGGTGGAGTAGATTTTATAAACAAAGGTTGTCATCATCAAAATGGGGGAGATTGTTAGTCCCTGAGATGATGGTTTTGATGACAACAACCTTAGGACTTGTTGTAAAATATAAATACTAAAATTCTTGTCTAGATATATATGTATATGCAGGATATATATGCAGGTACTGAAGAATGAAGATTGTACAGTATAAAGATTCAAGACTGAGTATAGAAATTCAAGACTGGCGAATTCAAGATTGAAGAAACCAAGACTGGTGACTCATGAGTACCAAGAGTTCAAGATTTCAAGAGTTCAAGATATTAAGATAAGTAATGGTGTCTAGATTTATGTTAAAACTTCATAATAGCACTAAAATCTTTATTCGAATTTTAATTGTGGAATAGAATCCACCTTCTCGCTTTAATAGTGGGATGGAACCCGCGACCTCTTTAATGGGATGGAACTCACGACCTTCTCTAGTGGAATGGAATCCACGAAATTTTCAAAATGATTTATTTTAAATATTTTTCCAAATTTTTTTAAAGTCATCTCTCTCAATTTAAATATTTTACTCTTAAACTATTTTTATTATCTTTTATATTTGATTTCAAAATCATCTCTTGCTTTTAAATTATCTCCTGGTTTTAATATTATAAGCTTTAAATCTCAAAAATATATTCTATACTTAGTTTTTAATATTACTTTTATATTATAGATTATATATTTTTAAGATTACTTTTTAAATCTCTTTTATAAGTTTAAACTATATTCAAAATGGTTTATAAACTTCAGAAATTGTTTTGACAAGTTTTAGAAAGAAAACCTCTTTTAAAAACAAAAATTAATTTTCAAAATATACATAGGCATGTCGACATACCCCATTCCCCCATGTCGATATGGTAGCCATAGAAATTCAAATTTCAAATTTTTAAATGAAGTGTCTATTCGTCATAACCTTTCACGAATGGACATGACTGCTGTTTTCTATAAATACCAGTTGTTTTCAGCGAATTTTAAGTTAGTTTTTCTTCATTTCTTTACTCCTTCACTACAATAAACAGCCCATTTTGTAACACTTTTCTGCTTTAAGTTTGTAACGGTAATAACCATGATAAATTCCTTACAGATATTTCCATGATAAACGGTTGTCACGGTTATTACCGTTACCAACTCCGATAATTTTGTAAATAGTTGAAAATAATATAGGTAAGGTTGTAATTTTATCTTTTATTATTATTTATCCCACTTCTCATGATTAACAACAGTTAACATTTCATCTTATATTTTATTTTCTCTATCGTTTTAGGGTTATCACCCCTTCGATTGTTCTACCGCCGCCTCCGCCCTTATACCACTGTGCTTCCATCATTGTTGAGAGTAATATCTTCCATCGTTGTTGAGAATTTTCCGTAAGAGTTAGAGTTGTGTCTTCCATCGTTGTTGAGAATAGTGCTGCAATGGTTGAATGAGGTTCCGCAATGATGAAATTGCTTCCGTAGTTATTCAATTTGGTGAGTTCTGACGATGTCAGAAGGTAAAGCCTCAGCAATAGTTTAATTTATTGGCTTCTAATGACGACGAAAGGGAAGGCTTCCGTTGTTGTCCAATTTGGGGGCTTTCGATAATGTCGAAAGGTAAAGCTTCTGTGATTGTTTGATTTATAGGCCTCGGACGAAGAAGGTGGCGTCGTCAATGTCATAAGAACGGTGCTGTTAGTGTTTAAAGCTTGGGTGATGTAAGCGTTGAAACCTAGTATTGTAACTATTAAGGTTATGTTGCCACATTGATTAATTCCATCCAAAGTAGTTGACGGGTTCCTTCCGAAGTAGTCGGCTGATTCCCTCGGCTAAAATCGACGAAAGGAAGTTGCTGCCACAATAGTGATGAAAGCGATTTGGAATATAAAGAAACTACTATTTGCTGAAGGAACGATCTGCCAAAGCCTCTAATCGATAGCACTCTAGACCGACTTCCATCATTCCTTTGCAAGAATCGACCACTTTTCCCAAAACAAGCCATTTCAGGTATGGGACTTAAACCTAGAATTAAATAATTTTTTAGCTTTAAAATTCTACAAACTTTTAAAATTGATTTTCACAAACTTAAAATTTGGAAAAATGATTACAAATCCAATTTGTAAAATCATTGTATTTTAAGGATTTGTAGCTTATTTATTAGTTTTGAAATGTGAAATTTTTTGAATCGGAGACTTCAAAGGAAAAGGATTTTGAAGGCAAAAAATTTCCAAAAGGATTTGATTTGAGTTGTTAGAATAACAGGATTATATTCATAATCTTTGAGCATATACAAACCATTAAATATGTGAATTTCATAAGAATATAATTTTAAGAGTGAGTACTAGTTTTAGAACAAACAAAGTTTCATATATACATGACTTTGAAAATGTCAGAGTTTTTCAGAAAGTATAATCTTGTTTTCAACTATGAACTTTTACAGTTTTAATACATAACTATCTTTGGCCTTGGGAGTTTCGACATTTTAATTTTGGACATACATAATAGCAAGTTTCGAAAGCATTAAATATTAAATACATGTAAACCTTAGTTTTTGAATATGCAATTTAGTGTATATGTACATGCCTCCAAGGTTTTAAATCTCGGATTTCGGTCACGTCTCGTCTCGAAGAATTTAGAGAGATTATCTCGTATCGGGTGAGATCTCGAACGAGATGAGTGCATCTCGGTCGTCTATCTCGGATTTACATCTCGGTTTCTAAAATTCATTTCGGAGTTATCTTGGAGTATATGTCATGTCAAAAATTAGTTTTCATACACCTAAATTTATAATACTAGTCACTACCTTAAGGAAAACACTATGCACTTACCTTGAATATATCACATGCTTATCATTAGTAATTTAGTATGGAAAAATATCACTTGTATCATGTAAAATAAACAAATAACTAGATTTCATGAATAATGTTCAATATAATATCATATGAGATAAAGTAGAAAAGAAACAAACCATAACATATGCACCTTTACTTTGTTTGATCATTCACTTAACTTTCCTACACAATATATTGTCTCATTTCTATCTTTTATGATTTATAGTGCTGCAAGGGAAATCTTAATTTTATAACTTCAAATACAAAAGTCTACAAGTAGAATTAAGATACTCTATGTCTGATTATAGTTTTTAATTATTAGCAAACAAAATCTCATTAAGAAACTAATAGCATAGATATTTCAAACAAACGTAGAAAATAACATACATAGTACAAACAATTTTCAAACATTTAGTACTATTATAAGAAAAGCAAAAAAATGATGTATGAATGAACATGTAATCATCAAATGAAATTAATAGATGAAAGAGAATTCTTTTATTGCTTAAAAATAAGCCTTGAGGAAAAAATTATAGCAGCAAAGACTAAATGAAATCAAATTGGGAATCCATTTGGAACATAAAGTTAAATAAGTGAAGCCCAAAATTTATAGCCGCAAAAAAATAGGGTTAGAAAAAAAACTCAAGAAAGTGTCGAAAAAAGAAAAATGAAATCGGATGTAAATTAATTTGGATTAGAAACCTAAACGAAAATCATAAAGTGAAATACTTACCATAATCGATGTAGATTTTATCATCTTCTTACACTCGTCACTGCCGTAAAATAAAAGACGAAGATTAACTTAGATTTATATAAGAAATAAGGGTTAAAAAAAGTACAATTAAGAAGGCTTAAATTAAGGTAAAGGATGAGCCAGCCCAATACGGAAAAAGAGTTAATTTTTTTCAAAATTCAATAACTCGGCCGATATCTCGCTGTTAAATCTCGTCCGAGATACCGGACGAGATATTGAAATATCGTCCGAGATTTGGGTCAGACGAGATTCAAACGAAATAGCATGTTTCAAATCGCCCAGGCTTGAAAACGAGATCTCGGCCGAGATGAGCGAGATTTAAAACCTTGCATGCCTCTATATTTGAAGCATACATGGCAGTAATGTACAGAGTTTGAATATATAAATGTATGAGCTTTGAATATCTCTATTTCATTTGATTTTTTTTAACAGGGCATGGAGCTTTCAATAAAGCTAGCATAAGCATATGAATTTGAAATGTATGGTTTAGATATATATGACTTCAAGAATATAAAGAGATATGCTTCATATTATATATCTAAATGAATTTGTTGAGTTTTAAAAATATTTTTTTAAGGTACAAATTTTCGAATAATCAAATACAGGATTTCAAAAGTGAATATATAGTTGAGCTCTTGAATGATTATTAGCTCTTGAATATGGGGTCTCTTATATAAAGTAAAGCCTCAGGTGTGTGTAAATAAGTTTTATGCAATGTAAAAAACCTAAGCTTTTTAGTATGGTTAGTTTGAATATATAGATATGTAATATAATATATAGTTTTGCGTGTATTAGATTATGGGTATAGTGGTTTTGAATATGTTAAAGTTTTAAATATATAAGGTTTTGAACGAATATACTGGGTTTATACATGAGGGCAGACTTTAGATGTGAAGGCTTCCATACATGTACAGTTTTGAATGCACGTTGATTTTGTAAATACAGGTTTTAAATACATTTGGAATGTTTTAAATTTAGCCCGTACATATATATGTGCAACTTTGTACTTCTTGGTTTGGGAATTTATGGTTTTAAAAAATACATTGTTTTATGTGTAATTTAGGATATATACAAGCTTTTGAAAATGTTAGTTTTAAACAGACATATGGTTCTGAGAATATAAGTGATATATGTAAATTGATAAGTATACATGGGTTGCAACTGATCGGATTCTATGTATATGATTTCACGCGTAAGTTTAAAGCATGAGTCTTCAAACGATTTCAGCTTTCAAAGAAACATGAGTTTCATACAATGGTTGGCTTCCTGAATGTGTTTCCAAATGAAAATAACATTGTTTGTGAAGTTTTCGGATGTAAAGATTTCAAATGTAAGTATATAACTTCCGAATTGAAAAGTTTCCAAGTCTTAGATAGCTTTTGCATAAATCCAAGATCCAAATGTTCATATGACATTGAGCATATACTTTGGCTTCAGTATAAATTTTGGACATATGCTTGCTCTTGTTCATAAAGGTTTACATACATGTGCAATTTTGAATAGAAATGGTTCCATGCATATATATAACTTTATACACGATTTCTAATAAATATTGCATATAGTTTTTTTTTCGGAAAAAGGTACTTTATATACATAATAAAAGACATATACTTTCATGATATGCCTCGTTAAAACCTCGTAATCCCCTAACCTATATGGGTGCCTTGCTAGGAAAGAGAGTACATATCATGTCCGTATATTAACAGAAGTGTGCAACTATTGCATATAATTGCAGACATTTCTGCAATTATATAGTATAATTGCAGACATGTCTGCAATTATTGCATATAGTTTCAAATATTGCATATATTGCAGACATTTCTGCAATTATATGGTATAATTGCAGACATGTCTGCAATTATTGCATATAGTTGCAACTATTGCATATAATTGCAGACATTTCTGCAATTATATGGAATAATTGTAGACATGTGCATATAGTTGTAGAGTGCAACTATTGTAGACATGTCTGCAATTATATGGTAGAATAGCTTGTCTTGCCGTTGTTATGCACAATGCCACTCGTTAGAAAGATAATAAAATTTGTGATTTGATGGTGAAAACGGTATGTTAATCCGTCATTTCTACAAGAAGTTATTGCGTTTTAAAGATTGATAATTATTGGGGTGCAAATTTTAATTATGGATGTGAGAATAACATCCATATATGAAGAATCAACATTGCTACAATGGAGAAGAGGGATGTTGTAAGGAAGAAAATTGTAATATTTGAAAATAGGGATGTAATTTATATATTTTTTATAAGAAGGATGTTTTGTGTATTAATTTTGATTTTAGGGATGTGTCCCTTATTTTCACTTCTATAAATACGGACCACTATTTGACACTATACTCGGTAGAGCATAGAATACTATGCTGAATGCAATTTTCAACTTAGAGAAACAGGATACTTAAAAAGCCCAGACTTAAAAGTAGTAGCAAACATGGAAAATGCTATAAAGCTAAAAATAATCAATTTATGAAAACTTCAAAGGAATTTAGACCATATCTAATAGGCGTGGTTGATATATTTAAGCTTCCAAGGCATGCGAAGTATGCTGCCTTGTATATATGTAATCAGTGTTCCCTTGAGCTATTTTGTTTCTATTATTTGCTGAAGATTTTTATAGTAATGGTGTAAACTACAATGAATTTACTCCCTGTTCTGATTAATAGAGTGCCCTTTCATAGTGATGGTGTAAACAATAATAAACTTACCCTCGGTTTTAATTGATAGGGTGCTCCTCGGTTCTTACTAATGGCTAGGTTTTTTTTCTTCCCTTACTACCTTGATGCAAAATTAAACATTAAAATTTACAAATGAATTCATATGTATTCATGTAGAAAGCGGAGAATTCGGAATACAAGCCTACACGAGCAAAGGCGTGGAAAGTAGCACACACTAGGAAAACCGGAGAGGTGCTTCAGTGCGCAGCAGAAAATATGTAAGTAGAAAAATATTCATGCATTGAATTCATAATCAAATATTTGTACTTAGTGTGTGTACTTCCAAATGATGGTCAGTCCTATGATTTAGTATGTGAATTCATAACCAGTGATTCCCTTTTTTAGCAGCATCAAAAAATACTTCCAAATAATAATTTAGTGTGTGTACTTTTGATTCTTATGTTTATGCATTTAATTAAATTAGTCCCATGCTGTAGCCGTTGTATGTAAACTAATGGCCAGTCCCATGATAATTAAACTAGCATGGTATTAATCTTGTTGAAAATTAAACTAGGTGATATTATAGGTGATAAATCCTCGAGACTGCTAATGTTATAGAGTAACCAATTTGGAATAGTTGAATTTAATTCATTACCCTACAATACTAGACACTTAAGGAACATAAAATTAATTAATGGAGGCATAGTTATAAGGATGTTATATAATGAACTGAATACGAATGAAATTGTAGTAATAAATGAATGTTTGGTAATGTTATTGAACCAATCAACAACAATAGATAAGTCTACTAATTTCATTTGAAGATAGGTCAAAGAAGTCAAACATGTAAGCTAGTGATGGTCATCAACACGTAAATCAAAGGAAACAGGGCCATAATCGTAATCTACATTTAGCATTTGTAAACTGGATAAATGATACGTCTCAACCAGTGTGTCCTTAGCCTAGTGTAGCAGCATGAAACATTTGGTGCACTATCTAATTACCTAGTGCATCATTTTAGTACTAGCAAAGCAAGGCACATAGGACAAAATAGTTTAACTAATTCACTTGTTATTAATATCTTTCTTTACTAATTCAGGTAACTGAGAAAATTTACAAAATGTTGGACCAACTGTCCATAATTGATTAGAACTTTAGTGGGTTCTAGAGGGCTAACTATTCCAATCATATTGTAACAGGATCCCCGTTTAGAGGGCATCCCATAAATGAAAATGGGCAGTGAATGTTTAATCATAATGTTTCAGTTCTAACCTATGTTTCTTGTTGTCCCTTCATCTTATGCTTCTTCTTGTAGTCAATTTTCTTTAGACACAAACATTATCCTATCAGATTTGTTAGTAAGGAAGGAATGGTTCCTTTGAATCCAGAATAAGACAGATCCAAATGTTCCAAATGGCTTAGGGACCTAACAAATATTGGAATGGATGCTCCAAAGAAGTTGTTTTAGCTTAATTCTAAGTAAATGAGATGCTTTAACTCAATAAGTGAAGGATTTAACTTACTTTCGGCGGGTTTGGGCATCGTAGAAGGATGTGTCGTATGGATGTTGTAGGTCTAAACTGATACCTTGCCATTTATATCATGTGGTTTACAGCTTAGTACTGTGATATTATAGGTGACGTTGCATGTGGTTTATATGCACTGTTAGTTGGAAATTTTTTGAGTTTAGAAAATGTTTAGGGAGTATTGGGAAATATAGAATTGGATGTTTTGCCGATTCATTGCAAGTTGAATTAAGTGGTTCGTATTCAGCACGATGATTGTTTTAGGTATATATGACTGGGACATACATACGACAATTTGGCTTTATTAAATGATGGCATTTAGTTTTTTCTCTCTCTCTCTCTCTTCTCGTTATAAAGAAAATATTAGTATTGGTACCCACTACTGACCATTATTGTTGTTTATATGCACCTGTTCATTTTTTCTTCCTTGCATGAAATTGCAAGGTATTTTATTGTTCTCAAAATGTGCATTTCTAGAGAAAGATTCTATGTTTTTTATAAAGAGCATGCGATTTTTAGTTACAGCCAAACTTTATGCATGTTATCTATTCAAATAGTAAATTTTAGATTTAATATTATGAACTGCATGCGATATGTATTGAATGTCCACATGTATTAAAATCTAATAGTCTACATGATAGATATACAGTTATAATGTACAGTTAGTCTCTTATGTTTGTTGGATACTCTATTTTGTCATAAAGTTTGTGGTTGATGTTGAACATAAACGAATGTGTCAAAATTGAACTATATCCAGTAGAACAAACTATGTTCAGTGTGTTCAATTGAATAATCAATTCGTTTTAATATTCAGGCTTTAATAGAAGCTGTAGAAGAGAGGCAAAAATCAGCTAGTGTTAATGGTAACGAAGGAGTAATTAGTTTGGAAGATTTTGAAAGAGATGTCGTTGCTGAAGTTTTTGAAAATGATAAAAAAAAAAGAAGATATTGCCATGCAATTAGTTCTACATCTAATGCGAAGCACATAAAACTCACTCAAGCTTCAAAATAAATTATCAATTACAAAGAGAATGAAGATAAGCGATGAAAATGGAGATGCAACAGAAGATTGATCAAATGCATGAAGAAAGTAGAATAACGAATTAGATGTAGAACTTTGTATAATTTGACATGTACTATTTTGTACGTTTGATGTTTTTTATAATTTGATGATATGTTAGTTTTGGAATTTAGTTTTGTGTTTTCTATTGTCATAATTTCTTATAGATATAGTTGAATGAAATACTATTAGATGTTGAATAAGATATGGTTCAACTATACCAAATTTGCAACACTTATATGTGTTGGTAATTTTGCTATTTACCTATGTGTGCGAGGAGTTCCCAACAGTTATAACCATTGGAAATTAAAAAATTTCCAATGGTTATAACCGTTGAGAATATGAAAATAGTAGTATGTTATAACCGTGTTTCCAACAGTTATAACCGTTGGAAAAGAAAAAATTTCCAACGGTTATAACCGTCGGGAATACCAAAATTTTGTAACGGTTATAACCGTTACAAAATATGTAAAAAAAAAATGTAACGTACCTACTACCAACAGTTATAACTATTGGGAATTTGATTACCAACGTTTATAACCGTTACCAAATGACAATTCTGGTGTTGTGCTTCTTCTCCACTCAAATATTCTCTTATATTTTAAATGCTTTAACAAAACTCTACCGAAATCCTAAGTGAATCAACTCGATCGTCTCTAGTTTGATTCTCTGCCACTCTCTCTCAAAGATCTCAGTGCTATTCAGAGTTATAGGATCATTTATAATCAAAGATCAAAAGATCGAAGTGTATCGAGTCTCTCTCTATCAAAGTGTGATTGGAAACGGTGTGATTGTGGCCCGTAAATCAATTGGGTGTGATTGTAGCCCGTAAATCAATTAGGTGATCTTGTAGCCTGGTTAAATCAAGAGAGTTTGCCCTGGACTCGAAGACAGAAGGGTGTATCTCGTGACCTTGAAATCGAGGTTGTAATATCGACATTATATTTGAAAAGAAATCTGCACAAGAAATTATGTGGGACTGGATGTAGGGTAACTCCGAACCAGTATGAAATTCCGGTGTGTTCTTTCCTTTACTAGTTTTTATTTACTATTTGCATTTGTGTCTGATTCTGTGATTGTCTCCGTGTTTGTGAATTGCATCTGTCTGTGTTTAATTTCAAAAGATTTCAAAAATTCCATAAAATCCATTAAACACTATTTACCCCTCCTCCAGTGTTAATCCAACCTTAAGATCCGCAATTCGCATTTCCTACAATGGAGAGCAGCATCGATGATATGCCATTTCCATTCTTCGGGATTAATAACGGTAGTAACACATAATAAGTATTAGATCGTTATTGATGGACATAGTTTATAAAACAAAATAGACGGTATTGCTTATGGAATTGATTAATGTTTAATAATTGTGCAACTTAGGGGTGAGTGGTAACTGTATGATCACGGTCATAATGTATTACCGTATGTTATTTACATGATTCTATGAAGTATTTGTGTGTGATATTAGCGGTTTTACTCTACTGAAGCATAAGATGTTTCAATAGTATTTGATGTCAACATATCTTACTATAATTTCACATAAATACAAAAATAACTTTTCCATTTCACATAATAAACATGAATAGTTTACACACCTTTTTTTATTTTATAAAATAAGTATCCTCGCTACACAAGGCACTCATAGTCAAAGGTAAAGGAAACAAATAATACGAGGCAAATTTTAATTGAACCCTAAAACTACCAAGTTGTCTCCCTTAATTTATAAAAACAGATATGAATAAAAATTCCATTTTTACCTATTCTGCATCATTCTTCCTTCTTCATCTTTACACTTGATCTTCATTCTCATTGTCTTATGCTTCTCTATTCTACTCGTTTATTTCTCTATTCCTCTTTTCATTTTCATCAACAAATTTTCATTACACTTTCTTTCTTCATCTCCGATCGTTCATCAACATCATTATAGATAATCTCCTTTCACAACCAAAATAAAACTAAATAAACAATATTTATTTCAATTATGCATAATGGGGTAAATTGAAGAATCTGAACTAAAATTAAAAGAAATTTCCAAGGAAACACTACAACAAAATTTGCTTTTCACGGCAATGGTTCTCAGCGTTCTAATCACATATGCAGTCAAAGTGATTTAAACAAAAAGAAAATCACGACCAAACGCTGTATGATGTATCAAGAAAAATTATAAGGCGGAGTAGTGAAATTATATGGCGGGCTTTCCTTTGATTTTTGTGGCCAACTCTTTTTGCTATTATCTCTTCTTCCTCTCGTTTCCAAAAGCAAAGTGGCAACTAAACCCTAGAACGATTCTTGTCGGTGCGAACCTACTGAAAAGCAATCTTTCAGCCTCATCCTCTACGTTGGACTCATTTCTTCACTCAATCGAAACTTTCCTCTAAACAATTGTTTGGCCTCCTGAAGAAATCATTCAGCCTCCTCCTCCTTGCTGGATGGAATCGTTCAGTCATTTAGTTTCCTCCATGCTGATGTACTCAATTTTCAGGTCAATAATTTTTTTTTGTAATTCATCATGATTTATCATTTTTGTAATTTTCAGGCAAAATTAAAATTTACTTACTATATTTCTTTTTTCCCCTTTCCAAAACATCGAATTCAGTTACCGAGCTCTTTCACAAACAGACGTAAAGTAAAATTGCTTTTTTTGTTTTTTTTTTGTTTTTGGCTTTTAATTGATTAACCATGTTATTGCAGGCCAGGTTTTCAATAACATCCGAAGGCATTAAAGCTTTAAACTCGAAGGGCATTTCATATGATCTGGTTTTTTATAATAGATCTCAATCTGGTTGTATATTGAGCAGTAGATGATTGATCAGGGGTTGACTCGTTGTTTGCTTCTATGGTGTAGACATTAGCATCGATCTAAGAGACATTTAAAGCTGCATCATATTTGGCAACAAAATTGTTAGCAATACTGTCTCGTAAGTGTTTTGTTTGTAACTCGAAATTTTCCTCATTTAGTTGTGATATAGACTTTGAACTCATATTCTATGTATTTGAAACTATAAACAGTTTGCTTGAAGCACATCTAGTCTCTAAGCTCTTTTGTTTGGCATTATTAGACGTATGTTGGGCCATATTGTTTAAAGCATTTACTTCATTTGATTTATTTTTTCATTTGTAGCCTTATTTACTGTTTGTTCAGTTCCATTTAGATCCGTATCCACTTCCATCTCATTGATAGTAGTTTTTGGACTTTGGTTATTATGTTCAGGGATCCAAAATTTTGGTGAACCGACAATAACTTTCACCATGCCCAAAGTTTTGATAATTAGACCATTTATGGGGCTTCCATTTGTATTCTACCTCTTGCATTACAGTTGATCAGTTTTAGTTAAGAAAGGAACATACTTTGAGTAGCTGAAGGAGCTATCAATTTCAACTAGTACTCTATAATACGTAATTTTGATGACACCATCAGTATATTTGTCCACTGGTTATGCAAGCTTTACACTCATGCAAGCGTTTTCACACAGTGGTGCCAACACTTAGCAATTTGATAGTTGATTGGTTAAAATAACTCCTTTTACTGAGCTTTGATTATATATCTTTTTATTGTTATATTTCGTCAGGGACAAACAATGTTGTTTGTGTGTGGGTGGTGTGCTTGATGTTGAAGTTTGCTCTTCTGGGGTTCGTTTTTCATGTAAATTTCAACCAAACGCTATATATGCTCAGCTCCCACTATAATATTGCCATTTAAAAATTCAAGATATATCTATATATATACCTCAGCCTGGCATCGAACGGTCAAAGCACGCTTGCATGGAAACGAAACCAATGCGTTAGACTTGTTGCAGTTCCTGCTCAAACCGAAACGTGCAGTGGGAATGGCTATGCAAGATCGCAAGGCTGCTGATGCTGCCATTAATTTAATTGCTTTGTATTATGCACTGAAGGTAAGCTTTGCTAAGTTAATTGAGACTTCGAATCATTAATGTTGTATAGAACTGATTTAGACTGTGTTGTTAAATTAAATGCATAGAAGACCAAACTATATAGAGAGTAGAAGTGGATGGCATGGAAACAATGGAAGAAATGAAGTTAGGTACGTGGCCTAAGGTGATACCCATAGTTTACTAATAACTTTCTGGAAATTTCATTTGTTCTTTAGTGAATTTATTTATGAATTTAATTTTTTTTTGGTTAAATTTTTGGTTGTGGATGTAATTTTGCAGATAATGAGTTACATGCCATCTCTAATTTACAGTGCAGATGCATCATATTATGATTTTGTGAATAGAGTGACAATGGAGGAAATTAGTTTGAAAAAGAAAGGATTATTGGATGCGCCACACCCTTTGGTTAAATTTATTTGTGCCAAAATTAGGCATAAATAACTTTAAAGAATTATTATTGATTAGTACTCCACCAAAAGAATTTGCAGGACCTGTCCTTATTTACTTCCTTCTAAAAGACAAGTAGGTCATCAACTCTTTACTTATGAAAGCTGGAAAAGTAGAAAATCGGTTGAACTAATACTAAAAATTGAAAGGGCAGACGATATGCAGCAATAGTGAGGCTTGTTGCAGCCAGAGATAAGCATGATGCTGAAATAAGCACGATGCGTAGCCAAGATGCAGCTAGAGATAAGAACTCACAGGTTTGTCGAAGCATTTTATAATTTATACTTATAGTTCCAGACTATATTATTTAACCTGATCAATATTACAATGTTCGTATCATAATATACAAGTTAACATTGTCCTTAATTTGCGATTATGCATTTCTGTCACCCATTAGGATCTACGGTTGTCCTTTCTTAGAAAAATAATGGGTTATAATAAAATATATCATGACCTCTATCTATTTCTTATAGCTACCAATGATGAGTTTGTACAGTTAGGCTGGATTTTTTATAGCTACCATAATGGGACTGACTTCATCGTAGATTAAAGATCAAGTGTGTACAGTATGGTTGATAATGATGAGTTTTCTCCTTGAGAGAAATAAAACCAGGGATTCTCTTTTTCTAGGCCTCATTTATCCTAATGTAACAGACGTGATTTGATCATCTTATACCAATTTAATTTAAACCTGGATCATATTACTTAAGAATCTTTGGCCCTACAATTGTAATTAAATGTGAACCCATGAAATCAGTTCGATAATAAATTACTTAAATATAGGATTAATCTGATATGAAGGCAATGATTCTGTGATTATACCTTTTTGTTGTGAATAGTCAATTTATTCTTACTAGGACCATATGTATATATGAGGCTAACAAGAACTACCTACATGTTAGTAAAAGGTTAATAAATTCAAATATATGAAGGAGAATGATGTGTTTTCTCCTTAAAATAAAATAAAATTAGGGCTTTTTTGTAGGATTCTTTTATCCTAATGTGGTAGATGTGAATCACTCATTCCAATAACTAAAATAGTTTAATCCTGAAACGTAGTATTTAAAGACACATTAGTGCCAAAATTGCATGGAAATGCGAACTAATGAAATTACTTTGATTACAAATTTACTTAAATGTTGGACTAATATGAGATGAATGCATTGATTCAACAATTAGACTTTTTTTATTGTGAATAGTTAATTTATTGCGAATAGTTGATTTACTTAAATGTTAGGCTAATATGAGATGAATGCACTGATTACAAATTTACTTTTTTCTGAATGGCCAATAAGAACATGTTGGTTAAAATTCAATAAATTTAAAACATTTAGGAATCGAGGAGTTTTCCCCAAACAAAAGGTACTTAGGAGCTCTCTATTTGCAAGCTTCTTTTGTCATGATGTAGCAGATGTGAGTCGCTCATCTTGATAACTAAATTACTCCAAACTTAAATAATAGTATCTAGGACACTTTTGCCCCAAAATTGCAATGAAATATATACGTTTGAAATCTATTTGATAGTAAATTTACTTAACTCTAAACTATAATATGGCATGAACACACTGATTCTGAAATTATACCTTATTTTTGGTCTGAATAGCTAATTTATTCCCACCCCGACATGTGTGTATATATAACCAATAAGAACCACCTACATGTTGATAAAAACTCAATATATTTCAAATGTTCAAGAAAAAAAATCATTTTCCCATACAATAATTGATATTTAAATTTATTCACCATGTTTGACTTAATTACAAAATACTGCAATTTTATTGGTTTTAAAAAGTTTTATTTAGAGTAGATTTGTAATCATCCATTTGATGCTGAAAGATAATCAGCAACATACAAGAGCTAATTTGATTATAAATCTCTTCTTCCTCATCTAATACAGTATCTTCATATCAAACTATTTTTCTTTATATTTTTCTATTAAAAAGCCAATCTTGATCATAATAATTCTTATAATCTACATATAACACCATTGATTATGTTTTATAAAGACTCGCATCCGTGCCATTGGCATAGGCTCCATACTAGTATTATATAAACTATATATATGTGTTTTTATATATATATGTATGTATGTATGAATTTAATTATTGAATACTAACAGATTCAACACTTAATTTAAGATGACATTATACTGCTAATTAATTTTCAGGTGCAGCATTATGTCCTACATCAATATTTAATGCAATGTTTGTTTTGGGTTAATATTTTTTTTAGATTGGAGACTAAATCTTCATCAAATGTCACGGTAAACCTTTATATAAACTTAATTATATGTATGGTTGAATCAAAAAAAATCGAACATAGAAAATCTTTCTAGTTAAACATGTGCCTGCGAGATAACACACTATTATAAAACTTTAAGCACAATAAACAAAAATGGAAAGATATATTTAACATCAAAGTTTGTCATTTGTTGTATGATGCACATGTATATGCAAGTTATAACCAAATTAAAATGCATGCCCCATAAGTTCACATGCTAAGATATATGCAGACATTATTTTTTCCATGCTTCATCTAAAAAACTATATAAAATCATGTTTGAGTTATTGCATGATGGTTTCCAAATCAAACCAAAGAAATGGTTGGTTGTATGTGGGCGTGGGCAAAACAACATGGTATCAAACTATATCTTTGTAATGGTTATTTACATGATGGCATAGTTTTCACATATTTTTTTGAATCCGTTTAATAAATCATGTTTCATTTATTGCATGATGGTATCAAAGTGAACAAATGCCTATTTTGAGCTATTTTCATTTTATTTTTATTTGGTGATGGTTATTTCAAGGAAATATCCTTGAGAATTAAGCTATGTAACTAATTAGTTCTGATGTCTTCAATCCTCTTAATGCTTGTTGGATATGTTTCACAACAATGGCTTGATAGGACTTAACTACAATTTGCAAAAACTGAATGGGTTTTATGCAATGTTTAGTTAATTAACATTATCTAGTTTGATGTATCATTTTCTAATAATAACTAATATGATAAAATAATTTGTTGATGACCTGTACCATGGACTACTCTTATGTAGATTCCATCTACTTGTTGGTAATAGCTTTATTCAAAATGCTGGAGGAGCTTAGCTTGTTATTAGATACAGTTAGTTATAGGTGTTGGTTATCATTAATGTACCGTTCATTACCAGTGCATCAAGCATAATTTATTGTCTATCATTCCAGTGCATTTCATTGCATCATTAATGTGGTGGGCTGCTCATGTCTGCAGGTATTTGATGGACATGGTGGTACAAATACAACATCTTTTTTGTTAAGAGGAATATCCTCAAGTATATACTTGACGATGCTCAATTTCCTAATTGTGTGGATAAAGCTATAAAGAGTGCATTTGCAAGAGCCTTGACTCACGTTCCCTTGACCATTCTTTAGAACTACTGCGCCTACTGCCGTTATGTTTGGAAGGTTAGTTCTGACTTTTTGTGCTTACACTACAAGAAAACTGATATTTAATGGCAAAATAGTACAACGTTCTTTATTTACGTGTAGTTGTTATTTTTTTCCTTTTCTAATTCCTTTATCGGACGCTGTCAGATGATAATTTTAGTAGGAAGATACATAGGAACACTTCAATTTTTATAGGCCGCCCATTTCATAATTTAACTTATGTGCTGACCCTATGCCGTATTAACTATTAACAAAAGTTGTGTTTTAGCATTCATTGCTATTGATTTGATTTAGTTAAATGCAATAAGCATAATGACAGTGAAATATTTATAAAATTTTATGTCGATACCTTTTTAGTCTGGAGAAGAATGTTTGAACTTATATTTACTTAAATGGATCTTATTGAACAGAGACGGGAGGAGCTAGTAGGTCATATGCCTATGAAAGTAGTGTACCCAGCTTTGCAAGATAATGAACGGACTACGGTCACTGGTAGAGGTTTAAAAAATACCAAGTGGAGTTATCACAATGGTGGTTCCTGGCTAGGTTGGTTTCCATTGTATTATATTCCAATCGTTTGCTTAATTTAATACTGGGCCAGCCCTGGTGATGTGGAATGCTCTTATTTTTATTTTATAGTCGACTCTGACATATTTCCATTTGTATATTTCATTTTAAATCTCCACATTATACATTTGAGTTAAAGATAATTAATCTAATTTTTGTTGAAATTTTTTTTGTTATCTGGCAGTTAAATTTTGAGGCACACAGTTGCTTCTTGAAATAATTTACCCCCACATCTTCTTGAAATATTTTTAGTTACATAGAGATATTAGTGAACAATCCATCAATGCCGTATTATGTATGTAGTCATCAAACTGGAAAAAACAAAATTCAGTGTAAAACAGTGTTTCAACTAACTATAATGTGTTGCATTCGCTTATTCATGCTTTCGATATTTGAATGGAAATACAGGATGGTCTTTTATGAATTGAAAATTGCTCATTGAGCAGAGTGTATATAATCAACTGCTAATCTAAATCGAGTATTTTTTACATTGCCCCCCTAGTAATTAATTTATTAGACTTTACCTCCAATTTTATATTGTTACACTAAGCATCTTTACCTTAAATACTACAAAACACGGTATCAATATTTACTCACAGGGGTGTTGAGTCCAATATAACTAACACTGAGTGTGCGTGCGTGTGCGCACACGTGTGTTAATATTCTAATAGGTATGATATTTAGTTATGTTAACAAAAATCCCATATAAATGTTATGTAATTAGTGTGTCCAGATGCATTTTTGTACTTGATGAACCGGCTCTTTTATATTATTGATGTTCTGTAATATATTGCCAGCATATGTAAAACAGGTTCGTCTTTCTTCAGTTGATGCAATAGGGTAGATGGTTGGACTAATCGCGAGATCACAGTTAAAGGCGGTGCTCCCGAAGCTTATTCCGACCATACTGGATCTGTAAGCACAAAATTATAGCCATTAATTTTTAAAATGGTCAGTTTTGCATTCATTTTTCTCTCTCTATTCTTTTCCTTATTCCATTATACTTTTTTTTCATATACCAGCTATAAAAGAGATCAGGGGTGTGCATACCTTGCCACACAAAGTCTGCATAATTCACTGCTCACTTTAAGCATATGATTATTATAAATGAACAGCAGTTTTAAAGAGGTACTGATCCAGCAAGCTCTATGCAGCATTTTTCTTTCTTTCTCTGAACTCATGTGGTCTCCTACCAGATCCTTTTATTTCAGAGAAATCAATCTTCTTTTAGCTCGCTTCTTCTATTTATCACGTCATTTTCCCATTTCTTCTTTTAACTCGTTATGTGTCCCAACAGTGTTCTTGTAACAAAATATAACTCTAGTGGTAGTGTAATTTATTGATACCTACTTTATTAATGGATCATTCCTAGGTTTCTGGAAGCATGGCATGGTAAAAGGAATTTACTTGTTGAAACAGTGCAATCATTGTTGGATGAACAGAGTTTAACTATCCAAAAAGCACTCGCGGAGGTAAGAACCTATGTTGATCTACTTAATTAAGAACTTTCTATCTTCGCTTCAAAATTTAATCAACAGAATTCACTCAAAATAATATTTTAAAACACTGAAGACTGCTGGAAAAATTTCGTGAACAAAAATTCTTCTAAATTTTCCATATTATTTTTCTTGCCCTCTATTTTATGCCCAGTAGAATATGCTGCTATAGAACTTTGACACAAGATACATCTGAGGGAAATATAAAAGAATATATAAATCATGTTTTTGGTATAAGTTAAAGATAATACAAGTAATTTCAGGGATAATTTCCAAGTTACCTTTGTCCAAAAATTACTGCAACTTGAAAAATATGCATTAAATATATCACTGTGCAAATATTGCATAGAACTTCCAGTTACATGTTTATTGAAAAACACATTTTTTTCAACTGGAAATTATACTCTTTATATTTAACTAACAGTTATACGTCTAAAGCTTACTGTAATTACTACTAACAGGATGTTGACAAAGCCATGGTTAGTGATAGCTCAACAACAAAAAGTCAAGAAAAAAAGACGGAAGGAGGAATCTTGCCGAGTTCAGACTGCCCTGTTGGCAACAATTCAGTAAACCAATGTCTAACTATCTTCGTACTGCCACTTTTCATTTTCAGCCTGTATTTGAACTACTTTTATGCACGTTTTGTCGATAATATTAGATGCAAACTTGCTTTCTAGATATTGTGCATTTGTCTAATTTTGTATGCAGTTGGTTTATAAATTTTATCTCTCTTTACGGGTTTATGTAAACTTTGTTCATGGATATTGTGTTCAACTTATTTTATGGAAGTGATTAATAGTTATGCTTTTATTTTACAATTTTTAGTTTGATTTGTTTATGTTATGTACATTAACTGATTAAAATATAATTAAATGTAGTTTATATTAATGATATGTGTGAATATTGCAATGGCACAACATTGCTGTCAATTCTTTGGACAACTAATGCATATCCCTACGACAGCGTTTATACATTGCTGTCAATTCATTGGAAAAAAATGCATATCCCTACGACAGCGTTTATACATTGCTGTCAATTCATTGGGAAAAAAAAATGCATATCCCTACGACAGCGTTTATACATTGCTGTCAATTCATTGGGAAAAAAAATGCATATCCCTACGACAGCGTTTATACCTTGCAGTAGAAAACTATTAACAGCGTTTATACCTTGCAGTAGAAAAATTATTAACAGCGTTTAAAAAACGCTGTAGAAAGTGGGTTTTTGACAGCGTTTATATTTTGCAGTTAAAAATTTAGGGTCAACGACCGCATGTCGTTATACAGCGTTTTTAAAAACGCTGTGAAAACTTTTAACAGCGTTTTTCAAACGCTGTGAAAAGTCTTTTTTGTTGTAGTGAAAACATTAATTATTTCTAAGGAAATTTTATAAAACACACCACCTTTAAGTTTTAAAATGCGCAGTCGTCCCTTCTAAAAAAACAAGTTTGAAAAAACACTTCTTTTTTTAGTTTCAGTTAAAATGCAAATATTTGCACTTTCAAAAAATGCAAATATTTACGATTTCTTAAACTTCAAGTATTTGCAGTAAAAAGTGCAAATATTTGCAGTAAAAATTATAGTTATTTGCAGTAAAAACTGCATATATTTGCACTTTTTAAAAAAGAAGAAGAAGAAAGGTTTGGTCATAGAAGCATGCGATTCAGTTTGGCAAAAATAAAAATAAGGATGCAATTTAAAACATGTTTTTGAGGAGGGTTTTTCATTATCGTACTTGTAAATAAGGGATGAACCCGAATTTTCACTTACATACGTACGTACATACATACACACACACACATATGTACATATATACATACACGTGTGTGTATTAATTTAATGTTTCACTTATGAAGGAGTTTAGGTCCTTTTCAACTGCGGTAAAAAGTAAGCGTGAGTGGTAGAGTAGGAAATTTATATTATCAAGGTGGTCAACTAAGTAAAATGAAAGGTATACTAATTTAATCAATTTTCGAGGGCTACTCGGTATTTGCAGGAAAATATAATTTGTTATAGTATGAATGACTTTGAGTGTAACAAGGCTAACTTTTACATCAACCTTCATAGTGGAAGAAACCTTATTATCTCCATCTCTGTCAATAAGTGAAAAAAATGACGTGGGTGTGAAGAACACAAATATGAACATATATGAATCTGTGCAGTTAAAGCGCTCAGCAGATTCAATGCGGCGGGGGTGCAAAAAGTCACAGCGGAGATGCAACGAGGATATAGCGGGATATAGCGGATGACTCTAAAATAGCATATAAAACTCGTACTTGATGTTTTTACAAATATATAAATGGTAATTAAATGAAAAATTAACATTCAATTGAATTTTAATTAATACATAAATAATTTTAAATAAAAACGTGTGCGAATATACTTTAAATAAAGGTAAAACTATTATATAACATAATTAAATTTAGTAGAATATTAGATTATTTTCATTTTTGAAAATATATTAAAAATTAAATCAAATAAATTAATTTCATTATTTTTATAATGTATAAATCTCGTTTCTCAATTCATTTTTTAAAGAAGATACAACGGACATAACGGAATATAGCGGGAATAATGGGATATAGTGGAAATAGCGGGGCTTAAAGCGGAAAGGCTATATTATGGGACTATATGGAAAAATCGTAGCGGTAGAAATCCGCTATGAGATAAAGCGGCGTTATAGCGGGGTAATAGCGGGGCATTAACTACACAGATATGAATATACGTAGAATGTGTAGTATGAGTAGTTAATGGAATATTTAGTTCAAACTGAATGTTAAATCATTTTAAAGATGTATCATAAATATTATGTGCCACGTAATGCTCAGGCCCGGCCCTGGCCCAAGGCCACCAAGGCGGTGGCCTAGGGCCTCCGATTTTTTAGGGCCCCAAAATTTTAAAAATAGATATATATATATATATATATATATATATATATACACACACAATATGTTACCCTCTAGTAATTAAAAGGTTGGTTAGCTCAGTGGTAAGTGTTTGCTATTATGATGAAGGAACCAGAGTTTGAGTGTCATTGTGCCTAAATTTTTTGCTCTGAAATTTATTCTACTGCTCGTTCATAAAAAATTGCCTTGGGCCTCCAAGTGCTCAGGGCCGGCCCTGGTAATGCTATAGGTTTAGCATTGGAGATAGTATTAGACTTGTCAATGGATAGTTTGGGATGTGTATAGTGTAATATTCGCATCCACGCCAAAAATCATTTTCGAATATCCACATCCTCGAATACAGACGGATATCGGATATTTGTCATATCCACCGACGATTGATAAATAAAGAAACATGAATAGTAAATTTTGGTTTTAACATAATATTTTTTCCAGTCTCGTTGCTTATATAAGTATGAAAAATAAACAAATATAATGATAGTAAACAGTTTTGAGTAATTAATATGCATTAAATGCATATGATATATTATTAAATAGATTAAATAATAAACACATATCTTTCATTGTGCTTTTTTGACCAAAAACCGTACCAATAATGTTCCGATGCAGATGCCTTCATATCTGCATCGGGATCCGTTTTTTTGGATATTATATTTTTATCTGCTTTTTGGATACGGATGCAGGCGCAATTCAGAATTTTTTGGATGTCCGTTGACAGACTTAGATAGTAATTTCTTAACAATGTTAGTGCGTATGTGTTAGTAACTTTACATTTTAATCACATTCACATTGATGACGCTCTTATATTTTAATCTAAAGGAGCATTATTAGTATTTTATATTTACTAAATAATAGTAAAGTATTCATACTCTCTTATTAATTGTAGGGATTTCCTTCTCTCTTATTAATTCCCTTTTAATATTTTATTTTTAAATCTCTGCAATCTATCATTATTATAATTATTACAAAATTCTACAAGTTCTCTTCATTATTTTTGACATTTAAATATCAATATTTTATAATTTTTACAACCTAACTTTTATCATATTATTTTACATTCAAGTTCGTATATTTAAATAAATTAAGTGATCTAAAATTTGAACGTTTGAAATAAATCCAATTTACTAGTACTTATTATTTGGTGCCTAGACAATGACCATTCATTGTAATTGTATATCACACATACACCAACAAAAAATTTAAAACTACTATCTCATTCAAGTCTATATAACTTAAAATTTTCACAGTTATATTAAAAAAATAGCACTCTTACATTAATCTACATTCAAGTTTATAAATTATTACATTCTAAAGTTAATACTTTATTACAAAGAAAAATATAAATAAAATTTCTTTCTGAAGCTGGTATTTCATTGCAAAAGCGTTTCAATTTTTTCATTTTAAAATAGTTATATTTTTACAAGCACATACAAAGTGTTTTTAAAATTGGTAAATCAACTGAATTTTTTATTTTTTTGATAACAAGAGTGAGACTTTATTCAAGCAAAACACTCATCATGATGCCTCAGGGCTCGAACTCATGACCTTTAGAATCTTTGTTTAAAGCGTAATACATCTAACCACTTGAGCTAGAGGTTCTTAACAAAACAGGTGAGTTCTTTAGCATTAATAAAATTTATTTTGCTAAGAATAACATTAAACTAACGATAAGCGATGAATACTGTAGTTTGTAGTTTTAAAAGTAATGAATATTTATAGTTAATACATTTTGTGAAAATGCTAAATCTTAATTATGTATATTCGTAATTTACGTTTATTAAAAGATAAAATATAATATTTTGATTAGAAATATTTTTCTTTTGTATTTTATTGTCTCTTTTAGAAAGATGCTAAGTTACTTTTTGAAATGTTTTAGTATGAAATAAACTACTGAGGTATGAAACAATGGTTTAAAATTATTGTCAAGGATCTCTAGCTCAAGTGGTTAGAGGTATGACGCTTTAGACATAAGTTCTAAAGATCATGGGTTTAAGCAGTGCCGGCCCAAACACAACTGTTGTCCCAGACAAAAATTGAAGACATCTTGCCACCATCGAACCTGGGTTGCCCCAAACAAGGAAACAAGACACAACCACTAGGCTACAACTTGAATTGTAAAAGTTTACATACAAACATATTTTAGTAATCATAATACATAACCAAGCCACCGCCGGAATTGTTGCCCCTGCCGGATCGGTTGCCCTAGGCGGCCGTCTTGCTCGCCTTACCCTGGGGCCGGCCCTGGGTTTAAGCCCTGAAACATAAAAAAGAGTGCTTGGTTGAATAAAGTATCACTCATGTTATCAATTGTTTGTAAATAATTGAACAATAAGATTTGTAACTTTTTTTAATCAACGTTTCTTTTATTTGTTATATAAATACTTTGTTTATTGCTTTGGTGATATAATATATTTATTTTTGATGTTGATATTAAATGCAAGAGATTTAAATGTATAAAAGTATATTGATTCGGTACACTTTCTTTTTAGATATTTTTGTTATCTCAAGTAGCATTTGAAATTCAATCTGTATATCGTTTCTCTTTTAACCAAAATGCACTCAAAGCTAAATGTTAAACTCAAAATAGATGTATATAAATATTTAGGCTTGTTTGGTTTGTCATTTTTAGTTTTGGGTTTTTGTCCATACAAAAATGCATAAGTCGCGTGTATATTGTCGAAAACGACCAATTTAGAAAACGAAATTAAAATAAAAAATAGAAAACATTTTTTTTTATTTTCCGTATTTTCAAATATAATAGAAGCACGAAAACAATCTATCATTATGTCGTCCTTCCATCCGTTCCGTCGTCACTCCATTGTCCTTCCACCACCTCCGTCATCAGTTCACTCCTCTCATGTTTAACATACATATTTGAAAACAGAAAATCTAAAATTCGTTTTTAAACCAAACACCACCTTAGCTTTTGAAATTTTAATTTTTTTTTAAAATTGATTATGAATATGAACTTTCATTTGTTTCCTTACCAAAAATTAAATATAAAAGATAATAATCAATATCCAACTCATTATTATTATTTTTGTACAAAAATGACAATTTAGTATTTTATACAAATATAACAATATATAAATTACTTAACGAAAACTACATACTTAAAAATAATAGGTTCGGTACATAACTCAATTATCCTAATAAATTCACCGTATACTTAATAATAAACGAATTTTTCTTTTTCGGAAATACACCGTGTAGAACACAGATGCTATACAGTAGTTTAAGTTTAAAGAAGGATTATTAACACGTCATATTTAATGGGGTCGACTATTTGGATACAAAATAAAACATAATAAGTGACACAATAGATTTGAACCGTTGGATTCTATCGTTTTGAGTTTGGGGTTGTAATCAATGGACAATTCAGTGGTTGAGATTCATTGTGGCATCAATTGTATCCGAAGTTCCAATGAATTTTCCATATTTAATTACATTATTCGTTTTATTGTCTTCGTATGGAATTGCCAAACGAGCCATATTGAAAACTGAAGCCCTAGTGGGGTAAGCCCAATAACTCCTCAAACGGGTACTATAATAATTGAATTAAACCCGGCCGGCCTGGAAAGAAACTATCACCCGTAGAAACCGTCACATTTCCTTCGTCGGTTAAGAAACCGCGCAGCTTAGCAACGGTGAGAGGTTGAAAAAGCGTCTAATTTATTCATTTATTTTTCTATCCGAGGATATTTAGAAGAATAAATGGAGACGCAAAATAAGAAGATCTGGTCTTCTTCTTCTGCTACAATAAACAGTTTGGATGATGGATGCCTTATGCATATCTTCAGCTTTCTCTCTCCAATTCCAGGTCAATTGTTCTTAGTTAATTTTATGGATAATTGATCCAACTATAAAGAAAAGTTCGCTTGAGTTTTATATTCTCCAATTTCGTAGTTAATACCGTGTTTAGATCCCTTCAAAATTCTTATTTTTACCCCCTTAAAGATTGATTTTACTCTTTGAAATATTGAGATTTATGTGTTTTTGATTTATTGGTTCCCAATATCTGGTCTGTTTTAATAATTCTATGTAAATCAGTAATTGCAAGTATTTATGTAGAATAAGGTGGAATTTTTGTTGATTGCTTTTTACTTGTTAGTTAGGTGTAACAACCCCCTTTTTGATAGCCATGATTTCAGGTGTGGAAATGCAAGAAAAATCCAAGGTTTGGTCAAGTTCAGAGGGGTCCGACCACTAGTTCATCGGAGGTGAAGGATGGTCATGTCAGAGGTGGTGCAGGTTTGGAGCATGCAATGGAGAAGGCCTGAGGTAGGAGATAAATTAATGTATTATAGTGTGTATGTATGTGCATGTTGCGCTTGTGTACACTGATACAGCTGTTCCCTGGCAAAACTGAGTGATAATGCTTTTTGTATGAATAAGTTAGGGTTCAGGTTGATGTATTAGAGTATGAGCTGGCCAATATAGCCGTTATAATTGCAGCTATATAAATGTATAATCATGTAAAGAGATGGCATGCAATTTTGAATAAAAAGCACTTTCATTTTCTATATTCTGTTCTTTTACAAATCTCTCTCAACTTCTCTTTATCTTTCTCATTCTCTATTCCTCTCTTATCCTCTCCTAAACTTTTATTTCTGATCATCTGCTAACCTCTACCCTTCTTCCCTCACCTACAGTTCTTTCTTTGATCGCCAAACACCGTCTTCTTGCCCCTTACACTCACCTAGCCCTCTTCAATCCTCCCACTGAACCTCTCTGTCCCTCTAACTGTCTCCTCTCTATACCTCACATAACCCTCTCATCTTATTCCTGAAACCTTCCTTCCACTCAAGAACTACACTCCACCATTCATATCACCTTCTTTTACCTAGAACCACACCACTATCTCACCACCATTCCCCATATCACCATGGTTAATGCTTCAGACCAAACTGTTTCTTACAAGAGAAGTTGAGAGAGATTTGTAAAAGAACAGAATATAGAAAATGAAAGTGCTTTTTACTCAAAATTGCATGCCATCTCTTTACATGATTATACATTTATATAGCTGCAATTATAACGGCTATATTGGCCAGCTCATACTCTAATACATCAACCTGAACCCTAACTTATTCATACAAAAAGCATTATCACTCAGTTTTGCCAGGGAACAGCTGTATCAGTGTACACAAGCGCAACATGCACATACATACACACTATAATACATTAATTTATCTCCTACCTCAGGCCTTCTCCATTGCATGCTCCAAACCTGCACCACCTCTGACATGACCAGCCTTCACCTCCGATGAACTAGTGGTCGGACCCCTCTGAACTTGACCAAACCTTGGATTTTTCTTGCATTTCCACACCTGAAATCATGGCTATCAAAAAGGGGGTTGTTGCATTAGGGCTATCAGATTATCTGATTTGGGGGTTTTAGGTCAAAAGTAACTACAAGCGCTTCTCAATTACGTTGAGAAGTAGCGAGCTGAAAACTGAAATATGTCTACTGCATACTAACTCAGAAAAGTAGCTAAGCTAAAATGAGTTCCATACAAATTTTCAGTGTATGGATGCTGTTATTTTGATGTTTTAGCATGATTGCCTATTAGTATTAGCAATCTGGATTATGAATATGTGTGTTGAGCATTTTGTCGTGTGCATAGCTGAATTAGGCATAATGCTGCATTTCAGGGGCAAAAAATCGTCCCATAACTTATGTTATGAAAGGCATAAGCAAGCGATGATGACATCTTCAACTTCGCCTAAACTTTGTGTTTGATGCGCCCATTTTCAAAGATTGTTAATTTAATTAGTGTTTTAGCAATCCATTTAACTCTTTAACTGAACTCGTATAATCACAACTGTATATTATACTACTATATTTGCATGCAATGTGATGACGTTATTCAGTTCACACAGACCATCATATCTATTGATGTGTACACATATATAAGTTGTTGTATGTGCTCACTTCATATTAAAAAATATCCAATGTACGTGAATCGGTGAATGGATGGTGCACGTGAAGTGCACATGTGATATGTACATACATATCTAATGTTATGTGCTAAGGAGATGATGTATTATCGATCGCCTCATATAAATTTCTCTTTTCTCACCACTTTCATCCCCCTTCCCATCTTCCTTCTTTTTTTACATTCACTTATTTATTTGTTAAACAATTTGTCACTTTATTCAAGCATTGTCGAATGGTTTATGATAAGGTGGTTTTGGTTATTTGTAGCAGAAATTAACAACATTACCATGCATTTTATAACAAAATAAATACTCATAATTTTTTACACAAATATGCATATAGCTTCATACATCAACATAATGGACATGATGAATGAAATGATTCACATTTTTTAAGTTAAATTATTTTGCCATTTATTCATGTAATATGTTTGCTATGGCAGTTTGCTTGTTTTGACATGTACGCATCAAGAACTATTATAAAATTAAAATATTTTTCCTATAATTGATCCTAAATTCATCCCTTATACTATGCTGGATATAGTAATGCTGTTTCAAGTTGCAAAATTACTAATATCAATATTATTGATGTAATTTGGTAGAACAACCAACACGTGTTTCAAAAAAATTCTTATATCCTACTTTTTATTTATTTCAAGGATTGATTTTATTTTGACGCATTATCAAAAGTATGGTCATTAAATTCATATGCTATCATTTTGATCTGGTGTATATTGGTGTACATATTCTATCTCAAAATAATCATATGCGTCATCATCATCCTAGTATATTTTTTCCAGATGATTTAGGTTGATTATTTGAATTCTAGTTTTTCATAATTTTCCATTTTGAGCTAAATTTTACTTTTTAAGAGTATTTTTAATATTTTATTTCCATGTTAATTTAGGTTTTTCTTTTCTTTCTTTTTAAAATTTATCTCCCCTCCTTGTTAATGCATCAGTTTTATTTCTCTAGTTTTTCATTCTAGTTGTCTCTTTTAGCTTCTCTTTCTCTCTCAGTTGTAATGATATTTTTGAAATTTAAAATTTCATCCAAAATAAAACTTTTAGATGTACTAATTATTTAACTCAATAAAAATTTATTCATGTAAATATATTAACCTTTCAAATGCTGCAATCAAATTATTATCAATATATTTCCACATTCCACAATCACTAAGCTATACATACGTCCATTTGCTTTTTGTTTTTCAAAGATCTATGCTAATAATTAAGTGAAACTCAAATGATAAATGACATGGACAACTCAGAAATCTTTTGGACACAATTTTCTCCAACTTAAAATTTAAAGTGTATACGAAATTATATCAAAACACCAAAATTTAACTCGATTTAGATTAGTATACCCACGATTTCGCTAGTTAACTATTTCATGGGTTTAGCTTAAGAATCGTCGAAACTCATTATATATAGATTATATATTTTAAGGTTTCAGGTAAAGACTGAAACATTTACGAAGTTATACTAACATCATGATGCATATTTCAAAACCAGATTAGTATATTATAATTATTATATAATACATCATCATATACTGTTTTCCAGAGCATTTATCCTTAGATTTAGCCAAAACACAAACGTTATATATCATGTTTTTTTGATGAAATTCATTTCAATAATTCAAAACCGTGTGTTTTAATAACTAATGCCATATCAAAAGTTCAAAATAATATATCAAATAAAATTATATGTTATGCACTATTTATACAAATTAACACGTGTGGAAATTTACACCCCTATTTTAATTGATTTGAAGGCTTAAAAGAATGATCATTCTATTGATGTACAAATGTAATGTATATTATTTTTATTTCATGCCTCTTTAATATTATTAGTGCTTTACTTTTTTCTCTCAAAAGGTTGTGTAGGTTTTAATAAAATATATTTTTGGTAACTAATTTGTTAGAGAATGAAGGCTTGTTAGAGTACTTAGAATACTTAAACCCACTCAATTTTTCTCTTTTACATATAAAATCTTAAAATTTTTTTGCAGTCATGGTTTTATTTTATTATTTTTTGTTCATATTATTATTACAATAGTTTTACAGTGAGGATAAATTTAATTTTCATAATTGCCTCAAGCATTTGTTACCTTATATGATGTCAATATTTCTGATCTTGGATTTTGATCTCTAGGAATTTCAAATATTTGATGTCCAATGAGATGGGTGTGTATAAAATGGAAATGTTACTGATTTACTTCTATAATTGTTTACTTGGTATTTTGATGAATTAATGTAAAAAGTTGACATAATATTTGAAAGGGGTGTGATAAATGTTATAAATAATTTAATGTAAAATAGGATTTTAAACATTTATACATAGATTAGATGTTTGGTTTGAATGCATAACCGTATTTTTTGTCCATTATTTACGTATCATGCATATTAGTATCAAAATAACATTTGTTTTTCTTGAAAAGGAATTTTTCATGTTCGAGGTTTTTGATTTTCTGTTGTATTTTTATATTTTGAATATGCGGTTCGGATCACTGACTAGAATTAAGCTGAGTCAACGAAATATATCTGTTTGTACCAAAAATGGGCACAACACCCATCGGAAGTTTTTGAAGAGATAAAAGTGAAGAATGAAAATTAAAACTGTGGGTTATCTAACAAAAACTCCAAATAACAGAAAGTAAATTGCAAAGACAAGCGATTTAGAGTGGTCCGGCGTTTTGCCTACGTCCACTATGAAGTTTGATGATTTTATTGCTCGATACTTGAAGATTACAATTCTTTATACTGTAGTACAACTGAATTTATATGCTAAGTGTCAATCTAAAGCAGCGGTGGTGTTCTGGAGTAAATCTGGGCGCTCTTTAGTACTTAGAATTCTCCGACCCCTTTTCTGAATGACCAGGGGCTCTATTTATAGGCGTAGGAGGCTGATATTTCGCCTAAAATCTGAGGAGACCGCTTCTGGCACGTGAGGGGCCCACATGGCCGAAATCTGGAGATCCGGGCCCACTTTGGGATCGATTCGACCCTTGGTTCGAATCGATCAAGAAAGTGTCCAATCGAGCTGAAATCTGGTGTGAACATTCTTCATCATGTGCTTGAGCTTCTGTGAAAATTTCATGGCATTTGGACTTGTGGATCTCGAGTTATGATCGATTCAATGTTGTGTTCTTCGTCCTATGGATTCGTTCGAATTGATATGGTTCGAATCCATAGGATCGACTCCATGCTCCTGCACGTGAAGATGG
Organism: Allium fistulosum; assembly: GCA_030737815.1. NCBI lineage: Eukaryota > Viridiplantae > Streptophyta > Magnoliopsida > Asparagales > Amaryllidaceae > Allium > Allium fistulosum. The sequence continues at coordinate 61,355,628 of CM060906.1, read as the reverse complement.
TGGCGTGGCGCGCATTTTTCGCATCGAACCGCTTTTCACTCCGGGTTGACAGGGTCGAATCCATGGCTTCAGTCGTTTTGGCTTAATGGATCCGAGGTAGTGGATTCGAAGACGTGTTTGTTCGAATCGATCAAGGTATAACACGGTTGATCGATTCGAAGCTGGACGTGAAGTGTGGTTTCGAAGTAACTTATGGGATGGAGTCGAAGTGCATTGATTGCATGGATTCGAAGTGGACGAAAGCCTGAAGGGTTCGAAGCGTTGGAAGTGTTGGATTCGAACGTAGCCTGTTTTGATGGATTCGAAGCAGGGAGAACCCGATGGTTTCGAATCGACTGAGACCTCATCGATTCGAAGTAGATCACGTGAGCTTGATGTGTTGGATTCGAACGGAACTTGCTCTGATGGATACGAAGACGATGGAGTCGACCTTGATGGATTCGAATGGATTCTGCTCTGATGGATTCGAACGGCATTCCTACCTCATCGATTCGAACATAGGGCCCTTTTATGGATTCGAATACAAGGCTGTCTCCTCCATTTTCCGTTGGTGACATCTTGAGTGTACGAACTCGGATTGACCCGAAATTTGGAATGTTGGTTTCTACGACTTTGCTTGACGTGTCTTACCAATTGTAGCCCGATCCAGACTCGGGTAAAATCCATCGATATCTGGGGATATCCAGTGGTCACTCGACGCCGAGGATGCATAATCCATATTCCCTAGTCAATTCCATGATATCTCGGCCTTGCCAAAAGGCGGGATAACATTTGCCCCCCAAAGTACGTCTTGTGTAAACATGACGTGCTTTGAAAAGCTGCAGTCTCTCATTGGACAGCTATGACATGCTTTACCGAAAGTTGTATTCTGTATCGCTGTAATTGACCGTCGTATAATTGTGACTGGCTGTTAGTTTTTTGAGTTATGACGAGATGAACATTTGATCCCTGTAAATGACAAAGATCGAACATTAGTCAGAGATATGTGCATACGTGTATTATCTTGACTTTGGTTAACGTTGCGTGATCGCAAGTCGTTGCTAGTTCGGTTTGTTATCGAATTCTGCATCGATCCTCTCCTGAATCGATTTGAGATTCGAGTTTAAACAGTGTATTGATGATTGTCTATGACTATTCCTTGGTATCGATCCTCTCCTGAACCGTTGTACAAGGTAGACAAGTAATAATTTTTATATTCGAAGCGATTCGTTTATCCCCATTCGATCGTTTTCGATGGATTCGAGAGGATTACTCGAATCTATGCTACTCGATCCGCTACGAGTCGATGGTCTCGAAGTAGGCACTTCGAATCGATGGGGCACAGTGATCTTGATTCATCTTCTGTTGACTGCTTCGAGTCGATGGAGCTTCGAATCGATGGGGCTTCGTATCGATGCTGCCCGGATGGACTTGAAGCTTTGATGAATTCGACGGTGATGGATTCGAAGGTATGGACTCGAAGCTAACTCGTAACGTACACTCGTAACGTACGTACGTTGGAGTTCGAATTGGTGAATTTGAACTGTCTGCTCCAAATCGATGATGCTTCGCAACGATACTGCATGGATGGATTCGGTGTGGTTAAGTGTTCGAAACCAGATGGATTCGAAACAAGGGATTCGAAGTCTTGATGGATCTAAGGTTACAATGGATTCGAACATGACTTATCTCCAATGCATGCGGGAGTCTGGGTTGATTTTAGCGTCTGGTCTCATGGATTCGTACTTGCTGCAACGAATCGATTCGATTTCCTCATCTGTTGAAGCCGGTTAGGTATACCGGGAGGCGAATCGTCACATTTCCCCTATATATACCGGGGTTCTATTCATTTCTCACTTTTTACTTTTTACCATTGCTCTAGCTCCTTCTTCGAATTGATCCTTCAGAGCTCTTACAACTGTGCTTCGCGTGAATCCATCAAATTTCCACAAGCTTCCATCTGTAATCGAATTCAATCAGGTAACTAAGGGATCGATTCGAACGATGAAAGATAAATTGGAACCTTTATCGTTAATTTCAACTCCTCTCGAAAACCATGAAGAATATTGTGATCGGAGATGGGTCGACTCGATGGACCTGAGGGACGAATCCATTCGCGTCGCATCGATCTTGAGCGTTAATATGGAGGAGCGTCGTGACTTTGTTTCGATCCAGGAATGACCAGTTCGAATCGATCTCGAGGGCATGGCTTCGAATCGATGACCTGGGAGGAATAACAAAAAAGAAGGGCATTGAATCGATCGATTCGAAGTAACGTTACCTCGATCGATTCGAAGGTACGTTATCCCGATCGATTCGAAGGAACCGGATACTGATCGATTCGAAGTTACGCGGAGCTCATGGATTCAAAGCGCTCTCCCATCCTAAGGCTTCACCGAGTCGACCCTAATGGAGTCGAGGCGTATGGATTCGAACGTCATCGATTCGACTCATATTGATTCGAGTCGATCGATTCGATCGTTCTGATGTTTGCTCTTCTGATCTGCTCCAATATCTGAACTACGACCAATTCCAAGTTGAACTTTGACGAACATAATGAACTTTAGCATACTTGATTCCGACGAGCTTCGGCCTTGCATAATCGAACTTGACTGAAAGATTCTAACTTGAATTTTCTTTGAAGCTCGTCGATGGAACTACGACTTAACCAATAATACAACTGATTTATACCTGAAGTGGTTCGTAGTGTTTGGATGGCGTGGAAGTGACGGTCAGCAATGACGGTCATTTTCATTCTCAAATTCCCAAGTTTTGTTGTACGGACATCTTGTTTCAATCTGTAAAATCTGCTTAAGTAAAGCACAACACTCGCACTGCACGACACATCCATACACACTACACCGGGGAATGCACGGGCTGTTTATGAACTTAACGTTGCTTTCTGATGAGTTAGTTAGTTATGGAATCTTCGGACTCCCAACAACAAGAGGTACAGAGCTTGACTCCTCCGGTGCTTGAGATTCCCGATATTCCTGTCGACGTAATCGACCCGGCTCCAGATGAACTGTCGGAGGCTATATTTATCGAGGACCCCGTTGACTCTGTCCAATCCAACATCTCTGAATCCTTATTGGGCCGAATTTGCTTGAAACATAACATATCTCTGGACGATGTGTTATTACCCAGTGCCGATGATAGACCGCACAATCCGCCCGAAGGATATACAGCTTTCTATCGCCATGCTTGCGCGGCCGGAACTCTCCCTCCTTTCAATCAATATATCAGAGGGATGCTATCATATTTAGGAATTGCTCCTTCGCAACTTCATCCCAACGGGCACGCGTTGTTGAACAGTGCCTTCGTCATATTTATGGACTGTCTCTTTCGTCCGCCAAGGCCAACCGAGATTAGACATATATTTAATTTCAAGAGTAGGGATGATAGCCCATCTTTTACATTTCTGGAGGCAGTTAGAAATTGCCAAGTTGTTGTTGGAGCCTGGACCCGACTGAGTTATTTCAAGAACGAATGGTTCTATGTTCGGTGCCCTCCGGGTTTCGCTAGGCGATGGTTGTCTAGAAGTAAGCGTCTTAACCTGTTTTCTTGACCAATAGCTTTTTGACGTTAGTATTGACATCTCACTTCTTTTACCGCCATTATCTCCAGACCCGATGGTGGGTACTTTAGGGGCATTGTCCGAAGCCTTCAAGAAGTTCCAAGCGAGTTGAGACATATCGACTCAGTGCGGAATGACTATAACTTAAGAACTCTTGGTTTGATCGAAATCGATCAAAGTATAGTTATCGAAGGGTTGGCAAAGCCCGCCTCCAAGAAGGAAAACAAGAAGAAAACCAAGAAGAAAACGCTCAGAATCACCATAACCGAAGCGAGTGATGAAGAAAGAACCCATACAGATTCGGAGCCGATGGTTGATCTCTCGGGAAACTTTGAAGAGTCGGGAGAAAGACGGAAAGGCAAGGCCGCCGTTTTCAAAAAACTTAAGTCTAAGGGGTGGAAATCTGTAGATGTGTCTCCTCCCACTTCCGGAGTCATGATTTCTAAGGCCGCCCCTTCTCATTCGAGAGATTCTTTCAAAGGGCTTGACGATATTCCCATCCCAGATTATATATCGATTTCTCATAATCCTGGGTTGGAGGAATTTCAAGATGTCCTAAACATGAACGAACCCTTTCCTTTAAGTGCGGTCAACACTTCCGGTCGGTTTGGGGGTTTACACATTTACACACACTTCCACAGCACTTCATGACTTTTGCATAGTAAACATTGCTTTATCGGATCCTAATTCGTAATTCTCTTTTATCGCAGGTGAAATGTCAGGCAGAGGTTCCACTCTGGATAGGCTTCGTAACGTGCGCCGTTCATCTTCTTATTATGAGTCCCGTTGGAGGGAATCAGACAGAGACCGTGGGGATGGCTACACTAGCCAGGAACGCTATGATAGAGATAGAGATTATTCGCGTGGCCGCTCTGGCCATGATTATTCTGACAGAGATCGGGGATACCAGCACCGATCCCGATCTCGCTCTCCTCCGCCTCCTAGGGCCCCAGTTGATCTTCCCGGGCCTTCTCAGCAGCAGCAACCGCCTTCTCAATCTTCTCGGCCTGATACTCAGCGGCCAAGAGTGGAACCGACAACAGCCGCTATAATAGAACAAGCTCCGGCTGAGTTGACAAGTGAGGAAGCCATCAAACTTGCGCAAATGAAAAGAGATTTCCCTGAGATTTGCATGGATGACTATGTCTTCCCTCCTAACCTTAAAAGAATTCCCTCGGATGCTGAGACCACTGCTCATAGTTATATCCGCGACTTCTATGCCCAGTATAAGGAATGGTACAAAGCGGCAGCGAAAGCATCGAAGGTAGCTTTTGACCGGGCGAGGATCATTGAGGAACGTGATGCTGACATTGTTAAACAGAAACGCATTATTCAGGTTCTTCAATCCGAAATGGAGACGTCCCGAAAGTCAGAGCTTGAAGCACTTCAGAAACATGAGGATGTCGTGGCCAAAATGGCGAGGATGCAACAGGAACATTGCGCCACGGTAGAAGAGATGGGCCACCGCAACACCACCATTGCAGCTGAGCGAGACTTAGCCGTTAAAGAGCTGAACGAGCTCAAGGCCAAATTTGCTGAAGTGGTGAAGGAGAAGGACGATGCAAACGCCACTGCACAAGAGGCTTGCGACCAGACAGTATCTCTCAGGGCCGAACTTGCTGCGGTGGCGGTCAAGACTAAGTCTGCGGAAGCAGAAATTCAAGAAAAGATTTTGGAGGAGAGGTCCAGGCTGGATGCTGAGTTTGACGATCTCTTGGTCACGTACAATGCCAATGTGCTGGAGCACAGAAATTTAGCGTGGCTGGGAGACGACTCCATGATCCTATACAATGCTTGGACCAGGCTGGTGGAGGAGAAAAGAGCAGCACATCCAGATGAAACACTTGATGACTTTGAGCTCGAGATGCGCTTGCTCACTGAAGATGAAAGGAAAACTCTCCACGAAACGGTGATTTTTCTGGCAAAAGAGAGGCTTGGTGTTCAACCTTTAGAAACAGGCGAAGGCTCGGGGATCGCGCATCACGAGGCAAGTGTTGAAGCTGTAATTCCAACACTGCCCGAAACCACTGGTGCGGTAGATCCCCAGTACATTCCTGCATATAACCCCGACCAGCCGCTATTATCTTCCGCCGATGCTTCTGCCCACGCTCCGGTCCAGGCTGAGGAAGGTATTCGAACGCTTCCCGTATTTTAGTGCGAAGAACCTTATGCGACACACTCGACTAACAATCTTTTCTTTGTTGCATTTCAGTGACTGAAGCCGTTGTTTCTGCGCCTCTTGCACTGTCAGTGCTATATCAAACGCAAGGGGCTGTTGTTACGGAAGCCATCACGACTTCTACCTTGGTTGGCGAAGAGGGAGATGCAAACATGTTTTCTTTTAGTGCTCAAATGATTGAGGAGCTTCTTAATGAACCCAACGACCCCTTCGTCGACCCGTCTGCTGCTATGAGTGGGGCTGCTCTGGCCGTTAGTTCATCTATGCCAACTACTGGCACATCCGATGTGGCCCAAGCATCCCGTGAGGATGAAGTTATTGCTGAGATTGATGCCGAGATGGCAGCAGGGACTGCTGGTATGAATCCGCCCGGGCCTGCCCCATTAATGGTGATTTCACCGGGCGGTACTGTAGTTATCGAGGCTGCTCCTGCCCCACTTCCCGTTACTGCTCCCATGCCTTCAACTCGACCTCCCAGAAGAATTTCCGTCGCCTCAAGTTCTGAGGAAGACGTTGATATTATGTCGCTGCCGGAGGACAAGCCTGAAAAGAGTAAGCGATTGAGGGGAAAATCAGGCAGCGGATCTGGCGGAGCTACCCCGAAGAAGAAAATAAGGAAGAAGAAAAATTGAACTCTTTCTTTAATTTTCCGTTGCATGGGGTAGTATTTTGTTGATTTTTCTATAGCCGTGTATAGATGTGGATTCGGCTCCCACTAGTAGAAATTTTTTGAACCACTTTGTAATCAGATTCTTTTTGTTGATAGTGGAAATGAAAATTTATTCCCTTTTGTCTTCAACTTGTTATGTGTTATGGTTCTGCCCCCAGTATCAGGGATAAGCGTGGAGTTGATTTATGTTTATACTCCGCCTCGCGCTCTGGGAGTACGGAGTTAAGTAAATGTTTATACTCCGCCTCGCGCTTTGGGAGCACGGAGTTAAGTAAATGTTTATACTCCGCCTCGCGCTTTGGGAGCACGGAGTTAGGTAAATGTTTATACTCCGCCTCGTGCTCTGGGAGCACGGAGTTAGGTAAATGTTTATACTCCGCCTCGCGCTCTGGGAGCACGGAGTTAGGTAAATGTTTATACTCCGCCTCGCGCTCTGGGAGTACGGAGTTAGGAAAATGTTTATACTCCGCCTCGCGCTCTGGGCGCACGGAGTTACGTAAATGTTTATACTCCGTATCGCGCTCTGGGAGTACGGAGTTAGGAAAATGTTTATACTCCGCCTCGCGCTCTGGGAGTACGGAGTTAAGTAAATGTTTATACTCCGCCTTGCGCTCTGGGAGCACGGAGTTAAGTAAATAGTTTGTACCCAGCTCGCGCTCTCGGAGTACTCTGGGATTTTTGCAAATGTTTATACTCCGCCTCGCACTCTGGGAGTACGGAGTTAGATAAATGTTTATATTCCGCCTCGCACTCTGGGAGTACGGAGTTAAGTGAAGGGTTGTCGTGTATCAACCCATTTCTGGCCTGATGTGATGGCTTGCCCCCGAGCTCGGGTTTCATTTAGCGAGTGGTTGATTGCTTCATAGCCACTTCCTACTTGAATAAATCTCATTGTGTGATGGAATTTAGCTCTTCGTGCATCGTGACGTTGTACATTGTATTTAATGAATCACAGCTCTGGCTCGAAGAGATGACATTTTATTACTGAAATAAGAAAATATGGCAAAGTCAGTTGCCTTATTACAAATTCTAATTTCGAAATGCAAAAATAAATTGTTGAATGAAAAACATAATGAAATAAATAAAGCTTGTCATATGTAGTAGCGACGGAGACTCTCGCTGTTCCAGACCCTTGGTAAAACTAGACCGTCCACGGTTGATAGTTTGAATGTGCCATCTCCAAGTCTTTGTGTAATTACGTACGGTCCTTCCTAATTTGGTTTCATGTGTGAAGGAACCGGATAGATTCTCTTGAGGACAAGATCGCCGAGTTCAAAGGTTCGGGATCGAACTTTGGTATTATACAACCGGGCGACTCGACTTCGGTATGCGGCCGCTCTTAAATCAGCCTCTTCCCGCTTCTCATCCAACAGATCCAAAGATTCAGCGAGTAATATAGCATTTGTTTTCGGATCATAATAAGTCACGCGGTGAGAAAATACTTCTGTCTCGACTGGAATAACGGCCTCCGATCCATAGGATAAGGAAAATGGGGTGTGTCCGGTTGCGGTCTTGTGAGTTGTTCGATAAGCCCATAATGCCATAGGAAGTTCATCAACCCATTTGCCCTCAGCCTTTTCCAGTCGTTTCTTTAAGATGGATTTTATAACTTTGTTAACAGCTTCGACCTGACCGTTTGCTTGTGGATGTGCGACCGCTGAGAACTTTTTATGAATATGAAACCGTAGGCAGAAATTCTTAAACTCTGAACTCTCGAATTGGGTTCCATTATCGGTGATGATGGTATGCGGGAGTCCAAATCGACAGATGATATTGCGAACCACAAAGTTTATTACTTTCTTCGTTGTAATCGTTGCGAGAGCTTCGGCTTCGGCCCATTTTGTAAAGTAGTCAACGGCGACGATGGCGTACTTCGCACCACCTTTTGCCAGAGGTAAAGCGCCGATGATATCGATACCCCACATAGCGAACGACCAGGGACTGACCATTTGAGTTATCTCGGTAGGTGGGGCTCTTGGAATTCTAGCGTGTTTCTGGCACTTGTCGCACTTTCTGGCATAGTTGGCTGCATCTCGGTTCACTGTCGGCCAGTAATATCCATATCGAAGTATTTTCTTAGCAAGCGCTTGTCCATCGGTGTGATCGTCACATTCTCCTTCGTGCACGTCATGTAACACTCGTTTGACTTCGTCGTGAGCGATACACCGGAGGAGAGGAACAGAATAACCTTTTCTATACATGATCCCGTCCTGAATGACGAACCGCGAAGCTTTTCGTAGAATTTGCCTTTTCTCATTTCGGTGCTCAGGCAATATCCCATTCTCAATGTAATTTCGATATGGAGTCATCCACGATTCTCTATCGGGAGAGGTTTCAAACACATCATTCGTTTTTATTTAATCGATGCTTGAGAAGGACAAAGTTTCGACGGGGACAAGTCTCATTTGCTGTGCTTCACCTGTGCTGGCCAACTTTGCCAAGGAGTCGGCCTTTTGATTGTGATCTCGGGGTATATAGTAAATGGCGTAATAATCAAATTGATCCAGTATTTCTAGAACTCGAACCAAGTAAGCAGCTAATCTTCGGTCTCTTGCTTGATACTCTCCCCGTACCTGACACACAACCAACTGTGAATCACAATAAATTTCCACAGCGATAATTCTCAAATCTCTGGCAAGTTTTAATCCAGTCAATAGCGCTTCATATTCCGCTTCATTGTTGGTTGCGGGAAAATCAAACTTCAAAGCATAACATATGGATTGGCCTTCGGGGGTTTCAAGTACAACACCAGCACCCGAACACCGATCGTTTGACGCACCATCTGTATAAAGTTTCCAGACATATTCAGGAGATTCGCTGGTTTCGGGTAAGTCGTCCGGAACAGTAAATTCAGCTATGAAGTCAGCTAGGACTTGCCTTTGAATGGCTTTCCGCGGAGTATAAGTAATGTCAAATTGACTTAGTTCGATATTCCACTTGAGTAACCTACCAGACGTCTCAGGCTGCGTGAGGACCTGTCGTAACGGCTGATCGGTATACACAGTAAGTGGATGAGCTTGGAAATAAGGACGAAGCTTTCTTGAGGCAATGACTAGGCAATAAGCCAATTTCTCCAACCTTGGGTAATTCCTTTCAGCTCCGGTCAATCGTTTACTAACATAATAGACCGGTTTCTGCACTCGATCTTCTTCTCGAACCAGAGCAGCACTGATTGCATGTTCTGATACTGCCAGATAAAGGTATAATTGTTCGTGATCAACCGGTTTTGACAAGATCGGTGGTGTAGAGAGATGTTGAACCAGTGATCGGAATGCACCTTCACACTCCACGGTCCATTCAAAGTTTCGTTTTCCCTTCCGGATTAAATCAAAAAAAGGAATGCATTTATCAGTGGATTTTGAAATGAACCTGCTTAATGCCGCTACCTTTCCGTTGAGACTCTGGACTTGCTTTATGGTTCTTGGAGTTTGCAAATTCCTTATTGCCCAGATCTTTTCGGGATTCGCCTCTATCCCACGAGCGTTGACGATGAAACCGAGGAACTTTCCGGACGCAACGCCGAAGTGGCACTTCAATGGGTTGAGCTTCATTCTGTATTCTCGTAGGATGCGGAACATTGAATCTAAATCTCTGACGTGATCTGTGGAAAATCGGGACTTCACTAACATATCATCCACATAAACTTTCATGGTCTTCCCGATCTGGTCGACGAACATCCGATTGACCAAGCGTTGGTATGTTGCTCCGGCATTCTTTAAACCAAAAGGCATGACTCTGTAACAGTAGAGTCCCAGATCGGTCACGAAACTGGTATGTTCTTGATCGGGTAAATGCATAGGTATTTGATTATAACCGGAATAAGCATCCATAAAAGATAACAATTCATGGCCTGCCGTTGAGTCTACGAGCTGGTCGATTCGAGGAAGTGGAAAACTATCTTTTGGACAAGCTTTGTTTAAGTCGGAGTAGTCGACACAAGTTCTCCATTTTCCATTCGGTTTTCGAACCAACACCGGATTTGACACCCACTCCGGGTATAGAGCATCTCGGATGAACCCATTTGATTGCAACTTGTCAATATCTTCTTTAAGGGCGGCAGATCTCTCTGGATCCATACCACGCCTTTTTTGCTTGACTGGAACATATCGCAGATCAATATTCAAGGAGTGACTTGCGATGTTTGGTGAGATTCTGCACATATCGGAGTGGGTCCAGGCGAAAGCATCAAGATTCGCTTGGAGAAATTCAACCAATTCCTGTTGTATCTGTTTTCCCAGTTGAGATCCAACTTTTAGTACTTTTGAGTCGTCATCCTCACTGACTGGGACGTCCACAGTCAGTTCGGCTGGAGAAGCTTGATTCTCTTTAACTTCATCTTTATCTTCGTTATCTCTAGGGTCAAGATCTTTAAGGAATTGGTAGTGGTGCCCGGGCCGGGGCCCAGGCGCTAGTTGTCAATTATCAGTAAAACGGACGTAGAGAGATTCCTCTACGCCCTTTCCTTTCTCCTTTCTCTGCGCCTCACGCAATTCAGCAACATAACAGGCTCTTCCTGCTGCCTGATCTCCTTGAATGACTCCAATCCCGTTATCAGTTGGGAACTTCAAAGTCAAACACCATGGGGCGATGGCTGCCCTGAATTCAGCGAGGGCCGGTCGGCCCAAGAATGCGTTATACGGTGAAGCGATGTCTAGAACAACAAATTGCAGCAGTCGGACTCTTCTGCGTTCTCCAATCCCCAGTTCCACTGGTAGTTCCACTATTCCAATGGGTATTGTAGCACTCCCATTGAAGCCGTGAACTCGAAATTGGCAGGGTTTCAAGTCTTTTGCTTCCATCTTCATTAAATCATAAGCTCGTTTGAATAAAATGTTTACAGAACTCCCACTGTCAACCAGGATCCTCTTCATCCAAGCAGGACCAACCTGGGCAGATATGACCAGTGGGTCGATTGTTGGAGCTTCGATTTTGTCAGCATCTCTGCTTCGAAATATGATATCATCAGACATCGTCTTTTGTTGTTTAGCCGGAGTCCCGTCCTCACAATTACTGCAGCATTCGAAGCTCGCATGCCTGATAGAGCTAGCATACGACTCCATTTCTCTCCAGCTTCTGTCTGCCGGATGAGGACCACCGCTTATGGTATTTATAACCAACCTTTCGCCTGTGCGAGCGGGTTCCTCTTGTCTTTCTTGATCCTGTGTGGTTTGGATTTGACGGGCCCGCACCACCAGACTGTGGTGCCCGTACGAATTGATCTAACTTTCTTTCCCTGATCAGCTTTTCTATGAGGTCCTGCAAATGTCGACAGTCATTAGTATTGTGGCCATAACTCTCGTGAAATCTACAAAACTTCCTTGTCTGAATCTGCCTCTCTGATGACCGCTTCGGAGCGGGTTTCTTATACTGTTCAGTGTTGCAAGTTTGTAGGTACACATTTTCCAGCGATGTATTTAATGATGTATAATTTTCGAACATCGGAGCCCTACGCCGTAGGCCTGGATTTGGATCTCTTTTTTTATTCTGACCATTGTTACCTCTTGGCTGAGTTTGCTTGTTCTGTATGTTCAACTGAACTTTTCCAGAATTGTCACCGGACTGTTTAACTGCTACATTACTTTGTATTCCTTCACTTCCGGGCTTCGCATCGTCCTTCTTCCTAGACTGTTTCGCGTCCTCTTGCCGTAAGAATTGAGCGGCTTTGGAGTAGAAACGGTCCAATGATGCGGGTGGTTTTTCAGCTAACCAGTTTCCAAACTCAGAATCGGGATCGATTCCTTTTGTCAACGCCATTAAAATTGAGTTATCGTTGGGATTACTAATCTCCACACATGCCGCATGGAATCTCTCCAAATAACGCCTTAGTGTTTCCCCACGAGCTTGGGTAACATTGGACAGAGTGTTAACATCTTTGGGTCTAGCGACATGCATGCGAAATTGTTCAACAAATTTCTTGGCCAATTGATCAAATGAAGAGATAGATCTTGGAGGTAATCTTGTAAACCACATTGTTGCAATTCCTCCCAGTGAGATGAGGAAACTTCGACATTTCACTGCATCGTCGGCCCTTGCGGCGCTCATTGACCATTCATATTTCAAAATATGTTGATTGGGATCAGAATTTCCTTCGTACATAGGGAGAGTTGACATTCTGAATCGCCGAGGAGGTTCAGCGTACAGTATCTCGTCCGTGAAAGGAGTATGACTTCGAGAAATCCCCCAATCGTCGTTGGTAAGACCTTGGCTTTCGCGGATCATTTGACGTATCATAGTCGAAATGTCGGGCATTGCTACATTTTGAGCCTGCTGAGCTAAGGTGTGGTCGGGTTCCACAGCGCGAGTTCGGACCGGACGCTGTCGACGGTCCAAATTTCGCCTCCTTGGCTCAGCGTCTTCTGGGACGTATGGTTCAGGAGTACGCCCACGTTGCTGAGTATTTGGCTCTGAAAGATTTCGGGTATCAACCCTTGTTTCTATTGTGGCAGCTGCGGCATGATTGTCCGTGGTATGCTGTGTAGTAGGGCCTCCTTGTGCTGAGGGACCGGCCTGAAAGCTGGTCGACGGTCCTGCCCTCAACTGTCCAACAGTCAAGGCGGGTTGATATCCGGTCGTTTGTGCATGACTCCCGTCTAATCGAGGACGGGTAGATCTGTGATAGTGGTCCGATGAGGCGGAACTTTCAGTAGATGATCGGGAGATATCATCCCGTCTGGACCTTCTGCGGCCTTGGCGGTTTAGTTGGTTTGTTAATTCAATATTAGCACGCAACTGTTCGGCCAATTGTTGCCGACTTTGAGTCAATTCTTGAAGCAACACATGGAACTCCTGTCTGGTGACTAGCCCAGATGGATCTGAATGAGCAGTGTTGTTTTGGTTGGATGGCTGCTGTTGAGCAGGATTCTGTCCATCCCTTCCTTCTTGTCCAGCAGCTGTAGAAGTGGTTCTTGTGCTAACCATTTTGAATGATGAATCCTTTTCCTAGATTTTATGCAAATCTGAATAGAATGGAAGGATTTTGGATTGGAGATCTGGATCTTCCTCTTGGATTTATGCAATCCGGTATCGATGGTAGATCCAAGGAGCAGGAGAAAAAGCTGGTTTTTCTCAGTGAAAGCACCAAAGTGTTTGTACCAAAAATGGGCACAACACCCTTCGGAAGTTTTTGAAGAGATAAAAGTGAAGAATGAAAATTAAAACTGTGGATTATCTAACAAAAACTTCAAATAATAGAAAGTAAATTGCAAAGACAAGCGATTTAGAGTGGTTCGACGTTTTGCCTACGTCCACTATGAAGTTTGATGATTTTATTGTTCGATACTTGAAGATTACAATTCTTTATACTGTAGTACAACTGAATTTGTATGCTAAGTGTCAATCTAAAGCAGCGGTGGTGTTCTGGAGTAAATCTGGCAGAATCTGGGCGCTCTTTAGTACTTAGAATTCTTCGACCCCTTTTCTGAATGACCAGAGGCTCTATTTATAGGCCGGGGTGACCGCTTCCGGCACGTGAGGGGCCCACATGGCCGAAATCTGGAGATCCGGACCCACTTTGGGATCGATTCGACCCTTGGTTCGAATCGATCAAGAAAGTGTCCAATCGAGCTGAAATCTTGTGTGAACATTCTTCATCATGTGCTTGAGCTTCTATGAAAATTTCATGGCATTTGGACTTGTGGATCTCGAGTTATGATCGATTCAATGTTGTGTTCTTCATCCTATGGATTCGTTCGAATCGATATGGTTCGAATCCATAGGATCGACTCCATGCTCCTGCACGTGAAGATGGTGGCGTGGCGCGCATTTTTCGCATCGAGCCGCTTTTCACTCCAGGTTGACAGGGTCGAATCCATGGCTTCAGTCGTTTTGGCTTAATGGATCCGAGGTAGTGGATTCGAAGACGTGTTTGTTCGAATCGATCAAGGTATAACACGGTTGATCGATTCGAAGCTGGACGTGAAGTGTGGTTTCGAAGTAACTTATGGGATGGAGTCGAAGTGCATTGATTGCATGGATTCGAAGTGGACGAAAGCCTGAAGGGTTCGAAGCGTTGGAAGCGTTGGATTCGAACGTAGCCTGTTTTGATGGATTCGAAGCAGGGAGAACCCGATGGTTTCGAATCGACTGAGACCTCATCGATTCGAAGTAGATCACGTGAGCTTGACGTGTTGGATTCGAACGGAACTTGCTTTGATGGATACGAAGACGATGGAGTCGACCTTGATGGATTCGAATGGATTCTGCTCTGATGGATTCGAACGGCATTCCTACCTCATCGATTCGAACATAGGGCCCTTTTATGGATTCGAATACAAGGCCGTCTCCTCCATTTTCCGTTGGTGACATCTTGAGTGTACGAACTCGGATTGACCTGAAATTTGGAATGTTGGTTTCTACGACTTTGCTTGACGTGTCTTACCAATTGTAGCCCGATCCGGACTCGGGTAAAATCCATCGATATCTGGGGATATCCAGTGGTCACTCGACGCCGAGGATGCATAATCCATATTCCCTAGTCAATTCCATGATATCTCGACCTTGCCAAACGGCGGGATAACAATATCCATATGGGAGATCTTCCAATTGAGAAGATCCATCAACCTTTCAAAGTATTTGTCTCATTACTTGTCTTTAATAGAAAAACATTACAAATATCTAAACCCATTTTATTAAATTTGATGTGGCCTAAATAACAATTATAAAACCAATGAATGAGATTCTGACCAAATCCTTTAGATTCTTGTCATCTCATTTCGGTTCCAGTAGGAGTCGGAATGAAATCTACAGCAAATTCTAATTTGGTCAAGAGGTTAAGAAAAAAAAGATACCATATTTAATATAACGTGAACTCGAACAAAATCTAATTGTAATTTATCAACTTAATTAGAAAACGGTGAAGAAAAAATTCTGAAAAAAATGAGCAAATAAGAAATTTCAAAAAAGAAGTAGGTGCAAATTTACAACAAGAATGCGAAAAAGCAACGTTGTTAAATCGTAATTTTTATGGAGTTTAGCATCATTAGAAGAAAGATGGGGAGAGAAGGCATGTATTTAGAGGAAAGAACAAGTGATAAAGCCTATCAGAAGTGCTACAACTTTGGAATCAGCTGGGGTATTACATAACAAGTAATACCATACCACTATAACATAGGTAAATTCCAGCAGTAAAAAAACAGGCTCTCTCTTTTTGTTCCTTCATCTAAATCTACACTTCCTTTCTCCTTTCTTGTAATAATGTTTTTTTTTAATATCTTTCAAAGAAATTTTATGATGAGAACTGACAAGTAAGGGCATTATATTTGTCAAATTCTTGTTGTGAATTTTAAAGTACTTATTTCTAAATATTTTATTCTCTCGTCTTAAAACTGTTTTTGATCCTTTTTTTACTATGTTGACTGTAGACAGCTAGATTGTTCGAATTCCAAGTAAAATGTTTTCATTTACTTCCTCGTGTAAAAACACGAAATTTGCCTTCTTCTTCTTCATGTTCTCTCTTTTTTTTTTGGTCGACTTCTTGACCGAATCAAGGTTTTGTTGTTTATAATGAATGTCAAGGTTCTAACTGACACCTTGAACCTTGTTATTCTGAGATTCCCAAATTATGTGATAGATATCACCAAACTATTGTCAATCAAGATATCGTTGAGATTTTTCAAAATAAAACTCGGCCAGTATCATGGTCGAGATTTTTGAGATTTGAAAACATTTCATGATTTAGATTTTAAGGTATACAGTTTTACTGTCAAAATATCCTAATGAAATGGACAAGTTTAAATTTTGATTGACGTTGCCAAATGATCTAAATCTCTCTGAATACACCTCTCGGCCAATTAGATTTATGCTCGAAGGCGGTCTCTAGATGTTGGTTTCTTTTTCACATTTTTCTCTTATTTTTCTTGAACTCGGATTTCCATGAGCTTTTTTAGCACATTTTTGGTGGATTGCAGATCGATATAACACAGCCCTCGTTTGCAACAGATGGCGTTTCTTAGCCTGTCATCCTCGACTATGGCTGCGTGTGGAGCGACCCATCAAAAAGTTGATGGAACCAGGAGTCTATGCTACTCTTGAGGATGCAATTTGTGATGCAAGGTTAGTCTTTATGTTTTAACATATACAGAGCAAAAGAAGAATGAACATGAAAATATAATGCTTACATTTGGTCGAAGGCCTGGTGATACTATTTTGATTTGTGCGGGTCGAGATCATGTGGCATCTGATATTCACATTAAGAAGCCTCTTTGCCTTGTAAGTCAAAATACTTGATAAATTTGCTCTTTAGTGTCTAATTTTGAACCCTTATATTGTTTTTGTTTGTATGTTATGAATATTCATAATTTAAGTCGTTATGTAGACATTGTGGAAGGTGGTACATAGCATTTGAATCTATTTATGCTTTTTGTATGTTAAGAGGGGGTCATAAACAAGGATAATCTCTTTACTATTATAGCATTTCTCAATAGACCATATTCTATTATATTTTATGGAAATAGGTAAATGTTTGTATATATTTATGCAACATATATCCAATGCATGTTGACTTGTAATGGGATGGAACCCATGAAGAAGATGATATTAATTCATAATGCATAACCTTTTAGATGATAATATATACCATAGAAATTTATTGTTTGGGTACTAATAATATGGATTATAGAGATGTGTTTTTTTAGTCATTTGTAAATGTTATGCAGCCTGTTATCGCTATTTTTTTGGATATATACCTTGTCCTCATGGCTTAAGACAGAATGCACTATATTTAATACATACAACACTGCTTCTAATAATTATGGATGTGAATCACTTGTTGGTTTGGGATATCATCTTAAATTTTCAAGCAATTCAATATGGCTATCAAAATAGTAAAAGTAATCAATCTTTTGGTAGCACGACATAATACAGAGTAAACAAAGTCCAATATAGCTGATGTGTATGTGGTGTATTTGTAAACCATGGAATAAGCTGTGTAAATAACACTACGTATATCCTCGATCGTTATTTTGATGCACAATATGGTAACTTCTTTTTTCCAGATCGGTGCAGGCGATCTTCCCGATGACACAGTCTTGACTTGTTCTCGTGGTTCCGAAAGGTAGTTTCAACTTCAATAACAAAACACATCCAAAATCAATATAAGAATGAAGTAGTAACATTATGAATCATGATCATTTGCAGTGCATTCGAATTCCTATCAACGTGCAAAGTATCAAACTTAACGATAAGAGCAGAGCTCGGTTGCTGTTTGCTTCACAGAAGCGGAAGGCTAACAATCGAAAACTGCGTCCTACAATGCGAAGACAGTCCGCTAGACTACCTCTCTTTTCCTATTGTAAGCACAGCCAGCAACAAAACTAACGCAATATCTTCATTGCTAAAGGCAAGCAACGACAGCAATAGTGTTACAGTGTCTAGAACAAGAATAGAAGGAGGTGCAAAGGCAGTGTGGACTAGCGGAGACTTGGTGTTGCAGCATGTACGTGCAATTTATGCACGTGCTTCCATCTTCTTCTGGTTCACGGTCGCAGCTTAGTGTTGATTTATGCTGTTTGTGCTTGTGTGTTGCAGACTATATTTAACCTCATTGGTTCAAATGTTCAGATTTTATATAAATTTATGTGATTTATTGTTATTGAGATATGGTAACTGTAGTTTATGTATGATATGTTACAGATGTTTGTAACTTGGATGCTTTGCCAGGACTGTTGTTGGGTATTTCAATGCATTGTTAAGTTAGAATTTATGCTTATTGCATTGTGAATTGCAGTCGAATGTCCGGGATATAACTTTTGAATGTGATACTGAAAAAAAAACCTAAGACGCACAATGTACATCTTTTGTTGTTGGAATTTTATTTGAAATCAAGTGAATTTTAAAAAATAACGACAGGTGCTTAGAAGCTTTAATGTTTCACATCTTGAGAAATATGAAATGAAATCCATATTTATGTAAATTTCTTGACTCCTTAGTTGAGCCATTTGGACATCCATTGTTTTTATTTGATTTGAAAAGAGTGGCCGTGCACGACCATCATATGTTCGTTTGTGTGTCCAACCGAACCGAATCGGACTTGTGTGATGTATCATTTATTTTTAGATCGAAATTTTGAACGGTTTTTTCTTAAAGAGAACGGTCTGTTTTTGAAACTGTAATTTTGTTTTTTGTGTTTTATAATTTAGTAAAATGAGATCAAACAATTTTTCCACAACTACAAAAACGTGCTTTTTCGATGGGAATAATATCTTGTCTTGGTTGTCTATAACAAATTTGTCGTAGACAGGAATGTTGGGAATGTTATCATGTTTTTGAAACTATAATCTTTTTCTCCTGCAGGTTTTATGACATAGTAAAACAAGCTATTTTATCCTAGGGGCGGTGCAATTGTAGCCTACTTTGCACCAAAAGAGCAGAGCCGCAAAACGTCTTAAATAAAACGACAATATCCATGACTCGGTCGTATTATCAACTATGACAAATTTATGACAGAATGACTACTGTCGATGTGAGCTTTGGTTTGGAATCTGCTGACACAAACAAACCGCTCTGTTTTGAAGGACTACATTTCAGACGGTGGAAGCAGAAGATGATATTTTATCTTATAATTAAGTAAGGTTGCTTTCGTGCTTACCTCGGAAAAACCAGTTGCAAAAGAGCAATCAACTGACAATGACAGAAAAGCACTGAAATCTTGGACTGAAGCTGATTACATCTGCAAAAATTATATATTGAATGGGTTGAAGGATGATCTGCACGACTAATATAACTCTGATAAGACGGCTAAGGAGATTTGGAAGGCGCTGCAAAAGAAATATGACACCGTGGAAGCAGGAACTAAGAAATATGACGTTAGTCGCTATCTCAAATATCAGATGAGGGATGACAAATCGGTTGAGGCGCAATCTCACGAGCTACAGAAAATAGCACATGAAGTTATCTCAGAATGTATGAATTTAGATGAACAATTTCAAGTTGCATTTTTAGTTGATAAATTGCACCCTAGTTAGAAAGACTTTAAAAATATTCTCAGGCAATAAGGCCAAGGAATTCTCCTTAGAGAGTTTAATCACTTATCTCGGTATTAAAGAGGAAGCCTGAAAATGGGATCTGAAAGATGATGTGCTTATTGTTTCTAACAACGCTAATAAAAAATTCAATGCCGCGATTTTGAAACCAAATCCAAAACACTTTAAGAATCAGAACTGCAACAACAACAAGCATTGAAACCCTCTAGGGAACCAAAATAGGCAGCAACAACCCCCTATAAAGACTGATTCTAGGCAGTTTTTATGCTATAACTGCAAAAAACAGGTAATATGGCACGCAAGTGTTAGAACTAATACAGTTAGGGGTATACCATGGGGGCAATTATGTAATTATTACATAAATTTAACCCGATAACCGATCTTGTTCAAAATAAAAAGGTATTTTCTTTCTATTATATACTTGATATAATGTGTTATATTAATTAATAAATTTAGTTAAAAGTATATTTAATAAAAAAATTCATAAATAATATGTTTTATGATAGTAGTTATAATGCGTTGTAACCATGAGTGATTTATCACAATAACATAAACATACCGTTTGAGATATTCCTAGTCAAGATGTATCGAGACTGGATATCGATGCATCCATTGAGACTAGAATAAGTAACGCTCCCCAAATGTTGGGCAATGTATTACTCACGACTGTTGGAAAACAAAGTGGTTACGTACTAAAAGTTATTGGATAATTATGGAATGACTCACTTGATAGCTTTCTGTTGGTTAATATAACTAAAGTTAAACAGAAAATATCGATATGATAATACTACACAATTCCCTCGACCTGAGAATACTATCGAGCTTCAATGTGGAAACTTTGCTTTGATTATAGTTAAATCATAGCACGATATCGAATGATTATAGTTGGGTCGAGTGAAAGCATTGGAAGTGAAATACTATTTAAGAGAGGATTCGCCTCCTCGGTTATATGAGGTTGGTATCACGGTCAACTGATGTCAACTCAAAGTCAAAGTTTCTGACCAGAGCAGCTCGATTAATAATAATTGTTATTATTGAACCAAGGACTTTGTATTTGGACTATAGAGTTGGATATGGACAGTATTGCAATTTTGACCATTAACAAATTCCGTTCAAAGTGATATAATTTTGACGAAGAGAATTGATATAAATAATCGTCACCATAGAATACGCTTAACAAAGTAAAATTGAATTTTACCAAAACTAAGTAAGTAATAAATTTGACCAAAATGTCACACCACCCGCTAAGTGACGTGTGAGCGTTAATATTCGAATTGTTTGATATTGATCGTTGACCAAATTTACACATAAAAGTCACAACACCAAAACGATGAATACTCAGTTTATCACTTGATTTAATTAATTTGTACTTGTTATAAATTAATTAAATTAACTGATATTTATGAACTTTTAATTACAAAATTTTGTATTTGATGATGTTGAACAATGTTAAACAATGCATTTATAATAATTATAAATATATTAATCGATATACGATATCAGTACACGTTTAAATTTAGATATAAATGCAACGTACATTATTCGGGCTGGAATTGGTTTTGAGTCTCATATGGAGAATGCAAATTTCAACTAAAATAGCTTGGATAGGCCAGCCAAATATTGGCAAAAGTGGGAGGCTTTTGAATGGTTTAAAAGAGTGGAACTGGTAAATGAGAGATAATGTTAAGATCCACTTTCCTCTCCATTTAACTTTCTATTTATATCCCGCTCTCTACACCATTCTTTTTTATACTTTCTATCTCTTCTCCCTCTGCAAATTTCGACCAGCAAACCATATCTAAACCCATAAGAAATCCAAGCTCAAATCGCATCACAAATTCTTCGATTCGATCGTCGGTGGTAAAGCAGTTCGAGAGCCAACAACTCTAGAACTTGGAATTTGATTCAAGGAGCCATTTCATCATTTAAAAGTAAGATCTCTAGGATTGGTGAATGGTATTCAACATGTTTACTAATTCATTTAATATTATTATCTATTATTGTAATATATTGTAAGTTATTAGATTATATTACGAATCTAGTATATCGATGTTCTATCACATATTAGATAGTTGAATATATTAGTGCATCTACATATATGTTAACTAAAAAAATTATATACATACAAGCATTAAACTCACGACCTAAAATTTAAAAAAGTTCATTTTTTAATTAAATAATATTATATATACGATATTATTAATTAATATATTATATCTTAAAGATAAAAATTATATAATAAACATTTTAAAATTTATATTAAAAAAGTTCTTGTACAATATTAATTCGGCAACAATGAATATACAATTCTAATATATTTTATATTTTTATATTTAATTAATGATATAACTATTTATTTAACTAGAAATTAATAATATGTGTGTTTGTATTATTTAATATAGTTTGAAATTAATTATAAAATTTTACATAAAAATATTACATAATTTTTAGATCTTGGAAATGATTTTCTATAATTTTAGTTACTTTAATTAAATCGATTTTAAAATTATTTTATTAATTATTTGATTAAAAAATCATTTTAAAATCCGAAAAAAAAAAAATTCTACCATGACCTTAAATTCAAGAATCGTTAAGTTATGTATATATATATAACATAATCTACGTATTAGTTAATTGTATGATAAGAGTTTTAAAATTAAGTTTGAAAAAGATATTTGTCGCACTGAGGATAATGAGTCTAGAATCATTTTTGAAGGAGTTAGGAACCATAATATTTACACTCTGAGTATGAAAGTGTCCAATGATAATCTCTATCTTTTGCCTGAATCTAGTGACCTTTGGATTTGGCACAAACGATTTGGTCATTTAAACTTTAAACATTTATCCAAAATAGCTAAATATGAACTTGTTAGGGGTCTTCCAAAATGAATTTTAGTGTCAACAACCTATGTGGTGCTAGTCAACTTAGAAAACTTAGAAAATGAATTTTTCAAACTAACTTTTCCATCCACTTCTTACTCCGAACTCTCACTACATATTCTCTCAATTTCAAACTCTACTTTACTCTTGCAAACTACCCACTCATTTGCACGTATTCTCTCATAAATTCAAAGATCAAAGCGCTGTCAAAAGGGCTATATGATATCTTGTATCTAAAGTACAACTGTTTGTATTTGAAAATCAATAACTCTCTACTACTATTTGTTTGGGTGTGCTTGTTTCCTGTTCTAATCAAGTAGGTGTGCTTGTTGTCCATTCAAATCAAATGGGTATGCTTGTAGACCGTTTAAATCAAGTGGGTGATCTTGTTGCCCGATTAAATCAAAATAGTCTACCCTAAACTCAGAAATCAGGAGGTGTATCTCGTTGTCTTGAATCAAGATCGTATTCTGGTTTGCTTGCTATATGTTCAAGTAAGTGATTGAAAATAAATATGTACAAGAAATTGTACAAGACTGGATGTAGGAGAAATCCGAACCAACATAAAACTTCCGGTCTCATCTTTCTAACTCGTTACTTTTTACTTTACTGCTTATATATTTTTGTCATTGCCTGCTAGTAATACATCTGTGATTGAGTATCTGTTTTTTGATTCAAATCTTGAAATAAGTTAAAATATTCCATAAAAAGTTATAAAACACTATTCATTCCCCCTATATTGTTAAAGCAGCCTTAAGATCCATTTACATTAGTACCACACCATTTTCCACAGTTTAGAGTTTTCTCGAGTATTAATGAAATACTAAAGGATTATTTACAAAAACAATAAACTCTTTATGAAAGAGTGTTCGGACTCGAACTTCTTAAATGCTATCAAGTATAATATGTCGATATTAACTTCATTTTCAAACCTTAATTAAGAAGCTATAAATTGGAAATGTTCCAAATGAAAGGTTATGGTTGATTTAATGAAAGGGTAAGTACATCGACTTGAATAGCGCCACAATAAAAGCAGTGTATATAAATATAAACGCACAAATTAAAAACTGAGCTAGGGATGATTCCAAGTATTAAGAATACTATATCATTGTTATATGATAACGATGTAATAATAAAAGCTCACTAGTGGTCGAGAAACGTATTCTGAATAGTTCTGCATGATAAATGTAGTTTATCAGCATCAGAGAGAGTTGATTGAATGAGTAGATAATTAAATAACACAAAAAATCCATTCATAAAGGGTCTGACACAATCAGTTCTTATAAATTAATTGAAGGGATGGGATTAACATTCCATAATTGGCCCCAAGTGCAAGTGGGAGATTGATATAGTTAGTGGTATACCCTAAGGGCAATTATGTAATTGTTACATAAATCTAACTCGATGACCAATCTTGTTCAAAATAAAAAAGTATTTTCTTTCTATTATATACTTGATAAATGTGATAATAATTAATTAATTAATTTAATTATAAGTATATTTAATAGAAAATACATAAATGATATTGCTAGACCAAAAGATGGTATAACACTCTAGATACCAATTGTGATAAATCAGCTCTTGATTTGGGAATTTACGGAAACATGATCAAGTATAAGTTAACCAATATCATCTTAATTGTGTATCAAAAACCAACTTATCATTTGAGACTAGTTTTATGGTAGAATCATTATTGAATGGATGACATTAGGTCTTTGGAGAAAGTTATACAAAAGTCCATTTGTTTTCCTAGAATCATTGTGCTCGAAGTCCTTAAAGTTTATTAAAGTCATTATGCTCGACGTCCTCTAAGGTCATTAGAGTCATTATGCTCATTGTCCTCTAAGGTCATAAGAGTCATTATGCTCGACATACTTTAAGGTCATAAGAGTCACTATGCTTGAGGTTCTCAAAGTTATTTCGTATATGTATATGTTCATTTACGCTTTTAGATAAGGAAGTTCAAAATGGCCTACGTCATATCATATGTTCAATAGAGACATAGAAGATACGTGACATGTTTGGGTTATAGTCAATCATGCACGATAATGGGCATATAGTTATGCACAATACAGTCCTTATGTCCAAGGTCCATGGTTCATATAATTATGCATATAGGAGTTCAACATAGTTCAAGGCTTCTTGGTTGTGTTCATACTAAGTTCAATCATGATGAGCTCATATATAAGCAAGTCCGAAAGAACAGTGTCCAAAAAAAGTCATAGTCAAAGTCAATATGCATGTCCAAGTCCTTACTTTTATTATCCAAATATGATTACAGTCAAGGAAGGTTTGTCCCTAATTCGATTTAGGGTTACAAGGCTTTGATTAAGAAAAGAGAGAGAGAAATGAAAATTCGTCCCCATCACGGAGCCCTCAGGTCCGTATTTATAGGGTTTGATAAGTGGTAGGCTTTGGCATTCATCGGCTTTGGCATCATTCATGTCATCGAGCATCAAGATTAGTACTTTATCTGCTTCGACATTAACAGTGTTGTCGAACATCAAGGTCAGCACTCTTTTGTTTACATAGCTAGACTTTAGCATTAATCCAATAGAGTTGATGCTTGGTACTTCTAAACTCGTCGTTGATGGTCCCTTCTTCGTTGATTGAGTTTCATTATATTAACATTGATGAGAGGCGACATTAGTAAAAGCGGTTTTGACTGGATGTATTGACCTCAATATAGCTAATGAAGATCGACGATGACGACCCCATGTCTAGTGACCTTCTTTGATTGCTGATCAGTGGCATTGTGGGCATTAAATAACGGCGACATTGATGACCCTCGATGTCGGTGTTCAATAACTTATGGTTCCTTTTTTTTAAATGACTTCCATAATCGACGACGTCCTAGTGAATATGCTATCATTATTAAACCACTTCGATCACGTGCGGTGCTGTAAGACTTCGACAATGGGTAGTATGTGACTTAGATGACTTCAATCAAAGGCGACGTTCTCCTTTTTTTCTTGTTGATGGGATGCGATGCTAATGAATTGCGATGTGATGGAGCGCGACATGGACGAAGGGAAGTTTTGCATGGAATTAATGCAGTATTGACCAAGTTCGACACATATGCCTATGACATGGAAGAATGTCGACGTAGTCGAAGAGCGATATGATCTCATGGTCTTCGACATTGGCTCAGTGTCATTTCTTCGGTGTTGCTTCCTTTTGTATTATCATCTGTTGGTGCGGTGTTTATGTCTTCGATGTCGATGGAGATCTTGAAGTCAACGTTGATTCATTAATGTTATCCTAGCATCTAGGCTTCAAACGTCGATGTAATCCTTCAAACTCGACATTGACTTTCCTAATTTATATCATTTGAAAATTATATGGATACATTTAGCCCCCCAACCCCCCATGTGAAAGAAGCTTTTTACTCTTTAGGGTAAAACCAAGAATTCCTTTGTATTGCCCAACCTTTGATAAGATTTCCTTGCTGGCCTTGTTTTCCTGTAAAATACGAAGTAAATGATATTTTTTTTTGTTAGCAATTCTCCTTTTAAATCCAATTGAATTGCAAACTAGCGTCTATTGCATATACTATCTGTGTGTGAGTTTAAATACAATAAGTGTTCAATCAAAAGCCTAGAAACCAATGTTTGATAGAAATAGAAGACCAAAAATCGCATCAGAGAATAAAAGTCCGGAATTTCATATCAGATAATAACAGAAGTCCAAAAATCCATATTGCAATAATAATAGAGGTCAAAAATCCAAATATGAAAATAATAAAAGACTAGAAATCCATATCTAAAATAGAAGAAGACCATAAATCCCATTCTGAAAATAATAGTAGAAGACCAGAAATCCAAATCTAAAAATAATAGTAGAAGACCAGAAATCCATATCAGACAATAATAATGGAAGTCCATAAATCCATATTTGAAAATAATAAAAGAAGACCAGAAATCCATATCTAGCAAGAAGTCAAGAAATCCAAATTTGAAAATAATAGAAGAAGACCAGAAATCAAAATCTGGAAATAATAGAAGAAGACTAGAAATTCATATCTGGCAATAATAATAGAAGTCCAGGAATCCATATCTGGAAATAATAGAAGAAGACTAGAATCCATATCTGGGAATAATAATAGAAGTCCAAAAATTCAAATTTGGAAATAATACAAGAAGACCAGAAATCCAGATATGGCAATAATAATAGAAGATCAGATTCTCTTATCTAGTGGTTGAAAATTGATTTTGTTGGGGAGTATAAATAAATCATGTTCAATGATTTCTTCCTCTAAAAGATTATTTGATCTGGAGCACTGCTTGGCACTGATTTTGGGTTGACTTGAGAGCACTACTTGGCTTTGATTTTGATTGATCTTTCTTTTGAATATTTCAGTGCTTTGGTGAGGCCTTTGATGGCGGCACTAAAGGCTTACTCCATCCTCACTCTAGGAGGTGCTTTAGTGAGGCCTTTGATGACGACACTGAAGGCTTTCCCGGTGCTTTAGTGAGGCCTTTAATGACAATACTAAAGTCTTATCCGACCTCCCTCTAGGAGGTGCTTCAACTAGGCCACGTAATCAGGGGTTGAAGGCTTTCCTGGTGCTTTAGCAAGGCTTTTGATGGTGGCTCTAAAGGCTTACTCTGACCACCCTCTAGGAGGCACTTCAGTGAGGCCTTTGATGATGACACTGAAGGCTTAGGGCCTTTGATGGCCATGGACCTCTTTCGGTCATGAGCCTTTGATGGATGGAGCCTTTGATGGCCATGGACCTCTTGCGGTCATAAGCCTTTGATGGCTGGGGCCTTTGATGGCCGTGGACCTCTTGCGGTCATAAGCCTTTGATGTCTTTGGGAGAATCTTGCTTCTTTTCAATAAATTCTTTTTATTTATCCATTGTCGGAAAGAATGGTCGCAAATGTTCGGCATTCCATGTTCTTGTCATGACATTGTCATCTGGTCAACAAACTTTGTAGGTCCTAGGCGGGATTACCTTGTGTATGATTGAGGGCCCTTCCCAATTTGGTCCTAGTGGCCCGTCTGTTGGATTCTTGGTATTTTCCATGACTCTTTGGAGCACTGGATCTTTTTGAAATGATCTTCCTCTTACTCTGGAGTTGTAGTACTTAGATATTCTTCATTGATATTCAGTCGTTCGTATAGCTGCTTCATCTCTTAACTCATTGATTAAGTCCAGGGATTCCTTCTTTAATTCTTGATTTGTGCTGAATGCATACGCAAACCTTCGATGAGAAGGTACTTCAACTTTAATTGGGAGCATGGCTTCACATCCATATGTTAAGGAATATGGGATATGACCCGTTGCGGTCTTAGTCGAAGTTATGTATGCCCATAGAACAAGAGGTAGTTCTTCTACCCAATTTCTCTTTGCCTTGTCTAACTGCTTCTTTAGAATGGGTTTTACGGTTTTGTTGGCTGCTTCGACAGCTCCATTTTCCTTGGGATGAGCTACAGATGAAAAGGTTTTGACAATTCCATTCTTATCACAAAATCATGTGAATTCTTCACTCTCAAATTGTGTTCCATTGTCGGATATTATTTGGTATGGAATCCCAAATCCGGTAACGATATTCTTGATTACGAATTTGAGAATATTTCCTAGTGTAATATTTGAAAGTGGCTTGGCTTCTACCCATTTTGTGAAATAATAAATGACCATTACTACTTATTTAGCCCCTTCTTTAGATATTAGAAGTGGTCCTATTAAATCGATCCTCATACATCAAAGACCACTAACTTGAGATAGAAGTCAATTCACTTGACGGTAGGCATGGGATCTTGGAGAACTTTTGACATTTTTCACATCATCTGATGTAATCAATGGCTTGATTAGTCATCTGGGGCCAATAGAAGCCTTGTCTCATAATCTTCTTGGCTACTTTATACCATTGGAATGGTTTCCACGAAACCCCTCGTAGGCTTCCTTTAACAATCATACCCCTGTTTCTGGATTAACACATCTTAAGTAAGGAAGTGAGTATCCTATTTTATAAAGTATCCCGTTTGTCATAATAAAAGTCGGGGCTTGACGTTTTATCCTCCTTGCCTCTTTTTTGTCCATTGGTAGAGTTCCTTTTGCCAAATATTCAGTGATGTGTGCATCCAACTATCCTTGTATTGATCATTTATTTCCACTTGAGGGGGTCTTTCTTGGTGAATCTCAACTTCATATTCTTTTTCCTTGTTCTGTATTAAAGCTTAAGATCTAGTTAGCACCAAAGCTTCATTTTCTAGATTGGAGTCTTTCTCCTCTATACTAGGATTCGCTTGGTAGCCCACCGGCACAATTGAGGCTTCTAGTGGCCCTCGCACGTTGGCTAACTTAGCCAAATAATCGGCTTGAGAGTTCTTGCCTCTCGGCACTTGATATATTGAGAAATCTTTGAACTGAGTCGGCAGCTTTAATATCTTCTTGACATATAATGTCAGTTTAGCATCTTTCATCTGATATTTCTGATTTAACTGGTTCACCATCAACTGTGAATCCCTAAAAGTTTTGATTCTGAGGATTTTCAATTGGAAGGCTAGAGTAAGTCCTACTATCATAGATTCATATTCTGCTACATTATTAGTAGTTAGAAATCCTAACTTCATCGCATAGTGCAAATGATGTCTATCAGGAGTTATAACCACATATCCAGCTCGTTGCTCATTCAAAGCCCCGTCTACGAACAGTTTCCACTTAGATTTTAGATCTTTCTCTTTCTTTGATTGCTCTTTAATGAATCCAGTACATTCGTTGACAAAATCAGCTAGTGTTTTCCCTTTAATTGACGTTCGGGGCAGGAACTTGATATCGTATTGGCTAGGTTCAATTCCCTACGTATCCAACATTCTGAAGTTTCTGGTTTACTAAAACTTGCTTGGGTGGGAAATTTGTTAGGACTTTGATTGGATGTGCATGAAAATATGTTCTTAGTTTTCATGCAGTATTCATTAACAGTATGCTAACTTCTCTATAACTGGGTACCTAGCGTCGGCATCTTTGAGTCTTTTGCTAGTATAATATACGAGAAGCTGAATTCCCTTTTCTTCTTTTATCAGTACCGAGCTAACTGCATGTTCAAAAACTGCCATATAGAGATAAAGACTTTCTATATCCACAGGAATAGAGAGAATCGATGGCTTTTCCAAATGATCATTTAGTTCTTGGAAAGCCCTTTGGCAATCCTTGCTCCATTTGAAGCCTTTCTTTTTATTGATCACGTTGAAGAAGGAAATGCATTTGTCGGTAGTTTTGGAAATAATCGATTCAATGTTGTCACTTTTCCATTCAGGCTCAATACGTATTTTCTTGTCTTTGGTTTTGTCACTCCTTTAATAGCTTGAATTTGGTTAGGGTTTGCTTCAACCCTCCTAGCACTAATGATATATCCTAAGAATTTGCCAAACCGGATTCCGAAGGAACATTTTTGTGGGTTAAGCTTCATCTGGTACCTTCGCAACACATCAATTCTTCCAGGACTTTTAGATGATTGTTTTTCGCTTGGGACTTGACCAACATGTCATCCACACATACTTCCATGTTTCGACCAATTTGTTCCCTGAACATTATATTTACTAATCTTTGATATGTTGCTCCTGCATTTTTCAAGTCAAAGAGCATCACCTTGTAGCAATAAGTTCCCTAATTAGCTGTAAAGCTGGCGTTTTCTTCATTTGGTTTGAACATCAGAATTTGATTATACGCAGAATATGGATCCATGAAGGATAAGAGTTGATGTCGGATCATTGCATCGACTAGTTTATCTATCCTTAGAAGAGGGTAGAAGTCTTTTAGACACGCTTTGTTCAAATCAGTGTAGTCAACACACGTTCTCCACTTTCCATTGGACTTCTTGACCAGAACCATAGCTAACCATTTCGGGTAGAAAACTTTTCTGATAAATCCATTCTCAAGTAGTCTCTTGACTTCTTCTTTTAATGCATTGGACCGGATTTTATCAAACTACTTCTTCTTTTTCCGAACTGGTGCGACATTTGGGTCTAAGTTCAAGGCATGACACATGATGGTAGGATCTTTTCCAACCATATCTAAGTTAGTCAAAGCGAATACATCTTTGCTAGATCGAAGAAATTGGATCAGCTCCCCTTTGATTTTGCCGTCTAATTCTTTTCCGATTTTAACTGTCTTTGTCATATCGGTCAAATCTAAGCATACCTTTTGAGGATCTTCTGTTGGTTTATCCTCTCCCACTCGTTTCTATACTCTAGTTCGATGTCAATTTCTTCATCTTCTAGTTCATCTTCTATCACGTTTGCTTTTATCCTTTTTCTTTTCTTCTTGGAGAAGTCAAATTTTCTTAACACGCGTTTAGCTGTCTTATCGGGCATTGTGCTTGCATTGGGTGATGAGCTTGAAGAAGCATCATCCAAACGCTTTTTAGTATTAGTCCTGATAAATTCATTTTTGCCCGAATCGTAACAAGAAAAGGTGTCTCACTTATATTGGTCAACAGTTGCAAAATACATCTCTCGAGCACTGAACTTCTCTCCTCTTATGGTCTCCCAACCCTTTTTGGTTAGGAATTTCACATCAAGTATTTCCGTGAAATGAAAGCATCGACCTCATCTAGAGCTAGCCTTCTAAAGAAAGCGTTATAATAAGACGGTTGGCTCATAATGACAAAGAGGGTCTCGAAGGTTCGAGAACACGGTGGCACCCCAATTTGCTCGAGAAGCTTTACTTGTCCTACTGGAGTTGATCCCTTATTTTTGAACTCAAAGATAGGTTCCAAGCTTGGTTGAAGTTTCTCTTCTAGAAGTCCCATCTAGTTAAATGCATGCTTGAAGATTACGTTGACCTCACTTTCGGTATCTACTGAGATTTTAGAGACCACAGAAAGTCCAGTTTTTGCAATGATCATTAGTGGATCATTATGAGGATGGCGAATCCCCCTTAGTTCTTGCATAGTAACAGTCAAAGTATGCATTTGGATTTGAAATATTGGTTTCTTAAGTGGCGGTTCTTCCTGGATAGAGAAAATTCCCTCCTTTGCTTTCCTAGTATAACGACTCCTTGCTCCTTTGTTGTTCCTAGCTAAGTGTGGGCCTCCATGGATCACATCAATTCAATTCAGAGGTGGAATGAAGTCAAGCTGAATTTCATCTTCTACCATATTTGCAACGTTGCTTGGGGGCCTTTGGTTGCTGTTTTCAGAACGAATAGCCTTCTGCCATCTTTAACAGATTCCTTCAGCTGCCCGGAACGGATCATATGCTGGATGATGCCTTCCAATACTCTGCACTCATATGTCTTATGCATGTTCGATTTGTGATAAGAGCAGTAATCCTCTCCTCTCCTTGACTCGGGATCGGTCTTGGCTTTATAAGAGATAGGAAGTCGTCTTTTCTTTCATTGTGGCATATATATAAGGTAGTGGCTTGCACAGAGTAACATGGTTAACATTCAAGTCTTCTTCCCACCTTGACTTCTTATGGTTGCAATTATTGTTAATCTTTCCTATCTTCTTCTTGCATTGGGCCTTCTTTCTAGCATGATACATTTCATCCTTGCGAATGAACTTATCAGCTTGGAAATGAAAATCTTGCAAGTCTTTGCACCCATAGATGTAGAGCTCCCTCCAAAATGAGGTTTGTTCGATCAGCCCAGAATGAATCGCTACCAGCTTGTCTCTATCAGTCATGTTCTTCGCTTTTAGGGCTTCCGCATTAAATATCTTAAGATAGTCGCCCAACAGCTCTCCTCGCCTTTATTTGATATTGGCTACCACAGTGTAGTCAAAAACATGATCCTTGTAGATATAGAATTATGCTGAGAACTCATAAGAAAAATGCTTTAAAGAATAGACGGTCCTTTCTCGATACTGACGGTACCATTTAGTTGCAACCCCTTGAAATGTGGTTAGAAAAGGCCTACAGTGCACTGCTCCAAACACATTATATAGATCCATTTGGCTTTCAGAAGCCAATAAATGATCATCCGGACCGGTTGTGCCATTATATCCGATAGACGGGATCTTGATGTGAGGAGGAATCTTTGAAGCCATGATTTCATCTATAAAAGGAGCCTTTCAAGGATTATCATTGACTTTGTCGTCTAGGGTCCTATCCCTTGAGGTTGAGCGTGTCTTTTGCTATTTTCTCTGCCAAATCTCTCAAGTAAGATTATCATCATTATTGTAGTTGCTTCTTTCAGGCCTGCATCCTTCAAAAGTTGAGCTTCAAGATCGCATTTTAGATTTTTCTTCTATCCTTCCCTGGTATTTAGCTTTAGCTTGTCGGTCATCCCATCTCTTTTATAGAGTAAAGATGAGTTTGCTTTTGCTTTTATTTCTAAGTAATGACGCATTCAAGTTTCTCCTTGGAGATTCTGTTTCACCTCCTCCCAAGAGCCTAGTAGTTTTAGAAGATTTTTGAGCAAATACCGCTTCTAGAATCCCTTTCATCTCTAGAAATTATTGTTCTAGGCCTTTAATCTTGGACTCATTGCTGGTTGGCTGTGCTAGTGTTGATGGCTGTCCCAGTTCTGCACTTCCCAAGTTGAAGTTGGGAACTACATTCTCTTCTAAGGTTATTGTTTGGATGACCTCTTCAGTTAGAGCATTAAGTCATTTGATTTTATTTTACTGAAACAAAATTTAGTAAATTAGCTCAGAGAGAGTTAATCAAGTCGGAGGTTCAAGCCCTCATTCTAGCGCCAAGAATGTTAGACCAAAAGTTGGTATAACACTTTAGAAGCCAATTGTGATAAATCAGCTCTTGATTTGGGCATTTATAGAGACATGATCAAGTATAAGTTGACCAATATCGTCTTAATTATGTATCAAAAACCAACTTATCATTTGAGACTAGTTTTATGATGATCATTATTGAGTGGAAAACATTAGGCCTTTGAAGAAAGTTATACAAAGTCCATTTTTTTTCCTAGAATCATTGTGCTCGAAGTCCTTAAAGTTCATTAAAGTCATTATGCTCGACGTCCCCTAAGGTCATTAGAGTTATTATGCTCATCATCTTCTAAGGTCATAAGAGTCATTATGCTCGATGTTCTTTAAGGTCATAAGAGTCACTATGCTTGAGGTTCTCCAAGTTATTTCATATATGTATATGTTCATTTAGGCTTTTAAATAAGGAAGTTCAAAATGGCCTACGTCATATCATATGTTCAATAGAGACATAGAAGTACGTGACATGTTTGGATAATAGTCCATCATGCACGATAATGGGTATATAGCAATGCACAATACAGTCCTTATGTCCAAGGTCCATGGTTCATATAATTATGCATATAGGAGTTCGACATAGTTCAAGGCTTCTTGCCTGTGTTCATACTAAGTTCAATCATAATGAGCTCATATATAAGCAAGTCCGTAACAATAGTGTCCAGAAAAAGTCATCGTCGAAGTTAATATGCATGTCCAAGTCCTTATTTTTATTATCTAAATATGATTATGATCAAGGAAGGTTTGTCCCCAATTCGATTTAGGGTTACAAGGCTTTGATTAAGAAAAGAGAGAGAGAAATGAAAATTCATCCCCATCACGGAGCTCTAAGGTCCGTATTTATAGGGTTTGACAAGTTGCAGACTTCTGCATTCATCAGCTTCGGCATTAATCGCGTCGTCGAACATCAAGATTAGTACTTTATCTACTTCGACATTAATAACATCGTCAAACATCAAGGTGAATATCTTGTGTTCACATAGCTAAACTTTGGCATTGATCCAATAAAGTCGATGCTCGGCACTTCTAAACTCGTTGTTGATGGTCCTTTCTTCGTTGATCGAGTTCCATTATATTAACACTGATGAGAGGCGACATTAGTAAAAGCGGCTTCAACAAGCCTTTTGGATGTATTGATGGTCCTCGATATGGCTAATGAAGATCGACAATGACGGCCCCATGTCTTGTGACCTTCTTTGACTGGTGATCCGTGGCATTGTGGGCATTAAAAAGCTGCAACATAGATGACCCTCGATGTCGGTGTTTCAGTAGCTTGCGGTTCCTTTTTTTAAATGACTTCCATGATCGAGGACGTCCTAATGAATATGCTATCATTATTAAACCACTTTGATCATGCGTGGTGCTGTAAGACTTCGAAAATGCGTAGTATGTGACTTAGATGACTTCGAATCAAAGGCGTCGTTCTCCTTTTTTTTCTTATTGATAGGATGCAATGTCGATGAATTGCGATGTGATGGAGCACGGTGTGGACGAAGGGAAGTTTTGCATGGAATTGATGCAGCATTGGCCAAGTTCGACATAGATTCCCATGACATGGAAGAATGTTGACGTAGTCGAAGAGCGGTATGATCTTATTGTCTTCGACGTTGGCTCGGTGTCATTTCTTCAATTTTACCTTCTTTGTATTATCATCTATTAGTGCAGTGTTTATGTGTTCGACATCGACAGAGATCTTGAAGTCGACGTTGATTCCATAATGTTATCCTAGCATCCAGGCTTCGAACTTCGATGTAATTCTTCAACCTCGACATTGACTTTCCTGGTTTATATCCTTTGAAAATTATACGGATAACAGGTATGTTTTGTGATAGCAGTCACAACGCATTGTAACCATGAGTGATTTATCACAATAAAATAAACATACCATTTTAAATGTTCCTAGTCAAGCTGTATCGAAACCGGATATCGATGCATCCATTGAGACTAGTGTACGCTCTTCAAATGTTGGGCAGTGTATTACTCATGACTGTAGGAGGCACCAAATGGTTACATACTAATAGTTATTGGATAACTATGGAATGACTCACTTTATAGCTTTCTGTTAGTTAATATAACTAAAGTCAAATAGAAAATATTGATGTGACAATATTACACAATTCTCGACTTGAGAATACTGTCAAGCTTCAACGTGGAACTCCGCTTTGATTATAGTTAAATCGTGGCATGACGTCCATCGAAAGACTATAATTGGGTCGAGTGGAAGTATTAGAAGTGAAACACTAGTCAAGAGAGGATTCGTCTTATTAATTATATGAGGTTAGTATCACGGTCTACTCAAAGTCAAAGTCTTTGGCCAAAACAGCTCGGTTAATAATAATTGTTATTATTGAATCAAGGACTTTGTTTTTGGATTATAGAGTTGAATATGAACAATATTACAATTTTGACCATTACCAAATTCCATGTCCAAAGTGATATTTTATATATACTAGCATTAAACTCATGGCTTAAAACTTAAAAAAATCATTTTTTAGTTAAATAATATTTTTTATATGATTTTACTGATTAATATATAACATCTTAAAGATAAAAATCATATAATAAACATTTTAAAATTTATAAAATTTTGTTTTTATACAATATTAATTCGACAACAATGAATGTACAAGTTTAATATATTTTATATTTAATTAATGATATAACCATTTATTTAACTAGAAATTGGTTATGCGTGTATGTATATATATACATATATATTTAATATAGTTTAAAATTAATTATAAAATTTTACAAATATTACATAATTTCCAGATCAGAGAAATGGTTTTTTTATAATTTTGTCAATTTAATTAAATTGGTTTTAAAATTATTTTTATAGTTATTTAGTTAAAAAATAATTTTAAAATCCGAAATTTCTTCTTCTTCCATGAGCTTAAGTCAGGAATTATTAAATTATATATATATGTAAGTATGTATATATTTATTTATGTGCATATATGTATGTATATTTATAAATATTTAAAATTAAATATTTATAAATTTAATTTTGTACACAACTTTGCAGCAGCAATTTGAATACCTTTTTTTAATTATTTTCTATTAATTGTTAAATTATTTGTTATTTAATATAAGTAAACATTTGTTCAAATATATTTTAAAATGTTATGTATAAATTATTATAATTACTATATTCACATATTTGTGTGTGTGTATATGATTATATTTTACATAAGTACAATTTTACATAAATATCTATACTTTTTGATGCATACATATATAAATTCATTTAGACAACACATAGAACATTAGAGGAGCAAACACGTCTGTTACAGTGTAAATCCCAACACATATACACCGATATGTCAAACCATGTTCACTTTATTATGTTGCACGTGCACGTACATACATATGTGTGTATGATGCACATATTAAAATACAATACAAAACAACATAAAGTAAAACTTTATTTATAAAACTAAATAAAATAATAATTTTATTTAAAAGAAATTTAGAAAGTTCTAAATGAATCAGAGTTCATAGGCCAATAAAGATCCAAAATGGTAATTTTTTTTGAAATTCACCCATT
Source organism: Allium fistulosum (assembly GCA_030737815.1). NCBI lineage: Eukaryota > Viridiplantae > Streptophyta > Magnoliopsida > Asparagales > Amaryllidaceae > Allium > Allium fistulosum. Next base: position 61,319,149 of record CM060906.1, on the reverse strand, counting down.
TATTATACTGCATGCTTGCCCAGTTCCGACAGGAACAAACCTAGCTCTGCCTCGTAGGCTAACCCGATTGAAGGGCCTTTAATGGCTATGATTTCTGGGATCAATCTTGTTGGTGGATAAGAATGATGGTGGATAAACATGGGTACTTTTCGCCATGTTTGTTATGAACATGGTATGTTCAAAACGTACACTGCTGCTGAGGATATGAAAATACCGTTGGGACACTCTCACACCACTAACTAATGTTGTTGATATTGGATATGTTGATTTGAAGTTTACCCCAAAAAAAACAATGATTCTGAAAGGTATGATACATACTCGGATAGAGTTAGGGATATGTCATAGAGGCAATATGTATTTTGTTGCATGTATCTAACTCGATAACCAATCTTATTCAAAATAAAAAGGTGTTTTCTTTTGTTATATATTTTTATAATGTATTATAAATGATTGATTATTCAATCTAAGTATATTTAATATAAAATCCATAAATGATGTGTTTTGTGATAGTAATTACAAGGTGTTGTAATCATGAGCAATTTATCATAATATAATAAATGCGTCGCTTTAAATATTCCTAGTCAAGATGTATCAAGATTGGATATGGATGCTCCATTAAGACTAGAGTACGTAATGCTCTTTAAATGTTGATCATTGTATTACTTATGACTGTTAGGGGCACTAAGGGGTTACATACTAATTGTTATTGGATAACCATAGAATGACTTATTCGATAGCTTTCTATTGGTTAATATAACTAAGGTCGAATAGAAAATATCGATGTGACAATATTACACAATTCTCTCGACTTGAGAAAACTTCGAGCTTGAATGTGGAAACTCTGCTTTGATTATAGTTAAATCATGGCACGACGTCTATCGAACGACTCTAGTTGGGTCGAGTGGAAGCGTTGGAAGTGAAGCACTGATCTATAGAGAATCCGTCTTCTCGGTTATGTGAGGTCAGTATCATGGTCAACAGAAGTCAACTCAAAGTCAAAGTCTTTAGCCAAAGCAGTTCGGTTATCACTAATAGGTACCGCTTAAAATAGTAAAATTGGTATTTACTAAAAAACGTGTAAGCGATAAATTCAGCCAAACTACCACACCACTAACAAATGTGATTAATCACTAACTAAATTTACATCTGCGAGTCGCACAACCGCATTGGTAGATTTCCTAATACCACATGATTTAATTGATATATAATTGTTATACAATAATCAAATTAATAATATTTGTGAAATATTTATTATTATTATTATTATTAGTTAATGTATTGGATGCTATTTGTATTTTATGGGTGCTAATAGTAATTAATTAAGTGCGTAGATAAAAGTTATATATGTACGAAATGAAATTCAATATCGACATGCATTTAAATTGGATTTAAATATGATTAATTGCTAATGGATTTGGAATGATTTAAGGCCTATATAACCTTATATAGGGCTGGTTATAGGAGAGCAAGAGATGAGCTAAAGATTCAAAAAAATTGGATCTAGATTTAGTAACAGAGGAGTAAACCAAGGAGAGAATATCTCCTTTACGCTCTCTAGAAAAGACCACACTACTCCCTCATTGTTTCCTCTCCTCGATGATAGCCGCTATCTCTAGCCCCCTTATGTCAAAGATTTCAGATTCAAACATCAAATAAAAAATCAAAAGTGGTTCTCCAAGCAGTTGTAAAGCTATGAGCTCGGATCATGATCGAATCTAGGAAAAATCTACCAATCAAGGTGCAAATTCTAAGGTAACGTTTTTGAGTTAACATCCTATAATCAATGACAATATGTCATCATCTTAATATAGTTAATTAATATATATTCGAACAAATTCATATGCACAATCGTTTTCCTATTTAATTGTATTTATTGTCATACGTACGTATATATAAGTATAAATTTACAAATTCCACTATCTATCAATTATATTTGTTCGAACCGATAAAATATAAAAAAATAAAAATAATATTTTTATTTATATAAATATCATGGTACCAAATTTTTAAATATAATTTTTAATAATTTTTAAAACATTTGAAATAATTTTAAATTGATTTAACACTATCTTAATTACAAATATAAATGAACAAATAAATATATGTAATTGTAAATCCAAAATTATTTTATTATGTATCACAAATTAATGTTATAGCAAAAAAAATCATAATTTATTTTTATTTTATTTTAAATACAAATTTTATACATACATACATACATACATACATATTAATGTTAATGTAACATGTATTGACTAGTATTATATATATTAATATTTTTATTTTATAAAATTATACTATATTGTTTACATAATTTAAAATATATATATATATATATATATATATTGGCCGTAAGGCATTTTATTTAAGTACATAAATTTTAATCATTTTAATGTATTATTATATATATGTACAAACACACACACACACATATCATTTTCGGAAATTAAATGATAAAAAAATATTTATTATATTTTTATTTAATTTTATAATAATATATACACATAATTTAAATCTATCCATATCTATTTTTAAACTATATTACTAATTAAACAAATCGGATATTTAAAATGAATTTTGAATTTCAAAATTATTGACTTATTCAAAATAACTTATTTACTATGAAATAAATATTCAAAATTTAATTATATATATATGTATGTATGTATGTAGTATTTATAATTTAAACTTGTTTTGGACAGTAATATGCATATAAAGGGCTAATGTATCTGTTGCGGTGTAAATCTCAATACTTATATACATGCACGTTATACCATGCATACACACTTACATGTATGTGTGTATTTGGTACACATATACACTTTATATATTACATACGAGTGTTACGGCACGCGCTTTACGCGTGAATTATTTTCCTTATAAATTGTATATGTTTAAATTATTTAAAAAAATGATTTTTTTATTTTCAAGTGATATTAAGATTTGTATATTTGTAAAGAAGTATTTTGAATTTGTGAAGGAAGTTTAATTTTAGATTCTATTTTTAGAAGCATTTTGAATTTGTAAAGCATGTTTGATTGTTAGATCCTACTTTTAAAGACATTTGAATTTGTAAAAGAAGTTTAATATTAGATTTGATAATATATAGAGGGGCATTTTTGGTAGTTCACGTTGATACCAAAAAAGTGTGACAACAAAGCTATTACAACTATTAATAAAGATTTATACAAAATCAAATCTTTATATAAATTAATTAAATGAAATAAAGATTTTATTTAAAATTATTTAGATTGGATCTAAATCGATATAGACTTCGTATGCACAATTATATCTAAGATGATAAAAAACCAAAAATTCACCCATTTAACTTGCTGTATGCTGACCTAGTTCCAACATACTCCAGAGATGAGAAAGAATATGGTTTCTAGTTTTCTACCAAAGGTTGGTTTTACTCAAAATATTGGGGTTGATATGTACACTTTAACTTATAATGGTATGTTTGTTGGAAAGGGTTATGCAACTAATGGAATGTTTAAGTTAAATGTTGAAATAAATAAATTTTCTGTTTCTGTTTATATATTGTGTGATTTTAATATTTTACATGCTAGATTTTGTCATGTCAATAAATGCATTATTAAGAACATGAGTCACTTGGGTATAGTTCCTAAAGTATCACTAAACGATTTTGAAAAATGTGTTTTTTAGAGCCAATCAAAATAACTAAAATCCCACATAGGTTTAATAGAGAAACAGAACCCCTGGATTTGATTCATTCTAATATATGTGAACATAATGGGGTATTGACTAGAGATGAAGCGTTATTTCATTACATTTATTGATGATTATTCTGATTATACTTACACATATCTTATGGAAAATAAAAGTGGTGCGCTAGATATGTTTAAGTTATTTGTGGTTGAAATTGAGAATCAAATTATTAAAAAAAATTAAGATATTTCGTAGTGATAAGGAACTGAATATGAATCTAGCATGTTTATTAAAATTTATAATTCTCATAGTATAATTCACGAAAGAACTACACCTTATGCACCTGAAATGAATGACAAAGCTGAAAATATAGGACTTTAACTGAAACTATTATTGCTATTTTACTAAATTCAGGTGCAACATCACATTGATTTGGGGGGGGGATTTTATTGATTGTTATGTGTCAAATAAAATTCCTAAATCTAAAAAAAACTTCACCTTTTAAGATTTTAAAAACTCACAAACATGATCTGTCTTATTTTAAACGCGAAGTTGTTTGGCATATGTTCAAATTCTCGATCCTAAAAGAATCAAATTGGAAAGTAGTGCATATGGATGAGTTTTTGTTGGCTATGCAATAAATAACAAAGCATATAGGTTTTATGATTTGAATGCACCTGTTATTATATAATTAAATGATGTTGATTTTTTGGAACAAAAATTTCCTTTCAAATTTAGAAATAGTGGGAGCACATCTACTAGAAATATTCCTTTGATTAGAAATAATGAAAATACCGAAGAAGTAGAAACATAACCTAGGAGGAATAAAAGAATTAGAATAACTAAAGATTATGATCCTGATTTTTATGCTTACACTTTTGAGGATGATCCTCCTAATCTTCAAGAAATTTTATCCTCTATAAATGCCGACCTTTGACAATAAGCTATAAATAATGAATTGGATTCCCTTGAATCCAATAACACTTGGCACTTAGTTGATTTACCACCTGATTTTACATCAAAAGGATATAAGTGGATCCTTAAAAGAAAATTAAAACTTGATGGAACTGTTAATAAATATAAAGTTTGTCTCGTAGCTAAAGGTGTTTAGGCAAAGAGAAAACATAAATTTTTTTGATACTTTTTCACATGTTACAGGGATAACATCTATCCAAGAATTGATTTCTCTTGCTGTTATTTATGATTTAGTTATCCACTAAATGGATATAAAAATTGTTTTTATTTAAGTAGAAATTTATATGGACCAACATGAAGATTTTGCAAGTTAAATAAATATTTATATGGTCTTGAACAAGCACATAAACAATGACATAAAAAATTTGATAATCTGGTCATCCTACATGGTTTTAAAATGAATGAAAATGACTAATGTATTTACTATAGATTTGAAAATAACATTTGCACAATTATATGTTTATATGTAGATGGCCTGCTTATATTTGGTTCAAATATATATGCTATCAATAATGTGAAATTTCTTTTATGTGCCAATTTTGACATAAAAGGTCTTAGAGAAGCGAATGTAATCTTTGGTATTAAGATTACTAGGTTGAAAAAGGAAATTTATTTAGATCAATCTCACTATATTGAGAATATCTTAAAGAAATATAATTACTTTGATTGTAAACCTACCAGTATACCATACGACCCTAGTGTAAAATTGTTTAAGAACACTGGTGAATGTGTAGGACATTCTAATTATACGAGCATCATTGGCAGCTTTAGGTATGTGTACCAAACCAGACATAGCCTATGTCATGGGACTATTGTGTGGGTTCACTAGTAGACCTAGTATAAAGCATTTGCATGCTATTGAAAGGATCGTGAGATACCTTAAAAGAACTAGGAACCTTTGATTACATTATCAGAAGTTTCCAACTGTCCTTGAAGGATATAACAATGCAGATTGGAACACTTTATCATATGACTCTATAGAAACTAGTTGATATATTTTTTGTATAGCAGGTAGAGCTGTTTCTTGGAAATCTAAAAAAGGGACTATTTTAGCTCAATCCACTATGTAGTCTGAGATGATAGCACTAGCTACAGCCTAAAACTAGTGAAAAAGCAGATTACTTGAGAAATCTATTAGCTGAGCCCCCTTTATGGGAAAAATCGATACTGGTTGTGTTTATCCATTGCGATAGTACCGCAAATATTACAAAAGTTCAGAACCGTTAGTATAACGGTAAGAGACGACAAATATGTCGTGAGCACAACACCATTTGAGAGTTTCTCTCTTCGGAAGCTGTTAGAGTGGATCATATACGTACTGAAGATAATTTGATAGATTCTTTAATGAAAGGGTTGGCCAGAGAGAAATTCCATAAAACTTCAAAAGCAAGGGACTATTGCCCATAGAATGAGGAGTCACTCATAACAGTAACCTAACCCAAAGGCTGAAGATCATATGAACTAGGTTCAATGGGTAATAACAAGTTATGTTGTGATACGGGTTGAACATGCTATTTTCTTACTATAGAAGCATGTGATCCTGAAGTGATAAGAGGATGAGTTGATAGCAACTCTTAATGAAATCTGTACTTTATGTGGAGTGGAGTACCTAGCTACAATAGTACTCTTAATAGATTCACCTATGTGAATGTGGTCGTCTCCAATGAAATTTTCACTACTAGAGAAACAGTGTATTCCAACGGCGATGTTCCAACGGCCTCCAACGGCATTTCTAATGGCTTCCAACGGCGCGTTGGATTTTGACGTAACCGTCTGAAGCCGTTGGAAACCGTTGGAATGAAGCCGTTTGCGGCCGTTGGAAGCCGTTGGAAAATTTCCTACATATCTCACCGAGACCAGACCTGCAACTCATTATCTTCTTCCCAATTAACATTTTCACCCAATTCCCCCATTCCACCACCTCCTAACCTGCTACCGCCGCCCCAAACACCATCCCAACCACCTCCGACGCCATCTAGAAGCTGCTCCAGCCCATCTCCACCGTTCTAGCTCTCCAAATCGGTAATTTTGCTAAACCTAATATTTAGGTTTTTTTGATTTAGGGTTTAATTTTGAATTGTGATTGATTCCTACTTGTTACTGTATGCATATTACATCATGTTATCCCCTAATTGCAACTATTATCCCATAATGAACAAGTTATTACCGATTGAAAATTTTGTAATTTAGGATATTGCATTAGTTTATGTTGATTTGGTTAGTATTGAATGTATGTGTGTGATAGAGTTTATTGCATTTGGAAGCCGTTAGAACGGATATTGCATTTGTGCGAACATGAGTTTTGTATTTGTGCGAACACGTGAATTGATTTAGTGTATAAATGAATTTGTAATAAATGAATTTTGTGTACAAATTTTGTGTATAAATGAATTTAGTACTTATGTAATAAAATGGTAAAATATAAACCAATATTAATTAAACGAGTTATATATTTAAATTTAATATAAACAAATATTTAAATCCTTAGATATATTTGGCCCCATCTGACAAGTGTTGTATATGATCGTTTTAGGGATATTCGTTTTTTCCACAAAATAGACAACTCTATTCATCTGATACATCATTTGTCGGATTTGTCCCTGTATTGGACAAGTTACAAACACTATAAAGTAATTATATTTCGTCAATCATATCACTTTAAACGGTTCACAAAATTTCGACAGCATTTCCTTTACGTTCCTTGTGTACACGCATTTGTGTACGATACAAGGAACACGGGGGAAATGCTGCCGAAATTTTGTGAAATCGTTTAAAATAATATGATTTACGGAATATAATTACTATTGTGTTTGTAATGGGAAGTAGGATGACCGACCATCAAAAAAGACACATAAGTGGCAATGAATCAATAGTTGTTTATTTAAAATAAAGTTTGTAGAAAAAATATATAATTTAGTACATGTTTACTAAATCAGTAAATAAAATTGAAACAAAATATAAAATGAACGATTTATATTTTTTTTACTTTATTATAGGTTTTCAAGTAGGAAAAATGGTCAATTACTTTAATGATCGGAGCTGGATGTATCAAAGAAGGGAAATTAATGGCGCAATAAGTGAACATTTTCTGAAAGGGGTACAAGTGTTCATCGAATTTGCTATAAGTAATATTGCAAACGATGAAGAAATTCATTGTCGACGCAAATTGTTGAACTATTTAGTACCAAATATAGTTAAGGTTCATTTGTGCCAATACGGTTTTGTACCCAATTATTTGTTGTGGGATCGTCATGGAGAAATTGTAGCCCCTAATAATCAAGAATAGTCGGTGGAGGTCATTAGTGATGAAGTTAGTACGAATCTCATAGAACATATGGTCGAAGATGCAGCACGATCAATGTTCCCTACCGTTGAAATTGATAACGACGATGTTAACGTCGAAGAGGAACCAAATGTTACAGCTAAAAAAATATATGATTTATTGGATCATGCTAAAAAAACCCTTTGGAATGGATGTTTAAGCGGCTCTCAATTATTGGTAACTGCAGAATACATTGCAATGAAATCAAAATACAATCTTACAGAAGCTGGATTTACGGCTGTTGTTCAAGCTGCTAAACGTCATATGCCACCTGATAATTTAATGTGCGAAAATTATTATGAAGTGAAAAAACTTATGTCATCTTTCGGTTTGTCATATCAAAAAATAGATACATGTTTAAAGGGTTGGATGTTGTATTGGAAAGAAGACATCAATCTTAGAAATTGTAAAATATGTAATCAAGAAAGATACAAACCGAGGAAAAAGAAGGGAAAAGAGGTTCCGTACAAGCATATGCATTATTTACCCATCACCCCTAGACTTCAACGGTTATATGCATCATCTGTAACAGCGCATCATATGAGATGGCACAGTGTGAGAACACCTCAAGAAGGTACGTTGACACACCCATCCGATGGAGAAGCATGGAAATATTTTGACAAGAAATATCCCGATTTCACAGCGGAGAGCCGCAACGTTAGACTAGGGTTATGTACAGACGGCTTCTCACCGTTTTCTCAGTTTGGTCCTAAATATTCATCTTGGCCTATAATAATCACACCTTACAATCTACCCCCATGGATGTGTATGAAAACTCCATATATGTTTCTCACAATTGTCGTCCCTGGCCTTGATGATCCGACACAGGGCATTGATGTTTACTTACAACCGTTAATCGAAGAGTTGAAAATATTATGGTATGAAGAAGTTGAAACATACGACATATCAAAAAAGAAAATTTTTCGGATGTTCGCTTCTCTGTTATGGACTATTAGCGATTTTCCTGCATATGCGATGCTTTCGGGTTGGAGTACGGCCGGTTGTTTTGCTTGTCCTTATTGCATGGAAGAAACACGAGCATTTTCCTTACCGCATGGGAAGAAAATTTCATGGTTTGATTGTCATCGATGTTTTCTTCATATTAATCACCCTTTTAGAAGAGACAAAAAAAACTTCATAGCTAATAGGCATGAGACTCTACGACCACCAACGGTTTGGTCAAGCGAGGATATATATGAACTTGTAAAAGATTATCCAAAAATACACGAGACCGGACAACAAATTGAAATTCAAGGTAAATCGACGTTTCATAATTGGTGCAAACAAAATATATTCTGGGAATTGCCTTATTGGAAAAATCTCTTAATCCGTCATAACATTGACGTGATGCATAACGAAAAAAACGTATTTGATAATGTGTTTTATACAGTTTTGAATGCGAAGGGCAAGACTAAGGACGATTTGAAATCTAGACGTGATATAGAGGAAATATGCAATCGTCTTGAGCTTCATATGAAGCCCAATGACAGTAAAAAACCCAAAGCATGCTACGAACTAGACATCAACCAAGTTAAAGTACTGTTAAAATGGGTGGAAGGATTACGATTTCCCGATGGAATTTCCTCTAATCTTCGTAGATGTGTCGACTATAAAAATGGAAGACTGAGTGGAATGAAAAGCCATGATTGTCATGTAATGATGGAAAATTTGTTACCCATCGCTTTCAAAGAATTGTTACCGGTAAAAGTTTGGATGGTAATAACAGAACTTAGTTTATTTTACAAGGAGCTTTGTTCAACTACGTTAAAAGTTGATCGTCTACTTAAACTTGAAGAAGAAATTCCTATACTGCTCTTCAAACTGGAGAAAATATTTCCTCCGGGTTTCTTTAATGTAATGGAGCATTTACCTGTTCATCTTCCATATGAAGCACGTCTTCGAGGTCCTATGCAATATGGATGGATGTATCCATTCGAAAGGTATGTTACTATACTGAGTATGTAAATGTTAATTTAATTTTAAATAGAAGTTAATACTTAACCGAAATATTTTTTATTAGGTACTTAAATCATTTAAAGAAAAAAGTGAGACAAAAAGCTTGAGTTGAAGGTTCTATTTGCAAATCATATATCGAAGAAGAAGCTTCTTTCTTTTTCTCTCATTATTTTAATGATCATGTGAACTTATCATTTGTAAGTGTTCCGCGTAATGATGAGGCCGTTGAACAAAATTCTTCTTCTGAAGTAATATTATCTCTTTTTAAACAACATGGCCGACATGTTGGAAAATGTGTGGAAGTATGGCTAGATGATAAAGATTACCATGTAGCACACACATATATTCTTCTTAATTGTCCTGAAGTTGCACCATTTGTTAGGTAATTATCACCTTCCAAGTTTTGTTAAATTTAATACTACACGTGTAAATAAATAATAATGTAATATATCTTGTTTGTGTTTGCAGTATTTTTGAATCACAAATTCCAAGCGGCGATTTAAGCAAAGATTTAAGTACTTGGTTTTCGAAATACGTTTCTGATCCCACAAATAATGTGCGCGATGAAGGACTGAAACATTTGGCGTTTGGACCGAAAAGAAAAGTTAAAACGTATCCAATATTTTTTGTTAATGGATATAAATTCAACACCAAAGAATACGGTGCTGAAAAATTAACAAACAATACTGGTGTATTTGTTAAAGGCAGTGATGATCCTAATAATCATATAAATGATTTTTATGGCGTGTTAACTCAGATTTTGTAGTTGACATATTTTACAAGACCCGCGGAGGATGTTTATTTGTTTAGATGCAACTGGTTCAGCAATGTTCCAGGTTCTGGTATTAACGTGCATCCAAATTATAATCTTATAGAAATTAAACATACCTCGCGTTATCAAAAGTACGACCCTTTTATACTAGCCAAACAAGCCCTACAAGCTTATTATGCCCCTTATCCATCTCTAAAAAAGGATAAAATAGATTGGTCTGCGGTTTTTAAAACCAAAGCAAGATTTACGTTCGATGGACAGAATATTCCAGACGAACAAGCCTATCAAGCAGATCTGGAGGAAAATGTTGAAATAGCAATTACAGACGATCAAACTGATTTTGGACCTTTAAATGACGAGACAAATGTATTAGTCGAAGCATTTGAGAGTGTAGAGGAAAACGACATAGAACACGAAACCGAGTCTAAATCAGAAAACGACGAGGACGACTTAGTAATATCCGGTAATTTTTACAATTATTCACATTACATTTATCTCTGATTAATAATGCATTTATCCAAAGTTATACAATTTTAATGCCAACAAGTGTATACTCACACACTCAACACATACACACAACATGACACATTTGTAGTGTAACGACCCCAGATTTCATATATATTTTTAATTGATAATTAATGTAATTTTTGAATTAAAATTGTAAATTAATTGTTAATTTAAGCGAGTTTCTCCAATTCAGATAGAATATATATTAAAACAATATGATTTAACACATATTGTATATATGTGATTTGGATTTAAATTTAAAGTAAGTAGTTTAATAATAATTTGAATATATATGTATATATGTATATATATTGAGTTTGAACAAATTTTAACTAAACGGTTTAAAAATGAAAATATAAATTATATAAGGTAAACTATAAAAATATCAAGTAAATACATTTGCTAAACTTAACAACTAATTAAAATTAGAAATCATCTATATTACAAGATAATAAGAAACAAATAAATGAATAAATTATATAGTTTTATACAATGTAAAGTAAAGTATAAATCTTAATATCATATTAATAAATCTATACAAAATAATACGAGTAAAATAGATACAAAAATAATAAAAGAAAAATTAAATAAAATAGAAGCAAACGAATAAGTAAAATGAACTATGTAAAATATAAATAAACAAATTTGCTAAATTTAAACAACACATTACAATAGAAATTCATTGTATTATAATAAGACTAAGACAAAATATAAGATAAATTATATAGTTGTATAAACATGAAGCAAAACACATGAAATAATTCTAGAACTATATAACATATGAAATACATATAGAATTGTATTTGAACTAGGCAAGCAAGAAATAAACAAAATAAAGAAGTACAAAGCAAGTAGATTTGCTGTAAACAAATATATGAAACAAATGAAGTATAAAAATATACACTTACAAAAAGAAAAAGAATATATATAAATATCTATGTACATATGAAGGAAGCTTGCAAGAGAAGGAGCAAATAAAGTATAATTTGTACAAGCCATCACAAGAAAATCATGCCAGCCCAAAAGAGAAAAAAATCTCTGATGTATGGTACAAGGCATTTATATCACCTTGTACAAATTTTATCATCACCCAATACAAAGGTTTATCACCTGTAAACTCATATTTATCAAACTCCTCCATTTATTTTGCTTCGTCCATTCCAAGCTAAAGAAAAAAATAATATTGAAGCAAATATCATTAAAACTCAAACAATAGTTCAACTAAAACAATAGTTCAACTCAATTCAAAACAAATCAGAGGTTAAAGATTTCACTTGCAGATTTTAAAGGCCAGTTTCAAAAAGGAAACTCTGTTCATTTCTGGAAGTCAATGTGAGCAAACTCTCAACCTTTAAACCTTTTGATACTGCTGCATGTGATATCTATGTGGTGATGATTTATATGTATGTTTGTCTAGATGTATTCATCTCAAATATAGTTGAATTAGGCTATAGACATGTTTGCATACTGGTATACAGGTATATGTATATACCTCTGTTAAGCATTTACAGGCTTTAACTTGATTTAGAAATTCAAATTTCTCCCTCTAATCCTCTATAGACTTTGATGTCTAAACAAAACATGTTCGAATTTGCAAGATCGTAATTTTAAAATATTTTTAAGTATAAAATATATATGGATTTACTGGGAAATATAAAAACACAGTAAAAATCAATTTTTGTTCAAAATTTAGTTGATTAAAACTTAGGTTTTGATTACATAATCTTGTTCGTCTTCATAAAACATGAATTTTGAAACTAAAATCATGATTTTTAAGTTTGGAAATCATGTGCACTCGCAAGTTGATCGGTTTTGGTACTTTTAGTGATTTCTGGCGATCGGCAAAGGGAGGTGGGTCGAGATTGACGTTGGAGGTGGCTGGAAGGTTGGGTCACTCGGGAAAAACGGTGGAAGAATTTTCTGATGATCGGAGTGGTTGGTCGTAGTCGAAATAGGGTTTATGACCTGTGTTTGGTCGATGGTGAATTCGAAGCTAGTTCGCCATCGTGGGTGTATCGGAGTTGACCGGTGTAGGTGGAATCGACGCTTGGGTCTATGGTAAGGTTTTGGTTGAGGTCGCGTGGCCTCTGATGGTCGGCATTGTCATAGCGAGGCGTTTTTCAATGATCGATTTTTGGGTTCCAGTTTGATTTGAATGCTCGAATTCGATTCCAGGCAAATTAAAAGGAAGCTGGGTGGTTGCGAAGCTTGTATGGGTTATCGACGATGTGGAGATGATCGTGGTGATGGTCGGAGGTGGCCAGTGCGACTGTGCACGTGCACGAGTGTTTTCGTGTATCTGTGTAGTTTTCGGATCGGAGAAGAAAAGGAGTGGCTCAGGGTTTGTTCGTGAAAAATCGCGTTCGACTCGAAGCAAGGTGGGTTGCGTGATTACTCGAGAGTGTCTCAGGATTTTTGATGGCTCGGGTCTGGGGAGTTGGGATTGAAACAGTTTTGAAAATTTTAAAATTTGAACAAGTTTTGGAATTTCAGTTTTAAATCAAGATTTTTAAAAGTTTAAATAATAATTAAAGTAAGACTAATGGTTTGTCTTTAATTAATAAAGGTTAAATTATTTTTTTGTAATTAATTGAAGTTTTTTTTCTATAAAAAAAATAAAATAATAATTAAAGGTTAATTATTGAATAATTAAGATTTAATTAATTTATAATTAAGGGTTAATTAATTTAGTAATTGATGATAAATTAAATTGTAAATAGAGATTTAATGAATTAATAATTAAAGATTAATTGATTTAAAAATTAAGGATAATTAATCATTAATTAAATAAAAAATATATATGTATAATTATGTGATAGATTGATTATAATCACACCATTAATTCATCAAATTATTAGATGATTGATTGTTATTGAAATGCTTTGAGCAGTTTGATATTCCTGTTTGTGTTTGTGATTATGATATAAATTACTTTGTGCTGAGCTGTGATTTCTGTTTCTGTGATATATATTACTATGTGAATATGAAAACCCTTTAGCCGTAAAACGGCACTTGAATTTCGATGCGACAGGGAGTCGGATTCCAGTTTGTTATCCGAAACCCACATCGAATCATAATGATGAATCCTTGTGATTGATAAATTGATTTTATCTGTGAATCTGTAAATGGGGATAAGTGTTATAGTTTATATCGCTTATCAAATATATTACGGTATCTGAATCTGTGATGATTTGTAATGTTGCACTATACTGTTTAAAATCCCTGGACCACACTTTTACACACACAAATGTGGATTTCACGGGAAATTGGTTAAATCATAGATATTTTGAAATGATTTCAAAGGATGAATTTTTGATCTAAATGGTTTTGGAAATAAATTCGGGTTGAATGTTAAAAGATTTTGAAAAGGAATTCTTAAGATAAAAGTTATTTTGAATAACTTGGTAAAGTTTTTCAATTTAAATAATTTAATCTGAAATTGAATTCAATCTTTGGAATTGAATTCCATGTTTGGAAATTATGGTTTAAAAAGGTTATACAAGTTATAAATGTGTTTATATGAGTTTTAAACATTCTAAAAAGTATTGTTTTGGGAATTTGAATTCAACCCAAGTTAAAATTTAAAAAGGCTATAACTTGGGTATATTTGATCGGATTTTTCCGAAACGAAAAGTATTTGTTTTCAAACAATAATGGATTTCATATAAGGAAAGGATTTTCAATTTGTGTTAAAAGGGTTTCAAATTTGAAATGAAAATAGTTTGGAAAACTATGAATGATATATCTTTTGTATAAAAGAATTGAATTGAAAATTGAATTGTTTTGAAAGCTATGAATTAAATCTTTATTTAAAGATTGGACGAGTTAATCCAAATTGAAGTGGAAATCAATTTGAAAACCTATGAATAGATCTTTGTGAAACTAGGTGAACTTTGTGAATTAAAACTTTTATTTAAAAGATTAAAATGGTAATGTGTTTAAACCATTTGAAGAAAAGTTTTGGGTAATAAGTTGTGACTTAATTGAAATCCCAATATCCATATGTTTTTAAATATTACGCTCATTATTCGGGTTTAGCCGGGAGAGGACCTTTGTGTCATATAACCCATTCCGAATAATGATACGACGTTATGGATAGCATTTGAAGACCGGTAGTGAAGACCGAATATTTTCGAAAACGAAAGGACAACTCATCGAATGTCTTTGCATCGACTGGCCCCGATATAGAGATTTTAGCACCCGTTGTGATGGGAAGTTCGGACGTGATTAGAAATTATCTGGAATTGCAAGGGCTTCTTCGGAAGTGCCTTCGGTTCTGTTCGAACCCGGAACAGACTTGTATGGTTACATGTCTGACATTACATTTTGAGATATAAAGCTGATTTCTTTCAAATACATTTCTGTTTGGTGGTGAAGAATTTATTCTCTTAGCTTAACACCCTTCTCTGAGACGTACGAGCTCAGAGGTTATGTAGTTGAAGGTTATCAGTGATATACTCCCAATTTGGTAGTGTGGCA
Source organism: Allium fistulosum (assembly GCA_030737815.1). Taxonomy (NCBI): domain Eukaryota; kingdom Viridiplantae; phylum Streptophyta; class Magnoliopsida; order Asparagales; family Amaryllidaceae; genus Allium; species Allium fistulosum. The sequence continues at coordinate 61,303,469 of CM060906.1, read as the reverse complement.
TGCTGAGTGCTGTTGTGTGTTGATTGATCAAAGCATGGCTTTGTGAAAAAGCGTAGCTTTGTGGACGAGACCTCATCAAGCCTCACAGACCGGAAATGGTCGAAACAGGAAAGATGCGACAAGGTTTCAGGGGTAGCACCCCTAAGGTATGTCCATTCCTTCTGGAAAAGGGTGGTATCATGGTATGGAGCCTAGATACTTACTCATGTGGACACTATAGTATATTTACTACTATGTGATGTTGGTGTAAAGGATCCTCGGCTAAAGGTCCTAAAGGACCGGGGGTGGAATATCTCAGGTTTACTACCCGGGAAGGGGGTAACCGGCCTTGTGTTGGCAGAGAGCCAGGTGGTTCTTGGGGCGTCCCGCCAGAGGCGTTCCCATGTGGCATAGGAAGTTCCTTAGCCTGACCATTTGTTGGAAAATCCAAAGAAACAATACGAGCCTTGTACGGTTTTAGTTGTATAACCTGCTATGGAATGTGGCGGTAACCTGCTATTGAACATAGTAGCTATAGTAGGCATACAATAATGGTTGTATGTTGGCTAAGATTAATATTGTATTTTCGAAATGATTTTGTACACTATGCACTAGTAATAATATCAAAAGAGTTTTCCTTTTGCGTAGTAAACATGTTTGACTATCATAAGAAGAAATCTCCTCCGATTCTGCGTTTGCATTGTGCGTGTGCCGAGAGGTCTTATGGTAGTTTCATTTTCCAAAAACATTGCGGGTTTCAATGTTTAAAATTCTTTTGTTGATTGTTTTAAAGATAAACTGTTTTTTTTGCTCACACCAGTCCCACGACTGACCCGGAGTTTATTGTTCCCTTCCTAAACTCTAGGTGCCCACAATTTTCCACACGGGCCGTCTAGAGTTGGGTATATTTTTCAGATAGTCAGATCTAGTAGATTATCTGGGACTAGTTCAGTTTGGAGCTTACGGAAGACTGACGTTGCTTATCTTTGTGCAATTTGGATGGGGATTCGAGCTTGAAGTTTGGGAGATTTTGGTTTGAAATGCAGTATCAGATTCTTTTGAAGACTCATCTTATATTGTATCGTATTCCGCTGTATTTTGTGTTGTATATTCTCTGATGTTGATGATTATCATTGTATCAAACTGATGTATCAGATATTGTATTCATGTTGTATCAATGATATTATCTTTTATTTCCGCTGTGTTATTTATCATATACTGTTGTTGCAAGCTCCGGCGATACGAATTTGATGTTATTTATCGAACATCGAGTTTGGGTTGTCACATGTAGCATATTGTATTACATTTTTTAATGGTTCGTCATATCATAATTATTATGAATTGTATATGTATGTATATGGCAGGTATATTATGTCTGCCTCTGGCTCTCGACGACGTGGCTCTTCCCAGCAGATTGGAGAGAGTAGTGGTGAGCCATCAGCTCGTCCAGTCGTTTACTTGCAGCCAAAGGCTGATCAGGCGTAAGTATCATAATTAGCAGCATAGCAATTTAATTTTTTGTACATGATATATCTATAATTGTCTAAAGTTCTATTTTATATTTAACGCAGTGGGTTTGAGTTGGAGCCATCTAAAGTGGTTCTTAACATTTCTAAGCAGGCGTATATGAGCAGGATGAGCGATTGCTGGCCTAAGTGGAGCAAGATCCCCGATGATGTGAGAGAGACCATTTGGCAAGATTTTCTAGTAAGTTTATACCATTTTACAAAACGATTAATTAAATACAAATAAATAAGGGGCATTTCACTAGAAGGACAAACTTTGCAGTCCAATTAGTTTCTAGGACACACATCCATAGAAATTAATTTCAAGGCCAAAGTCAGCAAAATAATTATTTTTAAGGACAAAGTCAGCATTCCAATTACTTTCAAGGACATAATTTCATAGGTTTTTAGGCCTTAGAAACTAATTATTTTGCATTTTGTCCTTAAAAGTAATTATTTCAGTTGTGCGTCCTAGAAACTAATTGCACTAGCTAAAGAGGCCCTTGTGGCTAATTTCCACAATAAATAATTAGTAATATTTTCTCATTGTACAGGGCGCAGTAGATTTGCAAGAGTCTGACATCAACTTAGTTCAGCGACACTGGAACTCAAAGATCGCTAAGAACTATAGGGAGAAGATGTCAGAGATTAAAAAAGTGGGGAAGAAACCAAAGTAGATGAGCGCAGCTGTATGGGATAAGTGGGTTGACTGGTGGAACTTTGAGGAGTTCAAGGTAAATCTATAATGAATCTCAGTAATTTTTTTAACGTTTAATAAATAATTATTCATTGTAAATTTGCAGGAGGAGTCAGAAAGGAACTCAGCAAACAGGAGCAGGAATCCAGTAACTCATCGTGGAGGCTCCAAATCTTTCCAGCATCACCGCGAAGATTTGGTAAATTTATCTATTATCACATTTGTATATTGATCAGTTCAGTAATTAGTTATGTGAAGTTAAATTATCCAAATTATCAATTGCAGGAACGAGCTTATGGACATCCTGTTGGCTTAGTGGACTTATTTTCTCACACCCATGCATCTAGGCAAGTAGACGAGTCTGGCAAAATCATATATCAGTGGGGTGATCAGGATAAGGCGACCGAAGCATATGTATGCGTTTTTTAATTTCTAATACTTACATCGATAAGTTTATTAATTACTAGCTATGTAAAATAAAAATTACATTCTACTATTTTTCAACTGAAATTGTTTTTTTTTCCATTATAGTCAAGGTTACAGGAGGCACGGGCTTATGCGCTTCAGTAGTCTGGTCGTGATGAGTTGACACAGGAGGAGCAAGATAACATATTTGACGCTGTTATGGATCCGACGCAGCGGAGTAGACGTTATGGCTTCGGGAACGTAACGATAATTAATCCTTTTACATATGTACAACAAATTAGCGTTTAGATATATAGTGTTAGAATATTTTATATGCGTTTCCAACCCTTTTGCTATTATTTCTATTTGCAGGCTCGACAAGCTCAAAAGGCCCAAGACAAAGAGGAAATTAAGGAGCTTAGAGCTATGATTGAGCAGCTACAGGAGGAGAATCGTCTGTGAGCTGTACAGATGGAGCAACTGAATCAAAAGCTTGCGGAGTATGTGCAGAATCATGGTACCTTTCCTTCGTCGTCTGGTGCTTCCGGAGGCGACGACGAAGATGCTTGAGGAGGTATGCTTTTTATTGTTTGTGTTTGAACGATGTATATATTGACTTGGAGATGGTTATAATGTGTTTTAATGTTGTATATATTGGTACGGAGTGGGTGAGAACGATATTTTGATGATATGTACGTGGTTTGTTGACATGTTTTGTTGGTATTTACGTTGATGGTACGGTTTATGATGTTTGAATGGTTTGGTTTGTTTATATTGGTGTTTAATTGATTTATGTGTGTTGTTTATATTGATATTGATATATATGTGTGGAATGGATTGGAAATGTATTGGAAATGTATTGAAAATGGAATGGATTGGAAATGGTGTGGCTGGAAGGTTAATAGGCTTGCTGTTGTACAAAAAAATGAACCCAGATTTCCAATGGTTTCCAACGGCTTATTGGCCATTTTATTCCAACGGCTAGTAACGGTTTCCAACGGCTATTAACCGTTGGTCGTCGTTGGAATTGCCGTTGGAAAATATCCGTTGGTTCCGTTGGAAAGCGTTGATTATATTCCAATAGCTATTCCAACGGCTTCCAACGGCCGCCAACGGCTCGTAGCCGTTGGAATAGCCGTTTAATCTTGTAGTGTTTGAGCAAAATTTCTAGAGTGTTCACTAAAATGGGATAGACGTGCATGACCATTAGCACACAAACTATTGACTGCACCCTAGAAAGTTTATGTGTGGTTTTTTGATATCAGAGATATAGTTCAAGATTACATGTCACTCCAGTGTAATTCGAATCTTGCTCATCATGCAAAAGTAAAAATCAAAGATACATTTGCTTATGCACAATCTTATAAGTAGGAAAATTGCTCGAAAAAATATTTTTAAAAATTTAAGTGGAGGATTGTTGGAATTTAATTTAAAATCGAGTGAATTTTGAAAAATAATGAAAAGTGCTTAGAAGCTCTAATGTCCGACATCTTGGGAAGTACGAAAAGAAATCTATATTATGTAGATTTTGTAGCCCATTAGTTAGGCCATTTGGACATCCAATGTTTTCGTTTGGGTTGAAGAGAGGAGCCATGCATGACTATCACACGTGCACGCGTCCGTTCGGCCGAATCGAACCACTCCGGGCTAGGTTTGTGTGGTGCAACACTTTATTTTTGAAACCGAAATTTTGAATGTTTTTTTTTTTTGGAAAAATGTACTTTATAAATAAAATATAACACATATATTTCCATGACATGCTTCATTAAAACCTTACAATCCCCCTAATCTAAATGAGTGCCTTGCATGAAAAAAGAGTACATATCATTTTCATATATTAACAATACAACTAATCTGAGCCTGATCCAAATTGTCAAATAGATGGAGGAGTAAACAAAAAGGAATTGCACTCAAAACCATCCACATGAGCAATTTAGTTCAGCTAGCAAACAAAAAGAAAAACAAATAAATCAACAGTCACGTGATGTATAAAAAAAGCAAAACACGCGGTACAAGGACCAACGCATCGTCTTGAATAGTATTTTCTAAAAGAAAACGACTTGTTTTTAAAACTGTAATTTTTTTTGCATGTTTTATGACTTGGTAAAATTATATCCTATCTCTCTTCACAACTACAGAAACGTACTTTTTTGTTGGGAATATTATTTTTATATTTAATCTAATAGATAGACAGACTGAAACAAGCACAACAAAACATTTTCCTGTTTCTTACCACCTTTCTTAAAAAATTTGTCGAGCAACATTATTGAATGTAAAAGAAAGATCTTCCTTAGTGCAAAGGATATCGTTATTGTTTTTCGAACGAGCTATTTTATCTTAGAACGACACGGTTGATAGCCTGCTTTGCACCAAAAAAGCAGAGTTGTGAAATGTGCCAAAATAACCGTTTACGATCCAGTCGTAGTATCAACTATAACATTTATGTCGTACATATAATTAAAAATCTATTGTAAATATATATTGGTGTATTTAAAGTCTTCAAGAACATGCTCTTGGGTGTGTGTTGATATGTGTACACAAGGATAAATCCTATGAAATAAAATGGTATTGTTACATGCATGCACGTACAAAAAAACTAAAGGATGATTAAAAATAGATAGGACATCTTCTATCCTTGAAGTCCTTCAATAGATTACCATCTCTACCTACTTCCAACTCACAAGAGACGTGCATTTTATGCCTTTTTGTATTCCAAAACATAACTCTAAACCTAACCATGGATCTAAACTCCAACCTCAACCCGACGCTAACATCACCGTCCTTAAATGTCACCTCATTACTTTTGACACCTACGACCCCCATCACCGTCGTAGTGTTTTTCGGCGGTTGATAGAACGGTCGACTCAAAACACGGTTCAAAACACCGATCTCGCGATCCTCGTAGAAGACGGATGTCGACATGGTGTCGTAGTGGACGCCGATCTCACGGTTAGGGTTCCGGAGGGATAGAATAAAGAGGAAGGATTGGGCGGCGGAAGAGAAGGATAAGGAGGAGATGTGGAAGCGTGGGCGGTGGGGTCGGAAGATGAGGAGGAAGATGAAGAGGAGGAGGATGGAGACGAAGAGGAGGAGGAGGAAGATGGAGCATAGGAATTTCGCACATTTGCGGGTTGGTGTGTAGTGGTTCGGATGAGGTGGTGTGATGAAATTAGGCCTTTCGGTGGTGGGCATTGCTGGGAGACAGAGAGAGGGAGGAGAAGAAGGGTAGTGATGGTATTCTTATTATTCTTCATGGGTGCTTTGCTTTGCAAGTGTGGATGAAGGAAAGAATCTCGTTTATTTTTTTAATTTGCGGGTTTTGTGAGGCCCAAACCCGATTGATGTCCAAGCCCGTTAGCAGGTTCATGAGTTAAACCCAAAACCTTCCCCCCTTTTCCTTCTCCCTCCCCGGACACATATAGTCTTTGATCGCCCTCTTTTATTAATATAACTAGGGCTCGATTCGATTTTGATTTTGTCAACAATGTTGCCTGGATGGCAGCAAAATGCGTCGATGATGCGGCAACACCACAACCATCTTCCTCCTCCGCCGCCTCCTCCTCCTCCTCCGCCGTCTCCACACCCGCCACCGTACGAAGGTACGCTAAAACAAATGGAGGCTGATAATCAAACTTTGCGATTATTTATTTTGATTATATACGGCACTAAGTTAACGTGAACATCAGACTGAAATTGGTTTAGAGGATAATTTGATTTTTAATTGCAGCATTTCATGATGCACTTCTTGCAAAAAGAATGAGAAAAGCTGTTCAGAGACGAGTTGTTGATTATACCAGTGCGGCTGTTAATTATCTGCAGGTGAACTTTCAAATCTACTCTATTTAAAAAGAAAACAAATAAATGAAGAAGTCCAAATGTTTGACCAAGTTAGCATTGACCATTTTTCACTAAACATGAATTTTTTTTGCTAACCGTAAACCACAACAAAAAATTAATCACAATAAAAACAATATTATCTAACACTTCTAAAATAATTACACGGGCTCCAAGAGTCAAAAATATTGTGAGCTAAAGGGGACCATACTTGGTAATTCTTTTTGAATATAGGACTTCCCCTACTTGCTCATCCAATACTACGTGTGTTTGTTTGCGACACGAAAGATGCACGAGAAATGGACATGAAATGAGAAGGATTCATGAAAGGAGAGAGTGTTTTCTTGTGTTAGGAAAATGGCATGAGAGGTGTATTTAAAAGGGGAATTAACTGGAGGAGAGTATTAATTATCTGTTTAAATGTGTGGTTGGAAAAGGAAAAAATTATTAATATATGGTTTTAAATTGAGTAACTGTAATAATTGACGTCGGCGTCGTACTCGTCCGACGCCAACTTAATATTTTAATCCGTTCATTTGAACAATTTCATTGTATGGGCCTCACTCTTTGATGAGTCAGATGAGTCAGATGTGTCTGACTTGTTTGACTCGACGCGAATTCAAACACAACACATTTTGTTTGCGAACGCTCTCTAATACTATGCTACGGGCAATTCAAAGAATAACAACTAAAATCAAACAAAAACGGAAAGAAGTACATGTAAAAATTTTAAACTTGTCTAATTTTTAACCTAAATTCTTACCCATCTTTGAATTCCACGATCAAAATTAAAGAAATTCAATTCAAATTTTGTTTTCCAATATTAAACTTGGGGTTTGAGATGAATTACTTGAATAAAATATTATGTAATTTCCAAGATTAAACTTGGGGTTTGAGATGAATCACTTCAATAAAATATTATGCACCATGTTTTTTTTTCAATAATAATGAAGTTTTTTTTGATACCCAAATTATCCGGATATTATATCCTATTTTAATTCTTTAACTCCAGTTTCTTTTTCATCTTTTATCCACTATACCTTCGTTCTCATTTAATTCACAACCATTTAAAACTAACAAGAGAGGTATTTTTGTACCATCTTTAATTTTATAAAGAATGGTTTCTGAGTATTAAAAAATGTTTAACAAATAGAAGTTGATAATTTAAAAAAATTGTGTGGCTAGGAGCTCGATAGCATTAGTGGTTTCATTGCCAACATGGAGATGTCTTATTTTGTATTAGAATCACTTGGTTTTTACCAGAATGCTGACTTACCCGAAAAGAATTGGTAGATAATTCGAATTAAAGAGGGGAAAGCAGAACCTCATGAATTCGTAATGTGGATCCTTGTCTCCCTGTCTTGATTCGTATTGTACACCAAATTTATATTGGATATGCAAGCATTTCTCTTTTTTTTTTTCTTCTTTTTCATTTTTTAAGTATACGGCTGATGTTAGACATTGTGTGAATTGCTAATTCAAGTAAATGGTGAAAAAAAAACAATCTGAAATGGCTGAATAATACATTTATTTGAAGCCGTGGGTCTCAACAAATTTGATCTGATCAAACAGCATACTGTATATTTAACTAATTGAAAAGGAAAATATTTGTGGCAATACTTAATATGGAGCGCCTATTTTATGAGATTGAAACTTGAGTCCTTTTCAGTTTGAGGCGGAATTGGATGTTTCTGGGCCCATGATTTCCTGCAATTTAGCTGTTAAGGTATGTGGAAAATGACGTAGATATAAAACAGTAGGGGTTAGAGGTACTAGGTGTATCAACGTAGAATTCATAGTTTCTTATAATTCAAGACAGTAGTAAGAGGCATGTTATGCACAAAATGCGGTTGGAGAAGAAAAATCATGAGGAGAACGTGCCCAGTTTCACTTGGATAAGGATAAAAGACTAGTTACTATGCTATGCTATGCTTTAGTTAGTTTTCTTCATTAGCTAACCAAGTTCAATCCATCATCTTCATCCTTGCTAAGGAAAAGATAAGTTGACTCACTGATCCGTTTTCTGAACACAACAGCCTGTTGTATATGCATATAGTCCTTATTTCTTTTGGTGTCTGCATATAAGAGATGTAAACCAGTTACCATGCGAAGCCTTATGCGTGTAGTTATGCACACAACTTTTTATCTACTCTTGCTTTTGGAAGCATGCTTAAAGCTTCTGTTTGGTGATTGCCCATCTATGAAACACTAAATATTAATTAGTACACATATTTAGGGTCTTTTTTTTCCATAAATTAATTAACTGAGTTCAACCTATCATCTTGATCCCACCTAAGGAAAAGATAAGTTGACTAACTAAACAGTTTTCTAAACAAAACAGCCTGTTTTATATGCATATGGTCCTTATTTCTTTTGGTATTTGCATTTAGGAGATGTAAACCAGTTACCATGCAATTATGCAAAGCCTTATGCATGTACTTTTCCACACAACTTTTTATCTATTCTTGCATTTGGAAGTATGCCTAAAGCTTCTGTTTGGTGATTGTCCATCTATGAATACACTAAATATTAACTAGTGCACATACAGACTTTTTCTGATATTTTTTATTCAATCACTCGTAAATATCTGCAATTTTTTCCTTCCATTTTCGGGTTTATTCAGGTTCGCACATGGCAGCGAGATGAAAGAGATAGAACAGTGTTGCAACCTACTTCAACTGCAGTTGTAGATGTAATTTAATTTAGTTTCTTCTAGAACTTGAATATCGCCTTCTTGTTAGTTTCATATAAAATAACTTACGACATAAGCATTTAACAAGCTTTCTGCATGGGTGCAGATGTTACTGCCTGTTGCATATACTGATAATCCGTCCACGAGTTTTGCAGCAAAATTTGTTTGTACCTCAATAAACAAAAACAGATGCCCAGTCTATCGGGTGGTGGTGAGCATAATGATAATCAGAGGTTCTCCATGATTGCATTATGTACACCAGTTGATTACAGCTGTGTTATTTTTATTATCTGCATACAGTGGACCCCCACAGGAAGGCGTCTTATTACTGGAGCTCAAACGGGTGAATTCACTCTTTGGAATGGGCAGTCTTTTAACTTCGAAATGATTCTTCAAGTTATGAAACTATATGGCCTGTTTTTAAGAAAAGAAATAAGTTCACAATCAATAGTCGATCTTTCTAATACTAAATTCTTAATTTCAGGCACATGATAAACCAGTTCGATCCATGGTCTGGACTCATAATGAGAATTGGATGGTCACTGGGGATGATGGTGGTACAATTAAGTATGTTACTTCAGACATGCATTTTACTTTTTTTTTGCCTCTTCAACCCACTAATTAAACCTGCATACTCTATTTGACACGTGTCACATAATTTCTTATCTCAAATTTAAACCCTTTTTCCTTAATCCTTTACATGCCGTCCACAGGTACTGGCAAAGCAATATGAACAATGTGAAGGTAAACAAATTTTCTCACAAAGAATCAGTTCGTGACATAAGGTACATGATTGTCTGCTCCTACCTCTCTAATCTCTTATTAGTAATTTGTGGTTATTAATTTCATCATTTTTCTTCAATAGTTTCTCAAGTACAGATTTGAAATTCTGTTCCTGCTCTGATGACACTACCGTTAAAGTTTGGGACTTTGCAAGGTGTCAGGAAGAAAGGTCCCTAACTGGTAATGTTGTAAATTTAATCTTGATGCTAAAAGTTCTATTGGTGGATTATTGATACCTTGTTTGCATACTAACCGAAAAACCATTATTTTAAGTGGACTTGTATTTGTTCATTAATTCCCTCTTATTGTTTGGCTAGACTATTCCCAATGGAAAGACCCTCAACTTTTAATTCACATTTGTAGTACTAGCATTAATCCACACGTATGTGCATCTAATAGGTAGAGATATTTACATTTTATTTAATATAAAAAAAGAGTGGACGGATGTGTGTTTTAAGTGTAAAAGTTTTGATAGTCACAACACTTTTATTTCAAGTTGTTTTGTTGGTGACAAATTGGTAGTAAAATTCCGTTGATAAGTAGTCATGAAGGAGATGGTGGTGGAGGTGTAAACCGGTAGTGAGATTCTGTTGATGGATAAAGGTATTTTCAGAATTTCAAAAAGACACCGTGGAATCATATTCATTGAATTCTCTTTATTAATAGTAGAGATTTGAATATGAGAAGACTTTGTGGAAGAAATAAGGATTTATCCAGCTTTTATAACAGCAGATAATAACTTTTCCAATCTCAGCTACTCTGATCACAATCCTTGTGAAATCAAACAAATTTGGAACATCTGTATTTTACTTGACTTTCTAAAAGCCGGATAGTTATAATCTAGTCCCAATCAAAAAAAACTTTTTACCTCATTTCATCGTTCCTCGATTTTACTTTATAATTTTTATTATAATTGCATTTTGGTACGTTTTCATTTTTAATTTATCGGTTCTTTAGATCTTTTGTTCTTGTACATCAAACAGTACAAATATATTTATGTGGTTTTGCAGTTTTCGTATTTAGAAAAAATATATGATATTTTTGAATTCTTTATTTTAGTGATATTGTTGAATTCTTTATTTTAGTGTTTTTACGTTGTTAGATGAAAGATAAAATCGTTTTATTTCACATAATGCTTCGAAACAGATACAAAGATACATCAAAAAATAAATACTTAGATTGTATATGTTTGTTTATTATTAGTGTAATGTTTGCATATGCGATAATGTAATGCTTATATTTTTTATTAGTATAAGTTCGCTTCTCAAAATTTATCACATAATGTAAATATTTGCAACATGAATGCAAAACAACAATCAATATATAGGTGCGCGCACGCACACATAAGGCTGGAAGCATTACCAAATAACTCAAACAAATAGAACGTATAAGCATGCATCACCACTACATATATGAAATAAACTTACAGTTTAGAGAAATCACATAAATGAATAAAACAAACAAATAACATCATTACAATTTACAAAGACTAAACTAACTATCAATCATCACGTCTTTTGACTTTTGTTATATTATTTAATTATCTTCACCCATGAACTTCAGCTGAATTGGATTTAACAGGTAAAGTTGGTGGTTAAAAAATTATGTACTGTTTCTTCTCTTGTATTTGTTGATCTTGGCGACTCTGTCTTTCTTTGAATTCCAAGTTCTGATTCCTTCTTTTTTTCATTTGAGTTTAACATTGTGGAGGAAAGAAAATTCAAGGTAGGAGTAAAATTATACATATATTTAACCTTTATTAGATATTTATAATGGAGAAAAACAGTCCTTTCTTGCAGAGGATGTGACATCACTTTGGGAAAGGGGATATGTTTTATCCGGCGTTTAGAAAGCTGAATAAAACATGAAACCCAAGTCTCCAGCTCTGAACTCTCAGTGTCCATATGTGCATCGTTTTCTTCTGCACACAACTCCCGTTGAAAATGCTCTTATTTACAACATGTATAAAGTGCAAAAGCTTCTTAGAGTCTTGGTGCATACGGCAACAAATGTTTCCCGTGGTGCATACGGCAACAAATGTTTCCCGTCTTTTGGAAAACTATGCATATTTTCACAAAAAATATTAAGAAAAAGAAATCATAAACCAATTTACGAATGCAATATAAAATTACAATTATTTTAATGAAAGACACGTCCTATAGTTTTTTACGTCATTTCCTGAAATGACATCAAATATAAAATACAAGCATAGAATTTTGAGTACAAAGTCATTCTAAAAGGAAAAAGAAAAGAAAACATGCTCATTATATTGAATGTTTGTACATTTTAGAAATTCTAATATTTTTCTAATTTAAAGTGCTTTGGTAGATATGAATGTAACTTAAATACATGTTTTGCCTGATTTGCATCCAGAAATTCTAGTTTTTCCCAATAAGCATTCTGATGCATAGAGGATTCAAAACAAAGACTTTTTTATCCACACTCATGTTATGTATTATACATGAAGCTTTTATTTAATGTATAATAACCTTCTTAATTGTATGGTGGTGGCTGCTTGAAACTTAATTAAAACACGTATCAGAGACATTTTTCTAACTTTTGGGGTTTTTCATTGTTGGAATGACAAAACCCATGCTCCAGGTTGGGAGCATACTGTGTTTTGGATTGCAAATATCTCTCCTTTCAAATTGTGCACGACTAGGATGCATTCAAATTTAAATACGATAGAAAAAGAACTTTTCTGGTAGCATCAAGTGAACTAATTATAATCCGTGTGAAAAATAATAACATGTTTGTAGGATGAACAATATCTCTCTTTCATACACACGCGCCCACAGGTAACTTTATATTGTTTAAAAAGTTGTGTACTATATGTTCACAGCATAACATTGCATATGGCTCATACCATAACATATTTCAATGCATGCGTATATTCATATTCAGATATGGTTGAATCTTCGAATAAATATTTCAGTTATTTGCTTGACTTCCCAATCGCATATCATTTCCAACTTGTGGTTAAAAATGTGTGTAATATAAGTTTGAAACATGTAAACTCCATATGCCATCTTTAATATATACTTTTTTTTTCTGTGACAAACTCAGAGTAATTTTCTGCTTACTTTCTTCCATAAATCAACCTGAGATCACTATATTCATAATTTGAACTCAGACAGGTCATGGTTGGGATGTCAAGTGTGCTGATTGGCACCCTAAAAAATCATTGATTGCTTCAGGTGTGTATCTCTTCGAGCTAAGTATTATTACCGTTACTTGTGTAATCCAAAACAACCAGTTTTCATTTTACATATTACAGGTGGAAAGGACAATCTAGTAAAATTATGGGATGCAAAATCAGGAAGAGAGCTGTGTTCATTGTGGGCATATTAACTTTAGTTGCATTTTTTATCTGTTCTTTTATTTTAATGTATTTGAATTCCGAAACGTTATTTGCAGCCATGGTCACAAAAACATGGTTCTTTCTGTCAAATGGAATCAAAATGGAAACTGGCTACTTACTTCATCGAAGGATCAAATTATAAAGGTGGGTGACCGTTGTTATGACAGTAAGTTATACTGATATTCCTTGCATAGATGAATCCCGTTATTGTCGCAACTTATTCTGTATTCGTTCCAAGCTGCCCGTATTGTAAAAATATGTGCTTGTTTGCAGTCATATGGAGCAATTAATCTCATATATAACTATAGCTTTCTCTCTTATTATTTCATTTTGTAATTTGTTTTACATACAAATATCAGTTTCAAAATATTGGATTTATTGTAGCAAGTTATTTTACAACCTTCTTTGTCCGCTTGTCACATTTGTTTGTACGGATCCTACGCTAATTTTAGTCATGAATTCGGCTTGTATCTTATTTGCCATGCATAGGTCACTAGCATAAAAATAAGCTGAAGCTTCTAGCTTTTAAACGAGCCTGATGAGGACAGGCCAGGCTTATAGTTTGGCAAAATTTCATCCAACTCCCTCAGTTCTGAAATAACACTATGTTTATGTACTGTATGGCTAATAGCTTAACCCTTGTTTTATAGATTGACCAATATGAGTAGAAATGCCATTTTATTTTTGTTGTTGTTGTAGAATGGCAAAAGCTTTAGGTTTTTTTTCCCCCTCCAGTTTTCTTTTTATTGTTAGCTGCATACATAAAATTGAAAATTCTTTACGTTTTAACGTTTAGGATTAAATAACAGGCTATATTTTATTTTGTATACAAACTGTGAATTCATGGATGAATATGTCTCACATTTTATGGCAACTGAAGTTGCTTTATTGTAAAAGAGTAAACTTTTAGAAAATTGGAGGAAATCCATAAATTTTTTACCAAATAAAAGGAATGGGTGTTTTGAAACAGATTAGCATACTAGTACTCCTCTAGGACCTTGGTGCAAAAATGGATTTAACTTTGATTCTGGAGCCTACTAGACAAAAATGATGTCATGTATAGATTCATAAAACTTAAATTGCAATTGGTATACGGAAGTTCGCATTGTTGCTTGAACATGCATATTCCCTTTTGGTAGTTGTGTTTTGCTTCTATAACTTTGCCTGACTCTTCATACCAATTTTTTTTTCCAGCTATACGACATTAGGTCATTGAAAGAGATGGAATCGTTTCGTGGGCACCAAAAAGAAGTGACAGGTAAATTATCATATATGCAGTAGTTGTTGGGTTTGTTATGACTGCAAATTTCTGTGAACAATTTTATTTTTATACTGGTTTAGCATGTATTGTATATTGATGAATTGTAACTACTACTGGTCAACCTGAGTTGCACACGCACAGTCAGTGACATGCTCATTTATTTTCCCTTTGTAAAATTAGTTGTGAAACGTAGTAAAATAATTAGCGAGTTATAGTTTAAACAATATGATTTAAGTGAGGTCAAAAAGCACGAATGAATAAATGAAGGAGGCAAGGAAGGAGAGAAGTATGTATAAATTTTTGTTTGTTATTAAACTAAATTAGAAGCGCACACACAAGAAGTTAGAGTAAGAAAAATAAGGTCTTAGTGAAGAGAATGCTTATGCGAAGTATATTTTTATTTATGAAGAAAAATATCTCACATAGTTAAGTACATCATGATACACACACAAGAGCATAGTCGTTATGGTTTGATGAGGTGTCCCCATGCATTTGATGAGGCGTGTCACGTAATTTGAGTTGCTACTTACTACCAAGGTTTGAGAACTTAGTTTCAATTATTGAAATTTTCTTTGTTTTGGTTAGTTTCGGAATTTCATAAGTTTTAGTTTTGGTTTTGGCTTAGATCAAAGTTTTAGATTTCAGTATTTTTTATGAAACTATGATAATAAACTTGGTAAATAAATGCAAAATATTGATTTTAAATAAATAAAAATATCATAAAAACCATTTTATATCCAAACCATAATTATATTATCAGAAATCCAAATTAAATTACAAAATAACCCCACTTAATCACTCTAGCATTTAATCCAACCCAACAGCAGCAGATCTAAATTAAATCAAAGAATTTAAAACCAACCCTACTTTCATAAAACCAACCCAACACATATTTTCCCCTCATTTCTTTTTCTCCCCGCTATTGCTCCAAAACCAGGGCAAAAAGCGCGATAAAAATAAAAATGAAAAACACTACTTGAAGAGACGTGAGCTCGAGCTTGAGATGAAATCGGCAAGAGTGACTCGATTTTCAGTCAGGTGTGTGTGTGTGCGCAATCTTCATTTTATGTTAATTTTTGTTGTCGTTCCTTTAGATTCTCCTCTTGAACACCTCATTGTGATAATTGCCTCGTTAAAACAATTCTAGCAATATCTAGTCAGTTAAAACTTGGTCGAAGGAAAAAGAGTACAATATTCACAATGTAGTGCTCATTTTAACTACATACTAACGGGATATGACGATTAGTTGTACACCCTTTACATACCAATATCATGAATCAATTTCTTAAAAATTGAAGTCGGTAGTGCTTTTCTAAATAAGTCCACGAGATTAACATCTATGCATACCTTTAATAACAATTGTAATACATTTGATGTCACACTTTTTTGGTATCGGAATGAACCACCAAAAATGCCCCTTTATCTTAATACCACTTAAAAATTGGATGTAACTACTTTTACAAATTCTAAAATCTCCTCTAAAAATGTTACCAAATCTTAATATTACGTAAACATATAATCTAACAAATAAACCTCTACAAATATTATCAAATCTTATTGTCGCTTAAATATAGGACCTAACAAATAAACTTTCATTACAAATTCAAAACTTTCTTCTACAAATATTACTAAATCTTAATCTCACTTACAATAAGATCAAATAAATAAAGTTCTTTTACAAATTAATAGAAACAAAAATTCAAACTAACAACAAATTAGATGTTGCAACTAAGAAATAAAAATTCAAACTAACTAGACATGATTTCAACGCAAAATTATGACTTAACTTTTGTGCAAATCATTTTGCTTGAATATGTTAATAAACATATTCAATTTATAAAAAAACAATTTACACACGAAGCGCGTGCCATTATCACCCGCGAAACATGTGCCGTAATGCTCGTTTTCATAATCTCAATTTTTTTCTCTCGAGCTCGTGTGTAAATGAATTTTAAGGGAATATGTTTGGTTCTATCCACTTTAATGTATAAGGTGGAACACAGTGCACGAGGCTCCCGCACGATAGCGGGCTTCGAGGAGGTTGATAATGTACGCAGTCTTTCCCTTGCATTGCGAAGAGGCTGTTTTCAGACTCGAACCTGGACGCACAGATCACCATGCAGGTGACCTAACCGTTGCGCCAAGGCTCCACCTCCTTTAATGTATAACCTCCTTTAATTTGAGTAATACAAGTAATATCATTTGCATACATCCCGATTGCAATTTTAGCAACCATTGATAATTCACATGTATTCCTAATATGATTAACCATGCACATTCTTGGTTTGCTTCATGGAACGCCAATGTATCAAAATGGTTAGATGATGCGGCGACTAAAGTTTGCTTTGTTAATCACCAGGAGAATTAAACTTCCACATATAAACCTAGAGGTGTAAATTTTGTACAATTATCCGACGTCCGACTCGTTCCGACGCTGTGAGGCGTTCGGTCCGAGTCCGTACGATTCTCATTTAGGACACGAATTAGGATAAGGAAAAATGTACGAAAATATATCAGTTATGTTCGATGTTTTCTATTGTCCGAACATTATCCGTTCGTTGTCCGGCTCGTACGAACAATGTCTGAACTTAAACCTTATCTGGTCCGTGTCTGTTTGAATCTCTTATAAGACATGACACATGCATACCTTTATCCGGTGTAGTCTGACCCGTTTACATCCCCACATAAACACATATCATGTTTATGATCAAGCTTTGTAAAACTCAAAAGGATATCCAACACCTAAAGTTGGGAGCAGTGAGTTAGAAAACTAAACACATATTTGTTGTACACTTGTACCATGATGATAACACAATACATGTTTAACTTCACCCCCAATGTCTTTTAGTTGACCCAGAACTAATTCTGGCTAATAAAGTAACTTCAAAAGCAATATCATGTCCAATATATCGTGCTAGGTATAATAGAGCACCAATATAAGATACTTCTGAACCTAAAACCTTTTCATTGCATTTCTTTTGGGATGAAATGGATCATTTTCCACATGAAGCGATGAGACAACCATGGGTGTACTGAGTGAATGACACCTATCCATATTAAAGTGTGAGTTTTTTGGTATATGTTGTTTGATGAATACGAACTCCACTAGATTTATGTTCAATTTGTAGACCAAACCATATTCTCTTTTGAGATTTTGCATGTTGATTTTTTCTTCAAATATTTCATAGCTTCGATCAAATTTTTTGGAGTGCTAATTAGAGTTATATCATCAGCGTATATTACAATAATAACATATTCAAATTCATTTCATTTCATGAAAATACCATATATGATCATTAGTATTTCCTTTTTTTATTTAGGTACATGCCTAAGCAATTATACCACATTCATTTGAATTGTTTCAATCTGTATGATGGCCGTTAAATTTTAATTGAGTACATGGTACATAATTTTCCTTTTGGTATTAAAATCATTTAGGGACTTACATATGAATTTCAGTAAGTTCCATATAGATACGCAGTTATCACGTCCATTAAATGCATTTCAAGTTCTTATGATACTGACAAACTTATTAAATATCGAAACGTAACTTCATCCATAATAGGTGCATCTGCTTCATCAAAATCAATTCTTGGCCTCTGTGAGAAACCTTGATACCAACCAATTAATATATTGGCACCGACCCTTCTCTCGTAGAAAAATTTCTTTTTCGATTATTTTTTCGAACGTCATTGAAACTAAGGATTTCTTGGTATAGCTTCCGATCATAGTATACCTTCTCTTATGCAACTTTTCATATACTAATCATCCAATATAAACATTCGTTGTCTTTTTAATGAGATTTTCCTACCCCACTAACTGGAAATGAATGAAACACAAGTTGGGTTTTATATTGAACAATGTCACCTTTCCATTTCATTTTCTTACGAACTCCCGCCCGTAACTGACGTCTTTGAGGTGCTTGGACTACAGGTGCAAAGACTTCACGTCTTGCAAGAGACCGCAATTCATTTTAATTTCTTCTTTCCATTTTGACCAATCATTTCTTTGTCGATATTCATTCAAGGAAAGAGGTTCAATACTATTGTTTGCACTAATTTATGTATCTACATGGTATAAAAATATATCATTAATGAATATTTCATTTTTACGCGATCCTTTATTTGCATGTGCATAATTGTTGAATTTCTTTATTTAAAGGTACCTCTATCTCTTTAGGGAATTCTATAAGTTTTGTATCTTTGTTCATTTTTTTTGAAAGGGTCAACATTAATTTTCACTATTTTCTTAGACTGGTGCTAAAACCACTAGGCTCCATGCCTATGGCACCACGGTCGGCGGCCGACCGCAGTGTAAAAAAATAAAATACAAATTTTTTTGTGGTATTGTTAGCATAGTGTCCCGGTGCTTTTAGCATCTCTCTTTTCTTATGGAGCTAAATCTTTTGAACTAGCAGATCGTCCCCGCTTTTGGCGGGTTTAAGACGATGTATTGAATGCCATATTCTTAGTTTTATCATTTGGGATTTCAATGCACACGTGTGCATTTATAGCGGTACGTGTGATTTTATCACTTTTGCAGTATCAGTAAATACATCAGGTATTTGATCTGCAATTTTATGGAAATGAATTATTTTTTGTACTTCAATTTCACATTAAATATACGCAGATAAAATAAAAAAAAACCTGGCATTGTCCGTGAAAGTTCATGTTGTTCTTTTAGTTGTTTACTCTCCCTCATTAGCCGGGAATATTGTCTTGTTCAAATGACAATTCTCAAATCAAGCGGAGAGATCACTTGTATTTGGTTCAAGATATCTGATCGGTTGAAAATGAATCGATATAAACCCCTAATCGCCATAACATACTCATTTTAGTGCATTGTATGGCAGTAATAGGGACATGAACAACATCATTGTTGTTGAAAATCTTAAAATCTTACGATTTAAATCCCGATCCCTCCCTTTATGGTTCGATTTGCATTCCGATTCAAACTTAGTTAAACCACAATAAAAAACACATCCAACTTATACTAACATATTTAATATACTTATTTAGATTCACAATTCCCCATTATAATGTTTTTAAAACAAAATAAAAGTGGAATTAGATAGAAAATCAAGTTTTAAGTTTAATTGTAGAAGTTCAAACATCAAAGTCAACTTCAACAAACCTTAAATATGGATATTTTAAATCTACGATTTAAATCCCGTTTCGATTTAAAATTTAAACTTTGTGATTTACGATTTAAATCTTATTTTGAAAACCTTGAACAACACAACCAAAAATTCTCAAATGTGAAATAGTTGGTTGATAACTAAATACAAAATGGTAAAGGGAGTATTTATGATGTGTAGTTGGTCTAAGTCGAATTAATTCCGTAGTAAGCAAAATGGCGTATCCCCGGGGTTGATACAGGTAAATTTGTTTGGGTCAACATTGGCATGCAATTAGATGCAAGCGTTTAATATGGGATTTAACTAAGCCATTTTGGGTGTGGATGTGAGCAACAAAATGCTCTACTTCAATTCCCATACACATGCGATTTGTAAATTCATCAGCACTGTCCAATTGAATCTTTTGAATTCGATACTTTGGAAAATGAGATTGCAAATTAATAACTTGCTCTAACAATATTGCAAATACAATATGATGAGTTGGTAATAAAGTCACATGAGATCTTTCAGATGCCATCTGTAAGTACCATAAAATATTCAAATTATCCACTCTGTGGATGGATAGATCCAAAAATACCTCACTGAATTCTTTGCAAGAAGGTTGGTGATTTGACACCACTTTTAGTTTGTGATGGTTGCATAATTAATTTGCCTTGTGAGCAAGCAATGCATACAATATCATTGAACTAAAGAATATCTTTAATTGGTGTCCAAATGAATTATCGATGCACCATATTGCATCTTGTATGCCCTAGGGATTATTCGAAAGGATGAATAATATATCCTTATTATTGGTAGATTGTTTACCATATAAGTTTCTATAGATTTTTTATTTGTACGATACAACCAGAATCCAGATGATAAACATTGAAGCTTTTCAAGTACTCGTATTTGTCCTGAAATGGTTGCAGTGATGCATAAATATTCGTTATTATTTTCATTTATAGTTTGGATATGTCATCCACTTATACGAATATTTTTGAAATTGTGAGCAAGCAATGCATAAAATATCATTGAACTAAAGAATATCTTTAATTGGTGTCCAAATGAATTATCGATGCACCATATTGCATCTTGTATGCCCTAGGGATTATTCGAAAGGATGAATAATATATCCTTATTATTGGTAGATTGTTTACCATATAAGTTTCTATAGATTTTTTATTTGTACGATACAACCAGAATCCAGATGATAAACATTGAAGCTTTTCAAGTACTCGTATTTGTCCTGAAATGGTTGCAGTGATGCATAAATATTCGTTATTATTTTCATTTATAGTTTGGATATGTCATCCACTTATACGAATATTTTTGAAATTGAGAAGGTTTCTTCTGGACTTTCTTGAATATAATACATCGGTAATTTCTGAGGTGTCCACATGCATTTGATGAGGTGTGTCTCATGCATTGAGTTACAACATGAAACACATTATTATTTTACTAAATCAGTATATCATCAACTGGAATGCTGTTGAATATTTAGTTTGTGGTGCTAAAAGGTTGTACCTAATATCTTGAATCATACTTCTTAACTACTCTTAACTTGTCATGTTGAGCAAATAATTAGCTATCTAAAGTTCAATTTCTTTGTTTTTTCTTTCTTTCTGCGGGAGCTAGTTTTGGCTTGGCATCCATACCACGAAGAATACTTTGTAAGTGGTACCAATGATGGGTCAGTCATTCACTGGCTTGTTGGGTAAGTTTTTTGTATCATTTTTCTTGTTCCTTAATTTTACCCATTGTCAAATATAATAATTTCCTTCATTCAACTCATTGTCAATCATAATACTTTTGGACGTGTATTATATGTATATATAAAATATTTTGGCATTGCTTGCTACTGACCGTCTGCATCTTTGTCGATGCATTTTCCAGTTATGTTGTTGAGACTCGAGACAGCGAAGAATTATAATACATCAATTTACGACATCCCTTTTTGAGTTATCTAGGTTAAAGGGGATGAGATCTGTAAAAAAAAAGAAAGGGGGGGGGGGATATTCAGGTGGAATATGATTAATCAATATTTGGTACATCGAAAAATTCGTAAATAAAACTGTCCATGATTACACGTTTCAGTATCTTGTATGTCCCGTTGCTATCAGAATTTTATATGCAGGTATGACAGTCCACAAGTTGAAATTACCTATGCCCATGAAGGTAGCGTGTGTGACCTAGCTTGGCATCCGACTGGTTATTTGCTCTGCAGGTAGAGGATCTTCTGATTTATTTGTTGCATTTAATTGAATGAAGGCTGAATGGTTTATGTAGTTTTTGCTTCTGCCCTTTATCTTTATATAGTGATATTACTGTATAGTGCATTGTTGCATTGAACTCCAAGAGTTATCAACAGTGCAACACTAACCCTCTATTTTATATTACATTTCACAATATTTATCAACCAACTCTCAACAACTCACCTCCAACCCACACAAATCACTCTAATTCCAGCAAAATTTGTAATAATTGAACCAACTTATGTGACTTTTAAAAGGCCACACAAATAGGTGTACAGTTGACAAATATAGTACATAAAACCATTATTTTGTAATTGTTATCCAGTTAAACGCCTTTTAAGTAGGCTGGACAAGCTAGCTGGCTTTCTTAAAACTGGTTAAGTGAACAATACTGCAGGTTGCCAAGGTAATATGAAGTGTTGCACTGGTTGCTTAAAAGTAAGCAACCAACACTACGTTGAAGGTGAGTTGACAAGTAACTCATCCGCGGTAGTGTCCTAACTAACTAATACTTAATATACTAGTGCATGTCCGTCCTATGCACACGGCATGTTAAAAGTGTATAAAAGACAATTGAAATGTCATATGACAGTTACAATGCGAATTCTAAAGAAAATTCCATCTCTTTTTAAAAAATATCACATATTTTGAGATTAAACACAAAATATTTTTCTTTTATAGTCTAAAATCACAAAGAGAAATGTTAAGTTGCATTCCTCATTCTAGAAATGAAACATTAACACTGTAGGATAACAAATGTACTGTAGGACATCACATCATAAAATTTGTTAAACTTTCAGCAAAGAATAAAACCCAATAACACCGAGCGTTTGCAACATGCTATAAGCTAAAATTACGCCAAACATTCCAGCTATTGAACATCAACCATGAATAATAGATATAGTTTTCGGTATTTGTATCTCTTATGCATTCAATAGATATGCATCATAGAAATTTTGCTTCTGCTTTTTTTCAAAAAAAATAAATGTTCGTGTTCCTGCTATAATATTTTGTTCGTGCAACTCTCGACTTGTAATTGATAATAATGAAACAAATGTAGTATGAAGATCCCATTTATGCTATTATCCAATGGCCTACATATCGACGTTTGAGCATTTCTGTACATATGGTAAATTTTAGGATTCAATATAGAAAGTGAGAGTAGAGAGTTTACTTCAACAATTATTGAAAGAAACAAATAGTATGAATCAAGGTACGAGGAATCGGTTGGTATGACAAAATTTTAGTGGTACCGTTTCGGTACCATCACTAACCGAACCGAAACCAAGTATAAAATTCGGTTCTCGTTAGGTTTTAAAAAAATCAAATCAAAAGAATACGAAATAAAAAAGATCAAAACCAAATCCGAAATTTGAAATCGCTTAAACAACTTATATGAGCAAGAATCTTCCTTGCCCTAGCAGTCGACATCTTTTTTTTTCGAGCTACAACATTTTTTTAAGTTGGACATCTTTTTTCCCCTTGCCTTAGTAGTCGGTAGTCTTCTTTGAGGAGAAGAGGAGTGGGAGACGATGCGGAATTTGGTTGCGGCTAAAATGCAGCTTAGGGCTTAAGTCATATATTTTGGTTGCGGACCATTATTACATTTTCATTAAAAACGACTGAAAATCGAAACCGGGGCCGAAACCAAAACCAAAACCGATATTTTTGAAATCACACGAAACTAAGAAAATTTCAAAGACCGAAACCATAACTGAAACTTTCGAAATTTCCGAAATCACCCGAAACTAGGAAAATTTCAAAGACCAAAAATCCGAAATCAAAACCATAATCGAAATTTCAAAATTTCAAATGACCGAAACTAAATTCTCGAATCTTGCCATAAATATGATCTAAAAGTGAGGTTCACGTATAATATCTAAAACTACACAACATTTTTTTACAAAAACAACTGACGTGTAAAACTAAATAGTTCATATATACTGTTTATTTCAGTATCCGCACTGATTTCTACTCTTGATTCGAACAACTTGATCGCTGTTTATGTCAAAATAAAATAAAAATATTGTTAAAACACATCCATTTTTGGTAAGCAACACAAATGCATCAAATTAAAAAACTTTCACTATGGAGCATGCATCCATCTCTTCCAACTTGAAACAATGAAAATTTGTACAATAATAATTAGAATCCCTAGTCAAATTCCATCTTGGCCAACACAATAATAACTATTTAATTTGTTTATAACTAAAATGAAAGTTAATTTATAACATTATCGATATAAAAAAGTAAATAGTAAATAATTCCATCTTTAGCAACATAATTCTAATAATTTAATCCTTCAATATTAAAACGAAATTTAATTTATGTCAAGGTCTACTAAGTTCAATTGGTAAGATTTCTAGAGTGCGGTTATAAAAATCTTGGATTCGATACCTCGAGACATCAAAATAAATGCTCTCTTAACTTAAGTATCACTTTGTTATTAAAGAAAAACAAAACGAAAGCTAATTTATAATGATATCAACGTGAAAAAATAAATATGATATTGTATCGATCATTATATTATACTGATATTTTTTATTACCTAAGTTATAATTAGTTATTAGTTTATTTTTGCATTCTTATTAATTTTACTATATATGTTTACATATTTTTTTACTATCAACAAAGTTTGTAATTTCAAAAAATAGAACCAATACAATGTGAAAAAAGATCATGCTTACTTATTTAAAATAAATATAAAAAGGTCGTAGGATTTGAACTTGGATTTGGTTAGAAATTATAAAGTAAAAAGAGATCTAAAGGGAAAAAAAGTAAAACTAAATTATTGAACTTCAAGATTCTAAATTTATTATAGATAAAATGAGGATAACTGGATTTCAACTTGCATCTTGCTTAAAATAGATTAGGTCAAAATCTCGTCCCGTTGCTCGTCGATGAAAAAATAAAATAAAAATCAATTTTTTTGCAATTGCTGCTTTAATAAAAAAGAAAAAAAAGGCAAACAACACCAAAAATCAAAGGAGAATCGAATTTAATCAAAAAATGACCTCAGAATCGACTTCGACCGTTCGAGCATCTTCCTGGCTTCGACTTTGACTACGTACGACGAGATGTTCGCCTCTGACTTTCGAGTTCGAGCTTGATATTATTTTTCTTTCTTCCGTTCTTTTTTTCATCTTTTCGTGATTTTTTTTCTTTGCTGAGATAATTTGATTGATCGATTGGGGTAGGGTTAATATTGGTTAGGGTTTAGATGGGCTGAATGGTAATGGGCTTTGGGATTTTAATTTAGGTCTTTGTATGTTTAAAAGAAAATGGTAACTAACAGTGTGGTTGGTTAATTTATATTTGGGTTAACTTATTTTTAATTTAGGTGGTTGGTTAATTTATATTAGGGTTAACTTATTTTTAATTTAGGGTTATTTAGGCAAAATTAAATGTTCATCCATGTTTATTAAATAGTGTTGTATATTATATTATTACATTTGCAATTTTTATCAGTACTTTTTCATTAATATACAGAAATACGATATCAGGACCGAAATCGAAACAAGAGCCGAAACTTCCAAAATTTCCGAAATTGGTCGAAAACTTATAAAATTTCAAATGATCGAAACCGAGTTCTCGAACCTTGGTTATGGTATTCAAACTTGGATGAAGTGCTCATAAAATGAAGAATGCTTAAGAATTGAGTGAATTAAGAGAAGTGAAGTGTTTTAATTTTAAAACTATAAGAAAATAGTAAAAATGTTGAGAGAGATCCGCTAATAAGATATATATACTATATAGCATAAGATGTATAAAAAGGAATGAAAAGCATATAATTCCATATTTCTGATAGAAATCACATAAAGTTTTCTTTTCTAAAAATTGACAAACTGCCTTTTAAAACGTAATCAAGCTAGCTTTGGATCCATATTTTTCTACTCAAATTGTGCTCCCTTTGAATATACTGCAATACAAACTTTTCAAGTAATAATATCCTTGATACACCAAGAGCCCAATGCTACATACAGTACAAGTTTCAAAATACAGTACAAGGTGCTCCTTTGAATAAAATTTCTCTGCAGTGGTAGCGACGACCATACGACAAAGTTCTGGTGTAGAAACAGGCCTGGTAATACAGCTAAGGACCAATACACCGGTTACAATCCAGGTTCATATTTTCTCCCATGTGCATTAGTCCAGCACAAATCCTTTTACCCACCAGTTATCTATAAATTTGATCGACTTGTAACTTCGATCAGGTCTTGGCGAGCATCACCATAACTTTAACCATGCGGCAGGTGGATTCCCACCAGCGGCATATGGTTCACTTACTCTTGGATCATTTGCACCTGGATTATTTCATAATCAAGGAACTATTCCTGGAATTGGGGTTGCAGTGCCTCTCAATACGCCTAGAGAAGTAGCCCCGCCCCTCCCTCCAGGGCCACCTCCATCTCATTTGCTGCCAAATCAGCAACAAAATTATCAGCAATTTCAGCCCCAGCAGCAGCAGCAGCAATTTCAGCAGCAAACTGGACAGATGCAACTTCCATCTAATTTTCAAATGCCTCTGCATCAGCATATGCCTCAGAATCAGATGGTAAATGTTCAGTGTTCCATGTCATGTTTTAACTTATTTATGGGGTTTGAACCATCTCCCCTAAGGTCATCTCCAACCGATTATGGGCTGAAAATTACGTGCCAATGATTTTCAGGTCTAAATCAGGAAGAATTCCCCAACAGTTTGGCAGTAAAATTATAACCTACTGTTTGGTGGTTAAAAAATAGATCCCTATCTTATTTCTATTATGTTTTACGAGCGTTACGGCACGCGCTTCGCGCGTGAATTATTTTTCTACAAATTATATATGTTTAACACATTCAGGTGTAGTTAGTTTGAATTTTTATTCATTGCTTCAACATCTAATTTTTAGTTAGTTTGAATTTTATTTCTATTATTAATTAATAAAGATCGAATTTGTAAAAAAAGTTTATTTGTTAGATCTATTTTTAAGCGATATTAAGATTTGGTAATACTTGTTGATGTGGGTTTTGAATTAGTAACAAAATTTATTTATTAGATCCTATTTTTAAGTGAGTGAGATTTGATAATATTTATAAAAGAACATTTTGAATTGGTAAATGAAGTTTATTTATTAGATCTTATTTTTAGATGATATTACCATTTGATAATATATGTAGAGGACATTTTTGGTAGTTCACGCTTACACCAATAAAGTGTGACACCAAAGATATTACAACTATTATTAAAGATTAGATTCTATTTTTAGGTGATATTACCATTTGATAATATATGTAGAGGGCATTTTTGGTAGTTCACGCTTACACCAAAAAAGTGCGACACGAAAGATATTACAACTATTATTAAAGATTATATATTGACATGTAAAAAATAGGTGCCTAGTTGGGTTTCAGGTTCCTGAACCCTAAATTGAATATTACACTTAATATTCAACTAAATGTTAACTATTGGAGAGAGCACAAAAATTTGAATGTTCAACCTGAATTTTGAGTGACCTAAGGTTTATTAGAAATACTAACATCCCAGCGTTAATTTTTCCTTTCAGAAAAAATATACATCTGCAAAGTGAAATTGTCAAGAAAACAATAATACAGCAAACAAAACAATTTTCCGTAATTTAATTTATAGTAAGTTGTAAGTTTTTTTTTCTTTTTCTTTTTTTTAGTGTAACATGATATGAGATTGTGAGCCAGATGTAAATGGAGTGAAGTTTTGAAGATGTACCTTTATTTGATACAGTGAGGTTATACAAGGGAAGATAGTTTGCCTTGATATGGCTAATAAAATAGTGTTTAGCTTCAGAATTTAATGTCTGGCTTACCAGGCTTGTTGCTTCTTATATATAGTAATAATATTTTATGAGTGGTCTCATCAAGTTGAGGACCACTGTTTAATTGAAGTATAAAAGTTCGCTCCGTGATCGGTGTAAAGTAAAGGGAATTTGTTTCGGGAAGATCAAAAAAAAAAAGAAAGAAAAGAAAGAATTTAATGCATGGAAAACCAACCATAAATAAGTAACTTCATATTGAACCAAATTTGGAAAAAGTATATTTTTCAAACATCCCGTACGTATAATTCATACTACTTGATATATATTAGAAAATATAATAAACTAGTATGCACAAAAAATTAATTAGCATACATCCTTTTTTTTGTTTACAAAATCACCCTTGTTCTCATCTTTATTATCTTCCCTGTTTCACATGAACTTTTAGTACTAAGTTAAAAATTTAACAAAATCAACTTCAATTTCTAGCACTAATTATAACTTCATTGCTTTGTTTCGTTAGATTTCTCAATATCAACAATATTTACAAATTTTTTGAATAGGAGCTGATGAATTTTTAGAACACATTTTTTTATAATGATCTTTGTATGTAAAATTTAAAACAACTTTCTTACATTTCTGGGTAATGCATTTAAAGTTTGATTTTTTTTCGAAATGTACAAAATAAAAAAGCAAGTACTAAAAAAGAAATAAATGTCAAAAAATTCCAAAACCTTTTTGAAGATTTTTTTTGAAAAAAAAATCAAAAAATTCAGTGATCAACAGTTTCAAATTCAATAATGAACTCAAAGAAACTCAAAACAACATACATCAAACCGACCACCAATAAATTCTGAAATTCATCATTTTAATGAATTGAGTGCAGCAATGGAATGTCATGAGCATGAATCAAATGCTTGGAGGCCAACCAACTCCTCATATTTCACAAAATGCTGCTCAATTTCCAAGTGGATTGCCTAACATTCAAGGAGTGCAGAATTTCATGTTTAATCTTCAACAGATTGGGGAAATGCCACAAACTCCAGGATATACTAATTTTCAGGTAAGTCATATCTTCTAACTTATTCCTCATCATTACCTTTTTTATATATTTGAACAATCTAACATCTACGATCCACTATATTGGTGCAGCCTGGAACGGTTCCTGGTGGAAATATGGGAATGCCACCACCACCACCACCTCAGCCGCCATTGCCTCCACGTCCAGCACCAAAATAAGCCATACATATATCAGTAAATGAGATTGAATATACAAAGATGATAATTGATGAAATTTAGTACTTAAAAACAAAAACATGAAAATGCAAATGAAGCACCATATGCTGTTACTGTGGTATTTTTTGACAATTGGGGGTTTACTTTTTTTAAATACAATTGGATACTTTTGCTGTGGAAGGTGCAATTATGCATTGACAATACAAAAGGGATGCTCTTTATAAATGTTTTGCAGTAGCTTTTCAAAATTATAATGTTCTTGTGATTGTAAGGTTTACACAACATGCTGTAGGAAAATTGAATTTTATTGTCAGTTTTCCAGAGCACATTAGCTCATGGAAGGGGGATTCTGTTGTTGATGTCAATAAGGGCTATTTTGTGTGGACAGAAAGGCCAATGTCCTTGTGGCTTACATTAGAGGACATAAGCTTTCATCATACACCAATATACTTTGCAAATTTACAAAATTGTTTAAATTTGTTTGCTATAATAATCATTTAACCTTTACATATGATAATCTTCTCTGTTGGTTTTCCATCTTTAGCCGTCTTCTGTCACAACTTGATTGCGTACTAAAAATAGTAATTTACAATCATCTTTACAAATATAGCAGTGCTATTAGTGTAGCAATTTACACTGATTTGCTAAATTACAATCAATAAAGACAAAGTGCAACGCCAGACTGTATAACACCGGTCATAAAAAATTCTTCAATTCTGTATGCATTTTCAGCCACCAACCAACATTCACAGGCATCTGCATTTATCATTTCTTCCCTTTCGAATTGTTCAAACCTATTCAGACATGAAAATCCAGATGAGTCTCCATTTACAATAAAATGCCTAGCGTCACTTTTAAACAAAATAAATAATATATTATCCTAACCAACATAAAACAGTATCATTTAAGCCAATGGAACAATGGAAAAAAGGACGACCGTTTAGAAGAGCATTGCATGCATATCTACTTTGTTAGTAATATTCATTAATTGGTCATATAAGTGAGAAAGCGTATCACAATGAAGGAAATGTTTTATTTAGTTTTTTTTACCAGATTATATTTTTATTTTATAGGAACTGTGGTTTATTTGGTTATTTCTGGATATTGAAATTCTTTAGTTTAGCTTTTACAAGGAAAAAGATGAAGTGAGCTAAGCAACTTGAATGACCTTAGTAGAGAGTGAGGGATTGATTCTATGTAGCAACCAATGATTGCTACATGAGACTTCCCGCTCTCCATCAATAAGGTAGTGTATAGCATCACTCTTTCTAAGAGAGTATGATGGTAGATTACTTCAAATAACAAATGATTGACGATTAAATTTGATGTAAATTTGACGTGTTTCTATCTTCTAAAAAAGTAGAAGTAAAGATTAGACGAAGATGCTTGTAGAAACTTGGTCAAGAGAGAAAGCAACTCACGAACTTATCTTTCATAAAAATGGTAGTTGAATTAGTTCTTTTACGATTTTGTTTCTTTTTGCAAAGGAAACTCAAGATCGTGCTCAAGTCATCCACAGTTGACTTGATCTGTTTTCAAAACAATTCCTTAATAGTTTGGGATGGATGACGTAGATCTTGAAGTTCCTTAAGTTAAGTGTCTCTCAAGTTTTTAAATAAGTTATTTTATATATGAAAAATAATTGACTACAAAATTAACTTATTCTTGCTGATTCCTGCTCCAGAACAAGTTTCCATTACAATTCATGACCACAATAACAGCTAGCAATAAGCGTTTTTTATTTAGCTGAAGTAATATCACAGTCCATTGTTTACATAGAACAATAGCAATCGCATTCATAATCGAATCAAGTTGAACGAAAATGTTGGCTAACAAACAAACTAGGAGCACCTGAAAATGTTGGTCTAGTTTAGTCGTACTTAACAATTGTCTCATCTTATTTTGAAACATTCTAATGTTTGAGAAACTTGGTTTTGTTTCTCCCAAAAACAGTGAAGAAGGTACAATTTTTCGCTTCTCCAAATTAAATCTAAAACTCTAAAAAACAAAAAATTTACATTAGTAAACGGCCAGTACGTACTAGACTCCTCGTTCGTTTTATGAAGTTGAGATTTTTGCCATTTAAGCAAGCAACCAGCCAAAAGTACTTGTAATCCAATTAATCTAGATACCAATGAATTAAAACAAATATAAATTACCATAAAAAATTGAGGAAGAGAAAAGCAGTACCAAAGATAGAATGGAGAAGGAAGAAATCAAATCAAAGGCGGAGGTCCGACATCACCATTTCTGATAGCAACAGCAATCTCATCGGCAAAATGCAAACATGTATTGATCCATCCATTCAGTACAATCCATGCCATATTCATTATATAGATTGCTAATCTCCACTTCATTTTTATTTAATTTTTGTATCCTACGAATACATATTCATATTAGTGAGAATTATCACTGTATTTGAATCTGTATTTATAAATAGCAAGATCCAGTAAAACCCTTTACGCTGAATCCATCGAATAGAGAACAGATCGCCGCAAATAATAATAATAAATAAAATAAAATTGGGGTAGAAGAGTACCTGAATTTCAGTTTTGAAGAGAACGCAGTAGGAGAAGGTTTGGGTTAAGCGGGGGGCAAAAGTCAATGATGAGACAAATCGTGATCTGCCATTGAATGATTCGCCTTAGGTGCGTATGGCGGGCACTAACGAAAGGTGGACCAAAGAACAATATGCCATTGTTGTCTATATTTGTATTTAATTTATTTTAAATTGTTACAAGTATTTTTGACCAGACGATATGATTGATATTAAATTATAAATTACATTTTAAAGAAAAAGAACGTGCACTGCAGCAAAATAAAGGTATATTTCATCGAAAAATTATACACTTGAATAGAACGGTGTATCTAATACATCTCGATCTAAGCTTGTTGACAAAATAATTCTGACGTCAAAATTCGTTTTCTTTATTCGACTTAGAACGAGCAAGTTGGTAATATTTTGGTTCGTTCATATATATTATTTTAAGTTCTCATTTTTCATAATCGTCGCAGAAGATCTAGTTCTAACACAATGCTCCATAGTTTGTTTGGTCACATTCGAAATCGGATCGTCCCCTAACAAAAATAGAAGGTCCCCGTTGCTTTCGTCATAGATGATGAAGAGACAACGAATGTCTGTTTTGAAGCAGTGGCGGTGGGACATGAAAATATCTCATTCTCAGTTGCAATTTGGTCGTACCAAACGCTAGCTCGTCTGTCATGAATGGCTGGCCATGCAGAGCAAATGTCGCTAAAAGTAAGCGTTCTCTGAGCATTTCAATCGACGGTAGTTTGCGTTGGAGAACCGATGGAGAAGATTGATATTCCAAAATTTCAAAAATATGTATGTTATAAAGAATAGCAAAATAACCATAGTTAAAAGAAAAATTACCTCAAAACGTGACCGAATTAAGCTAGAATAGTAGGCTTATATTCCGGTTGAAGCCGATGGAGGAAGAGATTTTGATTGGATACACACACACATTGACAAAAATGGATGATCCTCTGCGAGGAGAAGAGCACGCATGTAATTTTTATCTACACTTAAAAAATGAGCTACCAACAAGCCTAATGGATGGATACACACATATATGTATGTGTATGTGTATACATATGTGTGTATGTATATGGAAAAAACCACGATTCGAATTGGACTGTTAGGTCATGAAGTGTCCAATCGAACATATGATGACCTAACGATCCAATTCAAACTACTTCATTAGAACAGTGCATTCAGCCTACGTACGTTCAATGAGTCGAAAAATGAAATGGGGTATAAAAAGGCTGCACACACCCTTAGCATGTTATATTAAAGATGCAAATGATTGCAGCACAAATACTTCATAAGTATACGATCCTTTGCTCATCACGTTGGAGGTTGTTTATAGTTAGAATAATTTTGTGGACCACAAAAAATGCCATACTCATACCAAAAATCTTAACAAATCAATATATAACAATTTATACATTACCTTCACAAAAAGTAACATTATTCATATTTTCAATAAAATTACATTTCATTACCTTGTTCTTCATATTTCATCTTTTCAAACGAAATTCCCATATTAAAGGTCAACATAACAAATTCAATTCTATACACTTACGTAAATTTCATATTTTTTAATTCATGTCAGTCCTTATCTTAAGAGGTCAATCAACATCTACTTAAAAAATTATTATCTTAATTTTGTTGATATGAAAAAAAGTCAAAAAAAGAAAAAGAAAAATAATGATAAAATATTATCATCTTTTATTCTGTTCTATTTCAAGTTCACAGTGAATCCATAACTGAATTTGTTTAAGTTTGTTTTGTTTTACATAGCATGTGGGTGCGTTTATTTGGCTCGTGAAAGGGGCACGAAAGGAGAATTATCTCTAAAAGGGAATACGTTCTTGTGTTACGAAAGGGCATTTTAGTTGTTTTGTTATAAGTAATTATTTCTGTTAGTTTATTTTTGTTTTAATTATTTTTCAATTAAATAGTTAAATAATATAATTAAACAAGACAACCCTCATTAATCATTGGAAAATTAAAATAAAAATACAAATAAAACTAGAAATACAACTAGAAATTTAGTGGTGGGTAAGGCAATGGGTAGGTAGGCGGACATACCATCATATACTGCTAATATCTGATTGTATGTTATGACCGTTCTATCTTCAACCACAGCCAATTCAACGCTTCTTCATCCTCTAAAGAACAAAATGCTTCCCTGCTCTCTTAAATCTTCAGTAGCAATACCACTTTTGAAAGTAATTACTTCAAATTTCTTCACACGATCAATGACATCCTTGAAGACCGTAAACGAGCAAGCAGATGGTACACCTGGACTAGGATTAGGAGAGGGAGTAGTATATGAGGAGGGACTAGGATAAGAATATAGAATAGGATTAAGGGAGGGGCTCTCTGTTTTAGAATGATATTTCTTTTAATTTCTTTGATATATCATATTAATAATCTCGTATTTCTTCTCGTCATTTTCTGTTCACCTTCTTTTACTACGAACTTTGAAAGATGAACCTTCGTCACATGTTGGTGCAGGCTGTTGTGGCGATTGCGTGTTGTGGT
This sequence comes from Allium fistulosum, assembly GCA_030737815.1. NCBI lineage: Eukaryota > Viridiplantae > Streptophyta > Magnoliopsida > Asparagales > Amaryllidaceae > Allium > Allium fistulosum. Next base: position 61,269,509 of record CM060906.1, on the reverse strand, counting down.
ATTTAAATGGAGTATAAAATCCATCAATTCCCCATGTTGCATTTGAATGGTGTGTTGATGATTTGTTCTGGAGGAGGAGAATGCACCCTTTTGGGTTGTTCTTTTATAGCACCAGGTATCAATGCACCCTCTGCCATTGCCATAGTATCTTGCAAAATCTATTACAGTAACTCCGTATGAGCTGTCGGGTGTTGTCTATACATAAGAATTGTGGTGCCGAACTTCCAAAAATCAAAGAAAAAGGACCAAAACTTAGCAATAACTCGTAAAAAAAAAAGAGGACAAATTTATCTTTACATGAACAACCCACGATCGCTTGCTTTTGCTAACCGTTACCCTCATTGGATCTCGTCCTGCAACTGTTTAGCTACACAAACTCTACCATACCGAACACCGTTTCTTCAGCGTCTGTTACTAGTATTTCATTCGAAATAGTCGCCAAAGCTTCATTCAATACCACTACAATTTTCTTATGGACGCTTTTTTGTTGACTCCAGTAGCTTTGGTAAGCTTCAGCAGCACAATGCAAGAATTCTATCGTAGCTTGTTCGTGTTGGATCTGGGCAAGCACGCAAGGGTTAAATGAGTGAATTTCAATTTTTTTTCCATTTTGGATCTTATTGCATCTATGAAGTCCAAAAAAATTTAGATTCTGTCTAAATTAATTTTAAATAAAATCATTATTTTTTTAATTCGTATATAAAGGTTTATATTGATTTTATATTTGTATAATATATTGTGTACATGCGTATCATGTACACATGTACGTGTACGTGCATGTGCAACATATACAGTGTGCATGATTTAACATGCCTATATCAAAGTGTTGGAATTTACACCGCAGCGGACATGTTAGTCCCTCCATAAACATATGCTCTGTCTGATATCTATACACATATTACTGTGATAAAATTATATTTATATTAGTGTAATATATATATATATATATATATATATGTATGTATGTATGTATGTATATGTATATATATGTGTGTGTATAAAGGTGGTATTGTTCATCTACGTACATATGTACATACACACACACACACACATATATATATATATATACAATTATGTTTATAAACATAGATATAGGTAATTTTGAATCCAAATTTAAAATTCAAATTTAAATATCTAATCAGGATCTAGATACTAAAATATCATTTACATGCAAAACTTAAAATTTGGTTTTGTGAAGAATTGAACTTAAAATGTATTTAAATATACATGATTGTTTTTATATTAAAAACGAACGCATACATACGTACGTATGTACATATGTATGTGTGTATTGATATTTTAAAGTTACTTGTAATAAAGAAATGTTATATAATCAAATTTATAGACACACCGCCAACATGTTATTCGACCATATTTACATTTTGAAAAAAAATCAATTTTTTATATTTAAATCTTTTCGGGTTTATTCATTTTGTTTTTTTTAATTGTTGGATTTTTTTTATAGATTTCATACTTTATAATGTATAAGATTATATGCATATTAACACATACACAAACATTTACATTTAACATAAACATAAAGACTGATTTATTATTTTATATTTTAGAATTAAATTATATATATTTAATTTGAATAAAATATATATAAAAAATGTTTTTTTCAAAAATGAAAATATATGTTTATAATTAAACTACAACTTTACTTGTAATACATAAATGTTTTAAATCATTTTAAATTTTAAATCTTTTTTAATGTTTATTTTTAGTACATGGTCGAGAGCATATATGTATACATATATATGTAAAAAAATTATTACAATAACAATAGGTTTGCATATACACACACACATACTCCAAAAGGACAGCATACATATATAAGGATTTGTGATAATATATTCGATCTAACTATACATGAATCATATGATGGATAAGAGCGTGTGTGAGTAATATAAATAAAAGTGTTACCTTACTATTGCCTAGAGATTATACCTTGAATTCTGAATCAGTTGACTCCGTTTGAATTTGGTTTCAAATCCTTCCAAAGAGGGCTACCCAACTGAAAGTAACACACTGTTGTTGAAATTTTGATTCGATCTTGTGTTATTAGTGCTTGAATTAATGGAGGTAGATGGATTGCCATTATCGGCCAAAGGAGGATCAAGTAGGAGCCAAAAGAGAGACTTTCAGAAAAGGGAGTTTAGAGTGTTTAAATAGCAGAGAAAGAGGAGCTTAAAGTAGATTCGAATCCATAATTTTCTCTTGCCATTTTAAAACTCTTGTAAATCAAATTCACCCCCCTTTTCAACACCTATGGCCGATCATGTTATGCCCATATGTGGGCATCCATCGTATTTCAAGCCCAATTAGATTAACATGTATTTAAATCTAATTTAAGCGCATATCAATATTGTATATCAATACGTGCGTATACAGCTTTTATATATGCACTATTTCCAATACCGATCAATGCGAATCAAATAAAATTTTATAATTAATATTTCATAAATATTAATCAATTTAATTAATTTATAACAAATATAATTAATTAAATCAGGTGGTGGTCAGAGTATTCAACATTTCTATTGTGTGACTCTTAGGTGTAAATTCGATCAGTGATTAATATCGAACAATTTAAATATCAACGTTCACACATCACCATAGCCAGTGGTGCGATATTATGGCAAATTTTATCGCTTACATAGCTTTGGTAAAATCCAAATTTACTTATTTGAAGTTGTAACACCCTATCTCTATACACATACTATCCAAAAGTATTACTGAGTAATACTGTCTTATAATACGGAGAATAAGGCTATATAAGGTACACATGTGAATATTCCATTAGGCTAACACTGGTACGTATCTTGAAAAAATCATAAACAACTTAAATAAACGTATATAGTATCGGTACAAAGCAATAAACATGTGTGCCTTTAGGATAGAACAATACACAATATAAAATAGATCACAGAGAATATAGAGTCATCCACGTCGCGATAACATATAATAATAAATATACATATATTCGCTTGGAATTGGGGTGTGGCAAAATGGGCAATATGGTGTAGTGTCACTTGGAGTTGTGAATATTTTATATTATATATTCACTGCATTGATGACTCTATGATATCTGTGATTTATTTATATTGTGTATTGTTTTATCCTGAAACCACACGTGTTTATTACTTTGTGCCGATACAGTATATGTATATGCGAGTTGTTTATAATTTTTGAAATACGTACCAGCGTTAGACCAAGGGAATATTCATGTATGTAAGTCCGATATCGCCTCATTCTCTGTATTATCAGACAGTATTACACTATAATACTCTTTGGTAGCATGTGTATAGAGGTGAGGTGTTACAAAAGGGGTACCCGATAGTGACAATTATTTACACCAATTCTCTTTGTCAAAACTATACCACATTAGGACTTTTGGAATTTCGTAATGGTCAAAATTCCAATATCATCCACATTCAATTTTATTGTCCAAACACAAAGTCCATGGTTCAATAATAACAATTATTATTAACCGAACCGCTCTGGCTTGAGACTTTGGCTTTGAGTTGACTTTAGTTGATCGTGATACTAAGCTCATACAATTAAGAAAACAAATTCTCTATTGAATAGCGGTTCCCTTCTAATGCTTCCACTCAACCCAACTTTAGTCATTCGATGGAGGCCATGCCACGATTTAACTATAATCGAAGAGGAGTTTCCACATTAAAACTCGACAGTATTCTTAAGTTGAGAGAATTGTGTAATTTTTTCACATCGATATTTTTATTTGACCTTAATTATATTAACCAACAGAAAACTATCGAATGAGTCATTCCGTAGTAATTTAATAACTAACAGTATATAACACCTTGGTACCTCTAGCAACCATGAGTAATACACTGCCTAACATTTGGAGAGCATTAAGTACTCTAGTCTCAATGAATTTATCGATATTTTATCTCAATACGTCTTGATTAGGAACATTTAAACGATGTGTTCATTATTTTGTGATAAATTGCCCATGGTTACAACGCATTGTGATTACTATCACAAAACACACCGTTTATGGATTTTTTATTAGGGTGCATTTGGCTTACGTCCTAATATGTTTCAAAATACACAAAACATCTTCCTTAAAAATAACTTACAATTACATCCTTGTTTTCTAATTTCTCTATTTTACTTCCCAAATTGCCCTCAGCCTCATCAAATAAATTCACGCACGTATTTTCTTTCCAATCTTCATCGATTTTACAGTAAATCATCAAAAAATTTATTATCAACAAATCAACAATTTCATTATTAACAAGTCGATTTATAGAAGCATCGTCAAATTCAATTTCAACATTTGGATTTCCAAATCGAACATCAAAATCAAACTAAAACTGCAAATCTTCATATTTTCTCAATTATTGCATAGTATTCTTCAATGTTGTTGTTGTATTGTTGTTTTAATATATAACATTTATATATGTTTATACACACATACACACATGTGTTTATATATAACACATTTATATATGTTAATCTTTGTTTGTTATAAATTGTTGACCAATTAAATATGGTTTGAAATTAATATCTAAAATATCTTAAGATAATTTAAATTAAAAACCAGATCCAAATCTAGAAGAGAATCTATATTTAAATTCAATTTCAAATGTAGATATGTTTATATACATATTAAATGAACAATTAAGATATTATAGAATATTAGTTAGTAATATAAATTACATTGTTAAAAATTAATTTTTTTAGTTGAAATAATTTTACTGAGAATTAATTTTTATTATACAAATTTATGGGATTTGTAAAAGTGTTTTTAATTATACAAATTAATAAGGATTTATACAAAAAAAATTATAATATAAATCTGCATGGATTTACATTAAAAGATTGATTTTATTTTTCATTTTAAGACTTACATAATAATTTAAAAAGGTTTAAAAATATTTAAAAATTATTATTTACATTTCAAAATTAGATTACATATGTTTTAGTTTGTATTTATAAATAGATTAATATATATATATATATATATATATACACATACAATTACAAAATGCATGTTTTTATTTTAATAATTATTTATAATCATTTTTTATTCAAAAATTTTTATTGTTTATTTTTTTAATAAAATGGCTAAAATACACACACTTGGGAGACTGTACTTGGGAGACTGAGAGCAGGATTAGAGAGGCTTACCCTGATTTGTTTGATGGTATGTTTTACCTTTGATTGTTTTGATTTTGTACCTTATAGTAATCTCGAGGACGAAATTCTTTAAGGTGGGGATTCTGTAACACCCCATATTTTTATAACATTATCTAGGATATTTAATTAGTTAAATTAACTAAAATAATGTGAAGATGAATAGGTTGAGATTTGATTAAATTAAGGGTAGTCGTGCCATGTTAATGTGTAAATTAAAATGAGAAAACATAAACTAATGTGTAAGGAAATGAGCAAGGGCATTATGGGAAATAAGAAAGGCTTATAAACTAAACCCTTAGGAATTGAAACTCATGTACATCCTCATTTTACCAAACTAAAAACTCTTAAGGTCGGCCACCATTATTGTTCTCAAGGGAAGATTAAAGCTAGGATTTAAGAGAAGGAAGATAATCAACTAATTCAACATAAAATCTCGCATTTTTTAATCTCAAAGCTAAGGTGAATAATTACTTCATCCCATTTTCTTATAGTTTTCGGTTTTAAGATTAGATTCCAAATGTTTTTGCAAGTATATGCCATGTTTTGATGATTAAAGTTATAAATTGGTTTGTTGGTGAATTATGCATGTTCATATTAGTATTTATGAAATGTTTGATATGAAAACCCTATTAAATGACATCCAAATGCCTTGAAAATTTAAACATAGGTCAGAAATGATATTTTAGAGATGGGTTCCAATTTTCATAATTTTCTAAATTTATGTGGTTTTATTTTAATTTTCTAGTGAAGAAAATGATTTATTGGGTTATAAATTATTTACGGCTAAATAAATAATTATTTGGATTTGAAATTTTTATATGTTGGAAAACATATTAAAATAGGTTTTCTCAAATTTTTCCAGATTTTTCCTAAGTGTTTTGATGAATATATAAAATTATTTAAGGTATGAGACTTAAGTGTTTTATATATTTAATTAAGGGGAAGGGGCATTTTATAAAATAAAATTATTATTTAATTCTGAAATTAGTGGCAGCACTTTTCTGAAAAGTATTTATTAACCAATGAGAATTTGACAAACAAAGGCAGATTAGTTGAACAGTTATTTTTTTCAAGTTAAAAACAAGAAATTCATGCTTTTAGCATGTTTAGGCCATTTCAGACATCAAACCTTCCGACAAAGTCGAAAGGTTATAGCCTTCGACAAGGTTAAAGTTCAATGCATATGGTATCAAGTTACTTAGTATGTAATGAATTGAACAAGATCGAAGGGCACTTAGTCGAAAGGTTGGTTGCCAAAGAGGTTGGGGTATGTTTGTTTTGTAAACCAAAAGCTTACACCTGCTTGCTTTCGAAAAGGAGCTTTCGACTTGGTTGCTTTCGACCAGATCAATTATTTAAAATGAAGGTTTTAAACCTTTCGACAAAGTCGAAAGGTTACGACCGCTTTATCATTGTTTTGTTTTGAACCTTCCGACAAAGTCGAAAGATTTACCTATTTCTAAAACCAACCTCTTCTCAATGCTTTCAAAAGGTATCAAAGCTTTCGACTTAAATGTTTTACCCGACTTTTCTAATTGGAGTATAACCCAAAGCTTTCAAAGGAGTTGTTTTAAAGGCCAGGGACTATTGTTTTAAACGATGTGTTTTAAAGCTTTCGAAGCGGAGCTTTTGATAAAGTCAAAAGGTAGCTTCCAATGAAGTCGAAAGGTTTTAAAAGAAGATTTTCCACATGTTTTAACTTGAACCCAGTATGCTTTCAAAAGGTTTATATTTTAAAAGGTTGAATGCTCTCGAAAGGTTTTAGTTCAATGGTTTCGGTAGGTTTGAGTTCAATGGTTTTGAAAGGTTTTAGTTCAATGGTTTCGAAAGGTTTAAGTTCAATGGTTTCGAAAGGTTTTAGTTCAATGGTTTCGAAAGGCTTGAGTTCAATGAATTCAAAAGGTTTGCTTTGAATGGTTTTAGAAGCTTTAAAATGGAAGGTTTTCCAAAGATTTTCTAAGGCAATGTTTTAAGATGTTTTAAAGTAGGATGTCTAAAGTTCTATTGCTTTCGAAAGGAATGATTTCAATAGTTTCGAAAGGTTTGATGTTTGGTTTCGTAAGGTAAGGTTTTGGCCTTTTGGCTTAGAAAATTAAAGGATTTCACTTGGTTTTGAAAGAGATGTTTTCAAAAGTTTAGAAAGAGGTACTTTCAAATGTTTAAATGCTTTCATCAACTAAGGTTTGAGTAATGAAGATATATATAACATGGTAATGTGATTTTGAGTAAAGCATAAAGATTATATATTTTCCTTGTTTGAGTTTGATTTAAAGGTTTTAAATCATTTTGAAAATGTTTTCAAGGAAAATTATGGGAGGGGATCCTTAAGTGAAAATGTCTCTGATATTAGAATGCCAGATGAGACTAGTATGGGGTCGCGTCCTATACATTAGCTATTAGCCCCAGCTAATTGTTGTCCAAAATTCCAGGGTGTAGGGCTTGGTCACAGGTAGACTAAAATTATGATTATACACCGAAGGGAATATATGTTTGTATATAGATAGGTTATTGGTGAGCCCAAAAAACCATTAGGATCAGGAAGACCTGGGAGATGATTAAGTTAGGGACAGACCACCCAAAAGTGAAGTATTTAACAGATAGTTAAGGATAGATAGTCCAGAAGAAGAATAACTAACAGGTGTTAGATTAGTTTTAATTATATTGTCTAGTAGGCCAGAGTCAGCCAAAGGTTAAAAGTTATCCAAACAAAACTTATGTGTTTGAACAGAGAGTTCATTATTACCTGATACTTATGTATGTTTACATAATGATGCTTTACAGTATTTAACCAGTTTTGGTGCAGGGAAAAGGTTTTACAAAGATATCTTTAAAATGATGTTAGTGAGGGGAAACCTGTTCCGCTAAGCGGTGTGGTCTCACTTAACATAAAACCGGGATGTATAGTATTATTCACACCAGGTTTTATGTCTGACTCGAAGTTTATGTTTTCCCTTAAACTCTCGGGTGGTCAAAATTAATTTGAGTAGGCTGAGGGGTTATGGTCTTTTTCAGGTTTAGTAGGATGACAAATAAAGCTACCTGAGGCTTGTAAGAGGCAAACAGATAGCTATTTAGGAGTTGCAGTTTATGTTTTTTTGTATTTCCGCTGTGTTTGTATTAAGTCTATTATGACTATATGACTCTGATCATCCAAGGGGGTATCTTCATATACCACCCTTGGCGTATTTTGCATTAAATATATTTTATATGTATCCGGGAACCTATTGGGATTATGTATTAAGAATATGGAACATCTGTTTTAAATATAATGAAGAAAATGTTGTTTTGAAATCTGTGTTTTGTTTCATATTTAAGTACTTCTGATATTGTAGATACCATTAACATAGCCGTATTTAGTCACCGGAAGCTAATACTATAGATGACTGCAGCGTCTGTAGCGCTTAGTTTTGGGCCTCTGGATAGGGGATGTAACACCATCATTGCTTCCTAACTTCGCTAAATGGACAATAGCTCTACTATGATCACGTGAAAGATTTTGGAATTGGTCCTTAGACCCTTGAGAAGGCTCGGCCAAAACTTGAAGAGGATGGCCAAAAGTATGGAAGAGAAGTGGTAGGGCTTCGACCTTAAATTCACAAAACTAGACCCGCAAATAGGTCATCTTCTCTCTGATTTTGACCCTCTTACTCTCAAAATTTGGAAACGTTTTCAACTGAAAAGTTGTTTCAATTTTTTTCTCTTGAATTTGAAAAAACGTAACACTGGATTTCGATTTGTTTTGAGGATGCTATGATCAAAAGAATATAGGGTATTCTCGGATTCGTAAAAACAAAGCCCAAAAAGGCACTGTAAAAAAGTGGTATTTTGACATAGGCTCAAAACTAGTAGAAGTGCTAAACATGAAAGTTGTAGCCACTAGAATTCTACATGGTTTTAAAAAATATTTATTTCATCTGGATCCGATTTTGAGGAGTTATTCTCAAATGAAAAAGAGGTATTTTCGACCATTAAAACCGGGCTCGAAAATGCTTTAGAAAGAATGGTATTTTGAGCATTGCTAAGATTTGAATGGAAAAAAAGTGGCCAACTAGAAAGTTGTAGCCAATGAAATTTTAAATGGTTTAAAAAAAGAATTTCCTCATTTCGTTTTGATATGAAGATGTTATGCTAGAGTGAAGAAGGTGAAAATGTGTTGAGAGGGTGGCTATTTATAGCCAAAGGAAGAGTGTAAAAGTGTCCATGCATACATCACCATTTCATGGCTTCTCCAATGCACCTCCCCCCTCCCTAGGCACAGTCATTATCACCCCTCCATGTGCCTATCACTTCTTTTCACTTCATGTATGCATATGTTGACTTATGTAAGCTTAAGGAGGAAGCTTACTTAAAATATCTTTGATTTTTGTATTATGTATGTATTTTTAAGTGTATAGGTATATATGTATGTATACATATGTTCATGTGCATGTTAGTGGATGCATTTATGTGTTATATATGTGTGCACATCATATAAACAATGTTGCATTGATTCCGAATAACTTTCGTTCGATAAACCGTTGCCAATCGGAGAACCGATTCCCGGTCACATTTTCACTTCTTAGTTAACGTACATAATTTATAAACAAACTTTGAAAATAAATTTCTTATCATTTTTAACTAATTAAAATGATCACATTTGAATTATAAAACCATATAAATTAATATTAACAATTATTTACAAAAATTGCTATTATACCGATAAAGCGATATCGATTTTTCCTTATATTTTCAAATAAAATATATACCTTTATAACTATTATAAATGATTTATTATCACTTTATAACTATTCAAATAAATTATCATCATTTAAAATAATTATTTAAATAATTAAAATAATTATTAAATCATTAAATCTCAATTTAAATTAAATAAATCAATTATCATATTTAATGGCATTGCTAACAATGTCAAAAACACATTATATTTTCAAATACAAATTAATTAATTTTATTTTATATTCTTGTTTAATTATAAAAATAAGTGTATGTATCCAGCTCTATGCACGACATTTTACGATTATAGAGTTGTTTATCTATAAAATAGTTTTCGACCATTTTATCGATTTACATTTCGAGGAAAATATTTTTATGAATAATTATTCAAAATAAATTACTATTACTTATTATCACTTAAAACAATATTATTTGTATTATCAAACTTTTATTTGAATAAATTTAAAAATAAATATAATTTATCAAAGTGATAAATTTATGGGTCGTTACAGACTTCCCCCCTTAAAAGAATTTCATCCCCGAAATTACCCAAAACAAAAACCCAAAGGTTTGCCCAAAATATTTATTTTTTAAACTTACACCCATACGATGTATATAGATCATCCGTACACAATATCTGATTCGATCTTCTATTCGAATTCACAATTTTACTTCCGAACTAGTATTGATCCCCCAATTCTTTAGTGCGAACCCTGACCAGACTTTCTGATCAGAACTTTAGTTCTCCTTGCATAGCTCTCAACTATGGTAGAAAACTCAAGTATCCAACCACAAACCCTCATCAATGTTTGTTGTCAAGAATCGAGTGATAAATCCTCTTTCGGATAAGTGTCAAAACACGTCAAAGTTCTATACTCGAATCTTAGACTAAATCATGCGTTGAAACGATCCATATACTTCGTATGTATTTCAAAATTTTCATGAAAACATTTCATAAAACTTCCATTCTTTATTCAATCTTTTATAAAGATTCTTCTTTATACATAACCATTTTATTTCCGAATATTTCTACTTAAATACACATTTCTTTTCAAAAGACAAATATCTTTTTATTATAACACACCTCTAAACATATCTTAATGGTTTTTGAAAAACTTATTTTCAAAATAATTCATTAAATTGATAAATTACCATAAACTTCCTTTAGCTAATATCTAATGTGAAAACATTCTTTATTTAGTTAAAACTTTCTTAATCAATTTTACACTCCTTTATTAATTGAAACTTCCTTTATATATATATATATATATTCTCTTTACCTTTACAGTTCCAATATATAAAAGTATTCATATACTTATTCAGTTGTTTTAAGTATATTCATAATTTACTTAACAATTTTTACTTACTATAAAATTTAATCGAAGAGATTAAAACAATTACTACCAAAACATTGTTATAATGAACTTCTCTTTTTTTATAACATGTTAATTATAATATTTTCTATCTTTTTGTAAAAGACTCCAATACTTGTTATTATCTTTAAAATCCCATTATTAAAGATCTAAATATACTCATAAGATTTCTTCCAAAGTGTCATTCAAGGGTTTGAAAACAAATGTTGATAAAACATCGTTTACTACAAACCCAAAACCATTCATTATTAACTTTAAATATTTATTTTAAAGATTAAAGCACACTCATGCTTATCAATTAAGATAATACACTTTGATAAAAATTGACAACCATTAATTTGTCAAATAAGTGATTCACATTATCTTTTTTTTAACTTCAGAAAATTATATAGATCGAGTAACTCAAAAATGATACCAAGGAACTGGGTACTACCAATAGTATCGCATATTTCCTTAACAAGAAGGAGAATACTTAAGAGAACCGTTTACCATCCGAACACATCTCCTGCCCATTTTTAGTTACTTTCGAGCCACTTGAATCAATTAATCATAAGATTGTTTTTCATTTTCAAAATCCCATATTAGAAATATTATTATTATTATTCCTTTTCCAAAAATCATTTGAAATCCCGTTCAAAAATACAAAAATTTAAATTATCAAAAATTCCTTTATAAAGCACGTTTTATAATCCGGTTCACAAAATCACTTATACAAAACATATTCATGAGATTTATGTCTTTAATAAATTCCTTTAATCTTAAACCAACATTATTATTTATCGAATACCCCATATGGTTTCTACAAAGCAAACAATTATTCTTTTAGGCACAAGTAGTAGGTAATTGCTAGCGTATTCATAAGTAGAGAGGTTTGGTCAATGCTCAGAAAGTGTTTCGAGGTTCATGTCTAAAGATGGCTTTTAAAATTCTTTGTACAATGTTTATTTATTTCAAAATTCCTTTGAAAATTTTACCAAAATATTCTTTTCTTTTCAAATATATATATATATATTGTAAATGGGTAAACATTTTATTAAGGCATTACAACCCAAAACCAAAACCAGCTCACGCTGGGCCAATACAAAGTACAAACATTCCAAAAAGTAACTGAACCCTTTCCAAAAACAAACTTTACATCTTCCTCACACAGACTACACGAAGTCATGGCGGCTAATAGCTCGTTCTTAGGTTTCCTTCCTCTGGATAATTCCGATCCTCTTCTGCAACACAAACTGCGTCTTGTACCTACCTGGTAAGAAGATTCCCCTTAATCCTCTTGAGAATTAACTGCATGTCACCTATTGCTAGCTCGCTAACTTCCATTTCTTTTCTATGTTTGCTTTGGAAAATTCTACGATTCCTCTCCTTCCAAATGCTCCAAACAGTCACAGTGATGGCAACCTTGTTCAATTTGGATTCAATGTCTTTATCGCATCCACTTCGAGTCAGGTAATCGGTTTGTTCAGCTAAGTTATTTGAATGAGGAGTTAGGTTTAAATATTTGTTGCACGTAATCCACACCAATTTAGCAAAATTACATTCAAAGAACAAGTGTTCATGCGTTTCTAAACTCTGATTACAAAGGATGCAGTCAGTTTCATTAATCAATCCCCATTTCGATAATCTATCTCTGGTAGGTAATCTCTTCAGAATCGCCTTACAAGCGGTAAAAGCCATTTTCGGGTTATTAACATGGTCCCACATGATTTTGCTCCATGTTTCCTTACTGTCTTTTAGCCTAATTTCATTCCAAGTAGCCTTAGTGGAGAAATCATTACCAGTAGGCTTCCAGACCCATAAGTCCATCTCTCTGCCGTGATAGATAGGCATATATTGAATGACTTCCTATTTCAAATATATATATATATATATATATATTGGGTAAAATGATTTCATATAAAACCAAATTCATTTGTATATTTTATTAACAAATACGTGCTCATATATATATATATATATAGACACACACACACTCTCTCAAACTCATTCTAGGGTGTTACTAACCCTATCTCTAATGAGTTACTCATCCTGGGGTATAACTAACCTTATCTCTAATGAGTCTTTTACCCCTATCAGGCTCAAGTGTTCGCTCAACCTAAGCTATGATACCACGATGTGAAGACCCGTTTCTTCGACTTTCAAAAATCGACACTAATACATCCTCGGTATTCACGTGCCATAAATCCAAGTGCCGGAGAAGCGAATTCTCAAGGGTAAGAAAGAAAAATAAGACAGAACAGAATCTCACATATGTTATTTCAAATAAAACTTTACAGCGGAAATTAAAATATATTTACCAGAGTTAAACATGGACAATTATAAATATCTATCCTTACAAAGGCGGGATACAATACTACACAAGTGTGGTGGAAATAGATAAAAATCTTCAGTAAATCTTCTGACTCCATGCTTCGAACTCCATTTAGATTTCTTCTAAGCTAAACCTGACTACTAGGCTGCCTAGGAAAATTAGAGCACCTTGAGTTTAAGGAAAAGGAAAAATAAACTCCGGGTCAGTCATGGGATTGGTGTGAGAACTCAAAATACGCGTTTTGAAAACAAAAAAGTATCTCATAAGACCATGCCGCAGATAAACACGGATCGGGTTTTTACCTTATGATAACCAAATCATTATTACGTAAAAATAAGGGATATTATTTTTTATAACATTTCTTTGAAAACATTTGCAACTAAACTTATTATTCTTAGCCAAAATTGTTACCATTATTAAATTCCAGCATACTAGGCTCTACAAACAAAATGGTAGGTTCTTATTGGAGAATGGATTCCATACAAATGACCAGGTGAATGGACTACCTTCCGACAGTACATCTCTAGAGGAATATACTGAGGTCAACAGAACATCGGCACCTCTACCAACATAAGACCGACCTACCTTTCTCACTAGATAGTACTGAATATGTCATCACCCCGGTCATTACCGACCTATCCGAGCGCTCGATTACCATACACCACATTAATTTAAACTCGAATGTCATAGCAGGTAGAAATATATCTAGAAGGGGATGATCATACCCTAATTGTTGCGAACCACATAGCCTTGCTGCATCTACCCTATTTCGGCCATTTTCGGGTGTGAGGCTTAAGGTAGCGATTACCTTTCACATTGCACATTTCACTTTGAATGCCACATTGCCATTCCATCGATCACTATTGACTTCCATAAAAATACAACCTCCAAGATCATACGTCTCAGAGAAGGGTGTTAAGCTAAGAGGAGTTGCCTTCTCCACCACCAAACAAATGTATGTTTATAAAAGTCAACGATGAAATCTCAAGAATGCAATGTTAGGCATTCGTCCATACAAGTTTGTTCTCGAACTGAACGAAACCGAAGGCACCTTCCTACCACATCCTGTCGGGAATTAACCCTAGGATTAGTAGCGAGAAGTCCTTGCAACCCAAAGAGTTTCAGAAATGAAGGGACCACTACTACTTTAGTATTTGGGAGCAAACCAGAATTATCAACAAGCAGTCCTTTCACCCCGAAAATCTTTGGTTTTCATCCTTCACTCTCTCTATCAGCTCTTCATTTTTCAAACGCATACATTGGTTCGAAGTGGTTTTCAGATAGGAATTACCCCAGATCCGACCCCGGTTCCTTCGAGCCAAACATCAATAAAAAGAGGTTTTATGAATAGGGAATCATTCTTTAATTGATTAAACTCTTTTATCAAAATCTCCTTTAGAGATATATATTTCTAAAACATTATTTTTGGTATATACGGAATCTATAAACATCGCTTACCTAAACCTTTGAGTACTAAAATCGTTTTAAACTTGGAATAATTCAAAATCATTTCATTTTACACTTTAACAACCCAGAATTTTTTTAATTTGAAATTCGAATGTTTAATTAATTTTAAATATTGAAAAGTTAATTTTATAGATTTAATAACTCGAATTTCAAATATAGTGATTTATTGGATAATTTGATTGTTAAAATTTAATAATTGAAATTGGTTAAATAAGGGAATCTTGAGTTTGTAGTTGGATAAAAATGATTTAAAGGCTTATTAAATTTCTATTAATAAAAATGAAGGTAATAAAACTCTTAAATTTGATTTAAAGGTGATTTGACTAATTTTGTAATTTACTCATTTTAATTAACATATAAAAATAGCCTTCTGGGGCACAGTCTTGGATTTCGACGAAACCAGTGTCATTAGGTCCGTAATAACGAGTTATATTACGCCGTCAAATTTCGTAGCGATCAAATGCACCGTTTGGTCGTACGGGATAGAAACGCGTTGAAATTAATATTGAAAATTTAATATTATATTTGGATTCAAAAAGCTATCTTCTCCATACGATCGAATTAGGTCTTGAAACTTGTTCTTGCATTTGGAATAGTGGTATAACATTAGGAATGCCAGGCGGCACGCCTCGACTGGAGTCCATAATTTACAGCTTGATATTTTGAAAATTTAATAATATATATATATATATATATATATGTATATATATATTTGATTTTGACCAGCCTCCATTCTTTCACCTCAGCCCACAATACTTACCATCAGCCACTCTACCTATGTTTCGTACCTACTTCTTCTTTTAAAAACATGCCCCTCTCTTCTTTTTCACGCAAGAGGAAAAGAAAATAGAAAACGAAACTGAAAAAAAATTATTTCTCAAATTACACTCATTTAAAAATCGTTAAACAAGTTTTAAAATTCATATTCGAGTGGGATCTAGCTCTTGGCCAAGTATTAGAGGATGCGACGATGCATTGGGTGATCGATAGTGATGTCGTGAGCAGGTTGAAGGCTAGGGTTAAGGATTTGAAGGGTTATAGGCATCGATGTGGATTTTGGAGCATGGATTCTTGATCGCGGGATTGTTTAGCACCTTGGTGATCGATTTGGGGGTATGCGATTGCTCGAGGAAGGTCGCGACATCGTAGGGAAGCTACAGATCGCGTTGTATTACAATGGATCGAGATGTTGATGGAGGTGGTGGTCGTGACGAGTGGTCGAAGAGGAGATTGTGGAAAGGTGTTTGGTTCGATTTCGTTGGAAGATGGCCGAGGATGAGTGTGCGTGCACATATGTTTGCACAGCCATCATTGTGCACAGGAGAGTTCGAACTCGAGAGAAGAAGAAAATGGAAGTGGGTCGGGTTTCTTGTTAGGCTGGGTGGGTAATGAAATTTAAAATGGTGATTAAGTTATATAAATTGTTTTTATTAAATTCCAATTCTTATAAATTTCATAACTCGTTCGTTTTAGGTCCAAATCCAACGCGGTCAGTCGCGTTGGATTCGTATTGACAAAATCTTCAACAAGGGATTGGATTGACAGAATTTAGAGGTTCCAGAATTTTTAGCTAAATACGAATGCCATTTGAATTTAGTCGAAATCAGAAAATGGAAGTGACAACTGGAATCAATGTGAGTTTAACTCACCTTTTTGGATAACTAGTTTGATTTATAGGTGATAGAAATTTGCTGAATGATTGTTTGGGTGAATTACTACATTTATATTAGTTGGGTTGAATATTATCGCCGATTGCAGCGGATGAGACACTATGCGCCCCGCATAATAGCAGATGACCCTTTTTATTGCGATATCCCACCTCGAAGTGGTGATTATATTTTTGTAATTATATAACATCTATGGTTGCAGGGAAATAGGTTGGAGGGATCCAACTAGATTCCTAAAAAATGTTGATTTTAATTTCATATATAGTGATATATGATGTGTGTGAATAATCTATTATAGATATGTTTTGATTTGACTTATTGGATGCTATAGTAGCACTGGCCTTAATTTTGGTATTATAAATACCATAAATAATTTTTGGAAATTGTAAGGGAATTCAAAGGCGATCTTGTTAATGAAAATATTTATATTGAATTTGGGATTATTTAAAAAGAAATTGATCTGGATAAAATAAATAAATTTGATTTTAGATATTTATTTAGCTATTTCGTAAAATGGTTTCAAATAAAGAATTTAATTTGAGTATTTTTAAACAGTGGATTTTTAATTGGGATTTCTGGAATACGAAATGGAAGTCGAGATTTGAATGGTTTTGGAATATAGTTCACATTTATTAAGAAATAGATTTATAAATGGGATTTTAAATAGGAATTGATTTATAAATGGAGTTGTTTAATATAAATCTGTTGTTAACTGAGAAATGAGAGCTGAGTTTATAAACTTATAAACGATGTTTATAAATAAAATGGAATGATTATCATTTGATAAATTGGAAATATAAATTCATAGTGTAAATTTAAAATAAGATATGGAAATCGTTTTAGAAAGAAATAGTGGATTCTATTTTGAAATTTGGAAAATAGTTATGAAATTGGAAATGTAAATCGATTTGTGATAAATCGAGAGAGATTTATAAGTATAAAAATGGGTATGTTGAATTTTAAAAATGGTTTTCACAAGAAGTTAAGGTTTGCTTTTAGAAAAGGATTTTTATTTATTAAACTATTAATTGGATTATAATATTTCAAAAAGTTAGTTATTTTAATATTTAAATTTGTTGAAATGAATTCTAAGTTTTATAAACAAGTTTTGTAAATCGATTAGAAATTTTATAAATGAATTGGAATTAGTTATTGGCATTTATTTAAAAGTGTTTTGATATTTTAAATAATGATTTTACCATATTTTTGAATTTTTTTATTATATATATAGTTTAAAAGTAAGCGATTTCAATTTATTTATAAATACTCTCAAGATTTGTAAATGGGGTTTTATTTAATGGATGTGATTTTATAAGAGAAAATCTTATAATGGAATTCGGGAACTTAAGAAATTTTAGAAAAGAAAATTTCCAAATTGTTTAGATATGGGAACTTCGAAAATGAATCTGAATTCATTAAAGGAGTTATAAATTGTTAGTTGGATTATAATAAGTATAATCGAGTTGTTGGAAATTGTAAAATGGGAATTAATAAAAATTCCGGAGATTTATGAGTAAAGTTATGAAATATTTCCTAAGTTGATATTAAAATGATTTTGGAGAATATGTTTATAAATATTTTCCTAAGTATTGAAAAGAGGGTTTTGGAAATATTTTAAGTGTGAAATGAAGGGTATAGAATTTTTTTTCAAGGGTTATAAATTGAATTCGGAAATATTTCTAAGTGTTGGTATGGTTTGAAAATATCCTATTATGGATTTAAGTATTTGTACTGGAAGAGATTTGAATATATATCTTTGTAGCGATATTTTGAAATGAATGTTTTGAAAGATTCATAATATGGGCCTAGTGACCGCTTATGTGTGTAATTTGATACTTAAATAACCGAATATCAAATTGGGCCAAATTCTTGATCGTTTTGAAGAGACCGGGATCAGATTTAATTATTTGAAAACCACTTCGATCCGATTTGTGCATTATGAATTGTGATATATCGAAGATAATGGAGATGGTGATCTTAAAGGAGATTCGGTTTGTTCAGACCCAGAACAACTTGTATGGACGAATGCTATCATTGCATCGTTGCCTGGAAGGTAGTGTTAGCATTCCAAGTATGAATGCTATTCTTAAGGTAAAATGTAGCCTCAAGCCTCATCAACTGAGAATGACTGAAAATCAGGGGAGATGCAGCAAGGCTAAGTGGATCGCACCCATTAGGGTATGTTGTCACCCTTCTAGATACATCAACATATTTATGGATTGGTTGTGCAAGAGATCTCGATAAAAAGGGTTGCAAAGCAACCGGGGTGATGATATATTCGGTACTATCCAGATCAGGGGTAGGCCAGTCTTGTGTTGGCAGGGGATCCAAGCGAGGTCCTCGGTACATTTTCTAGATGTGTACTGTGATAGGTGGTACCCCGGTGCCTAGTCATTATATGGAATCCATTCTCCAATAAGCGCGGTACGGATTTGATTGTGCCCAACTATGTTGAAATGTGAGATGCAAGTAATTCGACAATTTTAATAAGTACTTGTACTTAGACACTATTATAATATCACAAGATTTTTATATAAAGGTGTTTTGGTTATCGTACGGTAAAAACCCATCGTGTTTATGTGTGGCATGGTCTTACAAGATACCTTTTGATTTTCAAAGATTTTCTTATAATTTTAAATCCAGTTGGGTGTGTTTTTCTCACGCTGGTTTTCCAGACTAACTCGAGTGTTATTTTATTATAATGCTCGGGTCAGACCGAGTATATTACAGATTAGTTTGGATGCTTGGAGCTTTAAGAGACGAGCTGGAGGCCCAGAGACGTATTCACGTAGATGGTTATTTTCCGCTGTATTCATTGGCATGTTATCAACAATTGTGAGGACAGACTGTTATAACTCTACATGTTGAAATAGGTTGGTATACTCTGATTGATGTTTGTATATATATATATATTACAGTTTCATTTTTGTGTATATATTTCAGTTTCATTTTTGTGTAAATATTTATGGTATATTATAAATTATTCATTCAGCTGTGAGATTTTGTGTTGCTTAGTTTTCTTCTTATCTTCTTCCTTCTTCTTCTTATCTTCTTCCTTCTTCTTCTTCCCTAACAATCGGGTTTTCCGGCATTCGATTGCTTGGTATGTGGTACAGTGGACGTATTATTGTCGATTTTTGAGGGTCGAAAATCCCGATCGTACGTTTGGTATTAGAGCTAAAGGTTAAGCGAGAACCTTGGCTTTGGTGGGGCAACTCATTAGAGATAAGGTCAGTAGCACCCTAGAATGAATTTGAGTGTATACATATATATGAGCGCGTATTTGTTAGTGATATAAAAATTGTTTTATATTGTGTTGGTTGGTCTATTGAGTGGCTTATGGATTCTGGTCAATACGAGTAATTAACGTTATTGATAGGGATCTCTAATCACTAGAAAGAGTAATTCAACATGGTATTGTTTTGAAAGTGGTTAAATGGAATAATTTTACTTTGATTATAGTTTTATATATAAAGAAATAATTTTTCAAGAAATTATTATGGTATATATGGTGTGTTTGGTTGTTAGAGAATGATAATATTTGATTATTATCATTTGTTGTTATATAAAGTGTTGATATCCTTATAATGAAAACAAAGATTAATAGTTAAGAAAATGGTTTGTATAACCAAAGTGAAATTATAAAAATATGATTTATAAAAGCGGTTTATAAATTAGAAAGGATTTAAAACTGGGAATTTGGGAATTTAAATCCCGTGGTTTTGGAAATGATTTTTCAAGGTTTTGGGAAAATATTAATAGTATTATTTGATAAATAATTTTGAATGGAAATAATGGAAATATTTTAAAAGGATTTTAAAGGAAATAAAAGCACCGAACTCACTTCGGTCATTGGAAAATAATTTCAGTGATGACTGTAGCATCATCGACGTTGATTTTCAAGTTTCCAAGAGAGAAATTGCTCCCATTGAAGTTTTGTTTTGGTAAAACTAGTTTTGATTTTTAAATCCAATAGAATAATTTGATATACTCAGGGATTTTGTGTGTGTGTGTATACGATTTCAAAAATGATTTGAAATACTTTAGAACGAGGTGTTTAAACTCTGGAATTTTCATTTAAAATGTTTTATTGAAAATATGAGGAAATAAGTTTGATAACTTATAAAATTTGAAAATTTGCAAGTTAAAGCAATGTTTTAAATTGTTGAATGTGAATGTAAGGAAAGTAAATTTGGAATTGAATTATGGAATTAAACTTAACTTAAGTTAAGTATAAATTGAATTATGAAAAGAAATTTAGCCTAAGTTAGGTTAAATAAAATAATTTTTGGAAATGAATTAAGGAATGAACTAATTGAATAAACTAGTGAGTGAATATGATTTTGGAATATGGTTGAAATATTGAAATTTAACAATGGAATTGAGTGAAATAAAAATTGGATTTGATATAAAATGGATATTGACTTAAGTTGTATAAAATGTTTTAAAATGAACATAAGTAAACAAATTCTATGGAATGATGTTTAAGTGATAATAGTATTAAGGAATATACTATGCAAATAAGTGAATGTGAGTAAATAAGGGAATGTGAATTAAGCAATGTGAATAGTGATTGTAAATAAGTGAATGTATATGAAATTAATGTGAATAAAAGGAATTTGTTATAGTTAAAAAAATCAATTGTAATAAATATGTAAGTTGTACGTATATTATTTTATTCGTGTGACGGTTTAATCCAGATTCAAGTACATGATTTCGAGATGATTTGCATCGATTCAAGTTAGGATTTTTCATTCGTTTTGATGGAGTTTAAAAGATTTTTGGGGTTAGATTGAGTTATTGTAGAATTGGTAGGGTAGGGTACATGAAGGTGGTTAGTTTCTCTTGTTTGTACATGTAAATGATTACATTGTGCAATGCTAAAAATCTTATAAAACCGAAGGTAAACTCTACCTACCATGTAAAGAGATTTTGTGTGAGGCTCATGATTATTACCCCTGATGATCCGGTACCTTGCACTTTCCTTTGATATATCACGTTTCAATGAATTTAGCCCTACTCATCGTAGAAAGTAATGAATGGAAGCGGGGAACTAAATATTTAATCGCAGGTTAGAGGAACCTAATACTTATAAACCTGTGCGCTTATACGTTGCCTAATATAGCCAAACACCGATATATTATGGAAGTAACACTGATATATAATGTATGGAGAGATGAAGTACCACGCAATTTATATATCACAAGTTAGAGGCTTCATCGACTATGATGCTTGTGAAGTGAATGGTATTGTTAGTAAGAATAGTATCATCATTGCTATCTTATAATGAGGACGAATGTTATGTTGACGCTTAGACAAATAACTTGAATTTGAAGGTAAAGAGCAGTAATCTATAAATTTTCTAAAATGATCAATAGCGTGAAAATGATTGATAGCATGACGTTATCACCGAACCCTGTTGGTTGAGTTATATAGTGATATAGATAGTGCTGAGAAGCTTCATCGAAATAGCCAAACTGACTATACTAGTTGCGAAACAACTGTTGCTGCTGCATGCTAGCTTTTTCCACAGTTCGAAACCAATATAAGACATTTTTTTCCTTCGATCTTTCCAAAGAAAGACAAATATGCAGTTATCTGTTGTATTTTTGATTCATTTGGAGTTCTAACTCTACTTCAATGCATCTCATCAAGCACCATTGGCTGCTTTGCTGTTGAGCACCTAGTTGATGGAACTTGAGGCACTTTTATCCTTTCCCTTTCTCATTATATAGAATTGTAGCTATGTGGTAGTTTTAATGTTATGTGTCCTTCAGAATCAGTGATAACCTATTGTTGACATGTAAATAGGTAAGCTTGTTGACCTTATGCTAGAGATATCACAACATATAGGCTTTGTATTTTGTTTATGTTGGGGGCTATTCTTGATTCTATCATTTGAGACAATAGTAGAAGTGAAATGAGCAAAGTTGCCTCTAAGTTACATCGATGATGCATGAATTTATTTTTAACCTTTATTCTGCAAGCCAACATTGCCTGTACATAAAAGGAGCTGGATATTTTCAAATTTCAAATTTCTGTACTTTCTATGTTTATAAGGAAGCTTTTTGAATATTATTTATGGATATTTTAAAAGAATAACATGATTCTTTTGCCTAATTCTGCTCCATTTTGTGCTAACAACTTGTTGTCTTACTGATTTCTTGTCTTACTTGTTTGCAGGTGAACGAACTTCGCATAATACAGGATTGCAAACTCTCTAAACCCCTAGGCTGCAGCTTTCTTTCAGACTTTGATATGAATTGATTAATTGATTGGCTTCTTTTAATGATAATGTATCTTTCAGTTAAACAATATTGTTTGTGACTCTACTTTAAACAAATGTGTTTGTGAGATCTGTGGAACATGTTATGGTAGTAAATGTGCCTATAGTGTTTCAGTTGTACCGTAGTAATATTTGAAATGTAGCTTAGTTTATCAGTTGACTAAAATATTTGAAAAATATGTTATGATATAAATCTGATTTTATTCTACAGTGATATTTCAATTTTTTATCAAGAGTTTTAAGATGTGTCGAATTATATTCTGGAATCGAAATTGATATCTTTTTTATTTTATGGTCAACTTGTCATTGGAACTTTGATTATTATTGAAATTCTGGTAAAAAATATAATATTAGTATGTGTATATTTCGCCATGGTTCCGGCCGTGGCTAAACAAAAATTAGCCACGGCCCAAAGCCGTGGCTAAACAGATATTTGCCACGGCTCTAAGCCGTGGATGAACACATATTTGCCATGGCCCAAAGCCGTGGCAAATATGTAAACAGCCACGGCTTAGGGCGGTGGCTAAATATTTGCCACTCCGCATTTCGGCACGGCTTTGAGCCGTGGCTAAATCACTTTGCCATTGCTCAGAGCCATGGCTAAATGGCTTTTCTGGTGTAGTGGTAGGTAGAGCACGGTGGGTTGAGTGGTAATGTTTGAGGGGAAGTCGGGCGAAGCTGCCATTAGACAGGCTTTGGAGTAGGAGAGAGTTGGTGAGGGAGATGGGTTGGAGAAATCGTTCTATATGTCCCTTTTCCATATGGTATGGCATCAGGTATATATAGAGGATGTAGAGTGTGAATGGATGGTCGAGATTATAGAACAGTGCAAGAGAGGCTCTAGGCCATAGATTAGAAGGGACGTAGGATGAGAGCTAGTTGAAAAGTATATTCGAGCCCACGCCTCGAATTTCTTACCAACTGGAAAGAAGGGTCTTTGGCAGACCTAGGGAAGGCGACATGCTTTAGTAGATAGGGGTGTAGGCATTATGATTGGCTATTGGAAAGGCAGGGGAGAGGAAAGGGCTAGGTGTGGAGTACTATTGGTAGAGGAACAATACTTTTCTCTGATGGCACGTACTTCGAAGCAGTTAGGCTGGGAATGGTTACGGTACTTCGCGGTAAGCTGTTTCAGGTTAAAGGGCGGTTCTAGCTGGTAGGTTTAGGATTGCTAAGGACATAAGGCAGTCGGTCCACCGTGGTCGGGCGGATCCCTATGTAGGAGTAGTTGGGCCACATAAGATAGCCAGTCCGATGTTGGCTCTGAACGAACCGGCCGTCCGACATGTAAGGCCTAGTTGCAGCCGTGTGGAGAGCGAAGTCGATGGATGGTTACATGAGAGCAGAGCTACTTCCGATACTAGGATCGTGTCGAGGGCGGACCTGGGCCTTAGAGGGGGAGGAAGCCTGCTAAGGAATGGCGTTGGACAGTAGGTGTGATACTTGGCGCATGGATTGGGATGAAGGACCAGATCGGGTGGGTGTCGAAGAGGATGGGGGTAGCTCTAGTTGCTAAGGGAATGGAAACCAAGGAAGGCCCATGGGCCCAACCTTAGGCTTATGCTTCTAGGAGATTTGGGCTAATCGGCTTTAGAGGACCATTAGAATGTTGGAAGCGCTCGGTGCCTTGTTGAGGAAGGCGGGCTGCCGGAGGGCTTTGTCCGACCGTCTCGCATGGAAGAGGAGAAGAAGTCTAAGGAGGTGGTCGTCCTGGTATGCGGGAACGATACCGGAGGAGCCGCGCATGGGAAGCTCTAGAGAGGATGCAGTAGAGGTTGTGCAGAACCAGGCAGAAGTGCTTCGGGGCCCGCCGTTCTTTCGGAATCCTGAAGGAAGTAGTGATAGCTTAGGGCCGAGCTTCCATTCGTGGTGTCTCCGGATGCGGAGTAGGCGCAGTTGGCCGCTGAAGACGATAGATTGGTCACTTGCTGATGGGGGTAACCAGCTGGCTAAGCGAGGATTCGACGGATGGACCGACTTTGGGAGCTTCTTCAGGAAGTTTTTGTTTACCCAATATTTTGTGTAACATTTTTCCCTCGAAGTCTTCCATTGCTTGCAAGGGCGGACTTGAATGCTTCGGGCTGATCCGAATCCGAGGGAAGACCCACTGAGGTGGTCGTCCCTAGAAGAGGCTTTGACGAGAGCTCGTGCAAAAGGCAGCACTATCCGGTCGAAATTGGAATATGGTCTCTAGAGGCGATGCTGGCTACTTCTAGCTAGATCCTAGGATGATGAGGAAGAACGACCATGGCTTGCTGATAAACTGAGCGGCTGAGAACTTGAGGGCAAACTTCAGGGGCTTTCTTTGTAGTTTAGTAGATTTCGAAGACGGGATGCCCCCGAGCCGTGGGTATGCTGATTGAGAGGCTAGTTGGTATTTCTGCCTTCTTTCTCATTGTAGATTAGGGGTGGACACTGGTAGGATTTCCCTTGCCCGACCTGGAAAAGTTGGGGCATTGCTCAATTTGGAGAGAGTGAGCAACGCAGTCCCTTAAAGTCTTTGGTTGCTCCAGGTGCACACGGATGTCCTGGTGCTGCCGCATTTGGAGAGCTGACGGAGGAGGGTCGTAGACGGAGACAGCTGCAGCAGCGCTGGAGGACGACCTATCTGGGGGGATCCATGTCATGTTGGCTCCAAGTAAATATCGGTAGCAGTCGGAATGCGCATTGTTGGAGCCTCACTGGTTCAGAGCTTCCTAGCGTGAGTTGAAATGCGTGGCCACCTCCGAGGTCTATGATGAGGTCGCACCGCCGATTGAATGGAGATACGATACTGAGACCAAGTCGAACCCGTGCCGAACTGGAGCATTAAGGCCCGCTTACTGTTCCGAGTGAATATGATGGGTGTGATTGGGTGCTTTCACCGGACTCTCCAAGGAAGTGGTGGATGCCCCCGGGTCTGGAGGAGGACATTGACGAGGGGTGCAAGAATGTTGGTGCTGCCCGTGTTGCTTGGATGAAATGGTGGAATAGGTGACTCTGCTTTAGGACTCTAGCACTGACTAAAGTAGGATAAGCGGCTGCAAACGCCATAATGTTGCGGGTTGTGTAAGGCGTGCAGGCCAGCTTTGGAGGGAGGCCGTGGCGGCGAAAAAGCTGCTGCTTGCCATGCTGTTCTTGGGGAGTGCCGCGTGAGATCGAGGAGGAGAAGTTTGCAAACCCAGGGGACTTTTTCGGGGTTTCCCTTCGATGCTCGAATCCGCTACTAATGGTCTTGGGAGGAGGCCAAGGGTTAGAATTCGAGGCTGCTACCGGTGGTGCAGGAAAGATGCTCCTGAGCTTTGAACTCCATGTCCCATCCTTCAGGTCGAGAGGTACCACCCTCGGGTCGCTTACTGGTACTATAAGGGAGAAGGAAGGAAAGCGGGAGGGGGGAGGGCTTTGCTGACAAGCACGGTACCTGGAGGTCCGTGTAGCGCACTGTGAGAATGCAAGAGAGCTGAAGGACGTGGATAGTACCACATCTCAGGGGAACACGAGACTGTGGCCGCTTCTCTCGAGGGAACATGGGATTGTAGAACAGGAATCTTAATTCCTCTCTTTTCTGGTCGATCTTCCATTTTCTTGGTTAGAGGAAGGAAGAGGACCAGGAGACTTTTGCGACTGAAGCTGGGATGTCGGTTGATGCAGGATGAGGTCGCTGCTGTGAGGCTTTTAACCTTGTGATCGTGGAATCGAGCCCCATGGTGGGCGCCAGATGTCGACTTGATTTTTCATCACAAGTACAGAAAACCAGGCCGAACCTCAAAATGCGAATCCGTCGGCGAGGATACCACCGCGCCGACACTAAGCTTACTTTTTGGATGAGTCAACCCCGGAGGGAAGGCTCGCCGTTGGTGGAGGGCGCGAACCCTTTTGAGCCACAAGTTGGTTACGGGCTGACCACCACCAGGCCGAGGGCGGCCGGATGGGCCTTTTAGTATTGGGCCGTTGCTGAGGGGAATATGGATTAAGATGGGCAGGAGCGGATAGAAAAGCTTGCCATTGTATGGAGTATCGCGGGCTGGAGAGGACATGAAGACTTGCCCATGGCGGGAGATGGTAGAAAATGATCCTTTAGAGAACTAAGTACAAAAAGTAAATACACAATGATGTATAGTGGTTCGGCTCAGTGCAGCCTACGTCCATTGTGATGTTCCTTTGCTATATCAACCTCTTACAATTTACAGACTGTTACAATAGAATAATAAAGGATACAAGACTAAATATTACAAGAGTATAATATCCTAGTCTAAGGGTCTCATAGGAAGGAGACTTGAGGGAAGAACCACCAGGAGGGCCGTCCCTTGAGAAGGAGTCTAAAAGATGGAAGAGCTCTTGGAGGAAGGGTTGCTGGCAGTGGTCGGAAGGTAGGCGCTAGAAGGAGGTGCCGCTAGCTGGTGTGATAATCTTGTTGTTGAAGGCGATGATGGTCGTGGAGCTTGGTTGGTATAGCACGGTGGGTAGAGCGGTAGAGTTTGAGGGAGGCTCTCTCTAACGGAAGTATGGCGAAGCCGCCATTAGAGAGGCTTTGGAGGAGGAGAGAGTTGGTGAGGGAGATGAGTTAGAGAAATCGTTATGTCCGTACTTTTTCCAAACGGTATGGCATCGATTATATATAGAGGATATGGGGTGTGAATGGATGGTCGAGATTGTAGAACAGTGCAAGAGAGGCTCAGAGCTATGGATTGGATGGGACGTTGGATGGAGCAAACAGGAAAGAAGATTCGAGCCCACGGCTCGGATTGCTTACCAAATGGAAAGAAGGATCTATGGAAGACCTAGGAAAGGTGGTAGGCTTTAGTAGGTAGGGGTGCAGGCGTTTTGATTGGCTATTAGAAAGGTGGGGGAGTGGAAAGGGCTGCGTGTGGAGTACTGTTAGCAGAGGAACGGTACTTTTCTTTGATGGCACGTATTTCGTAGAAGTTGGACTGGGAATGGTTAGGCTACTTCACGGTAAGCTGTTTCGGGTTAAGCGGGCGGTTCAAGCTGGTAGGTTTAGGATTACTAAGGACATAAGGCGATCGGTCCACCATGGTCGGGCGGATCCCTTTGTAGGAGTAGTTGGGCCACACGAGATAACCAGTCCGGTGACGGCTCTGAACGACCCGAACATCCGGCGGAGGGCGGACATGCAGGGCCTGGTTGCTTCCGTGTGGAGAGAAAAGGCGACGTACGGTCACTGAGAGTGGAGCCACTTCTGATACTAGGATCATGCCATGGGCGGACCCGAGCATTAGAGGGGGAGGAAGGCTGCTAAGGAATGGCATTGCATGGAAGATGTGGTACTTAGCGCATGGATTTGGATGAAGGACTGGATCGGGCGGGTGCCGAAAAGTCTGAGAGCGGCTCTGGCTACTAAGGGAAAGGATGCCAAGGGAGGCCCGGGGGCGCAACCTTGGGCTTATGCTTCTAGGAGAGATGGGCTGACCAGCTTCAGAGGATTGTTAGAATGTTGGGAGCGCTCGGTGCCTTGTTGAGGAAGGTGGGTTGCCTGAGGGATTCGTTCGGTCATTCTACGTGGAAGAGGAAGAGATGTCTAAGGAGTATGTCGTCATGGTAAGTGGGAATGACACTGGAGGAGCCCCGCACGGGAACTTCTGGAGAGGATGCGACAGAAGGCCATGCTGAATCGGGCAGACATGCTTTGGATCCTGCTGTTCTTTTGAGATCCTGAAGGAAGCGGTGATGGCGGAGGGCTGAGCTTCCGTCTGGGTGTCTCCGGATGCGGAGTAGGCATGGTTAGCCGCTAAGACAACAGACTAGTCGCCTGCTAATAGGGGTAAACATCTCCCTGAGTGAGGATCCGACGAATGGACCGACTTTGGGAGCTTCTACATGAAGTTTTTGTTTACCCAAAATTTTGGGTAACACCACCCAAAAGCCAAGGGCCTAGGGCGAGTGCTCTAAAGGCAAAATATTTGACTGAAGGGTCGTACGCTTGACCTTAGAGGGTGGTCCGTAAACATTAGAAACATTGAGTATCGAATTATTAGTAAGGTCTAAAAAGATAAGATACAACAAATGAACATTAATAACATATTGTAAAAGTTGAATGCAACTATCACGCAACTTCATTAAACCTACCCCCTTCCCTCCGCCCCCAGCTTCCCTTGGCCTGTAGACAGACCCAGTGACTAAAGTGAAACCACCCAGACTCCTATAAAATCATTAATTAGGATTTTGAATTTTAATTTCCTATAACAGCGCGACGTTGATGTTGTTATCTTTAAAAAAGGACCTAATTTTATTACATTTGTCTAAAACGTGAAGACCCTAACATTCCAACTCATGCACCTCATGGTATATAAGATCAAGCCCTCTCAAGTTCCCTACTTATAATGGATTCGATGTCAATATGAAAGTCATCGAAGGAAAAACTTGTACTAGAAGTTAATTGTCGCAAAGCCTGGGTATATAAGATACTTAATGCGCAAGTACAATAGGTGTTATCCAAGAGAGGATCCATACTTGAGCCTAACCCATCAGCACTACCGTCAGCGCCCGAGCCAAGGGAAGCATCTTGAAGTACAGGAGTACAAAAATTTCTAAAGCCCCTTTACCTCACACTCCTCCTAACAGTGCCACTGGAAGCTACTTTGTTTTTGCCTTCGCGGCTGTTCCTATAAGGGGCTATAACTCTGGACACAGTGCTCGATCTATCTAAAGGCAAGTCGAGAGAAGAAGGCCCTGGACCACACTCCCCTAAGATAAGTGATTCAATAGCCAAACCATCAATCGCCTTAAGAATATCTGACCCATCCAAATATGGTACCAAGACCACACAAACAGGCGCTCTGTCGACACCAAAAGCCCTCTTCGTTCGCTCTTCATTAAAAACTCCCACTCTATCACATATAGTAGCTCCACCATCAGCCATCCCTCTCATGCTATCAATTGTTACACATGAACCAATCCTTTCCTCCTACGTGCCATCCACCCCAACAACATCATCTATGGCGGCCCCCAACTACACGTTAGAATCCACATCATCCACGGCCTGCAAATTAGCACCCAGTATTCCAAAATGGCCATCGTCACTGTTAATGATATCATACATAAGAGGAATTGCGATATCTACTGCAACTACATCACGAGCATTTGTATCTCCACATGCATCATCTACTCCAGCTGCATAATCTCCACCATCCCTATTGATGATATCGTACACAACTAGAACTGCCAATGAAACTTCATGCACTACTAAATCAACTAATGGGACTTCATGCACTACTTCAGCAAATATTCCATCCGCATCATGCGCAATTACACATCCAGTTGCATAAACTACTACTACAACATAATCGCGTCCCTCGCCATGCGCTATTGGAATTGCACATGCACATGCAGTTGCACATGAAACTGCAACATCAACTGCAAATGAAACTTTTGCTTCACTGTTCGCCAGTCCTTCGCTCACGGTCGTCTATCCATCAACACCGTCCAATACCTGATTCAGGGTCGAACCATTAGCATCCATTGCACCCCTGCCAGTGCATCATCACAGGCAGCATCAGCTTGCCATCAGCCCATATTGTTCAACAGAACCTATGCCTGTAGTATCTACACCACAAGATATGACACTAGCGCCTCCGTCATGATCTCTATGCAAAAAGCCCCTACGATGATAGTTGTTAACCTCTGCCATAACATAACCGACTTCGTCAATAACTTCTTCCACTCCATCATAAATTCTATCATCATCACCACCCACTAATGATATAGATGCATTTCCACCTGTTGCATTCTCTATGCTGTATTTATCTAACCAATGTGGTTCAAGCATTATACCGCACCTACACCTTCTAGAGCAGCTCCACTTCTACTCGACACCTCATGAACTTCCTCATCAGCTACATATCGTGTTTCAAACCTATTAGAAAGGATCAAATTAAATCTATGAGCATCAACACTCTTATAATTGTCCAGCTTTGAGATGTCGAGGTTAGATGAGTTGAACTTCAACATAGTCGGGTCTAATAACATACAGTCGAAGACTGATTGTTTCACCTTCTCTGACCTAGTTACTCTTCCACATTCAGCAAGAGATACTTCCCCTTCAACAAGTTGTTCAGAAGGTATAGTATTAATTTTGGATTCGCACCGAACGTTTGGAGAAGGAGATTCAATATCTTTCTGTTCAATCGATATGAATGCATTAGGTAGAAGACAGCAGAGCATAGAATCATAGCAGTATTGCTTGTCTTCCATAAGGTTCATAGATTCGGGATCTTGCATAGAGCTCTTTAGCTTTTGAAAACTTAGTACAAAACGAAATTTGACATCTTTAACGTCTATGTTGGATCTGGATGTGGGGAACTTTATGTCAGATCTGAGTATGGATGGACATGAGAATCGCTTGTGACCCAATTTCCCACACCTAAAACACTGCACCAGGTCTTTAACTCTCTAGCCATGATCCTACCTTTGCCACATCTATGACATCGAGAATGACTTTCGACCTTGCCAAAAAGAGCCCTAGAGCTGGGAGCTAGAATTATTTGGCTTCTTGACTAAACAAAAAGACGGGGAGAGATATCAACACGTCAGTGTATGAGCGGTAGTGGGTGGCGGGGTTCGAAGAGAGGGTAGGGAGATTTGTTGGAGAAGAGGAACATTAGAAGGAAGGGGGATTACGAATGGAAGCAACGGTAAAATTTGGATTGGAAGAGGACGCCATTTGACCGTGTGCACAGTGCACAAATAGTTCTAAAGTAAATTCTCGTATTGTGTTTAAGATATGAACATGAAAATATTTTTGAGATATTTATAAAGAATTTATTTTTGAAACCATGTTCGGATAAACTGAACTTTATTTTTAGATTTCCAAAGATACTGATATTGATGACATAGCTACTTAAGGATATTGCAATTAAATAATAACACTATGATAGTTTTTGATAATCAAGCATACTGTAAAGTTTCTATTTTTGACTAATGCATATCACAAATCATCTCTGAGTGTGCCATTTGATATTATTCACATTCCATCAACTCATACTTTTCAGTTTCATGTTTGTGTTGGATAAATTGACATAAACCGAAATTTGCTAAAGATTGGTTTGCTTAAAAGTGAGTATCATGGACAAGTCATGTACATGCTCAATGTGAAAAGTAAAGCATTTAATATATCATAAAATTTAAATATAAATGGTAAAGGCCTACGCATAAAAAATGTACGCAGTATGGACATGGAGTTATATTACCTAAGGATATCCGGCCAATGCTGAAAATAACGTCGATGTATATAAACTCTACAAATGATGCTTCTTCCTCATCTAACGGTCCTCATAGGAATGCATGGGTGTAAGTGTCTTGATCTCATTTATAATAAGTTAGGGAAATTCTTCACAAAAATACTTCACTTGGATTACTATTTGGGTGGTTAAAATGGTTGATTTTATAACCATTTGAACTGAAACAACCCTGCTTTCTACGCCGTGAATAAATAGATTTAATTAAAATAAGATTGTTCGAATTTGATAATTAATAATTTGAAAATAAATCTTAGTAAATTATATTATATTTAATGAACGATTACGATTTAATAAATTAAATTAGTAAATTATTTTAAGATAATAATTTATTGTAATTGAATACATTGTTTTAATTGAAGTATAATTTATCAAATGTTGTGCGAATCAATTCATATTAGACAGAAATTTATTTTAAAGACTAAAATATAAATTCAAATACAAAGAAAATTAATTAAAGCCAAAGCCCAAGAAATAATAACCAAACCCGAAACCCACTTCCTATACTTCTGGAAATTTCTTCCTTCCTATAATTACGTTCAAACCTATGCTCCCTTTTCTACTGAAGACGCACCCCCATTAGCCATTTTGAAGCCCTAAATTATCAAATTCAAATCACGTTCAATTGAATGAAAAAAGCACGTTTTAAGCGATCGATGCCAAGGAGGCACGATGATTGGAGGTGGCATGATGTAGGCATGCTTGTGTGACTCAGTGAGCGACGCAGGGAGGGGCATTGGCAAGCATCGATTCATGGCGACCTAGGTTGTGTGACTTTGTGTTGCGGGTTCAAATGGCGAAGCTGGGGTGGTTTCAGGTGAGGAGTTGCAACCTGGTGCTAAATGATTTGGTGAGGAGTGTGTCAGGTGAAGGTAGCAGTTGGTGTCGACGGTAGCTTTAGTGATGGTGGTGTTGATTTCGGTGATGGAGCGTGCGTGATTTAGGGCAGCAATGTAAACTGCAACGTGTTAGACATAATAGTTTCTGCTCATCAATTCAGTGAGTTTATTCACTCACAACTATATCTATATCATTACCTATTATAAATATATTATCCTGATAATTAATTATATTGCTTACTTGAATTGATTGAGAATATTGACTGAACTGTTTTGGATAGGTTATTTGTTCAAGTACTGGATTGACTGTGTGATATTAGATATGATGTTAGATTAGATAGAGAGATTTTGTGTATGTTTGTTTGTTCAAAATACAAAGGAGATGTTGTCCATTTGCATTTTAGTTTGTGTAATTTATGTAAATATTATGTGCATTGTTTAGATGGCCAGAATCTGATGTAATTCGGCTTGGGCCACACGATATAGTTTATGTTGATAATTGAATGAATTTGGAGAATTTTGCTTTACAATTTATATTTTGAATGTTTAATTGATTTTCTTATTTTTAAAAGATGTTTGTAAAGCTTTGAAAATTATTCAAGGGTTTGAAATTTTATAAAAAGCATAAATATTTTACTAAATTTTATTAAATATAGCTATTTTTAAATTTACAAATATATTTAAATTATAAGTATAAATATATCTTTCTATTGTTTATAGAACTCTACCTAAAATCAATATTGTAATATAATTTTTGGAATTGTTTTAAAGGAAATTACAATATATTGGTATTTTATAAAATATAAAATGAAAACAATAACATTGTTCTAAGTGTTTTTTTACTATAAAGGTGAAATATTATCGATAAAGTTTTCAATCCTTGGATTGTATAGAATTTTATTTTATGAAATAATTAGACGATTTTGGGTGCGTTTTGAATATAAACAAATCTCTCTTTCTATAATATAAGAATTTTCAAATATGGTATGATTTAAAGGAAAATGTTTTATTTTAATTAGTTTGAAAATTTAGTGAAGATTTTGAATGATATTTTATGGTTAGAAATAAATATAAGTTATTTTGAAGCATACATATATAATTTAAAACAATTAATTATTATTAATTAAACGTTTTGAGTATTTTTTTGAAAGAAACGTGTGATCCTCTAAATTAGAGGAGAGCACACATGTACATATATATGTAACATCTAATAACAAAGGAGCTGCGAACATGCCTGGTAGGTGACAAATCATAATACAAATAACAAAGAAATACAAACTCGGGGAACTTCTTGAATGAGCTCCGGCAAGGCCACCGCCCATTACACCTCAATATCAAACTCTGGCAAGGCCACCGCCCGATAATGAGGTGTTAGAAGAACCCAAACAAGATCAACAAAAGAGATCTACAAACAGCTCCACCAATGAAAGGACGCCTCACTACAAACGCGGATGAATCAGAAAGAAGGCCTCACTGCATATGCAGATGATCCAGAATGAACTCTCTCTAAAACTCGGATGATCCATGGTGAGACCAAGTGCACAAATGAGATCTACAAGTAGCTCCACTATAGAAAGAACGCCTCACTACAAACAGGGTGATCCAAAAAGAATGCCTCACTGCCAACGCCGAAGATCCAGAATGAACGCCTCACTGCAATCCTGCCAATAGCAATCCTTAAAACCTGCAAATAGCAATCTAGCACCATATCTGGCCTAAACCTATATCTGAAGATGGTACTAAACAAAAATATAAGAATAATACACACACATATATATAGATGAAATTTATATACATATATATGTATTAATGAAGTAAAAGCAATAAAACTAAAGCTAAAATTATAAGACAGAAAAGAAACTAAAATAAAAGACATACTAAAAAAGGATCCAAGCTCATTATGCAACATCTTAACCAACTCTAAAGATGTGAAATAGTGATTTCGAAATCAAAAAGAGAAAATTAACAAAATACAAAGTTAAAAACCTATAAACTATAAAATCTAAAATATTATCCTTATGCTCCTTTAATCAAATGAACATTATGATAATCAGTACAATCATCATTCAAATTCGAGAAAATGTTAATGTTATAATTATTAATGTTAAAAATATTGTTTTTTTTGTTTAAATAGCTTAATACTATTTCTAACCTTATTAAGATATTCTTTGAAATGAATATTTTTAGCTAATCTATATTTAGGATTTGAGATCCAATTAAAACAAAATGATGATATTATAAATATCAATCTATTAATATGATTATTAATATTATTAAAAAGTCTCTGGTTTCTCTCAAACCAAATATACCAACATATTATAATGAATAAAGTATCTAGTAAAAATCAAATTTTCTTTTTAAACTTAAATCTTAAATTATTCCAGTAATAATTACAATCAGTAACTTTAGTTGTAAGAGTAAAATTAAAGATTTTGAGAGTATTACTAAGAATGTAGCAAGTATCCCTTGCATAATTTACAAAAGTACATTTATTATCAATTTGCATATTCTTTCTTTTTAAAAATTCAATAGTATTTAGTTTCCCTTGCATAATTAACCACATATGAATCTTAGCTTTAGGAGGAGCGTTTTCTTTCCAAATAAGTTTAAAAGAGTTATTAGTAACGCCCGAAAAATTAAGAAATTTATAAAAAGAATTCAAAGTGAATTTCTTACTTTTATCCCATTCCCAGTTAATAATATCATTTTTGTTATCAATATTATATAAATTCAATCTAGCACATAATAAAGAAAATTGTCTAAGAGTTGTACCTTCTAAGAATCTATTAAAACTAAAGTTTCAAGGGGGATCATTATCCGAAGAAAAAACATTTAAAATTGAAGCATTCTTAAAGTTACAAATTTCATAAAGATATTTAAATTCTACCCTAATAGGAATGATAGATATCCAACGATCATGCCAAAGAGAAGTATTATTTCCTGAATGAATAATCATATTAGTACCAAGATTAAAAATCTCTTGACATTTTAGAATAGATTTCCAAAAATTAGACAATTTATTAGTAACAAAAGGCGTAATTTGGTATATATTATTACTACCATTATAATAATGTTTAGAAATAATTTCTTTCCAAATTGAATTGCCATTAATATCCTTAAATTTCCATAACCACTACCCTAATAAGGACAAATTCATGTTATGTAAATTAATGACTCCTAAACCACCTTCCTTTTTCGATTTACAAACTGTTTCCCAATTAACTAAACATTTAAGACTACTGTTAGAATTATCGTCACTCCATAAGAAATCCCTTCTTATTTTATCAATTTTATTAATCACCCAATCTGGAAAAGGATGCATAGACATCCAATAGATCGAAAGAGTGGATAAAACAGAATTGATGAGAACTAATCTACCCGCTCTAGATAAAAACCTCCCATTCCAATTAGAAATCCTATTTTTAATTTTATCTATAATAATTAGCTAGTCATCATGCTTCAATTTAGTTGGCCTAATCAAAAAACTAAGATAATCAAAAGGGAAATTCATAGTTATACAATTAAGGGTATTAGCAACTAAACCTCCAACCTTATCAACATCATTTAATACTAAAACCAAACTTTTATCGAAATTAATTCTTAGCCCTGAAAAAAGTTCAAAGCTGTATAAAATAAATTTAAGGTAATGACATAACTAGGCAAATGAGAGGTAAATAATAAGGTATCATCCGAAAATTGAAGAATGGGGAGACCATCGCACAAGATTTCACTACCAACGTACCCTAAAGAACCATTACCAACCGCTTTTTTTAATAATCATAGTGAAAACATCTCCAGATAAGTTAAACAAAAGAGGCGATAAAGGATCACCCTGCTTTAAACCTCATTTAGATTGAATTTGATTCCCTATGATACCGTTAACCATTATACTAGAATTACCCTTTTTAAGCAAAGTCATAATCCAACCAATCCATTTGCGACTAAAACCTCTAGCCAGTAACATATCAATTAGAAAATCCCAATCAATCGAGTCAAAAGCTTTCACAAAGTCTAGTTTTAGAATAGCACATGTAATGTTATTTTTACAAGAATGATTAATGTATTCTTGAATAGCAGCCACTCCATCTATGATATTTCTACCCTTAATGAACGCAGTTTGTGAACAATCAATTAGATCATTCATTCTTGTGCTAAGTCTATTAGCGAAGACTTTTGAGATAATTTTAACAGAACAATTAATTAGATAAATTGGTCTAAAATCTTTTAAATTATTAGCACCGATTTTTTTATGTATTAGAATGACGTTAGCAAAATTTAAACTTCCTAATTGCAGTTTCCCATTATAAAATTCATTAAACATACTAATTAAATCAAACTTTAAAACATCCCAAAATAATTTGTAAAATAAAATAGGAAACCCATCAGGACCCAGGGCCTTATAACTAGGCATGTCATTAATAACCTTCAAAATTTCCTCTTTAGAAAAAGGATTATCAAAATCAGAAAGGTCAATTCTAGATTCAATAGGATAAAGATCATTCCATTTAACGTTAATTCTATGCTTATTCTTATTACCAAAAATATCTCTATAATAATCAGTAAATGGCTTATTAAGATCCCTTTGATCAACCAATTCTACATTATTCACAAAAATAGAATTTATCGTGTTACTATGTTTTCTACCATTAGCCATATTATGAAAAACATTTGTATTATTATCACCTTTATTAATCCATTGAATTCTAGATCTCTGTTTCCACATAACCTCTTCTTTTCCTAAAATTGAATTAAGCTCTTCTTTTAAATTAGCGAGAACATTACGCTCACCAAGATTTAGTTGTCTAGTTTCTTCTATCTTGTTAATATTAAGCATTTCAGAAAGTAAATTTTTCTTTCTTAATTTTAATACTGCCAAAAACATTCTTACTCCATATTTTAAGAAAATTCCTAAGACCCCTAAGTTTTAAAACAAATTTTTTAGCAGAGTTATCCGTATTTTTGATATTATAAAAATTCATTGAAATCCATTTATTTTTAATTAGATTAGAGAAATTGGATTCTAATAACCACTTTTTTTTCAAATTTAAAAGTTCTATTAACAATTTTATGATGATCACACCTAAGAATGATAGGGCAATGATCAGAATAAGTATAAGGCAAACCATAAACTCTACAAATAGGAAATTTATCCTCAATTTCGTCACTGACGAAAAATTTATCTAGAAAGGCCATTGATGGGGACTCTCTAGTATTACTCCATGTGAATTCTCTATTAGTAAGAGGTATTTCAATCAAATTAGAATTAATAATAAATTGGTCAAATTCTTCGATAGAATAGAAATCACCTTCCCGTGGTGAACGCTCTCCTAGAAAACGCGTAACATTGAAGTCACCCCCCATAATCTAAAACCTAGGAGCAAATGATCTAAATTCTAGGCATTCGTTCCATAGAACTCGACGACCAATTTTCGAGTTTGGCCCATAAACATTAGGTATATTTAATAAAGAGTTATCATTAAGGTTAATGAGAATAAAGTATACTCAGATAAAAGAGTTATCACTAAAAGTTATCACTAAGAGTTATCACTAAGGTTAACTAGAATTAATAAAGAGTTATCACAAAGGTTTCAAATATTTTAAAGTATTATTCATACATAATAAACTTAGATAAAAATATACTTCGTAAATATATATAGTTGATTGATGTGATTTTACATTGTACTACAGATTTCTCAACTCCTCCTAATTTAGATAATATAAGTGTAACATCCCCTACTTGGAGGCCCAAAACTAACGGCTACAGATGCTGCAGTCATCCATAATTATTAATCCTCAGTGACTAAATACAGTAATGTTAGATACATTGATATAACAGAAACATATGGATATCGAAAAATTTTAAAGTCAACAAACAACCTTCTCATTCCTTTTCAAAATATTTCAAATTTATTAAATAATCCCAATACGAAAACCACGTTTAGAGAAAATATATTTATTACAACATACACAAAGAGCGACATATGAAGATGCCCCTTTGGATGATCAGAGTATATATATAGGCAATTAAACAACTTTGCCTTTACAACAACAACACAATGGAATGAAAATAAAAGAGAACTCTAGATAGCTATCGTGCCTCCTGCACGTCTCCGGAAGCTTATTCATCTAAAGAGGTACCTGAAAACCTCAACTCTCAAACTACTTAAAATCAATTGAGTACCCGAGATTTTAAGGGGAAAACATAAACATCGAGTCAGACATAAAGCCTGGTATGAATAATAATCTACCATCTCAAACCATTTAGATTTCTAGTGAGATCACACCGCTTAGCGAAATGGGTTTTCCCCTCACTAGTATCCTAAAACCTTTATAAACAATATACCGTGCTCCTGTATTCACAATGGTTAAAACAATTCAAAATAATATGATGATATGCAAACAAGTAAATCATTTCTGGATTTCCCATCCCCATTCATTCTGACTAACTGTCTCATTTGTAGTTTCTAGAGTCACTATTAACCTATTAGTTTTCATGGGCTTACTAATAACCTGTTTAATGTTTATGGAATCCCTATCCTATTTCATAGTTTTGATGAGATCACTAAGAACCCATTGGCCCCTGCCAATAACATCATTGTTTAATGGGTTCTCCCTTAACCTATTGGTAACTCCAATAACTTCCCTCTTATCCTAGTTTTGATGGGTTGACTAGGAACCTATTGTCATATGTCAATATCTTAATACAGATATAGTTTCATGGATTCACTACAAACCTATTGGCCTCTGCCAATAACTCTTTCTAATCATAGTTTTCATGGGTTTACTATGAACCTATCTCCTTGACAACTTCTTTTATACATAGTTTTCATGGGTTTACTATGAACCTGTCTCCCTGACAACTTCTTTTATACATATTTTAGCATCCTATATTCTGGTCTTCCTGACCTCCTGGATGCAATTCTACTCATTCAGGAGTTAATTTATATTAACTACTGGATCAACCTAGTTGGTTATTCTGCCCCAAATACAGTTATGGGTTCATTACAATGTGAATATATTCAAATACATATATGAAGAAGTAAACATAATAATACCAACCCCCGTGGTTTAATATCCTTGAAATCTATTTATATAAAACTTGGTTAATCCCTTTAACCCACTAATGAAGGAAAATTTCTTCAAAACCCCATTTCAAAACACTTTATTTATGCCATGGTTTTCTTTTTAAAACGAGATTAGGTTATTTGTCTTGAAAACTAAGGCTTTTGAAATCTTAAAACATCACTTTCGAAACCCCTGGATAACCTCGTTCGAAAGCATAGAAAAATTCTTTTCAAAACATTCCATATAAACCTTTCAAATCTCTTTTTATCATCTCTTTCGAAACCAAAATGTACCTTTCAAAAGTATCAAAACATTACTTAATAATCCTTAGAACATAGCTTCGAAACCGAAGAAATTACCCCATTTGAAACCATTGGGTTTTGCTTTAAAAACATCTTTTAGGTAAAAGTCAAAAGTATCTCTTTCGAAACCTTAATCCTTCATATAAAATCTTTTGGATATAGTTTGATGGCATCGGCACCATCCTTTCGAAAGCTTCAAAACTTTTAAGTACAACATTGAAGGTTAGTATCGAAACCCACTTTCGAAGCCATTTCCTTAGAAACCCTTGAACCCTTTCGAAAGCATTTAGGAAATGGCTTAGTACATCTTTAAAACAAAAGCTATCCTTCGAAAGCATTGATGATTTCAATACACTTGAAAGGCAAAAGAATGATAGCAGAACTTCGATAGGAACCACCATTTTCGAAAGCTTTATTTTATAAACAAGGAACTCGTTTGAAAGCCTATACTTAAAAATGAAAGATGACAACCTTCTTCGAAAGCTATTTAGAAAACCCCTTTCGACAGCTTATGTTTCGACTCCTTCAAAAGCTTTAGTAAAACAAAGGCATATGCTTAACATTTTAAAACAAAACAAAGTTATCGGCCCCATCGAAGCATTGCTTTCGACACGATGCCTTCCGCTTTTCTCCAATCCACTTCGTACCAATATCATTAATACCATGTGTATTGGTATCAGCCTAGGTTAGTTTCGACTGGGTTGAAGCAGAAGCATTGGAGTCGAAAGGCACTTCTGAAAGAGGTGGAACCCACTTTTCTAGGTAAATCTGATTTAATGCCAATTAAAGCAAACACTTTCTAACTAACCTGCCTACTTGTAAGCATATGATTGGTTGCCACAACTTTTCAAATTCTTTACAAAAATAACCGCCGCTTAATTTCAGATCTAAACCAAGATTAATTTAACAATAAGCCCTTCCATTATGCAAAACAATTAAATCATTTAGGTCCTCCTTTCAAAATAATTTAGTTCTCATAGTAAATCACTTAGAAAATATCCCCAAAAATCACTGAAATTCACTTTTAACATGTTATCTAACATATCTAAATTTCAGACCCAAATTCTCAATATAATTTCTGAAATAAATTTCTAAACCCAATTAACTATATTTTCCTTTGAAAATTTATGATAATCTTTCCAAAGCTTGGAAAATTATTAAAATTAAAACCCAACTCCAAAATCATGTTTTACATAACATAAATTTTTTCCATGGCATTCAAAGATCATTCACAATCGGTTTTGCCCTAAAACCGTATAAATCCTTATTTAAATATTTTGATTTAAATCAGACATATTCTAATTCAAGCATATCATAATCCAAAACATCATAAAAACGAATTTAATCTTAAATCCGAAAACATATGATCATAGAAAAAAATAGAGATCATATAAATTATTATTCACCTTGATTAGGATAAGGAGATTGGATTGAGATTAATTTCAACTAATCTTGAATCCCTAGCTTTTAATTGAATTCCTCTTTTCTTTCTTTGTTAATGGCTGTCTCCTCTATTAGTTTGCGTCATGATTGTTTTGTGAAAATGAGAAAAATGAACATGAATGGTATAAGGAACGGAAATATATAAGGGTCATGGTAACAAGTGCGGCTAATTCCCAATATGCCTTTTAATTAACTTAGAAACCATTCTTAAGCCCATGTTGAGCACGGCCTTCTTATCATTTATTCAAATCTCAATCCCCTTATCACCCTAGTTATTTACATTATTCTATTTAATTTATCTAATTAAATATTCTGAATAATGTTATTAAAAATTAGGAATGTTACAGGCTCCCCTCCTTAAAGAATTTCATCCTCGAAATTCAGTAAGGACTAAATACTAATCATAGCAATCATCTGTAACCACTCCTAACAACCATACTAGCCTACCTAACTAGCAATTATCGATATAAAGCTAATATAGACATACCCTCAAAACAGATCAGGATAAGTGTCTCTAATCCTGTCTTCTGTCTCCCAAGTACAGTCCTCCTCGTTGTCGCTCCACTGAACTTTCACCAACTTGACTGTCTTGTTCCTTAATATTTTCTCATCTCTCGCAACATCCCGAACTGGTTGCCTAACAAAAGTCAAATTAGGCTCTACTATCAAATCTTTCTACCCTGTCGGAGGAATAGTAGTCTCTGGATCATGCACATACTTGCAAAGATGAGACACACGAAATACATTATGGACACCTGCCATACTGCTCGGTAACTCTACTCTGTATACAAGCTTTCCAATCCTCTCTATAATCTGGAATGGACCAACATATCTTGGTGGTAGTTTCCCTGACTTTTCAAATCGTACCACACCTTTCGTCGGTGATACCTTAATGAAAACCCTATCTTCAACTGAGAATTCTAGGTCTTTATGCCTCTTATCTGCGTAACTCTTCTATCTAGACTAAGCTTCCTTCATCCTTCCTCGGATCAGCTTAATCTTCTTTGACGCCTCTCTAACCAAATCTGGACCTAAAACTAATCCGTCTCCAGTTTCCAACCAACATGTTGGTGATTTGCATGGCCTTCTGTACAAAGCTTCAAAATGCGCCATTCCTATAGTAGTCTGGTAACTATTATTATAGGTAAACTCAACCAAATGTAGGTGATCCTCCCAAGATCCACCAAAGTACAATACACAAGCTCTTAGTAAATCCTCAAGTACCTTATTGACTCTCTCTGTCTCCCATCCGTCTGAGGGTGATATAATGTACTCATTTTGAGTTTAGTGCCTAACACATCCTATAGACTCTTCCATAATTCGCTAGGAAAAACAAAGTATCTATATCGCTGACTATACTACTAGAAACTCCATGAAGTCTAACTATGTTCTTCATGAACAACTTAGCTAAAGCTGGTGCCGTTCTGGTTGACTTAACTGAAATGAAATGGGCACTCTTGGTCAACCTGTCCACTATGACCCATATACTTTCATTTCCTTTATTTGACCTTGGCAACCCGTCTATAAAATACATGGATATCGAATCCCATTTCCAAACTGGAATCTCTAGAGGTTGAAGCAATCCACTCGGCTACTGATGTTCGGCTTTCACTTGTTGACAGTTTGCACACTGCCTAACCCACAAGCCAACATTCCTCTTCATACCTTCCTTATAGAAGCTCCTCTTCATGTCTTGATATATCTTGGTCCCTCCAGGTTGAACCGTAAACTTGGATCGATGACATTCTCCAAGAACTCTTTCCTCCAGTCCTCGACATTCAAAACACATAATTGTCCCTTCTTTCTCAACCATCTCCTCTGGTCAAGACTAAAATCCTTTAGATCATCGATCTCAGTTCCAACCTCAAGCCTTCTAATCCTCTCGGCTAATACTGGACACTCTTTATGCTTAGAAGCTATCCTTTTGATCAATACCGGTTGAAATTCTAAACAGGACAACATGGCAGTATTTTGACTAGAACTAGCAGTCGATCTTAACTGCACATTACAAGTAGTCAAAGCTTCTAAATCCTTTCATTCTGCAAACATAGCTAACAACACATTCTGATGTCTTCTGCTAAGAGCATCTGCTACCTTATTTCCTTTCCCAGGAGCATACTCTATACCAAAATCATAAGCAGCCAAAAACTCCAGCCACCTCTGTTGTCTCATATTCAACTCCTTCTGAGAGAATAAATACCTTAAAGACTTATGATCTGTGTATAGTTCAAATCTCTCCCCAAAGAGATAATGCCTCCAAATCTTCAATGCGAAGATCACAGTAGCCAACTCCAAATCATGAGTAGGGTATCTCACTTCATGCGGTCTAAGCTATCATGAAGCGTAGGCAATCACTTTATCCTTCTACATCAACACAGCTCCCAATCCAGTTCCACATGCATCGGTATACACCACCAACCCTTGGTTGCCGTCTGGAACTACTAACATAGGTGCTTTGGTTAACAAATGCTTTAACTTAAGGAATGCTTCCTCACATTTGTCGGACC
Organism: Allium fistulosum; assembly: GCA_030737815.1. Taxonomy (NCBI): domain Eukaryota; kingdom Viridiplantae; phylum Streptophyta; class Magnoliopsida; order Asparagales; family Amaryllidaceae; genus Allium; species Allium fistulosum. The sequence continues at coordinate 61,225,131 of CM060906.1, read as the reverse complement.
AAAAAAACTTCACCTCCTTCCTGGTTAGCTTAGTCAAAGGCGCTACTCTCCGCGAGAAATCCTTGATGAACTTCCGATAATAGCCAACAAGTCCAAGAAAACTTCTAATCTCAGTCACCATCTCTGGTCTCTTCCAATTATTAACAGCTTCGATCTTATCTGGATCGACTGACAACCCTTTATTTGAAACCACGTAACCAAGAGACTTAACCTCTTTCTTCCAAAAATGACACTTGGAAAATTTCGCCTTCAGCTGATGCTGCCTCAGCGTCTCAAGCACCACTCTAAGATGATCTTCATGCTCTCTTTCATCCTTAGAGTATACTAAAATGTCATCTATAAACACCAACATGAATCTATCCAACTCTCGAAAGAATCAGTTCATCATATCCACGAAGAAAGCAGGTGCATTCGTTAACCCGAGTGACATTACTAACCACTCATACGAACCATACCTAGTTCGTAATGCTGTCAAAGAAATACTGTCCTCTGCCACTGTCAAGACCTGCAAATCCGTACTCCTTGATTAAACACTAATCTCCATTGATTAACTCAAGATGCACGGAAATACAAAGCATGAGGGTTTTAAAAAGAAGAAAAAAAAGTAGAAGAAGAAGAAAGCAGAAAATAAAGAAGAAAAGAAGAACAACAGAACAACATCAGAACAGAAACAATATCAGAATCTCACATATCGGAGCGGAACAATATATAATAGATAATCACTAGTCTTTTATAAACAAAGAACTATATCAGTTTTTACATACATCAATCAGAGTCAATATACAACTCAATACAACAATGGACAATTATATAAACTTGTCCTCATACAGAATACACAGTGGAATAAATAAACAAGTACGTATGTACGTTTCGCCATCCAGATTGCTTCCAAAGCTCCAGAATATCCTGATAACCTAACTCTAGGCTGCCCGTGTGGAAATTGGTGGGCACCCAGAGTTTAGAAGGGAAACAATAAACTCCAAGTTAGTCATGGTGACTGGTGTGAGATCGTAAAACAGTTATTTTTCACAAAGAAAATAAAATTTATCGCAATGCTTTTGGAAAATGAAACTATCATAAGGCCTCCCGCACACATACACAATGCAAACGCAGAATCGGAGGAGATTTCTCCTTATGATAGTCAAAGATGCTTGATACGCAGAATCAAATCATTTTTGATATTATTACTAGTGCATAGTGTAGAAAACATTTTGAAAGTATAATATAAATCTTAGCCATCATAGGCATTTAGCACTTATGCCTACTATAGCTACCATCCAAACAGTGGGGCGCCACCATAAGTGAATGATAGGTTCTACAACTAAAACCGTACAAGTCACGTATTGTTTCTTTGGATTTCCAACAAATGGTCAGGCTAAGGAACTTCCTATGCCACGAAGGAACGCCTCTGGAATGACGTCCCGAGAACCTAACCGGATCTCTGCCAACACAAGGCCGGGTTACCTCTGCAAAAATAGGTAACTACTGACACGCGTATGCCATCCCCCGATCGTAACCGATCTTCCCGAGGATCCTCGATTCGCAACAACCACATAATAAGCAGTATCAACATAGGTTAAATATCTGGGCTCCATACCATGATACCACCTCTATCCAGAAGGAATGACATACACTAAGGGGCGCTACTCCCTAGAACCTTGCCGCATCCTTCCTGTTTTGACCATTTCCGGGGTGTGAGGCTCGACGAAGTCTCGTCCACAAAGCTACGCTTTGTCACAAAGCCATGCTTTGGGTCAAACAAAATGATCACAAAGATAAATGATCAAACAAATGATCCTATCACAAATGATCAAACAATGATCATTTCACAGCAACACTCAGTATGCCACGTTACCAAATTGGGAGTATATCGCTGATAAATTTCAACTACATAACCTCTGAGCTCGTACGTCTCAGAGAAGGGTGTTAAGCTAAGAGAATAAATTCTCCGCCACCAACAGAAATGTATTTGAAAGAAATCAGCTTTATATCTCAATTTGTAACGTCAGACACACAACCATACAAGTCTGTTCCGGGATCGAACAGAACCGAAGGCACTTCTCACGAAGCCCTTGCAAATCCGGATAATTTTCTAATCACGTCCAGACTTCCCGTCACTAAGGGTGATAAAACCTCTAAATCGGAGATCAACCGATGTAGAGTAACTCGATGGTAATTCTTCCGTTTTCAAAAATATCCGGTCTTCAACACCGGTCATCAAGTGCAATTCATAACGATGTATCACATATTCGGAATGGGTTATACGACCCCATGGTCCTTTCCCGGCTAACCCGAATAGTGAGCGCTTATTCAAAAATAAGTGTGGCATTCAAATTCATCCAATTCACAACAAATACCCATTCATGGTAATTATTGATAGTCGGTTATTTAACTATCAATAAAGATGCGCAACATCATCAGATTCCAAATAATTTTTCCAAATTATTTATTTTTCTAAAATATCTTTACCAGATATAAAATATCCACACTTCAAAATAAATCGATATTTATTTTTCTAAACAGTTTCCATTTCTTTTATAAATTCCATAGTGAATTTATATCTTTCAAAATATCTACTGATATACGATTTTCAACCGATTTCAATATTCACTTTCAATTTATCTTTACAAAGATAAATCTCAAAATCGTTTCATTTCATAATGGAAAAGCATTTCCATACTTATTTAATAATAAGTATTTCACAAATCTATTTATTTTCAACATTTGAAATATTCGATATACTTGAATCAATATTAAGTATATATTTCATTCTTTAAGGAAATCATTTGAGTCAAAACGAATGTTACGTAAAACATCGTTACGACGACTCAAAATCACTAGTATAGGGATTCAAATTTTAAGATAGATATATAAATCCCAATACTACATAAAACATTTTCTTTCGAAAATCATTTACTACAACAACAGTGTTATAGTCCACCATTTCCTTATTTCTCGAAAACGTCTATTTCAACAATGAATGTTGAAATCTATGTATTCGATACTTAACACGTTTTAAAACATCTTTTAAAACAATTAACTTCATTTTATAATATCGCTTTCCCAAACATAACCATTTTATTCAATAATATATTCACTGTCCAAAATCGTGAATATAATTCACTTAACTATATTTCAATACTCTCTACACATTTTATTTCAAGGATAATTCGCTATCCAAAATCGCGAATATATTTCCTTTAATAACCTTCTACATTTAATTTATCAAATTCAATTGATTTCGAATATATAAAACAACGTTTATAAATTCTATTTCTATTTTATAACAACTTTGATTTATAAATCTTCTTTATTAACAATTCGATCAATATTCCATTTAAAGGCAAAAATCCAATTTATAAATAAATTTCTTATAAATCTTTTATTCTACAATTTCATTCATTTTATAACTTCACAATTTATAAATCTATAAATTTCATATCTTCACCATTTACAATTCTATAAATTTCATTTTTAACACTTATAAAATTTTATAATTCCAATATTTTAAATTTATAAATATCAACTTTTTAAATCTTTTAAATAAACCGTTTACAAAAATTCAAAAATCTCAGTTCAAACCATTTTATAAATTGCTTAAACTATTTATTTCAAAAATCACCTTACGGTCATAATTCACAAAAATCTTAACTTTTATAACTTTAAAATTTTAAACGTTTATTTATTTAAAATAAATCAATTCAACAATTCAATAAAACGTCTACTTTCAAAAATCACTTTAAAATCCTTTTAAAGTAAAAGTCGTTATTTTTAAACTTCAAGACTGAATCCGATGATGCAACAGCACCAATTAGTCAATCATGACAACAAACATCACATATCAATATGATAATAGAATATACATCAATATCTGTAAATAAATAAATACTGGTGAGGAATCCAGTTGGATCCCTCCAACCTGTTTCCCTGCATCCACAAATGTTAGCACAATACCCATTCCACTTCGAGGTGGAATATCGCGGTATATAGGATTTTATAAAAATATCATCCGCTTACTAACGGCGCAATAGGGTCTCATCCGCTATACGAGGCGGGAAATCAATCAATCCAATATATACATATGCCAATATGTATATATTGCTATATATATAGATATATCCTACTATATCTAATATCACAAATCCAAACAGTCAATTATCAATCAATAACTGTAAAATCCAATTTCATTTGAGTGAGAAAAATCTCACCTTTGCTTTTATTTTGCAATCCATTTCCATTCCAGTTTATTTCTCCATTTCAGACCTTGTATAAATATTTTATACAATTCATCAATATTTGAATTAATCGATCAATTAATTACCATTTATTAATTTAATTTAACTAACAATTATTTTAACTGATAATTTAATTTCAAATCAAATTTCCTATGATAATAATTTTAGTTAGAAAATGATTTAATCTTAACTAATGATTAAATTCTTAATGAATAATTATATTTCAAACCAATTTTCTTTAATAATCCTTTACTGGCCAAAATAATTTTAAACAAATATATTACTTTAAAATTAAACTAGTAAATTAAAAGATGTATATTTATTTTTATTTTTATTCTTTTTAATTTAAAATTAGAATAGATATATATATATATATGTATACATTTTAAAACAAAACAGTAAGTTCCAGTATATATATAATTTTCCAGAAACCTTAACTATATGCATATATTTACTTTACTGTAAATAAATTTCCTATTATATATATATATATATGTATATATACTAAATTCAATTAAAATAGCTAATACCTTCTTTACAGTTCCCATTTCAAAACCACAGATTAATATTTGTTTGAATAAATTTTAAATTAACAGTTATACCTCGTCGACACCCATAGAGGAGCCACTAACACCACCGTGATCGCCACTTCATCCCAAGGATGCCGCCGCCTGCGCTAGCGAGCTGCTCGACGCCACTGCGACCCCTCATTTAACCAAGCATCGCCCCTGCTCCTTTCAAATCGACCGCGAGACCACCACAGTCACAAAATCGTCGAGCCTCCTCCCCTTGAACGCGTCCTCTAGCCCAGTATCGCGAAACCCATAAATTCGATTCGCCGAGTACGTTGCCTGCCCTCGCGAAGCACAAGTCGCCCAACTCCTTGGCCTCGACATCCCATGGCACCGCTTACGACGAGCAACCAAACCCTAACGCTGTCTGCTTGCATCGCCATCCCCTTCACTAACGAGCCCACGCGAATCCCTAAATCCCACTGTTATCAATCGCGATTTAAGATTTCCTCCTATTTTCTTCGAACGAATTGGAACGAGAAGAAATACGAACGGCTCTCGTATATATGAACCGAAGAAAGTGGAAAGGAGAAAGAGTTTCGATGTTTAACTGATTCAAACTTTCGCTCGTTTTTTTTCTTTTAAATGAATATTTGAACGAGAAGAAACTTTTGATCGTGCTATTTTAAAAGGAGCAGCAGGGGACAATGATCTGAAATGAACGTGTTTGCGTGATTTTAGGCATGATTCAAGCGCGTGATTAAAGGAGGAGAACATGCTGCTGTTGACCAGTTTAAAAATTTAAATATGAATTGAAAAAGATTCAACGCGTTTTTGTGTCGTACGTTCACATATCAACTCCGATAAATACGAAATTTTAAATCCGGTAATAATTCAATATTACGGACCCAATGGAACTGGTTTTGTCGAATTCCGAGACTGCGCCTCGTACGGCTATTTTTAAATATCGATTCGAACGATTAAATTTTCAAAATTGAACAAATCGTTTTCAAACTCAATTCTGAAGCTTCTGTTATCTTCAGTAATATCAACACGAATTTTAAAAGCTTTTGAAATATTTTTCTTCAGCTAAATATTGAAGATTCAAATTTTTATTCAACTTACAATAGATTAATTTTTATAATTAAATCGCCAATTTCAAAGTTATATTGGGGATTCAAATTAAATTATCGTTCAAATATTTAAAATTAATTAAATATTTTCAATTTAATTTGTTCAAAATTCTGGGTCGTTACAAACTTCCATCCTTAAAAGAATTTCGTCCCGAAATTGCAAGTTAGGAAAAAATGGTCCTTAACTCGTCTACTATCTTTCACAATTCAATAGTTTTATCAAATTCTCAAAACAAATCTTTCTACTAAAGATTCGTTATTACTTCAACTAAATTTCCAACTTCAATTATAAGTTCAAAACAACCTTGTTTACTTCAAAATTTAAATTTAAATTTAAATTCAAATTCTAAACTTTCAAAATTTTCTCAAAACTTTCTAACGCCCTAAATTTTCGAAAAATTTCGCCAGCATCTCCTTTGCGCGGCTAACACGGTACGACTACAAAACGTCCTTACGGACTCTCAGATTTCAAAAAGAAAAGAAAAAGCCAAGCGGCTAGACAAGAAATCATCAAATCTCATATTGAAATTCAAATACTTACCTTTTGTCGAGCAATTCAAATTTATCTTTGAAATCAAAAATTCCCAATTCCTTTATACACCTGTATATCATACTAGCAGTAATATCTAGTTACATATTCAAACCATTTTGCAATTTCAATTACAAAATTTTCAACATATACTTCTTATACATTTTTACTTCACTATTGAAGTTATATATCTATTTTCATTCAATTTTACATTCCAAATTCCATTTGAATTCAATTTCAATCTAATTTGGATTCAGTTTCAATTCCAGATTCATTCTTTTGTTCGTTCCCAAAATTTATTTTCAATTCACTATTTTGGTTTTTAACTACTCACATTAAACTGGATTTCCAATTGGAATTCAATTTACCTTTCATTTATAATTATTGAATTTAATTCGTTTCAACCCTTATTCATATGGTCAATTTTCAATTAGCTTCACTTACTAATTTTTTCAGTTTAATACTTCACTTCGTTTTCCACAAATCAAATTCAATTCCAGTTCTATTTACTTTCAAATTAAAAATGAATTTTAACATTCAATTTCATTTTCTTGCACTTGCAATTGCAAATTTATTTTTTCATTCACTAATTCATTCATTTTCAATTTGAATCTCATTTCTATCAAATTTCAAATAATTATAAGTCTTCGACTTATTTACATCTTGATTTATAAAATCATTTATACATTCATATTACTAATTCCATTCCATTAATGAATTTTAATTTCAATTATCTTCTTGGAATTCTATTTTCATTTATAAATCACATTACAATTCATATTCTTAAATTTCATTTGTATACAAATTTATTTCCTTATACTTCAATTCACATTTATAGATTTTATTTGTTAATGAACTTTAATTTCAATCACATTTACAATTTTACGTCAACAATTTCTATTTGTATATGAATTCATTTCCTTATCTTTCAATTTACATTTATAAATTTCATTTGTTAAATGAATTTATCTCCAAATCTTTGGTTATTATTCTATTTCTTATTCAATTTCAATATAACAATGATAATATTTCAATGTTATTACTTCCTAACAACCAAACATCCATTTATTATAATATTTCATAGAAAATCATTTCTTTTCTATACAAAAATAGTTTTGGGCAAAATTATCTCATTTAGCCGTTTTAAAATCAATACTGTGTCGGTTTATCTTGTTTAGAGTTTAGAAACCCCTATCGATTCCAATTAGCTAGACTGCACCGACCAGAATCTATAAACAATCAACCGATAAGTCAACACAATACAAAACAAATTTCATATTCAATAACAAATACGCGCTCATATCTATTATTACACTCAACTCATTCTAGAGTACTACTGACTCTATCTCTAATGAGTAACACCCAACAGAGCAGGGTTGTCGCTTAACCATATGCTCTGATACCAACTGTCAAGACCCGCAAATCCGTACTCCTTGATTAAACACTAATCTCCATTGATTAACTCAAGATGCACGGAAATACGAAGCATGAGGGTTTTAAAAAGAAGAAAAAAAAAGTAGAAGAAGAAGAAAGAAGAAAAAAAAGAAGAAAAGAAGAACAACAGAATAACATCAGAACAGAAACAATATCAGAATCTCACATATCGCAGCGGAACAATATATAATAGATAATCACTAGTCTTTTATAAACAATGAACTATATCAGTTTTTACATACATCAATCAGAGTCAATATACAACTCAATACAACAATGGACAGTTATATAAACTTGTCCTCATACAGAATACACAGCGGAATAAATAAACAAGTACGTATGTACGTTTCGCCATCCAGATTGCTTCCAAAGCTCCAGAATATCCTGATAACCTAACTCTAGGCTGCTCGTGTGGAAATTGGTGGGCACCCAGAGTTTAGAAGGGAAACAATAAACTCCGAGTCAGTCATGGTGACTGGTGTGAGATCGTAAAACAGTTATTTTTTACAAAGAAAATAAAATTTATTCGCAATGCTTTTGGAAAATGAAACTATCATAAGGCCTCCCGCACACACACATAATGCAAACGCAGAATCGGAGGAGATTTCTCCTTATGATAGTCAAAGATGCTTGTTACGCAGAATCAAATCATTTTTGATATTATTACTAGTGCATAGTGTAGAAAACATTTCGAAAGTATAATATAAATCTTAGCCAGCATAGGCATTTCGCACTTATGCCTACTATAGCTACCATCCAAACAGTGGGGCGCCACCATAAGTGAATGATATGTTCTACAACTAAAACCGTACAAGTCACGTATTGTTTCTTTGGATTTCCAACAAATGGTCAGGCTAAGGAACTTCCTATGCCATGAAGGAACGCCTCTGGAATGACGTCCCGAGAACCTAACCGGATCTCTGCCAACACAAGGCCGGGTTACCTCTGCAAAAATAGGTAACTACTGACACACGTATGCCATCCCCCGATCGTAACCGATCTTCCCGAGGATCCTCGATTCGCAACAACCACATAATAAGCAGTATCAACATAGGTTAAATATCTGGGCTCCATACCATGATACCACCTCTATCCAGAAGGAATGACATACACTAAGGGGCGCTACTCCCTAGAACCTTGCCGCATCCTTCCTGTTTTGACCATTTCCGGGGTGTGAGGCTCGACGAAGTCTCGTCCACAAAGCTACGCTTTGTCACAAAGCCATGCTTCGGGTCAAACAAAATGATCACAGAATTGATCACAAAGATAAATGATCAAACAAATGATCCTATCACAAATGATCAAACAATGATCATTTCACAGCAACACTCAGTATGCCACGTTACCAAATTGGGAGTATATCGCTGATAAATTTCAACTACATAACCTCTGAGCTCGTACGTCTCAGAGAAGGGTGTTAAGCTAAGAGAATAAATTCTCCGCCACCAACAGAAATGTATTTGAAAGAAATCAGCTTTATATCTCAATTTGTAACGTCAGACACACAACCATACAAGTCTGTTCCGGTATCGAACAGAACCGAAGGCACTTCTCACGAAGCCCTTGCAAATACGGATAATTTTCTAATCACGTCCAGACTTCCCGTCACTAAGGGTGATAAAACCTCTAAATCGGAGATCAGCCGATGTAGAGTAACTCGACGGTAATTCTTCCGTTTTCAAAAATATCCGGTCTTCAACACCGGTCATCAAGTGCAATTCATAACGACGTATCACATATTTGGAATAGGTTATACGACCCCATGGTCCTTTCCCGGCTAACCCGAATAGTGAGCGCTTATTCAAAAATAAGTGTGGCATTCAAATTCATCCAATTCACAACAAATACCCATTCAAGGTAATTATTGATAGTCGGTTATTTAACTATCAATAAAGATGCGCAACATCATCAGATTCCAAATAATTTTTCCAAATTATTTATTTTTCCAAAATATCTTTACCAGATATAAAATATCCACACTTCAAAATAAATCGATATTTATTTTTCTAAACACTTTCCATTTCTTTTATAAATTCCATAGTGAATTTATATCTTTCAAAATATCTACTGATATACGATTTTCAACCGATTTCAATATTCACTTTCAATTTATCTTTACAAAGATAAATCTCAAAAACGTTTCATTTCATAATGGAAAAGCATTTCCATACTTATTTAATAATAAGTATTTCACAAATCTATTTATTTTCAACATTTGAAAATATTCGATATACTTGAATCAATATTAAGTATATATTTTATTCTTTAAGGAAATCATTTGAGTCAAAACGAATGTTACGTAAAACATCGTTACGACGACTCAAAATCACTAGTATAGGGATTCAAATTTTAAGATAGATATATAAATCCCAATACTACATAAAACATTTTCTTTCGAAAATCATTTACTACAACAACAGTGTTATAGTCCACCATTTCCTTATTTCTCGAAAACGTCTATTTCAACAATGAATGTTGAAATCTATGTATTCGATACTTAACACGTTTTAAAACATCTTTTAAAACAATTAACTTCATTTTATAATATCGCTTTCCCAAACATAACCATTTTATTCAATAATATATTCACTGTCCAAAATCGTGAATATAATTCACTTAACTATATTTCAATACTCTCTACACATTTTATTTCAAGGATAATTCGCTATCCAAAATCGCGAATATATTTCCTTTAATAACCTTCTACATTTAATTTATCAAATTCAATTGATTTCGAATATATAAAACAACGTTTATAAATTCTATTTCTATTTTATAACAACTTTGATTTATAAATCTTCTTTATTAACAATTCGATCAATATTCCATTTAAAGGCAAAAATCCAATTTATAAATAAATTTCTTATAAATCTTTTATTCTACAATTTCATTCATTTTATAACTTCACAATTTATAAATCTATAAATTTCATATCTTCACCATTTACAATTCTATAAATTTCATTTTTAACACTTATAAAATTTTATAATTCCAATATTTTAAATTTATAAATATCAACTTTTTAAATCTTTTAAATAAACCGTTTACAAAAATTCAAAAATCTCAGTTCAAACCATTTTATAAATTGCTTAAACTATTTATTTCAAAAATCACCTTACGGTCATAATTCACAAAAATCTTAACTTTTATAACTTTAAAATTTTAAACGTTTATTTATTTAAAATAAATCAATTCAACAATTCAATAAAACGTCTACTTTCAAAAATCACTTTAAAATCCTTTTAAAGTAAAAGTCGTTATTTTTAAACTTCAAGACTGAATCCGATGATGCAACAGCACCAATTAGTCAATCATGACAACAAACATCACATATCAATATGATAATAGAATATACATCAATATCTGTAAATAAATAAATACTGGTGAGGAATCCAGTTGGATCCCTCCAACCTGTTTCCCTGCATCCACAAATGTTAGCACAATACCCATTCCACTTCGAGGTGGAATATCGCGGTATATAGGATTTTATAAAAATATCATCCGCTTACTAACGGCGCAATAGGGTCTCATCCGCTATACGAGGCGGGAAATCAATCAATCCAATATATACATATGCCAATATGTATATATTGCTATATATATAGATATATCCTACTATATCTAATATCACAAATCCAAACAGTCAATTATCAATCAATAACTGTAAAATCCAATTTCATTTGAGTGAGAAAAATCTCACCTTTGCTTTTATTTTGCAATCCATTTCCATTCCAGTTTATTTCTCCATTTCAGACCTTGTATAAATATTTTATACAATTCATCAATATTTGAATTAATCGATCAATTAATTACCATTTATTAATTTAATTTAACTAACAATTATTTTAACTGATAATTTAATTTCAAATCAAATTTCCTATGATAATAATTTTAGTTAGAAAATGATTTAATCTTAACTAATGATTAAATTCTTAATGAATAATTATATTTCAAACCAATTTTCTTTAATAATCCTTTACTGGCCAAAATAATTTTAAACAAATATATTACTTTAAAATTAAACTAGTAAATTAAAAGATGTATATTTATTTTTATTTTTATTCTTTTTAATTTAAAATTAGAATAGATATGTATATATGTATACATTTTAAAACAAAACAGTAAGTTCCAGTATATATATAATTTTCCAGAAACCTTAACTATATGCATATATTTACTTTACTGTAAATAAATTTCCTATTATATATATATATCTGTATATATACTAATTCAATTAAAATAGCTAATACCTTCTTTACAGTTCCCATTTCAAAACCACAGATTAATATTTGTTTGAATAAATTTTAAATTAACAGTTATACCTCGTCGACACCCATAGAGGAGCCACTAACACCACCGTGATTGCCACTTCATCCCAAGGATGCCGCCGCTTGTGCTAGCGAGCTGCTCGACGCCACTACGACCCCTCATTTAACCAAGCATCGCCCCTGCTCCTTTCAAATCGACCGCGAGACCACCACAGTCACAAAATCGTCGAGCCTCCTCCCCTTGAACGCGTCCTCTAGCCCAGTATCGCGAAACCCATAACTTCGATTCGCCAAGTACGTTGCCTGCCCTCGCGAAGCACAAGTCGCCCAACTCCTTGGCCTCGACATCCCATGGCGCCGCTTACGACGAGCAACCAAACCCTAACGCTGTCTGCTTGCATCGCCATCCCCTTCACTGACGAGCCCACGCGAATCCCTAAATCCCACTGTTATCCATCGCGATTTAAGATTTCCCCCTATTTTCTTCGAACGAATTGGAACGAGAAGAAATATGAACGGCTCTCATATATATGAACCGAAGAAAGTGGAAAGGAGAAAGAGTTTCGATGTTTAACTGATTCGAACTTTCGTTCGTTTTTTTCTTCTTTTGAATGAATATTTGAACGAGAAGAAACTTTTGATCGTGCTATTTTAAAAGGAGCAGCAGGGGACAATGATCTGAAATGAACGTGTTTGCGTGATTTTAGGCATGATTCAAGCACGTGATTAAAGGAGGAGAACATGCTGCTGTTGACCGGTTTAAAAATTTAAATTTGAATTGAAAAAGATTCAACGCGTTTATGTGTCGTACGTTCACATATCAACTCCGATAAATACGAAATTTTAAATCCGGTAATAATTCAATATTACGGACCCAATGGAACTGGTTTTGTCGAATTTCGAGACTGCGCCTTGGACGGCTATTTTTAAATATCGATTCGAACGATTAAATTTTCAAAATTGAACAAATCGTTTTCAAACTCAATTCTGAAGCTTCTGTTATCTTCAGTAATATCAACACGAATTTTAAAAGCTTTTGAAATATTTTTCTTCAGCTAAATATTGAAGATTCAAATTTTTATTCAACTTACAATAGATTAAATTTTTTAATTAAATTGCCAATTTCAAAGTTATATTGGGGATTCAAATTAAATTATCGTTCAAATATTTAAAATTAATTAAATATTTTCAATTTAATTTTTTCAAAATTCTGGGTCGTTATAGCCACTCTTAACTGATGGAAACCTGTCGCCAAATCCAACTGGGAAAACACTTTGGCTCCACACAACTGATCAAATAAATCATCAATTCTTGGAAAATGATACTTATTCTTGATCGTCCTCCCTTAAACTTACGATAGTCGATACACATCCTCAACGACCCATTGGTTTCTTCACGAATATCACGGAAGCTCCCCAAGGCAATTGCCTGGTGTAATAAAATTCCTTCCTTCTAGATCCACTAGCCGCACCTTCCATTCTTTCATTTCGGTCGATGTCATCCTGCTAGGTGGTCTACTTACAGGTCCAGCTCCTGGAACAAGCTCTATTCAAAACTCAACAACTTGTTTCGGTGGTAGTCCTATGACCAGCTCAAAGACATCTACAAACGCTCTTGCTACTCGAACCTGACTTAGATCTTTTCCCACTTCCATTGCACTTAACAAAGCATAACTACTCTGGTCAGAATTCTCCACTGAGAATATAATTCAATTATGACTATCAGGGTGTCTTAGTGATCCTGGCAAAATATTCTAGCTTCATACATACTCAACTAATCCATACCCAAAATGATTACGAAATCTATGAAATCGAAAACATTCAAACTGCATGCAAACTTATGACCAAACAAGTCAAGTTCTAACTGGTCACATCTCATCCTCAGAGTTTCATACCCTCATATTGGATTTGCAACGCTTAAGGAAGTAACAAGGTATGTGGGTTCTAAGCATAACCTATCAACCAAACACTGGGATATAAATGAATGTGATGCACCGGTATCAAATAGTATCATAACTGGTGTACTCTGAATCTAAAACGTACCTTCCATCACAGTCCTCCCCTTTTCAGCTGCAGTTGGCTTAGCAGATGACGATCCAACAGAAAAAACCTTTCCCTTGTCCGCCTTGACTGGCTATGAACAGTGATTCTTATAATGCCCAACTTGGTCACAGTTGAAGCACCTACCATTCTTCTTATTTACGGCCTTCTTCCCCTTTCCTGACCGGCACTCATGAGCATAATGACCTTTCTTGTCACACTTGAAGCAAACTAAATCAGCCTTTGCCTTCTTGGCAGCATCTCCCTTCCGGGATCCCTTTTTTTAAAGAACTTTCTCTTCTTTCCCTAAGAACTCTGGGTTTCAACTGGCTTCTCTCTGGCACAAACAACATGCATCCCTTCATGGCGAATTGCCATCTCCACCACTACATTACTAGGATCATGAAGATGTGGCAGGGTCACCCTAGCAATCTTGGGCCTCAATCCCCTAATGAACCTCTCATTTCTCCTGATGATGTTTCATTATTCACTATCTATATTCCATTATGATCAATTGATATTTTTCCTATTAATGAAAACAAAAATGGGAGAGAGAAGATTTGGTGTTATTTGTGAATCCATTGTTAATATTTAAAGAAATATTATTAGGTTGATATTTTATTCACAAATACATATGCCATATATGTAGGGGAGCTATCATGTTATAAATATTAAGACATTGAGCTATGATTTTTTTATGATATCGAGTGTGTGGTAACCTCCCTACACGTTTGGTACTCGATATATTTATATACTGCGTTGTAGTGATACCCGGCTAATGTAGAAGAATAGTCAAGTGGTAGAGTAATAAAACTCTAATAGATAACCTATCATATATTTCATGTGCAAGGATAAAATATAATAATCAACATAGATATAAAACATGTAAGACAATATATAACTGAAATAAACCACAGAATCAGAGTAAAGTAGGTCCATCACAGTTATACAACACATACTATAGTTTATACATCAATAATAAACTCCAATAAACTATCTAAGGATAAACGTATAACATTGATAAAAGCTTCGCAGTGTTATACAGTGGAATAAGCAAACAGACTCGGATAAAAAATATATAATACTGACAGCCTCCTATTCATCCTCTAAACCGCTCCATGTACTGATACCTGACCTGTTATCGAGTCTACTCATTTAAGAGTACCAGAGATAATAATAAGCACAACATAAAACCTCGAGTCGGAAAACAGTCTTGTGTGAGCAATAAATAATCTCAAGATACTATAAAAGCCGGTATAATTTAAGAAACACCAGGTATGAGGAGTTATACCTTCCCTGTCCCTGCATCTACCAATTTAGCACATGAAATACTATATGTTATACTATCATCATATGTTGGTACTATGCTAAATCCAATGTGGATGTCAGGGTATCTATCTCATAAATACCTACATAACTAGACATCCATCCCAGTCACACAACAATCAACGCAAACACAACGAGCATAGAATGTAATGACCCGTAATTTTGGTCTTCAAATTTGCATATTTAATTTATCTAAATATTCAGATTTGAATTTAAATTATAATAAAATATATATTTCGAATTTAGACCTGATTTTTTTGACGTATTTTTAATTTATTTTATAGAATTTTTTCCATAATTTTTAATTTGGAAAATAAATAAATTTTCGTTTGACGTATTTTAGGGCAAACGTGGGCATTTTTGACACTTCACAAAATAAGTTACCCGATCTATTTTATTACTGATTTGTAATCGTGACACATTATCATGCACGATCGTATTTTTATTTATGTCATTCGCGATCCATACACGAACGTGATATTGTATAACAGTGTATAGAAATCTTTTCTATTTTCAAAACAAAAATCTCATTAAATCAGCCAAATATTCTTGCACATGTTCTATGTCCTTTCCCCGACATTTTGGTTGCTTGCATTTAATTCTTGAGCTTTGGTTCTTAGCTATTAAGTGAAATTTGCATTGTATACCCATACATGCACATCCTTATACACATAAGTACAAGAACCAACCACACCTTTGTCTTCAACACAGTACATAATCTCTGAACTAGCCTCCACCTTGTTCGATTGTCTGTACTTGAGTATACATATGCGCATATATATATATTTATATATATAGTTACAAATACACGCACATGAGAGATTGGGATTCTTTTCTTTACCAGACATTTCCTTCTTCATTTTTGGTTAACAGAGAAGGATAAAACTCTAACTTCCTCACTCAAAAATCCATATCTCATCAACCATCCAAATTTAGAACAGTCAGTCAACACGACAGCTATTCGTATTCATGTCTAGTTTTTTTTTAAATTGACCGCATTCAATTTGGTTAAGAATCGAATGAGATATCCTCAAAAATCAGTAAGAGGTCAAAAATGAACATAAAATTCAAAAAAATTAATTCTTCCAATCTAGAGTGAATTACAAGGCGCCGCTAGTGTCATTAGGATCGTATGGAAGAGGGGGATTTTTGGTGAAGTTTCGGCAAGATTCCATGTCAACGTTTGACGATGCTTATAAACTAGGGTTCGATTTTTCTATGGTTTTGGTCGTCGATTGAAGATGTGGAGGGTACAGAGTTGTTCGTCGAGGCGAGGCGCAGATGGAGCTCGGTCCAAATTTTGGGGGCGTGACATTGGTGAAGGCGAGAGCAGGTTCTGGTGGGTCGGAGTTTGATTTGGGTGCCAGTTGATGGTGGTGAAGCCATCGTTTGGTCGAGCTCGAGGGAAGAATCATGCCGGTGGTCTCGATTCGATGGATAGGTGGTTGGAAGCTCGGTGCACGTGCACGGCGGAGATGTGCACACTGAACCCCTCTGTTCGAACTGCAAATCGATGGGAAGAGGAAGAAAGCACTGTAACATGCGGGTGCGGGTTGGATAGCTTATTAGGCCGATTGTTTAAGGGTGAGAAACCTTTTAAATTAATGTTTAATAAATTTAAAAATGTGTGTTAGCTTCTAAATCATATATCAAGCTCATTCGTGATCCGTTTTGCTCACGAATTTTTGTGTTGGACTCGTATTAATAAGTAGAATATTTTAGTATAATTCGTTGGTAGGTTTGAGGTGTCTAAAAATTATGACATATGGAAGCAGATTGAATTTAAATTACGTTATTTCTGTGAATAACGTCTTTTAAATTTATATACATTAATTAGTGATGTTTATTTGGCCAAATAAAATACTTTTGAGTTAATTTTGATTGAATATGGTTATTGGACATTTGTTTAGTGGAATAAAACATCGTTCCACTAATTAATTTTATTGGACACCTATTTAGCAAAATAAATTACCGTTCCGCTATTATTAACTGGATATGTTAAATTTGGAAAATTATTTAGCAGAAATAATTCTCGTTCTGCTATTATCTTAGTGTGGAAACTTAATTACATTCCAATTGACTAGTATTGGATAGGTGTTGTATTAACAATAAATTCTTAATTGTGAGTTTAATTTACATATGTGATGTTATGTGAATACTTGGATTATAACTTGGATAGTTATTGAAATTAATTGTGACTTGATTAAGTACCATTGGAGTTACTAAGCCTCTTTCCAAATTTGGAAGTTGATTTTTTTAAATCAAATTTATTTTAAGGATAGTTATTATTTATTAATGACATTTTAAAGATAATTAATAATTATTTAATAATGGTTTAAAGTTAATTATTTTATGATTCTTAAAAATGATTTAATAGTATTTAATTTTTGTGCAAAGTTATTTAATTATTTAAAATGTTTAAATTATACTTTAACTATTTATTTAAGGTTATTTTGTAGTAATTGGACCTAAAAGTTAATTAGTATTTAATAGTTAATTAGTATTAAAATATTATTATTTCAAAGATAAATTGTTCAAATATTAATATTGTTTTAAAAATAATATATTATATTAATATTGTTTGAAGTAAATTAATTTAAAATATTTAAAGTTATTTTTAAAATATTAAAAGTTTATTTTACTATAATTAAATAATGTTTTTGTTCTAAAGAATTGGTTTTAAATGAAAGGATTTAAAAGAGGAAAGTTTTACAAATAGTTTGAGATTTATAAAAGAGTATTTTCTAATTAAACTGGGAAGCTTATAAAGAAACTTTATAAATAAATTTGAAGATATTTATGAAGTAAAAAGATATTTGGAAAGAAGCGGTTGATTTTCATAGCGTAATTCGAAGGGTGGAGTGCCTACAGTTTGTTATGTTTTCGCTGGGATAACGACGTAACCATTGCGCAAACTACAATCTATGATTGATTTCATGGCGTAATTCGAGAGGCGGAGATTGCCTGTAGTTAAGTTTGGATTTCTTTTAGAGACGTAACCATTGAGTTGCGATCCATGATCGATACCGAATGGTACTTTCCATATCTATTTTAGAATGTTTTCAACTAATTTGGAAAGGAATGGTTTGTGAATATACTTATTCTGGTGAGATAAGTATATGACTGTTTTTGATAAAGATATTCAAGTTACCAAAAATAAATTAAACGAGGCTTAGAGATTTCAGTGGGAAATGAAATTTTTGGTTGAATGTTTGTTTATTTGATAGTTAAATAACCAACAATCAAATCTTGGCCTAAATATGTAATCCTTCTTTATTTTGGTGGTAGGGAAATGATTCCCTACTTATAACACCGAAGGATTTTAACTCTGGAAATATCTAGGAGAAACACGGAAATTATACGGTACAATTACCTTCGGGGGTGCTATACTGTTCGTATAAACTCGTTTTGTTCTTCTAGGACAAATGATAAGGAGATCCATCCACTTAAACAGTTAGGGGGTGATTCCTACTCTTATGTATTGTTTGATTATTTCCTAAAGAACCGGTATTCAGCATTTCGAAAATCGGCGTTTCGTTTTGTGGAGCACCAGGGAAACGGAAGAGTGTACTCGTAAGAGATGACTCGAACCCATAACCACTCCGGAAACCATATACGGTTCTAAGGAGGAGGTTCGTGATATTTTGAGATGTTAAGATCCATGTGTGATTCCGAGACCCGTTGGGGTATGGGAATCCGTGTGTGATTCCAATATCTAATTAAGATGTGGGAATCTATGTGTGATTTCGAGACCCGATGGGGTATTGAAACCCATATGGGATTCCATGATCTATTTGGTGGCGGTGCATAAGTTGGAATGCTGGACGTAGCCTCATCAGCGGGAATGACTAAAACTAGAGATAGGAGGCATAGCCAGTAGGGTTGGCAAACCCATAGGGTGTAGTCGGCTCCACCTAGACGTTACCTACAATTGTTATGCATGCATGGGGCGATGCACTCTGTCTTAGTGAGACCAGCTGTGTTTTTCCTATGGTATATCACTAGGGATGTATGCTGCTTTGGAAGGATATCTCTTCTCCTTGTGCAGGAAGACCGTTCCTCGAAGTACTATGGGCACCTCCATGGAAATCCTATACAATTAGCGAACGAGCCTTGTCAGTTTTTGGTTATATACCGGGTATTGCTGAGATGTGCACGCATAAGCATCACAACTACTTGATTATTATTATTTTCACCCTTAGACATTATTATAATATCACTAGATTTTCTGATATAAAGGTTTTGGTTATCATAAGGCAAAAACCCGTCCGTATTGATGTGCGGTGTGGTCTTGTGAGATACCTTTGTTTGAAAAGTTATTTAAACTTTAAGAATCCATTTAATTGTGTTTCTCACGCTGGTTTTTCCAGACTGACCCGGACGTTGTTTTCCTATAATGCTCGGGGTCAGACCGAGCATATTTCTAGGTTTACTTGGATATTTGAAGCTTTAGAAGATGAGCTGAAGGCCCAGAGACGTATACACGTAAATGGTTATATTTCTGTTCCATACATTTTTGTATATTATTCAGCAATTGTAAGGATAGGTTGTTATAACTGTCCGGCTGAGATATGTTAGTATACTCTGATTGATGTCTGTACATACATATATTACAATTTTGTTTTTGTGTAAAGACTTGTTATATATTATAGATTATTCGTTCTGAAGTGAGATTCTATGTTGCTTAATTTCTTCTTTCTTTTCTCTAACTATCCACCTTTCCATTCAATTCGGGTTGGACATGTGTGGTTCATTGCCAGCTTAAACTGTACGGAAAAGTGGGTCGTTACAGTTGGTATCAGAGCTAGGTTGAGCGGACACTTAGGCTTTTGTGAGGTTTACTCATTTGAGATAGGGTGAGCGAGACCCTAGGATAAGTTTGAGAGGGTGTATATATATAAGAGCATGTATTTTTTAGTGATATAAAAATGTTTTATATTGTGTTGTTTGATCTGTTGAGTGGATTAAGAATTCTGGTCGATGCGTTTGACCAACGTTATCGATAGGGATTTCCTAAACCCTCGAACAAGATCAATTGACCCAATATTGATTTAAAATTTGGGTAAATGAAATAATCTTTCCCAAAATTATATTTTATATATAAAAGAAGAAATTTTTCAAAAATTTAATATAGTCATTCTTAGTTATGCTTGGTTGATAGGAAATGATAGTATTCCATCATTATCATCTAGGATTTGATAAGTCATGCTCGCCCATTTCTAAGCATTGACCACTATCCATTAATCTATCTAGAATCTTCCTTTTTGATATCTGGATTGGGTAGATAAGAATTTTAGGAACATTGAAACGAATACCTTGTGAATTAAGTTTCACAATTTGAATATAAGACATTCGTTGATAATGTTGAAATGGAAATTGATTTCTAAAGGTTGTTTATTAAACATAAAATTTAAATATTTTGTAATGAATATTTAGAAATGATTTTATAGAAAGGATTGATTTGATAAAATTGAGTTTTAATACATGTTTATTTAAAAAGAATTTGGAATATCTTGAAAAATATTTGGAAATGATTGGATATATAAGTTGGTTGATTTAAATTGGGGTTTAATGAAAAGAAGTTGAATAAAAGAAAACTTAATTATTTCCAAAATAAATACCCCAAGAATGATTTATATAAGGAAGCTAGAATATTTTTAGCAATGAATATTTGAGAAATGGTTTCCTTTAAAAAGAAGATATTTTATAAATTTGACTTATACAAATATGTTTTATAAATAAAGGAGTTCGAGAGTTTAAAACCCAGTGATTTTGGAAAAATGGGTTTCATAGTTGCAGGTTAATAATAGTAATTGAAAATGTTCTTGGGATAAAATAAATTTTGATTTGATTCCAACAAGTATGGTTTGATTTACTATAAAGTAAATGTATATTATTATTTCAAATAATTTTGGAGGAAAGAAATAATAATTTTGATGGTTTTAGAAAATAAATGCTTGTGGAAATGATAAAATAGTTTACTTAAAACCATTTTCAAGTAGTAAATACTTTTGGAAGATAAGACTATAAAGAAAAATGCGTATTTCTTTAGATTGGTTTGGGGAATGAGTTTTGATTTGTTTTGTGATGATCAGAATAATCTTCTAAGTAACGATCAGATGTTTGCTTAGGAGAACGGTATTGTGCACTTAGTAAATTATTCTCTTTGTAATTGTACGGTCAGGACGAGTTCGAATCCAAGCGAATCCAAAGCAAATGGGAATTGGATATTTTGTTGAAATAGTTCGTTGGAATATATTTATGATATTGTTTCTAAATGGGTTTGAAAGAAAGAAGTAGTGTTAAGTTAACTAGTTCGAGTGGCTCGAAGATAACAAAAAATGGGTAAGAGATACGTTCGGATGGTAAACGGTTCTCTTGAGTATTTTCCTTTTAGTAAGGAAATGTATAATACTGTTTGGTGGTACCCAAGTTCCTTGTTATACTTTTGGGGTTACTCGGGCTATATACATACATATATATATATATATACATATATATATATTTACTATGGATTAAAATATATATAACATCATTTCAAAAGTTTTTGAAAATAAATATCCTAGTATTTGACCCTTAAGTTTCCAAAGTATATGGTATCGTTTCAAAAAGTATTTTGAATGGAAATCGGGTGTTTTAAATTCTTAAGTGAATTCAAAGTAAAAGTTTGAATTAGAAGGTTGTGTATGCCTTTGGGGTGTGATAGAATATTATATAAATTTGGGAGTTAAATGAGGTTTATGAAATGTTTTCACAAATAAGGGAATAAAATTGGTATTAGAAATAACTAATCAAATAAGTGGGAAGTTGTATGTAGATCATTTCTCTTACCATATAGTTTTGATCTAATATTCGAGTACAAGGCTCTGAGATGTTCCACACAATTCCAAATAAAGATCTATTACTCGATTTTTGATGGCGAGCATTTGATGAGGGTTCTTGATATGGAACTAAGGTTTTCTATCATAGCTACACTATGTAAGGAGAGCAGGGGTTCCTGATCAAGGAGCTTGATTAAGGTCCGCACTAATAAATCGGGTGAATGATACTGGTTTGGAAGTGGAGTCATGTATTCGGGTGGTGATCAACTCCAATTTTTTATATGGATGATCTATGAACATCATGCGAACTTACAATTAGTTTTGGGTGATATGTGATGAAATTCGAGGACGAAATTCTTTTAAGGGGGGAAGAATGTAACGACCCGTAATTTTGGTCTTTAAATTTGCATATCTCTTGACCCTGGTTGGTACGAATGAGACTGTGCTAGAGATCGAAGTGAGCAGGTATGCCTTGTTGACTGGGTGGTGAGAAACAAGGATGAGTCACTCAGGGAGTCCGTCCAAGCTTCAACAACTAATGCCTGGGCTAACTTCTTGGGGCAAACTGAGTATGAGATCGATACTGGTTTATTTAAATATTCAGATTTGAATTTAAATTATAGTAAAATATATATTTCGAATTTAGACCTGATTTATTGACGTATTTTTAATTTATTTTATAGAATTTTTCCATATTTTTTAATTTGGAAACTAAATAAATTTTCGTTTGACTTATTTTAGGGCAAACGTGGGCATTTTTGACACTTCACAAAATAAGTTAACCGATCTATTTTATTACTGTTTTGTAATCGCGCACGATCGTATTTTTATTTATGTCATTTACGACCCGTACATGAACAGGATATTATGTAACGATGTATAGAAATCTTTTCTATTTTCAAAACAAAAATCTCACCAAATCAGCCAAATATTCTTGCACATGTTTTATGTCCTTTCCCCGACATTTTGGTTGCTTGCATTTAATTCTTGTGCATTGGTTCTTAGCTATTAAGTGAAATTTGCATTGTATACTCATACATACACATCCTTATACACATAGTACAAGAACCTGCCACACCTTTGTCTTTAACACAGTACATATTCTCTTAACTAGCCTCCATCTTGTTCGATTGTCTGTACTTGAGCATACATGTGCATATATATATATATATGTATATGTATATGTATAGTATACAGATACACGCACATGAGAGATTGGGATTCTTTTCTTTACCAGACATTTCCTTCTTCATTTTTGGTTAATAGAGAAGGATAAAACTCTAACTTCCTCACTCGAAAATCCATATCTCATCAACCATCCAAATTCAGAACAGTCAATCAATATGACAGTTGTTCATATTCATGTCTAGTTTTTTTAAAAAAATTGACTGCATTCAATTTCATTAAGAATTGAATGAAATATCCTCAAAAATCAGTAGGAGGTCAAAAATGTACATAAACTTCAAAAAAATTAATTCTTCCAATCCATAGTGAATTACAAGGCACCGCTAGTGTCATTAGGATCGTATGGAGGATAGGGATTTTTGGTGAAGTTTCGGCAAGATTCCATGTCAATGTTTGACGATGCTCATAAACTAGGGTTCAATTTTTCTATGGTTTTGGTCATCGATTGAAGATGTGGAGGGTACGGGGTTGTTCGTTGAGGCGAGGCGCAGGTGGAGCTCGGTCTAAATTTTGGGGGCGCGACATTGGTATAGGCGAGAGCAGGTTCTGGTGGGTCGAAGTTTGATTTGGGTGTTAGTTGGTGGTGGTGAAGCCATCGTTGGGTCGAGCTCGAGGGAAGAATCATGCTGGTGGTCTCGATTCGGTGGATAGGTGGTTGGAAGCTCGGTGCACGTGCATGGTGGAGACATGCACACTGAACCCCTCTGTTCGAACTGCAAATCGATGGGAAGAGGAAGAAAGCACTGTAGCATGCGGGTGCGGGTTGGATAGCTTATTGGGCCGATTGTTTAAGGGTGAGAAACCTTTTAAATTAATGTTTAATAAATTTAAAAATGTGTGTTAGCTTCTAAATCGTATATCTAGCTCATTCGTGATCCGTTTTGCTCACGGATTTTTGCGTTGGACTCGTATTAATGAGTAGAATATTATAGTATAATTCGTTGGTAGGTTTGAGGTGTCTAAATGACATATGGAAACAGACTGAATTTAAATTAAGTTATTTCTGTGAATAACGCCGTTTAAATTTATATACATTAATTAGTGATGTTTATTTGGCCAAATAAAATACTGTTGAGTTAATTTTGATTGAATATGGTAATTGGACATTTGTTTAGTGGAATAAAACATCGTTCCACTAATTAATTTTATTGGACACCTGTTTAGCAAAATAAATCACCGTTCCGCTATTATTAACTGGATAGGTTAAATTTGGAAAATTATTTAGCAGAAATAAATCTCGTTCTGCTAATATCTTAGTGTGGAAACTTAATTACATTCCATTGACTAGTATTGGATAGGTGTTGTATTAACAATAAATTGTTAATTGTGAGTTTAATTTACATATGTGATGTTATGTGAATACTTGGATTATAACTTGGATAGTTATTGAAATTAACGGTGACTTGATTAAGTACCATTGGAGTTACTAAGCCTCTTTCCAAATTTGGAAGTTGATTTTTTTAAATCAAAGTTATTTTAAAGATAATTTTTATTTATTAATGACATTTTAAAGATAATTAATAATTATTTAATAATGATTTAAAGTTAATTATTTTATGATTCTTAAAAATGATTTAATAGTATTTAATTTTTGTACAAAGTTATTTAATTATTTAAAATGTTTAAATTATACTTTAATTATTTATTTAAGGGTATTTTGTAGTAATTTGATCTAAAAGTTAATTAGTATTTAAGAGTTAATTAGTATTAAGATATTATTATTTCAAAGATAAAATTTTCAAATATTAATATTGTTTTAAAAATAATATATTATATTAATATTGTTTGAAGTAAATTAATTTAAAATATTTAAAGTTATTTTTAAAATATTAATAGTTTATTTTACTATAATTAAATAATGTTTTTGTTCTAAAGAATTGGTTTTAACTGAAAGGATTTACATGGGGAAAGTTTTACAAATAGTTTGAGACTTATAAAAAAGTATTTTTCTAATTAAACTGGGAAGTTTATAAAGAAACTTTATAAATAAATTTGAAGATATTTATGAAGTAAAAAGATATTTGGAAAGAAGTGGTTGATTTTCATAGCGTAATTCGAGTGGCAGAGATTGCCTACAGTTTGTTATGTTTTCGCTGGGATAGCGACGTAACTATTATGCAAACCGCAATCTATGATTGATTTCATGGCGTAATTCGAGAGGCAGAGATTGCCTGCAGTTAAGTTTGGATTTTTCTGGGATAGAGATGTTACCATTGAGCTGTGATCCATGATCGATACCGAATGGTACTTTTCATATCTATTTTAAAATATTTTCAACTAATTTTGAAAGGAAAGGTTTGTGAATATTCTTATTCCGTAGAGATAAGTATATGACAGTTTTTTATAAAGATATTCAATTTATCGAAACTAAATTAAACGAGGCTTGGTGATTTCAATAGGAAATGAAATTTTTGGTTGAATATTTGTTTATTTGATAGTTAAATAACCGACTATCAAATCTTGGCCTAAATATGTAATCCTTCTTAATTTTGGTGGTAGGTAAACTATTCCCTACTTAACACCGAAGGATTTTAACTCCGGAAATATCTTGGAGAAACACGGGAATTATATAGTACAGTTACCTTCGGGGGTGCTATACTATATATATATAAACTCATTTCGTTCTTCTAGGACAAATGATAAGGAGATCCGTCCACTTAAATGGTTTGGGGGTGATCCCCACTCTTATGTATTGTCTGATTATTTTCTAAAGAACCGGTATTGAGCATTCCGGAAATCGGCATTTTGTTTTGTGGAGCACCCGGGAAATGGAAGAGTGTACTCGTAAGAGATGACTCGAACCTGTAACCACTTCAAAAACCATATACCATTCTATGGAGGAGATTTGTGATATTTTGAAATGTTGGGATCCATGTGTGATTCCGAGACCCGTTGGGGTATGGGAATCCATGTGTGATTCCAAGATCTAATTGAGATGTGGAAATCTATGTGTGATTCCGAGACCCGATGGGGTATTGGAACCCATGTGGGATTCCATGATCTATTTGGTGGCGGTGCGTAAGCTGGAATGCCGAACGTAGCCTCATCAGCGGGAATGACTAAAACTAGAGATAGGAGGCATGGCCAGTAGGGTTGGCAAAACCCATAGGGTGTAGTCGGCTCCACCTAGACGTTAACTACAGTTGTTATGCATGCATGGGGCGATGCATTCGGTATTAGTAAGACCAGCTATATTTTTCCTATGGTACATCACTAGGGATGTATGCTGCTTCGGAAGGATATCTCTGATCCTTGTACAGGAGGACCGTTCCTCGAAGTACCGAGGGCACCTCCAAGGAAATCCTACCCAATCAGCGAACGAGCCTTATCGATTTTTGATTATATACCTGGTATTGTTGGGATGTACCCTCACAAGCATCACAGCTACTTGATTATTATTATTTCCGCCCTTAGACATTATATATTATAATATCACTGGATTTTCTGATATAAAGGTTTTGGTTATCGTAAGACAAAAACCCGTCTGTATTGATGCGTGGTGTGGTCTTGCGAGATACCTTTGTTTGGAAAGTTATTTAAACTTTAAGAATCCATTTGATTGTGTTTCTCGCACTGGTTTTACCAGACTGACTTGGGCGTTGTTTTCCTATAATGCTCGGGTCAGACCGAGCATATTTCTAGGTTTACTTGGATATTTGAAGCTTCAGGAGATGAGATGGAGGCCTAGAGACGTATTCACGTAGATGGTTATATTTCCGTTGCATACATTATTGTATATTATTTAGCAATTCTAAGGACATGTTGTTATAACTATTCGGCTGAGATAGGTTAATGTACTCTGATTGATGTCAGTACATACATATATTACAATTTTGTTTTTATGTAAAGACTTGTTATATATTATGGATTATTCGTTCCACTGTATGATTCTGTGTTGCTTAATTTCTTCTTGTCTTCTTTCTTCTTTCTTTTCTCTAATTATCCACCTTTTCCGTTCAATTTGGGTTGGACATGTGTGGTTCATTACTAGCTTAAATTGTACGGAAAAGCGGGTCGTTACAATATGCATAGCAATCAAAATAATCAAGATGATCCAAGTGATCAACCCATGGTTCACATTGCTACCTCCAAGGTAGTTGACATCCCATGTCATAATCAAATTTGGTGTTTGATTACATACCTATCCTATAGGCACTGCCTTCTCATGTTAGACCAGACCATACCATGGTCTAGGGTACATAGGTGAGTGTCCTTACATACACATGGCCTATGAAATACACATTATATCTGGAACCAATCAATGATCACCTAAGAACGTGACTTGATAGTAGAACATACCCTGCATTCCACTCCATTTCCTCACTTCACAATTGATCCTCCTCGGACTACCCTAGTCCCATGTATACACTTCCCACTAGAAGTACATGGTCAAATGCCCCATGTCTTCGATCTGCCGAAGTTCGAGACACTTTAGTTTGCATCTGGGGCTCCTTCATGCTATACCCGACGTAGACTCCTTATTTCTATGTACTTGCCCCAAAGCAACTCCAAGAATCAATGTAGACTCCTTATTTCCATATACTTGCCCCAAAGCAACTCCAAGAATCCCCAACTCCACTCTAAATTAGCTTTGTCGATCACCTATAGGTTGTACACTGATCTTTGCCTCTTGTGATCGATACTAGGGAGTCACATGGTGCTATATTCCCACCAAGGTTTTAAATATCGGATTTCGGTCACGTTTCGTCTCGGAAATTTTACATAAGTTATCTCGTATCGGGGAGATCTCGGAAGAGATGAGTACATACCGGGTGTACATCTCGGATTGACATCTCGGGTCTTATAATGCATCTCGGGAATATCTCAGATGTACTTATGTGTCTAAAATTGATGTGTCAAAAATTTATTTAACGGTTATAACTTTCTTAGTAAAAATAAAAATGACAACATACTTGATTTACATGGAAAAAAGGAATATTTTTAGAAGAGTGGTAGCTTGATTAGCTTAATTGATTTGGTAATGATTGAATAATATCCTTTTATTTGAACATAATAAAGAAGCGAAACCTTTCGTTACAACTCATTAAGATAAAAAGTAAAGAATATGTTCAAGAAGTTGGTAATTTATAATTGGACTGAGTGATTTCTTTTGAATCAATATGAAAATAAAAAATATTATGGAAAACAAGAAAATTGCATAATTTCGGGTGAGATCTCGGATTGAGATTTCGATCCATATTTCGGGTGAGATTTGAATATGTCGGACGAGATGAGTGTTGAGGGAGATATGGAGGATATTTGATGTCTCGTCTCGTTTAAATGTGAAAAGGAGATCTCGGAGGAGATCTCGGGCGATATATAGGAGATTTAAAACCATGATTCCCACCATATCGGCCGCATGGCCATTGGACCATGATAGATCGTATTTCCAGGATCGTTTGGTCATATACCTTCAGCCTGAAGGACACAAGCAAAAACTCGGAATTGGAGCTTCCTTGGCCCGAATCCTCTCGTCCTCCTTCTTGCAACTCAACCCCAAAGCCATTTCCCCATAATCATCACATATAAATGGGTCAATACCAAACCAATCTTGGTTAGTACCAATCCATTTTTCTTCAAAACCTAACCAATTTGGTATCCGCTTGCCTACCGACCCATGTCGTGTTTCTCATATATTGCCCTAGAGTTTCTTTGCCATCTACCCGAAGCTTTATTCTACAAGTCTCAGAGTCTACACCACCAAGCTCCATGACTGACCCATCACTTCCTCAAGCCATAACTTCGATAGCTATACTCAAAACCACATGCGTCCCATCCCTTAGCATCTCCTCATCATATCTGACACCTAATGTCTATCACAAGTCCATCAGAGCATTTGGATCGTTCTTATGGGTCAGTATGATCGATCGTCTAAAAATACTTAGTTTAGTTTTGGCATTTTGTGAGTTAGTTTCCTTTCCACTCTAAATGTATTAACTCCTTATGCAATCAATTTACATCGATTCAAATCCAAACGCTCTAAATTAGTCGAGTCTCCAAAGTTCATACCGATACTCTATGCCTTATCATATGCAACAAAACACAACAAAACTACCAAACAAACATCATATCAAAATTATAAATATAATTCAAACATCAAACACAATCCAATCTTCATACGATAAAAATCAAGCTAAAAACATGAAAAGTCATATCTATATGAATATGTAAGCAATTTTCTAGAACTACTCCATTTCAATTCATTTTGAAAACATAGTTAAGTGTAAATTTAACCAAAATCACATTTTTTTTAAATTTAAAACCATTTTAAAACATTTTTTCATACTATATTAGCATCTATGGTATGGTGAGAGACAAGAATCACTCATCTAGTATCAAATGTGCACATAAATCAAGGTGGATCTGAAGCGAATAATAGTAAGCATGGATTTCAATGCACCTAACCAACAATAAACGAATCTCTACTAATCACCTTGCCAAATGCCTTTTAATTACTTAATTTGACTAATTAAAGTAAGGAAAAATATTTCTATTGGTTTGGAGAAGATTAATGGTGGTATCTAACTGTTTTTAGGAAGTATGTAATGACTAGGAAGATGTTCCATCGGCCTTATTTAGCTCTAATCCAAAAATGGGCATTTGGGCTTAACCCAAACCATATTAATTACCTACTTAACTATCCAAAAACTATCTAAGCTTCAAACATCTCCTAAATGATAAGTCCAAAAAGCGATTATGACCACTCTACAGAAAGGTAATCCATCGTATCTTTCCAATGAAAGTGGCCTTAGACTCTAATTCGGCCCCTATCAAATGTTATAGGTCTTACAAGTTTTTAGGGTCAAAATTGTCCAATAAAATTACTAAGGATCCAAAATGTCACTACTCAAAATTACCAAAAGTTATAGCATCATACGACTCAATATGAATTTAAAAATAACATTTTACGATCCTTTGATATATAAAATATGGATCATTACAAAGCACACACTAAACACATATTATGTAACGACCCACAAATTTATCACTTCAGAAAAAATTTAAAATATAAGATTTTTTTAGCATAAATGATAATGTTTTGAACAATAAATATTATTGGTAATCTTATTTTGAATAAATATTTACAAAAATATATGCCTTGGAAGATATGTCGATAAAATGACTAAAAACTGTTTTATCAATAAACAGCTCTTAGACCATCCGACATCGTGCACGGAGCTGGATACATTCACCCATTTATATATATGAGTGAGAATATGCTATAAAATTATTTATTTTATTTTGAAAATAAAATGTCTTTATGACATCATCAATGGTATCACTATTTTGGATAAATGATTTTTTGAATTTAAATTGAGTTTAAATGATTTAATAATTATTTTAATTATTAAATAAGCCCTTTTAATTATTATATAATGACAGAAATATTATTATCAAACTTTGTTTTCAAATATATGTGTGTATATATATATATATATTAAATAAGAAGTGAAAATATGTCCAAAAATCGAAATCGAAATCCATAACGATTCAACGTAGAGGAGTTGTGCAATGTTGTGGATCATTGTGACATACATATACATATATACATGGGCATATACATATATATGCACATACATATCACATGAACACATATATACATACAAATACACTTATAAATTTACACACACACACACACACATATTACAACATATCAAAGATATTTTCCTAAACCTTCATCCTTAAGTAAACCCAAAGTCAACCTCTTACACCTTAAGTACAAGCACATGGATACACACATGGGGGGAATGTTCGGCCGTGGATGATGAGGTTGGAGGGGGGTGTGAAGGTGAGGCAATGGTGATGAAAAGGCAAGTAAATATCATGATATTTTTATTCACATTTTTACCTATAAATACCACCATCTATCTTCACTTCATTTGTTTATCAATTCCTTAGCTTCTTCACTTCTTATACTCCACTTTAATGGCTTCTCTCCTAAATAAAATAATGTCAAATTTTATTGTAAAAAGAAATTAAAATTATATAGTAAGTATATATTATCAAAACTCTTCAAAACCAAAGTAAACCCACTCCTTTCCCCCTCTACAACCCACGGCCACCACCTCCTACCACCAAAGGCCGAGCCTTTCCCCTCTTCCAAGCAAGGCCATGAGCACCCTATCACCAAATGCCAAGGTCGAGAACATCTAGGAGCTTTAGTGCAAACTTAGCAAGCTAAATTTTCCGAATAGTGGAGCTATATTCGTGTAAAGTTAGTTCGATTTAATCCAAGGTGAGAAACTCTATTTGTATTATGATATATTAGATGATATATATGTTAGGTTATGCTTGGTTGTGATGATTGTTAACCATGTTTGAATATGATAATATGTTTTTTTGGATGTGTAAACAATTCACCTTTAATACATGTCGAATATCACAATGGAAATCACTTTCCTTCAATAAAAGAAATGGTGTATATGATATTGTTAAACCTCTTTAAAATGGTTCAAAAATGTTTTATAAACACTAAAACCCAATTTTGTAAATCTTGGACAAGTTACGAAAATTGAGTCAAAAATAGGCGCATCGTGTAACGGTAGTTAACGATTTCACGCCTTAAAATTAAGTCCGTTTATACGATGGATTCAGAGTCGGAATTCTTTGTAATAAGAATTTTATGAACTCTTATAATCATAGTTTTCAAACAAAAGAAAAAGATAAAGATTTCATTTAGTAGATTTTGAAATATGAGCAAATCAAGTTTTCAAAATAGCCACGGCTTGACAGTTCAAAAACCAAAACGATAAATTCTTTAAAAGTGATATTTTTAATTCTTTAGAATATGGAATAAATTCTATAAATATTTTATAATATTTTAAAATATATTTGAGTTATAAAAATTGATTTTTAAATGATAGAAAAGTTGTTTTGATCAAATAAACCTTAAAAACACTATTCGTAGCACTATTTGTAGCACTTTTTGCAGCACTTTTAATAATTATGGCTTTAAGTTTAAGTATTCTTTCCCAAATCTTTTACAAATGTTTTCAAATAAATAATTAAGTATTTTAAAGATGATTTGGAGATTTTATAATTAATTTAAAAAGAATTTAAATAAATGATTTAAAGAAAAGCTGTTAAAATCAAGTGATTTAATCTTGGCTCTAAAAGCCGATGAGTAGACCGGATTTTTCTGTTCATGAGATCCAGATGTTAGGTGCTTAAACTAAGGAGATGTTCAGGAGCAACCAGTGTCCTGGATCACCTGGCCTCCTTCCTGGGCGAGGAATAAATAAGGTCGAAATGTCGGAAACGAGGCAAGTACAAAAGATTTAATTTTTTCCAAATTTAATACAACTTGGACCATACAGAATTAATCTTCTTATACTTGGTATTAAATTCCAAGGTGGGCACCCGTACTATCCATGTAAATTTAAAAGATGATTTCAGTGTTATTCGACGGAGAGTAAATGTTGAATACAAAAATTGATGCTGAGTAGAATTAGTATAATTTCTATCGACCCTTTTTACTCGATAAGGTTTTGCAATATGATTTATAAGAAATGATTTTGATTTGGCATTTCCAAAGTTAAAGAGAGGTTTAATGATTCCGTATATACTGGAAAAGAATATGATTTAAAGATCTATATCTCTAAAAGAGATATTTTATATTAATAAATGAAATGATAATCACCCTCCAACTCAACATCTTTTTATCGATGGTTGGTTCGAAGGAACTGGGAATTGATTTGGGTGATTCCTATCTGAAAACCACTTTGAACCAATATACGCGTTCGAAGTGAAGACATGGAATGATAATAAATTAGAAGATGGAATGTAGGGCTGCTTGTCACTGACCCTCGGGGGAAATTTCCCATATCATATATATGGCAATAGTATCTTCATTTGATCTTTGATGCAAGGGCTGCTCGCTACTAATCCTAAGGGTATTACCAACAAGATGTAGTAGGAGAGTTCCTTCGATTTGTCCTATTCCTGGACAACTTTTATGGACGAATGTCTGACATTGTATTTCTAAAATGCATGTACATTGATTTTTACAAACGTACATCTGTTTGGTGGTGTAGGAGGTAACTCTCCTATACTTAATCACCCTTCTCTAAGACGTACGAGCTCAGAGGTTGCACATTTGTTGAAATTAATAATGTGTGATGTGATTGGCAATGTGGCAGTCAAGTGAAATCCGTGCTATGAGAAAGGTAATCGTTACCTCGAGCCTTATCACCCTAGAATGACAATAACTGGGTAGACGCGGCAGGGCTATGTGGGTCGCACCAGTTAGGATATGGTCATCACCTTTCTAGATTACCCTCTATATTTTGGGTATGTGCATGCTTTGGGATCCCAGATAGGTTAGGAATGACCGGGGTGATGTTATATTCGATACTATCTACGGTAAAGGTACGTCGGTTCTATGTTGTTAGAGGACCATCTGTTGGTGCCTGGTGCATTTTCTAGAGATGTACTATCGGAAGGTAGTCCCTTACCTTGTCATTATATGGAATCCATTCTGCAATAAGGGCCTTTGGACTTGATTGTAGAGTCTAGTATGCTGGAATTTAATAATGTAACAATTTCGGCTAAGATTATGTATATTTACCTGAAAGTTGTTTTCAAAAAATGTCATTAAAAATTATATTCCAATATTTTGCATAGCAAATGTTTTGGTTATCGTAATGTAAAAACCTGTTCTGTGTTTATGTGCGGCGTGGTCTTATTAGATACCATTTGTTTTCAGATATCTATATTTTGAGTTTCTCACACTAGTCCCATGACTGCGAAGTTTATTTTCTTTTTCTCTTAAACTATGGGTGCCCTATTTTTCCGAGCATCCAAGTAGTTAGGTAACTTGGAGCTTTTTGGATGGAGCATGAAGCTGGAGGGTCCTATGTAGATAGCCATTTATTTATATTTTCCACTGTATTATGTATTATGTATCTACCAACACTTGTAAGGATAGGCATTTATAACTATCCTAGCTGGGTTAGTACATGCCATGACTCTGATATCTCATTTTGAGAGTGATTATATGTACTATATATATGTATAATTACAAGTTGTTACATACAATGTGAGATTCTGTTTTGTTTATCTTCTACCTTTATTTTCTTTTACCCTATGATATTTTGCCTCTCCGACACTTGGATTTGCGGCACGGGAATACTGAGGATGTATTAGTGTCGATTTTTGAAGGTCGAGGAGGTAGGTCATCACATTTGGTATCAGAGCTTATGGTTGAGCGAATACCTAAGCTTTGATGGGGTCAACTCACTAGAGATAGGGTTAGTAATGCCCTAGAATGAGTTTAGTCAGAGAGAGTGCATATTTAAAATTTTATTCGAATAAGTATATTTGAGTTTTATACCCATTCCCTAACTATAATTCTAAAGATATTTCCTTGCTATATGCAGATAGTAGGAGATGATTAATAGAAGAGGACGAAAGGGAGGTAGAAACACTACGACCACCAACGGTTGATAAAATGCTACAATAATTGAGGAAGTGGTAATCCTTGTGCAACCTCAAATTAACTTTTCTACTCTATGTAAGAATTACACCAAATGGGGAGGGAAACCATTCAAAGGAACGGAGTCCATTATTGAAGTACAAGCTTGGCTCCGATCATGTAAAAGGATTGAATATAGGATGAGTAGAAAAGGTTTTTAGCTTCTTGGCAGTTACAAGAAGGAACTCTAGCTTAGTCGGAGTCCATAACTCTGAATGATTCGGAGGACAATTTCTCATGGGAAAAGTTTAAGGATGTATTTAAAGAGCAATACATGCACTCGGAAGATCCCGTCTCTATAGGAATTTCATTGACTTGAAACAAGAAGTACTATCTGTGGAGGAATATTCCCACAAGTTCAACGAACTATCTCACTTTGGGGCTGGTTTGATAGACAAGCCCTTCAAAAAGAACGAGATGTTTATTGCAGGAATAAAGGAACAATATCAAGACAGGATGACCGCTCACGTAAAAGGAACATTTATGGACCTATTGGATATGGGCTTCCGATATGAAGCCTTATACAAGAACTCAGTACCCTCTCAAGGAAATAACAACAGTCAAAACAAGAGAAAGAAGCCATGACAAGGAAAGATCGAGGGAGGTTCACAGGAGAATCGTTTTAAGGATGTGACTTGTTATAATTTCCAGAAGAAAGGCCACCTTTACACAAATTGTAGAAATCCCAAGGTTTAAAGGCAACAGTAAGAAACCGTCTCTCCTATGGTGCAGAAAAGTCTCTGCCATAACTGCCACCAACCCTACCATTGGAAAAACAATTTCCCATTAATGAAGAAAGGAGTGTAGGCTAGAGTTTTTGCCATAAAGGATGACCCCTCAACCTCCACATATGTAAAAGGCAAAGGAGTTCTAGAAGGTAACATCTATGCTAATAATGATTTAGTTAGAGTATTATTTGATATAAGAGCTTCCCACAGTTTTATTGCGAATAAATTAGTAGATAAATTAAAACAAATCGCAAAAATAGTAGATACCCCTATCTATGTGTCCAACCCCAAAGGCTTTGTGACCAATCTTTGTATGGTTTGCAAGGACAAATCACATACCATCCCCATTATTTTTCGTGCGACCTATTTGTCCTTGACTTTATTGGGTTTGATGTTTTACTCGGTATGGACTGGTTATCCCAGTAAAGCTATTTTGGATTGTGTTAAGAGAACGATATCTTTATGAACCAACTTCGAAAAATTTATAGAAAAATTTTGTGAGGAACCCAGCCCAATAAGGGATAGTTCCTTGTATGCACCTGACTCGTCTCAAAAAGGTTGTGAGATAATACCAATATCAAGGAATTTCAGGATGTTTTTGATGAAATTAAAAGTTTGCCCGCACATCGGGAAATTGAGTTCCGTATTAACTTAATTCCTAGTGCAAGACCCGTTAGTCACCCTATTTGAAGGATGGCCTCGAAGGAAAAGATTGAGTTGGCAAACCAAATAGATGAGTTGTTAAAGAAAGGACACTAAGTCACTTGAGTTGGAGCGCAACGGTGGTTTTCGTTGCAAAGACAAATGGCTCCCTAAGGCTTTTTGTAGATTATCGAGACCTAAATAAGCAAAAGCAAATGATTAAAAACAAGTATCCTCTACCCCATATAGGTGACTTGTTTGATCAACTTCATGGTGCCCGGGTATTCTCACAAATGGATTTAGCCATAGCATTCCATCAGTTAAGAATAGCTGAGAATGGCAGTCCATTAACTGCATTTAGGGGTTCGGATTGCTTTTATGAATGTTTAGTTATGCCTTTTGGGTTGACCAATGCACCCGCTTATTTCATAGATCTTATGAATAGAGTATTCAGAGATGTGCTGAACAAATTTGTGTTGGTTTTTATTGATGATATTTTCATCTATTCCAAAATCAAGAAGGAACACGAAAGAGATCTGGAGATTGTGTTGGAAATATTGATAAAAAATGTACTTAAAGCTAAATTCTTGAAATGTCACTTTTGGGAGAAAGAAGTAAGATTCCTTGGGCATATTGTGTCAGGAGAAGGGATCTCAGTAGATCCAGGAAAGACTTCAGCTATACGAGATTGGAAGCAACCACTTCAGCTACACTTTTGGGATCTCAGTAGATCTAGGACATCCGCAACTTCTTAGGATTGCCAGGATATTACTGGAGATTCATTCAAGACTTCTCCAAAATTTCCTCCCATCAAACAAAGTTGACTATGAAGGACGTTAAATTTGAATGGACACCAAAAATGTGAAGAAGCATTCCAAGAACTCAAGAAAAGGTTAACTACTGCTCCAGTCCTGGCTATTGCGGATGAAAGCGTCGGTTTAACTGTATATACTGATGTTTGTGGAGAAGGAGTAGGTGCTGTGCTGATGCAACATGAAAAAGTTATTGCTTATATAAGCAGACAACCGAAGACCCATGAAATGAATTATGCAACACACGACTTAGAATTATTAGCTGTTGTATTCACGTTAAAAATATAAAGGCATTATTTACCGGGTAAGAATTTCTCATAATTTAGTTTGATAAACTTTGTTTGACCTTGGTAAATAATATTCCTTCTTTAAATAGGTGAAAAGTTAGAACTCTTTACAGATCACAAATCTTTGAGAAGTCTTTTCACTCAGAAGGACTTGAATATGAGACTGCAGCGTTGGCTAGAATTTCTCACGTCATATGATTTAGATATCCTATATAATCCTAGAAAAGTCAATGTGATAGCGGATGCATTAAGCAGAAAGCATGCCGTTATAGCTTATTTGATAGTACATCTGTAACGACCCTAATTTTGATTAACATTATTTAGGACATTTAATTAGTTAAATTAAATTAAATAATGTAAATGGTTAAGGGATTGAGATTTGTGTTAATAGAGGGTAGCCGTGCCTAATGAACAATGAACTAAAAAGAGATTAAAATGAAATAGATATGGGAAATAGACAAGGGCAAAGTAGGAATAAGTTATATTCATATCCCCTAAACCATTAATGCCACTTTCATTTTACACGTTCACAATCAAAATATTAAACCAAGAGGCCGTCCACCATTAGAAAAAGCTAGAAGAAGAAAAGCTAAAGATCAAGAGGAAGATTAATCAAATCCATTCAAGATTAAATCTCAACTCCTTAATCACAAGCTAAAGGTGAATAGTAGGTTGCATGTCATGTTTTCTTATTTTCGGTTTTAGATTGAGACCCGAATTATTTTGTAAATTTTTGCCATGTTTTGATTGTTAAAATGGATATATATGCTTGTTGATGATTTATGCTATTTCATATGGATTTTATGATAAGTTTTAATGTGAATACCCTATTAAATGACATCCAAATGCCTTGCGACTTTTATGCAAGGTCAAAAATAATATTTTGGAGATGGATTTCAAGTTTCATATTTTTCTGAATTATTGTGGATTTATTATGAATTTTCTAGTGAAGAAAATGGTTAACTGGGTTTAAAATTAATTACGGCTATTATATATATGTTTTGGGTCAGCAATTTAAATATGTTAGAAAACATATTAAAAGTTATTTATGAGAATTTTTGTAGAATTTTCCTAATTGTTTTAATAAGTATATAAAATTATTTATTATGAGACTTAAATGTTTTATATGTTTATAAAAGGAGAAAGGGCAATTTGTAAATGTTTTAAATAAATTAATTCTGAAATTCGGCAGCACTTTTATAAAAGATTTTGGAAAGGAAATTAAGAACCTATCATATGTTGACAAACAAAGTAGGTAAGTTGAAAAGAAATTACTTTTTAAAGTCAAAAATTAGATTTTCTATGGTTTTGTTGTTTCGCTACTTTCGACAGCTACCTTTCGACTTCATACTTTCGCCTCCATCCTAGTTGAAACCAATATACATGGTATCAAAAACCTTGGTACGTAGTTGATTGGAGAATAGGCGAAATGTATAGAGTCGAAACAGGGGTTCCAAAGGGGTCGAAACCCTTTTTTGGTTTTAGTAGGAAATGCGCCTGCTTTTCTTTCGAAGAAAATGCTTTCGAATCAGATAGCTTTCGACTTAGTTAAATGTTTTAAAGAAAGGTTTCGAAAGAGGTTGCGCCTTTGTTTTAAGAAAATGCTTTCAAAGGGGTCGAAACCCCTTGCTGCTGCATTCAACCTTTCGAAGCAATGCTTTTGAAAGGGGTCCTTTGTTTTAAAATTATAGCCGCTTGTCCAATGCTTTCGAAGGGATTAGTTTCGACACCATCTATTTCTTTACTTAGGAAATTGCTTTTGAAAGAGTTACTTTCAACATAGATCTTTTAAGACCCTTCTGAGATTTTGAAAGCTAAACCTAAGGGTTTCGAAAGGAATGGTTTTAAATGGTTTCGAAAGGTTGTTCCACATGTTTTTACTTGAACCAATGCTTTCGAAAGGTTTGATTTATGTAAAGTACTTAATGGTTTCGAAAGGTATATGTTAAAGGTTTTGAAGGGGTGGTTCCCCAATGTTTTCGAAAGGTTTACCTTAGCGTTTAAATGGAGGGTTTCCAATGTTGTTGAAAGGCATATTTAAAGTATTTTGAAAAGAGGACGTCTAAGATTTTATAAAGCTTTCGAAGGAGATGTTTCAATGTTTTTGAAAGGTCTATTTTAAATGGTTTTGAAAGGTATGTTTTTGCCTTTCGGCCTAAGGTTATAAAGTAAAGTAGTTTACTGGTTTCGAAAGGGGTACTTTCAAAGGTTCTGAAAGGGGTCGTTTAAAGCTTTTAAACAAGGGTTTCAAATGTGTTCTCAACAATGTTTTGTGTAAAGTATATATAACATGGCAAAGTGATTTGAGTAAAGCATGGAGTATATTATCCTTGGTTAAGTATGACCTAAAGGGTTAAATCAATTTGAAAGAAATGTTTTCAAGGAAAATTTAATGGGGTAGTTGAACCTAAGTAAATGACTCAGATATTAGAATACCAGATGAGAATGGTATGGGGTCACGCCCTATACTTTAGCTAGTAGCCCCTAGCTAATATAAGTCCAAAATTTCAGTGTGTAGGGCTTTGTCACAGGTAAGACTAACATGATGTTACACATAGAAAAGAATATACAGAGTGAAGATAGGTTATTGGTGAGCCTGCAAAACCATTAGGATCAGTTGACCCTGGGAGAGGTAAGTTAGGGACAGACGTCGAGAAGAACATCTAACATAAGTTAGGTTATTTGTTTATTTTGTCTGTTAGGCACGAGTCAGCCAAAGGTTAGTAGTTAGCCAAACAAAACTATAGTGTTCGGACAGATAGTCCATTGATTACCTGATTTATATGCTTACATGATATTGTTATTACTGTTTTAACCAGTTTGGTTGCAGGATTTTGATTTGAAAAAGATATGTGTTTAAAAGGACATTAGTGAGGGGAAACCCATTCTGCTAAGCGGCATGGTCTCACTTAATATCAGATAACCAAGATGTATAGTATTATTCACATCACGCTTTATGTCTAACTCGAAGTTTATGTTTTTCCCTTTAAACTCTCGGGTGCTCAAAATTGATTTGAGTAGGTTGAGAGTAGAGGATTTATAGGTTTTAGTGGGTGGATGAATAAAGCTTCCGAAGACGAACAAGAGGCTAAAGTTAGCTAATTAGGAGTTGATATTTTTATTTCCATTGTGATGTATTAAGAGTGCTATGTCTATTTAGTACTCTGATCATCCAAGGGGGCATCTTCATATATCGCTCTTTACGTATTTTGTAATAATTATATTTGATCAATACCTGGAAAATATTTGGGATTATGTAATGGAACATGAAACATGTTTTTGAAATGTAATCAGTAAAATTTATGTTTTTGGAATCTGTGATTTTGTTTCATATTCATGTGCTTTCGATATTATGGATACCATTAACATTACCGTATTTTATTACCGAAAGTTAATACTATAACGACTGCAGCATCTGTTGTGCTTAGCTTCGGGCCTCAAGATAGGGGATGTTACAACATCCAACTTTGATTAACCATATAAAAGAGAACCATCTTAGAGATCCCTTTATTCCAAAGATGGTCAGAGCAGTGGAGAAAAACACAATACCAAGAAGATGGATAGGATTTAAGGTGGATGATCAAGGAATATTAAGGATGAATGGAAGAGTATGCGTCTCAAAAGTTGATAAGGTAAGCAAGAAGTTTTCATAGAATGTCACAATTCTCGACTTTCGGTACATCCCGGAGTTACTAAAATGTATCGAGATATGAAGAAGACTTTTTGATGGGATGGTATGAGGAGGGATATCTTTATCCATATTAGCAGATGTGCAAATTTTCAACAGATCAAAAGCGATCAGCAGAAGACTGCTGGATTACTTCAACCTCTTGAAATTCTGACTTGGAAATGGGACCAAATATCGATGGATTTCATCGATGGTTTACCTCGATCAAGAAAGGGAAATGAAGGCATTTGGGTTATCATAGATCGATTGACCAAAAGTGCACACTTTATCTCGGTAAAGTCAGCTGCTGCAAGTCTTGCTAAAATATACATGAGAGAAATTGTTCGATAACATAGTGTCCCAAGCAGCATAGTCAGCGATCGAGATTCAATCTTTACCAGTAAGTTCTGGGAGGAATTACAAACAGCGTTGGGAACGAAGCTGAGTATAAGCACCACATACCATCCCCAAATTGATAAGCAAACTGAAATGGTAAACTGAGTATTAGAAGATCTTCTGCGAGCTTTTTTCTTAGATTTTGGAGGTTCATGGAAAAATCATCTTATGGAATTCTCCTACAACAACAGCTATCAAGCAAGCATTGATTTGGCACCATATGAACTTTATATGGTCGTTCGTGTACATCCCTAGCATGCTGGATCGCAATCGGAGATCGGTTAGTACTTGGTCCTGATATTATTCGAGAAGATTCAGAAAAGGTAGACTTGATCAGAAAGATGATGAAAGAAGCCCATAGCAGGCAAAAGAGTTATGCTGATCAAAGGCGCAGGAATTTAGAATTCTCAATTGGAGATTTTGTATTCTTGAAAGTCTCTCCGATGAGAGGGGTGGTAAGATTTGGACGGACAGTGAAGTTAGCACCTCGATTTATTGGATCTTTTCCCATTCTTGAGCGGATTGGCTCAATAGCTTATTGCGTGGAGTTACCCTAAAGGTTGTTTGCTGTGCACAACGTCTTTCACGTATCCCATCTATGGAATATGTTCATGATCCAAAATAGATTATAGAAACAGCTGCCTACGAAAATTTAGAAGTAGAACCAAATTTGACAGTTATCAGATGACCAGTTCGAATCATGGATCACGATGAG
Source organism: Allium fistulosum (assembly GCA_030737815.1). Lineage (NCBI taxonomy): Eukaryota > Viridiplantae > Streptophyta > Magnoliopsida > Asparagales > Amaryllidaceae > Allium > Allium fistulosum. The sequence continues at coordinate 61,182,929 of CM060906.1, read as the reverse complement.
AAGCGATTGAGAAGGAAGGTTGTAAGGTTGGTAAAAATTCAATGGAGTGGTGATGCCAAAGACTGCACATGGGAAGCATAAGATAAAATGAGGAAAGCTCACCTTGATTTTAGGATTGATGTATAGTTTGCATGTGGTATCAAGATAGTGTACTCACCGCATGTGGTGTGGTCACTTATCATATATTATATATATTTCCCTTTGTCAGAATATATATTCTTTTTCAAGTCATTTTCTTCTTATCCTTAATTTCGAGGACGAAATTCTTTTAAGGGGGAAAGTATGAAACGACCCGCAAATTCATCACTTTAGAAAAGTTTTAAAATATTCAAAAATAATATTTTTAACATAAATGATAATGTTTTGAACAATAAATAGTATTGGCAATCTTATTTTGAATAAATATTTACAAATATATACTTTGGATGATATGTCGATAAAATAACTGAAAAATGTTTTATCAATAAACAGCTCTTAGACCATCCGACATCGTGCATGAAGCTGGATACATACACTCATTTATATATATAAGTGAGAATATGTAATAAAATTATTTATTTTATTTTTGAAAATAAAATGTCCTTATGACATCATCAATGATATCACCATTTTGGGATAAATGATTTTTTAAATTTAAATTGAATTTAAATGATTTAATAATTATTTTAATTATTAAATAAGCTCTTCCAATTATTATATAATGATAGAAATATTATTTTCAAACTTTTTTACAACATATATATACGTATATATATATATATATATAATAAGAAGTGAAAATATGACCAGAAATCCAAATCAGAATCCGTAACGATTCAACGTAGAGGAGTTGTGCAACGTTGTGGATCACTGTGACATACATATACACATATACATGTGCACATACATATATATGCACATACATATCACACGAACACATATATACATACAAATATACTTATACAATTATATATGTATATATATTACAAAATATCAAAGATATTTTCTTAAAACTTCATCCTTAAGTAAACATAAAGTCAACCTCTTACACCCTAAGTAAAAACACGTGGCTACACACATAGGGAGATGTTCGGCCGTGTATAATGAGGTAGGAGGTAGGTGCGGAGGTGAGGCAATGGTGATGAAATGGCAAGTAAATATCATGATATTTTTATTCACATTTTTGTCTATAAATACCAATACTCATCTTTACTTCATTTGTTCATAAATTCCTAATCTTCTGCACTTCTTATACTCTACTTTAATGGCTTCTTGCCTAAAGAAAATAATGTCAAATTTTATTACAAAAAGAAATTAAAATTATATAGTAAATATATATTATCAAAACTCTTCAAAACCAAAGCAAATCGACTCATTTCCCCATCTACAACCTACGGCCATCACCACCTACTACCAAAAGCCGAGCCTTTCCCCTCTTCCAAGCAAGGCTGTGAGCACCCTACCACCAAAGGCAAAGGTTGATCACATCTAGGAGCTTTAGTACAAGCTTAGCCAGATAAATTTTCCGAATAGCGGAGCTATAGTCATTGTAAAGTTAGTTCGATTTAATCCAAGTTAAGAAACTTTATATATATTATGATATATTGGATGATATACGTTTGGTTATGCTTGGTTGTGATGATTGTGAACCATGTTTGGATATGATAATATGTTTGTTTGGATATGTAAACAATTCACGTTTAATACACGTCGAATATCACAAAGGAAATCACTTTCCTCTAATAAATGAAATAGTGTATGTATGATTGTTAAACCTCTTTAAAACGGCTTAAAACGGTTTATAAATGTTTTATAAACACTAAAACCCAATTTGGTGATGTTTGGACAAGTTATGAAAATTGAGTCAAAAATAGGCGCGTCGCGTAATGGTAGTTCGCAATTTCGTGCCGTAAAAGTTAAATCCATTTATACGATTGATTCGGATTCAGAATTCTTTGTAATAAGAATTTTTCAAACTTTTATAATCATATTTTTCAAATAAAAGAAAACGATCAAGATTTTGTATAGTAGATTTTGAAATATGAGCAAATCAAGTTTTCAAAATAGTTGTAGTTTGGCAGTTCGGAAACCAAAGCGATAAATTCTTTAAAAGTGATACTTTTAATTCTTTAAAAATATGGAATAAATTCTATAAATATTTGAAAATATTTTAAAAGAGATTTTAGTTGTAAAAATGGATTTCTAAATGACAGAAAAGTTGTTTTGATCAAATAAGCCTTAAAAGCACTATTCGCAGCACTTTTTGCAGTACTTTTAATAACTTTTGAAATATGACTTTAAACTTAAGAATTCTTTCCCAAATATTTTATAAATGTTTTCAAATAAATAATTAAGTATTTTAAAGATGATTTGGAGGTTTTATAATTAATTTAAAAAGAGTTTAAATAAATGATTTAAAGAAAAGCTATTAAAATCAAGTGATTTAATCTTAGCTTTAAAAGTCGATGAGTAGACTGGATTTTTCTACTCGTGAGATCCGGATGTGTGGTGCTTAAACTAAGGAGATTTCAGGAGGAACCACTGCCCTGGCTTACCTGGCCTCTTTCCTAGGCGAGGAATAGATAAGGTTGAAATGTCGAAAACGAGCCAAGTATAAAAGATTTAATTTTTTCCAAATTTAATACAACTTGGATTATGTAGAAATAATCTTCTTGTACTTGGTATTAAATTCCAAGGAGAGAACCCGTACTATCTGTGTGAATTTAAAAGGTGATCTCATCGTTATTCGACGGATAGTAAAGATTAAATATGGAAATTGATGTTGAGTAGAATTAGTAAAATTTCTATCGACCCTTTTTACTCGATAAGATTTTACAATATGATTTATGAGAAATGATTTTGATTTGGTATTTCCAAAGTTAATGAGAGGTTTAATTATTCCGTATATACTGGAAAAGAATATGATTTAAAGATCTATATCTCTAAAAGAGATATTTTATATTAATAAATGAAATGATAATCACCCTCAATGGGTGATTCCAATCCGAAAACCACTTCGAACCAATATACGTGTTCGAAGTGGAGACATGGAACGATAATAAATTAGAAGATTTAATGTAGGGCTACTTGTCACTGACCTACGGGGGAAATTTCCCATATCATATATTTGTGGCAATAGTACCTTCATTTGATCTTCGATGCAAGGGATGCTTACTACTAATCCTAGGGGTGATTCCTAATAGGATGTAGTAGGAGAGTTCCTTCAGTTTGTCCTATTCCTAGACAACTTGTATGGACGAATGTTTGATACGACATTTATAAAATACACGTACATTGATTTTTACAAACATACATCTGTTTGGTGGTGCAGGAGGTAACTCTCCTATACTTAGCACCCTTCTCTGAGAGGTACGAGCTCAAAGGTTTTACATTTGTGGAAATCAATAGTGTGTGATGGGATTGGCAATGTGGCATTCAAGTGATATGTGTGCTATGAAAAAGCTAATTGTTACCTCGAGCCTCATCACTCGGGAATGACAAAAACATGGTAGATGCGGCAGGGCTATGTGGGTCGCACCTATTAGGATATGGTCATCACCTTTCTAGATTACCCTCTATATTTCGGGTATGTTGTGTATGCTTTGGGATCCCGGATAGGTCGGGAATGAAGGAGGTGATGTCATATTCGGTACTATCTATGGTAAAGGTAGGCCGGTTCTGTGTTGGTAGAGGACCATCTGTTGGTGCTGCGGTGCATTTTCTAGAGATGTATTATCGAAAGGTAGTCCCTTACCTTATCATTATATGGAATCCATTCTCCATTAAGTGCCTTCGAACTTGATTGTAGATCCTACTATGCTAGAAATTTAATAATGTAACAATTTCGGCTAAGATTATGTATATTTACCTGAAAGTTGTTTTCAAAAGGATGCATTAAAAATAATATTCCCAGATTTAGCATACAAAATGTTTTGGTTATCATAAGGGAAAAACTCATTTCGTGTTTATGTGTGGCATAGTCTTATGAGATACCCTTTGTTTTCAAATATCTGTATTTTGAGTTTCTTACATCGGTCCCATGATTGACCCAGAGTTTATTTTCTTTTTCCCTTAACCTCTGGGTGCCCTATTTTTTCTGGGCAACCAAGTAGTTAGGTAACTTGGAGCATTTTGGATGAAGCATGAAGCTGGAGGATCCTATGTAGATAGTCATCTATTTCTATTTTCCGCTGTATTATGTATTATATATCTACCTGCGCTTCTGAGGATAGGCACTTATAACTATCCTAGCTGGGTTAGTACTTTCTATGACTCTGATATCTCATTTTGAGAGTGATTGTATGTACTATATATATGCATAATTACAAGTTGTTAAATACGATGTGAGATTCTATTTTGTTTGTCCTCTACCTTTATTTTCTTTTACCCTATGATAATATGCCTCTCTAGCACTTGGATTTGCGGCACGTGAATACCGAGGATGTATTAGTGTCGATTTCTGAGGGTCGAGGAGGTGGGTCTTCATATATTACATTTGTCGAATCTTGACTTGTTGTTTGTTATCATCAAAAGGGAAGGTTGTGGAGTAGATGACTTATTTGACAACAAGAAACATGTATTTATATTTGATTTGTATATAGAGTGTGTTATTGGTGAAATATCAACAAAGCACAATTTTGTCTTTAATCGACTTGTCATCTATTATCTTTCGTATGCTTCATGTACAAGCATGTATCACACATTAAAATCATTTGCACTTTATTTGAAAATTGTCACACATATGTTTATTATTGTCAAAATGGAGAGATTATGAAATATTGCAACCAATTTCTGTTTAGTGTCAATAAACATATGTTATATTTAATGTGTTTGTTTAATGTTATATTTATAGGATAACAAGGATTTTTCATATGACATCAATCCAGCTTTTATTTTGAGTCACAACAGCCAAAACTCAGAGGACTGCTCTAAAAAATACAAACTTCAGAAGCATTGAAATATTCATACAAAATAGTAATGCTACAACTCAGAACAATTCAAACAAAAATATCACACCTAAAATTATTCAAACATAAGAGATTCTGAACCAACTATTCTGGCCAGTTACAAGTTGATATTATATATATTTTTCAAAAGTTTTATCACGAACATGAGAGACTAGAGAAATTAAAAACAAAAACATTTTGCAATCACAACATCATCAACAAAGATAACATCATCGCAACTCATTTAGATCTGCAATACCAAGCTCTAACCAGTCTCAATCTTCACCATTACCAATTGATCAACTCAAACTCACAAAGAAGTACAACCTTCATCACAGTCAAGCCAAACACATCCATAAACACCTTTCTTTCATACAACCAACTTAGATATCATCAACTAGAAGAATTCAAAGTACAGACCAATATTTCAAACTTAGTTATCAACATACATTCATGTATCCATTAGAACTTCCCATTTTCCCTCTTGAGGGCATCAGAAAACATTATGCACTTATCGGTCATCTTTGAGTTGAACCGAGTCAAAGCAGCAACTTTACCATACAAGCTCTGCATTTCCCTCCTTGGATGCGAGCTGCAACCTTCTTTAAAGCTATAATCCAGTCCAGGTTAGCTTCAATGCCTCTTGGGTTCACAATGAACTCTAAGAATTTTCCTGATGCAACTCGAAAGATCACTTTAATTGATTCAGCTTTATCTGTACTTTTGAATTACAACAAACATTTTTGAAAGGTTATGTGGTCCATAGATTTTCATGACTTTACCAGCATATCATCCATATAAACTTCCATCATCTCTCCAATTTGTTCTGCAAACATCTTGTTAACCAATCGATGGTAAGTAGCTCCAGCATTCTTCAAACCGAGTGACATTTCCTTATAGTAATATAGTCCTAAGTCTATGATAAAGGTCGTATACTCTTGATCATGGATATACATTGCAATCTAATTGTAACCATAGTAAACATTTATGAATGGTAGAAGCTTCTGTCTTGCCATTCAATCCACTAATTTGTCGATCGATGATAGTGGGAAGCAGTCCTTTGGGCCTGGTTTAGTCAAGTCGAAGCAATTGATACATGTCCACTATTTCCTGTTTACTTGTTTGACAATACTAGATTCAATACCCATTCCAAGTAAAATGCATCGTGGATGAAGTTGTTTGATATCTACTTATCTACTTCTTCTTTTAATGCATTGGATCGCTCTGGTTCCATGCTACGTCATTTCTACTTCATTGGAGGAGAAGTTAGGTTCACATTTAGTGTCAGACATGCGACTTCAGGAGATGTACTGTACATATCAGATGTGTCCAAGCAAACACATCCTTGTTCACTTAGAGAAACCCTACCAGTTCTTTCTTTATCCATATGCTAAGTTGAGATCCAATTTTGATAACCTTCATCGGATCATCTTTACCCACATAAACCTCATCCATTAGCCCCATCAGCCCCGCCCTCACCTCATCCGACTCTTCCCTTAGGTCCATAGCTTTGAACTGGTTATAAGAAGAACCGAGCTGAGGCTCAAATTATAATTTCTATACGTCTGATGTTCAGATGGAGAGAGCATTCTACGCATTCTTTCCTTTCTCCTTTCGTCGTACCTCTCAAAGCTCTTTGACATAGCACTCTCAACCAGTGCTTTGGTCTCCCTGAATTCCCCCCACTCCATTATCCTTGGGAAATTTCATCATCAAAAACCGTGGAACGTGTGCAATTCCAAAGTCAGCTACGGCCGGTGGGCCCAAGAATGCATTGTAGACAGAAAATCCATCCGCCACAACAAAATTTTGAACCTATGCCATCTTAATCATCTCCAAGCTATATAGACAATTTAGTGCAACCAATTAGCATTGTTTCCTCTCCGGTAAATCCCTAATGGTGGTATTTACAAGGAAGCAAGTCCTTTTTGGAGTTACATCTTATCGAATGCATGTTTAAAAAGAATATCCAGCTTCTTCTATCCACCAACACTCGACGAACTATAGTTGGGCCAAACATCGTCATTATCACCATCGGGCCGAGTGTCGATTCCTCAACCCTTTATGCATCTATATCATAGAAGAAGATTCATCGTCGATCTTCTATTGGTGTTTGGCAGGAGCTCCTTCCTCTATTGCATAACGCATTTTCCGAGGAGAATTCTTCGATGATCTCCTATGTGTTTCAACTCTTTTCCACCGAATGCAGACCTCTAGATATCGTATTTACCACTAAGATGGCTTGGAAGCCTTAGACTGTCCTCTCCATTTGTCCCTTCTCCATTACCTTGAGGTGGCAACCTTGGGGGCTTCACATTTCCATGCCCGCTTCCTACAGGTATCTAACATACTACTAGAGCTGATTCTTTTATATCATCTCCTTTATTATATCATTGAGATATCTGCACTTGTTCCTGTTGTGTCTATGCGTCTCATGGAACCTACAGTACTTTCCTGAGTGCTCCACTTCATCAGCAGCCTCCCTTGGGCTAGGCTTCTTGTACCTTAATGTACCTTGCATCGCAAGGTAGATATTCTTTATAGAGTTAGGATATTCTTAATAGAGTCAGTCAACTATGTGCACTTACCATCGTGGTTGAATCTGAACGATTCTTTTGGTCTTGCTTTTTACTGCGAGCATCATTACTCATCCACTTGTTATTCCTGTTTCCAACATATCCATTATTGTTGTCACCATCCTACTTAACAACCACATTAATTTTCATGACGCTGCTTGGTCCAGCCTAACCACCAGCACCAATAAGTTCCTCCAGATCTGCCCTTCCAAAGGCATAAGTTGGTTGGCTTTCCTATAAAATATTCAACATAACTGGTTTCTTCATTATTAACCATCTCTAAAGTTGGTATTTTTGTTCACTCCTGCTACGAGAGCCATCAAAACAATATTATCCCTAGGGCTATTCAACTCTATTACAACGACATTGAAACTCTTTAAAAATTTCTTTAAGGTCTCACTAGACTATTGATGCAGATTAGCTAAGGACATCGTGTCCTTAGGCTATACTGGGTGAACTCACAATTGGTTCAGAAAATTGTTTGCTAACTCCTTAAACGGCGATATGGATTTAGGCTCCAACCTATAAAACCACTTCATAGCCAAACCCTCTAGAAAGAGGGGAAACATCTACATTTAACATCATCATCCACCATGGCACCATCCATATGTCATTCATTTTTCATTAGATGCTGCATCGGGTTTACCAACACATTATAGCTCAGCATTATCAACAAGACAAATTTCTTTAGGCATCGAGCCATCCTAATCTCCCTAGTAAAGGGATTTTAATAGGCTGTAGTCTCCCAACTATCATCTTGTTGCTAATTCTACTTACAATCTCTAGAATGTTTTAGTTATCATCTCATCATTCCACTTATTTCGCACTAAATAGCAGCCACCGCGTGCATCGCTATGTGCTCAACTAGCCAAATGGTCACAGCTAGCATGATGTCGCCTAGGTCCCCCTATCTTTGAAGAGTCCATTCGATCGGTTCTTTGGCAATTTTAGTGTGGATTGCATCCTCTTTCATAGTGAGCCCCTTGTTCATCATTTTGCGGACCAACACCATATAGCATTTCTTAGTGAGCCTAGGTTCCTGACTATATTTCCTCTAGGAACCCTATTTTATAGACCAATACCATGTTCATCATTATCACCATCATCATCATATTCACTATCGACCTCCAATTGAGCCCCTAATAGATAGGTGCCAACCTTGATGGGCCTACACCGACCAATCCTTGAGTTGGAACTCTGGCTCCAACTCGTCTCTTGTCATTCCTTAAACTCCTAATACCCTCTTCTCTTGCCTTTTTCTTTCCATCTTTATGTCCATTTGCTGAACTTTCCTCACTCGACTCAAAAGATGAATCCCTTCTTTCATTATGATGTTTGCGGATCCTTCTCCTTGAAGGGGCTACATTATCGAAGCAAACCGCTTCTTCATTTCTTCCATGATGTCGAGTTGAGACATTTACATCTTTCGATCCACAACAACCATCCTTCTATTTAGTTCTTGCTTTGTTGTAACCTCCGAATAACCCGAAGTTCCTTCCTGATTTCCTTCATTTACTCTATGCTCTGAATCCTTCGACTCTTCCACAATCTCTTGTCTACTCGAGCACTTTCTTGGAGCTATTTCTTTTGGATCCGGTTGGAGATTTTATTATAATCCTAGTAGCAATAAAATATCTATTCTCGAGTTCACCATTCTTAATGAAAGCACCAAAAAATGTTTTCCTATGAAATGAGAAAGCACCCTTAATCGAATGAGAAATTGAAATTAAAATAGTAAGAATCAAACAAAGAAAGAAAGAATATGCAAAAAAATTATTGGGCACCACTAGAAAATAAGCAATATACCTATGAAACTTAACTTGGACATAAGATGACATCTTCGATAAGTAACAAGTCATTGGTAAGCCGTTGAAATTTTTGACGACATATTGACAACTACTTGAGAACAAATAAAATATTTCCCCATGTCATCATTGTCATCGGTATGTCGTTGAAAATTTTAATGACTTACCGATGACTTATTCCCAATAGTACAGGACTAGACTCGAACTTTCCATTTTATTTCCCTCAAATCAAAACTCACTTATCAAAACCCCATACCCAGACCCTCTTTCGATGCCTCTAGACCCTTGGATCGCCACTCCCAGACCCTTTTTCCACTGCCTCCATACCTGAATCCTCTTCCATCAACGTGCTTCGCTAGACCCTCACCCTAACCCTTTCCCTCCAAACGTGTAATCCCCCATCACCAAAGCCCCCATCTCCAGAATAGTGCTCCGCCACCTCTCCAAACCCAAACCCGCCTCTCCAACACTGCTCCAAAGCCCCATCTCTAGTGACGTTTGTTCCAAAGCCCATATCCATCGATGCTATTCCAAGCCCCTAAGCCTCGATCGATGTTGTTCCAAGCCCTTAAGCCTCCTTCAACCTCCAAAGCTTTCGAAGGTATGGTTATTTCATATTCATAATATCCATTTATGATTCTATAATTTTAGTTGATTATAATGATAATAATTTGACTAACATGGATTGGTTAAGATTGAAATATGTGTTGTCATAAATGGTTGGTTAAATATATATGAACCCATAGATTTGTTGGCCCTGTCTGACAAGTTTTGTTCGTATACAATTGTTATATTGATATTCATTTTTACTAAAACAGAAATCAATATTCATCCGATACAATATTCGTCCGCTCCGTCTCAGTATTGGATAAGTTATAAACAAAAATATATATCTAAGTCGTCAATCAATATTTCATCCTTGACGCTTCATAGAATTTTGACAACACTTTCTATTTTATTCTCTATGTATGTTTTTTGCATACGATACAGAGAATAAGTGGAAGTGCTGTCAAAATTTTGTGAACCGTTCATGATAAAGTATTGATTTATGAATTACATATATATTTTTATGTTTGTACTGGTAGGTAGGATGGCCAACCAGTTAAATCATGGTTTACTCTTATCATTATCATTTACTTAATGGTAAAATTCAAGACATAATAATATATGATAATATAATAAAATTTAGCGATGAATAAATATTAGTATATGGTTTTATTAAAAGAAAATAATATTGTATGATATTAATAATAAAATTAGTGATTAATAAATAGTAGCATATGATATTGGTAAAAGAAAATTTTATTGTATGGTATTAATAATAACATAAAAATTAACCATATATGATATTAACAATAAAATTATTAAAAGAAAACAAGAACATATGGTATTAATAATTTGATAAAAATTAACGATATTATAAATAATATATTAATTAATATATTGTAAAAACTAGTGATTAATAAATGATAGTATATGATATTAGTAAAAGAAAATTTTATTATATGGTATTAATAATAAAATATAAATTAATCGTATATAATATTAATAATAAAAATTAATAAAAGAATACAATATCGTATGGTATTAATATTATAAAAATAAAACTTAATGGTGCATGATATTGTTTTTTTATCATAGAGTGTAGAATTAATTATTTGAAAGCTCGAAGTTGAATGTATAATAAGTTCAAAAAAAGTACTATTGTAGTTTAGTCAAGATATGGAAGTATTCCTAAAGGTTGCCTCTAATTATAAACAAATATAAAAAAATCTGGTGTCCGTGTAGTAAATTTCATTGTGTGAAACTCCAGAAATATGATATTGCAGCTTTACATTTGCATACAAAGGTTTTATGCCAGACTACTACATGTGGAAATTTCTTGGTGAAGTTGATATAAGACGTCAATCGACGGTGATAGTTGAAGGTGAACTCGAAAATACTAATGTCGATTTTGAAGAACCTAATACATAAGATAGAATGATAGAAATAGGTCATGATGCCTCAAGTCCAAGTATGTGGACTGATAAACCTAAATTATAAGAGGAACTTGACCTAAAATCGAAAAAGTTTTTAGGTATGTTAAAAGCTTCAAAAAGTCCATTGTATAACAGATGTAAAATGGCGCATTTGTCAACAATATCTAGGTTAATCGCTATAAAATCCACAAACAATGCATTGGAAAATCTAATGAACTTGATTCTTAGTCTTTGTAAGGAAATGCTTCCACCATATAATACCTTGGTCGAAAATTGGTATTCTCTAAAAAAAGAAGTATCTGCATTTGGCCCGTCATATGAAAATATTGACACTTGTTCAAGTGGATGTTGATATATTGGAAGGAAGATAAAAACCTTACAAGTTGTAAATTCTACAACAACCGAAGATATAAATCGAAAAAGATTAGTGGTAAAGACGTGCCTTTTACTCATATCTATTACTTTCTACTAACAAACAGAATATAAAGATTATATGCATCTTCTGCTACTGCAAAACACATGCGATGACATAGCGAACGACAGTGAGCTGAAGTCGTCTTATGTCATCCATCAGATGGCAATGCTTGGAAGCATTTTAATAACATATATCTTGATTTTACTAAAGAATTCTATAATGTAATACTTAGTTTGTGTATTGATGGATTTGTGCCGTTTGTTTTATTTGGTAATAAACCTTACTTAACATAGTTGGTTATTCTAGCACCTTAAAATTTGCCACCGTGGATGTGCATGAACTCATACATGTTTTAAACTATAATAATTCCAGGATGAAGAAATCCTAAAAATCAGATAGACATATATTTGCAGCCCATAGTGGATGAATTTAAAAGACTAAGGATAGTGGGTGCTGTAACTTATAATGCATCAAAAAAAACTTTCACAAAGTTTGCATCATTATTGTGGACGATAAGCAATTTTCTTGCATATGGGATGCTTTCTAGATGTTCAACCAGAAAATTTTCTTGTCATGTTTGCATGGATTCAACAGAATCTTTTCGATTAAAATTTGGTGACAAACAATGTTTATAGGACCGTCATCGTCGATTTTTGCTTCAAAATGATCATTTTAGATTTGATAAGAAAATTTTCAGAGCAAATATCATTATTACTTTAGAGCCACATAGCATTCTGAGTAGTGAAGATGTGTATGAGCTCGTACAAGATTATCCAAAGTACAGGAGTTAGGGATAGAGCCAAAATCACTAGTAAAGGATAAATTTATTATTGGTGCAAATAGAGTATATTTTGGGAGTTACGTTATTGGAAACATATAAAAATTCGATATAATCTGAACGTAATGCATATCAAGAAGAATGTTTTGAGAATTACTTTAAAAGGATAATGAATGTGTAAGGAAAAACGAAAGATGATTTGAAATCCAGAAAGGATATTGCGTTGTGCAGTAATTGTCCAAAGCTGAAAATTGATAATAAACGTTCAAATTTGAAACGATTAGCTTGTTATAAGTTGGAAAGCAATCAGGGTAGAAAACTATTAGAATGGGTTGATTCTTTGAGGTTTCCAAATAGGATTGCTTCTAACTTGAATCATTGTATTAATATGAAGAACCATCAGTTGCCGGCTATGAAGAGTCATGACTGTTATGTATTTCTCGAAACTTTATTCCCAATAGTGTTCAAAGAGTTGTTGCCACAAAATATTTGGATGTCAATAACCGGGCTTAGTTCATCATTCAAAGATATATGGTCGAGTATGTTCATCGGAGCTCATCTACAATAACTAGAAAAAGATATATAAAAAATATTGTGTAAATTGGGGAAAATATTTCCTCTAGGAGTTTTCAATTGCATGGAGCATCTACCTGTACATTTACTAACCAAAGACCACAAGGACTAGTACAATATGGTCGAATGTATCCATTAGAGAGGTATGTACAATACTAATAATATTGTGCATGTTCGATTTTTTTTTATTAATCACTGTAATATTGTAGATTTTCGCATTGTAAATCTTCTTATATAGGTATCTGTGTCATCTAAAAAAGAAGGTGAAACAAAAAGCATGCGTTAAAGGTTCTATTTGTCAAATATGCATTGTAGAAGAAGAATGCACATTTTTTAGTTACTCTTTCAAAGACCACATTAAGTTAAATTTTAATAGTGGTCGTAAGGATGATGAGATTGTTGATTCATCCGATATTTCTATTAAAAAGAAAACATTTATGTTAAGTTCCCTCTTCTAATATTTGGTAAATCAGTAAATAGTTAAATTGCAATTTAGTTTTCAATATGGTTGATTTACGACGTCAGTCCAGTGAGAGAGGCTCCTCCTACGGTGTTACCAAGACTCAAACGCAGATCCATATTGAGTTGGAGGAATTGACAAAAAATCATGCAGAGATGCTTTAGAAGCATGAGGAGGAGATGTCGGCACAAAGGGAGATGACGAGGAGGCATGGTGAAGAGATGGCTAAGCAAAAAAAGCAAGTCGAAGCCTTATACTAAATGTTCAGCTAGCAATTTGGAAATGTGTCGAAGCCACAGTCGTGAGTGTTTTTTATATGGACATGATGTATGATTTATATATTTATGATGTCGTTTACTGTATGGACATGTTGTGGTATGAGATGTTGTGTATTGACATGATGTGATATGGACATGCATTCATTGTTTTTATGAAATTTTTATAGTGTTGTATTACCTTTTTCTATGTTTTTCTGTTATTTTTTTTAATTTTACATATATTCGGATAAGATATCGTGTTGGTTTGTTGTTATATTTGCCTTTAGCATTGCCGAAATGACTTGTTTTGTGTAATAGGTTGAGGGAAAGAGAGCAGAAGAATTGCTAAAAATTTGGTTTCGGCAAGTAGTCGAAAGATCCAATTTTACATTTTGGGTTAGGCTTCTACACGGTGTCAACAAGTCAACGAAAACAAAGTCATCACCAAGTCATTGGTATTGTCTAACTTTATTTGGGTGAGATGTCTACAAGTCGTCGACAATAATGTCGTCGGCTAGTCATTGAAAAAAACGTCGTTCCCATGTCGTCGGTATTGTGCTCACGTGTCGTCGACAAGTTGTCGAATAATATTTTGCCATGGATTTTATACCAACGACAATCAAGTTTCCAGTATGTCGTCGATAAAGGGTTTACCGATGACTTGTCGAAGACTGAATGTCGTTGGTAAAAATCTGTATTTCGAATAGTGGTGGTTCAGTAAATCCTATGTCCTACGTCCACTTTATATTTTGTATTGATGGATTTCTCTATTACAACTTAAGTACTAAACAATTTCAAGGGTGCAATTACTTGATTTTGAGTTACAGTCTCCTTGAAAAAATCCATCAAAGGTTCTTTTCTATACATTGGAGTTTGATGTATATAAATGAATCCATGTGGCAGAATCGTCAAATCTAGTTTTAAATCGTCCAAATAGTCAGATTCGAGAAGTCGGGAAGATGAACGAGCTAAAATTACACAATTTCATAAGATTTGATGGATATGTCGGTACCGATCGATGTTTTTGACCAGCTCTTCTTTTCTCCTCAAATTTTCCTAAATTTCAAGCTTTGGGTTTTAGGGGAAAGATTATGACTTTGATGGGTCGATGTCGATCCATCATCGATCTCCAAAACTTGTGTTTTTTCCGCATATTAACATGTAGATCAATAAACTAGTTGTTTACAAGCATTTCTGACATTCTGATGGCTATAGATCAGTACTGATACATGTTTTTTTTGTCAAAAAAACACTATTTTTTCCTTTGCACTCTTCATAGTTGATTTTCTTCAACTTCAAGATTCATCCCTTCATTACTTTGTAGTCTAATTCCATTTGAAATATCGTCTGATTCGAATATTAGATATCAATTATCAAATCAAAATGGTGAAAATGAAATGCTTTTTAGTTTGTTGGTTTGGTTTTAAAGGAAATTATTCATGGAGCATGGCCGTTTATCTTGGTTCAAAACAAAAGCACGTGGAGGATGACCGGGCTTCCGCCAAGTTGCTACGGGAATCCTTTTACCAAAGAGCCCCTTACAAAATAATTGCTAAAAACAACCTAATATTTAAATGAAAACAAACGGAAATATGTGATTTTGGTTAACATCTTTGTAATCTCAATATATCATGGTGTGGGACAATTTCAAAATTTCAAAAATAGACAAGCAGATAACATATTCAATCTGCAGTTATGCACATGCTTCTGTTTCAACACTAGACTCCGGGGTGTACTGTAACAAATTTCTATATGATAAGGGTCTCATGTAAATATTATTATTCAAATAAAGGACTTTTATATCATAGAACATTTTGTAGGGTTCAAAAAAAACAATTCTTAAATATTCTTCGTCAGCTTCAGTACTCCACTCTCCCTATCCATATATCCATGGAGCTCTCATCATTTTCATACCAGAAATTCATTAATTTTGCAGTGGAAGAAACTCAAAGAAGAACTACTCTGACTTCCATACCTTCTCAAGTAATCACTTTTCCTCTTTTTTGAGTTCAGTTAGCTTATAATGAGTTTTTCTTATTCAATTCACATGGTTACAAATATAATTACTGATCTGTGAAGAGTCTGCTTTGTGCAGATTCTACTATTGTAACAATATTTTCGTAGTTAATTTTCCTTTTTGAGTCTTAATTTCAGCAATAGAAATGCCTTTTTTTTTCTTTTTCTTTTTGTGGTTTGTAGTCTCAATGAATCCGGTTTTGGTAGTACCACCGTTTACATACATCCACTTGATAAATAAAAAACCATATACTGCAGTCCTGCTTAAAATCCCAGGAATTATACGAAGTTGGTGAAAACTGAAACCTCGGCCTTTAATGTGCATGTCGTATATCCTAATTAACTGCACTATATTAATTTGTATATTCCATAAATGACATTTTGTAAAGATAGTTTTGATCCATTTTAACATGAAATCCTATGTTTGGGGACAGGAGAAACGGGGAATATTTCCCTTTAAAATCATTGTTTAAAATAAAAAAGGTCGGTACATATGTCCCTTTAAAGGTAAGTGTTAAGTCCTGTATTCAAAGTCTTAGCAAAATCATACTTTTTTAACTGGTTTTTTAAGACCAGGCATGTACTAAGTACCAGTGATCTACTAGTAGGATAGATATATTATGAACATCATAAAGGTTAATTTTACCTTGATATCAACAGGAAAAATTTAAAGATTTAAAGACTCAAGATGGAAGGACTCAAATCCACGCACTCTCCTTTAAATCACCTAGAATTAGACTTCTTCGTGGTCTGAATATCGAAGGAAGTCCTTCCATGCAGGTATTTTATTTGAACTAATTCTTCTTGTACATGTTAGATTTTATTTTTTAAAATCTGTTTGTCTTTTTCACTTTCAAATCCAATGTTTATTGGATGCGATAACCATTACTCGTACCATGAAATTGTAATACATGTTTTTCTTTTTATGTACCGTATTTAATTAATTAGAGTAGTCTGAAATATCATCTATAAAAACTAAAAAGTAACAGAAGATGAGCCCAATATTCACAATGGTATATGCATACTGCGTGGAGAATCCAGTTTTTCACCTTAAGCTACATTAGGGTTGTTAATGAGTACCCAAAAATCCAAATTCCGTCTTCCTTCGTATTCGAAAAATTTAAATATCCGAAATACGAAAAACGGAAACGGGTATAGGTATGATAGTATCCATGTCCAAAAAGTGTCATCGTTTTTTTTTGTTGCTGTTGTATTTATGTTAGTTTTATTCCCAAAAAATATTTACGTTGGAACAAAAAATACACTTATTTTTTGACTTTATTGATTACGACGGAAGCAAATAAATATTTAATATTCGTCCGTATCATTGGGTACAAATAGATGTGGATATGACACTGTCCGCATCCGAAATTATTCATTGACTAGGCCTAAGCTACATTAGTCGAGTTGATATATTATAGTTTTCTTCTGACAGGTACTTGATTTTGCTGTATTTCCTGAACCATGTTTTGATCTACCAATATTTTGTGCAAACTTCTTCACAACTGCAAACCTGAACATAGTTGTATTGTAAGTCTCTCTATGCAAGATACACAGAAATATTACTTCAAATTGCTTGGTAATTCTCATTCTTTACATCAAAATATGGTATAGAATGAATTTCAATGTGATATATTGTGATGTAGTTACTTAAGTAAATCAGCAAAGGCTGCATAGAAATTAACCAGAACATTATATTTGTTGCTATTTCAGGGACCTGAACCCTTTGTATGATGTAACTATCCGAATGGATTACAGGGAGAAATACTATAAAAAGCTAATACCTCTTGGCCAAAAATATGCAGAGGTATTCATATCTGTTATTAGATTATCATGTGTTATATTATGATTACTAGTTCATTGTAAGTTGATAATGTATGAGAAATTATGCAGGTTTTGCCATGGGGAGACAAGCTTACAAGTGAATCAATTAGATTCTTTTCGCCAATTGTACTGTGGAGCAAATTCAGCTCAAGCAAACACATGTTTCAAATTCTCTACTCTGCATTCAAAGAGTACTTTCTGGTAAGCTTTGTGATAATGATATTATTTTGTTAAACTAGTTAATGTTCTCACCATCTATTTCTATTGTTAGGCATGGCTAGAACTGATGGAACTAGCTACAGAAGAGGAAAATCCATCTATAATTCTTCAAAACCGTGAAGCTCAACATAGATATCTATCATGGAGAGCAGAGAAGGTTTTATTAAACAGATGATCATTTACTACCAACAACTGTATTATCATTGTTCATTTTATCTAACATTTGATATTACCAGGATCCAGGACATCCCTTAATGAAGAGATTAATAGGAGAAAGTCTTGCTAAGGTACTAGATAAATGAAAAAGAGTGTGTGTGTGTATACATACATATACGTTCTTATTACTGCTCTCTATACACTATCAGAGTTGATTTACCATTTTAAACTTCAACATATTGGCTTATATCTCCAAATTTTCACTTTATTTTTTTGTTTTTATTTTATTTTTTGTAACCTGATAGATCAGACAACACTTGTAAACTTCTAAGTGCATTGCTATCATACCACATATTTCAAACATTACTTATAACATTTGCTATCACTGGAATCTCAGTATTGACAAGGGTGCCAACCTTTTCACATTATACATTTGAAGTATTTATTCATATATCCAAAAGAAAAAATATAGGTATATTAATATGCAGTGTTGTCTAACCATGTTATTGTTGTGTATATGAAGGATACGGTGAGGCAATTTTTATTCGAAGGAGTAGATACACTTGGAAACAAGTCATTCTTGGATTACTTTCCAGAGTATACATGCGAAGATGGAAGTGTAAATCGTAAACGAAGCATAATAGGAAAATCATACAAACTTCGGCCATGGGATGCGAATGGAGACTTCATTGACAGTGTACCTGCTTGAACATTTCATTTCAATTGAGAGCCCTGCATTTCTACAATGTTAATGTGTATACTCGAATTGCAAATGATAGCGGCAGGATGATAGAAACTTACATTATGTAAGACTACTGTAACATGTAGGAAACCGGCATTGATGTATAATTGTACCATAGAGAGATGTTCTGTGTTTTCAGTTTGTATGAATGTATCAGGATGGACTAAAGTTGGTTCAGTTTTGTAACTTGGAATGTTAGCAGATATGAAATCTATATATTTGGTCAGTCTTTGATAAGCAAGCTATTCCTCTACTGTACTGTTGGATTTGTTACTTTTATTCAAGCACATGGTGGATTTATAGAAGTTTATTATTGTTGTAATTTGGCGACACTATATGTCGGATTAAAGAAAATTGAGACAGCTTCGTATCGAATTCGCAATATGAAGTAACGAAACTCGTGTTATCTCATGTTATTGCGGGTTGATGTAGTGATTACATACAACATTTGGACTTGATCTAAGCTCGGTACATCAACCATTCAGACATCTGAAAATGGTCAGACGTCCGACCACTGAAAATGTCTGAGTTTTAGGATTATGTTTCCGGCATGCATTCAATTCATTTTATCATGGCTTAAAGACGTCTTAATTTTAATTCAAACATTTGGCATTAAGGTGGTTAAATTTCAATTCGAACGTCTGGTTTGGTCTAAAATGCTGGGAAGCGAAGGTACACCAGGTGCGTAGCGGGAGGCCCCACCCTTCTTTGGACAGTTGCAGTGTGCTATTCTATGGAGGTAAATTTGGAAATTGTCTATTATAGGATTTTTCGTATGAAGAAAAATTTGAGATCTAGTTTGATAGTTGATTATTTTGGGAATAACAAGGGTTCTCCTCTAACAAATTTTTTCATTTTATAATCTCCACATAAATCAAATTCAAGTGAAAATTTGTTAATTGAGTTATCAATTGTAACCAATCTCTTGTAATATTTCATTATTGGTTAATATAAATCTCTCTCTTAAAGTGGATGTACATTCATAGAATGTGAGTGGAAACACTATAGTCTTGTGTGTGATTTATTTGCATTTTGCTATATATATTCTTTTGTTCTTGTGATTGGTTTTGTGCTTAGGTTAATTGAAATTGTATAGAGATATTGATTGATTGTTTTTGTACTTTTTATAAATGATACTAAGACTTCCGTTGTGTTGCTCTTGTTGTATGATGGTGTTTGGTTGTCGAATCCAAATTTCAATAATAATTGCTACCAGAGTTCACCGTTGCTTATAGGGTACTTGTGAAAATGTCGAAGTCATGCTAAAGTTTCGGAAAGCACCTCTATGATTATTCCAAGTAGTGTAAACTGCATATGCATGCGAATAATATGCACTTTCGGGATCACAATTGGTTATAAAGATGTAGAATTGTGATAATGACTTTAAGAAATAACACATGATGATGAAAGCGATTCTAAAACAAAATTAGGTGCATCGTGTTGTGTTTCATACACACTGTCGGTCGATATCGTATTTTGAGAGAGAGGAGACGGAAGGTTGGACGTACAATATACTTCAACTTGTTATGGATGAACATATAATTTTCGAAATTAGTAGCGAGACCACTACTAAGGGTGTTTGGGACAAGATGGAAGAATTGTACATGAAAAGTCACTTACTAATCATTTGATACTATTGCAAATATTCCTCACCTATAAGATGAAGAAATGAAATTCGTTAAAGGCACACTTGAATATCATGATTGATTGCTAATGAACATGAAGGCACTATATTTGAAAATCGAGGAGGAACAAAAAGCAATGATTTTGTTGTGTTCATTACTCGAGTGGTATACGGGGTTTTATAGTAGCTTGATCTACAACTGAGATACTTTAACCCTTAGTGATGTCAAAGCGGGCCTTCTTAGTGAGGAGTTGCAGAATTACATCAAGGAGTTGAGTGACAGTAATTGTGTACGAAAAACAGTGGTCATGACTTGTTAATGGTGGGACATGGAAGCGTGAATAAAGGAAACCGTGGACGTTTGAAATAAAATAAGCCTGGAAGTTAAGGGAAACCGAAATATAGGAATTATAGCTCCATATTGGTAACGTTTTCTAAAAAAATTGTTACTTTCAAATATTTAATGAGTAAAATAAAAAATATGTGATACAATATATTTAACATAATATTAATAACATTAAGTTGACTACAGTAATATCTCACACTATAAAACCTGAAAATGAACGCCGATGATGCTACAGTCTTCATCAGAATTATTTTGAAGCGAAAAAAGTGAGTTCAGTATATTCAAATATAGATAAAATAAACAGAACAGCTAAATATTTGAATTTCATAAAAAAATTCTTAATATTCATTACATACTTTTTTTTTTCAAAATTAACCCCAAAGTCGTGCCCACGTAAGGGTTAAATAATATAGTAAAGAGTCAGGTCAACATATGATGATGCCACCTGAACTTCTGAAAATAGTGGAAACAATGATCTTTATTTGCTAACAAAGTCTCCTACTCCATCTTCGATCTACGTACTACGGCTCTTATTATAAACCTGCCTAATCCTATAAACTCAACATACTCAATGAGTACCCGTGAGTTTAACAGAAAAACAATAATAAAAACACGGGTAAGACATAAAGTCTGGTATGAATAATACTTACCCAAAATAAAAATATAATGAGACAACGCCGTACTGCACGGAATGAGTTTCCCCCTTACTATTCACAACATCATAAGTGAAATAAACATGGTTACTGATGCATGTATTTCTTACTGTGCAAAACCTACAGAAATTCCTCCCTAAGCGGTTCTCATCTGCTACAGTGCCTCTGGTGCATTCCCCACTAAGCACCCCTTTTAAATTATTCTTTAATCAGTTATTCTCATATGCTATTCTATCGTGTCATTTTGATTTATTCATTAAATCTATACTGCATAGACTCAGCCCCTGTGGTATTCTTTAAGTTCATTCATTAGGTTTAAACTGCATAGACTCAACCTTCTGCAGTTTTAAATCATTCATTTGTTAAGCCCTTGACTATAAAAAAACCCACATGCAGCCCCTAAATGTTTATTTACTAAAATCCTGGACTACTATGCAACAACCGCCCGTAATCCTTATATATTTACTTTAATTCTAGACTACTGTGAAACAACCATCCGCAGTCTCTAAACATTTGTTTAATTGGAAACTACGTAGAATCAGGCCACTGCAGCTTCTTGGAAATTGAGTGCCTCTACTCATGCTTCCTAGATGTGCATTCGAGTGAGCGTCCCCCCCGACATCAATTGCCCTTCCAACCCTATCTCTAGCGCATGAGTTCTTTCTCTTACTAGCTCTGCCCTCTCCTTGAGTCCTACCTAATCGTCTTCTATTAGTTTTCATTCACACCTTCCTTAGACGCAGTTCCACGTTGCCCCAACTTATGCGTTGTACACTTTTTTTTATCAAGTGTTCACTTTCAAATTGCAGCGCGGTATGTCCTACCCATACGGCGACGCAGTTCAATCTCTTCCAACTTTAAATTTTTGCGACACAATATGTCTTCTACATATTACAGCGCCTATCTGCTTTCTATTGAAAGTCCCTAAATCCCTTTGATAAATCTCTACCACATCCCCGTATGGCGGTTCTCTTATAAAATATTAGGCCGCCGCCTAAGCTCCATACAAGACAAGGTCTGACATTTCTGACAATGTCTTTTACATATGTCGCTACTTGATATGTCACGATTTCACTTTCTATTATTGGCACTATCCTTTATTTGTCTTTTCAGCTTTTTATATTCGGTCCCTATTTGTCTACGGCCTGTTTTATTGTATAATTTTAAATTACAAGCGACCACGCAGTTCCTTTTTCCCCAGCTCAGTCATAGCTTATTTTCTTCACCGAAAACATTATTAAAATCCCAAAAAATTCGTGGACAACTGTTCTAATATACTTTTTCGTCATTTTGATTTTTCAGATATTTCCCTTATTTATCTTCTAGTTGTTCTTCTTTTCATAATAAATTATTTTGGCATAGGAACCTCTCAAACTAAAAAAACGTTTCTAAAATCATGGTTAGAACATCGTCTAAAACTTCCGTGGCATTTCGAAATTATTAAGGTAGGGAAATATATCGAAACATCCGATGTTAATATGTCTTTCCCAAAACATTCATTAAATTATTTACTTGTTAACGAAAATCCATATGAAGCTCCATCATATATAAAAGTATACAATATCATACAGAAACCAAATAATTGGGTATGGTGAAATGGGTTTAGTATTAGTCACTTAAATCTTTGAGGCATCTAGCTTTAGTCTTCTTACTCCCTTTTTAGCTTGCGTTTTCTTATCTTCTCGTTATTTTCTCTCCTTATGCTATCACCATTAATAATTCTCTTAAGTTTTTATTTTATTTTTAGTAGAATGAAATAAATGAATGGAAAAAAGTAATACTTATTGTCCCACAATAATTTAGGATTGGGCCCTCATATTTTTTTTCATTAATTCATTATTTCTTTTCTTTTCATTTAGCTTATCTTGGCCCTTTAATTAATTTATTGATTAAATCATTAATTATGGGTTGTTACAGTCTCTCTCCCTAAAGAAATTTCACTCTCAAAATTCAATTAAGGCATGGTAAAGATCACCAATCTACCCATGCTTACTCTTAAACGTAAACCCATGAAATCTAATTCACAAAAATGTACCAGTGCTATATACTAATATGACAATCAACCATAACATTCACACATATATATGGCCTTCAACAATACAATTCAACACATAGCTCATATGCTAATCTAAAATGAACAATTCTGGATAGGTCCTCCTAACCTTAACCTATGTTTCCCACGTGCAGTCTTCCCGATCTGCGCTCCACTGGACATATGTTAGCTTAACCACCTAGTTTCGAAGTAGCTTCTCATCCCGATCCACTATCTGAATTATTTTTTGCATATAGGTCATATTCAATTTTATGACCAGGTCTTCTACTACCCTCAAATTAACTAATGCATTTGAATCTCTAATGCATTTCCACAAATGTGATATGTGGAACACATTACTAACCCTTATAAAAACAATAGGAAGTTCTACCATATACTTATTCCAAATCCTATCTATGATCGGAAATGGCCCTACATATCTGGATGCTAACTTCCTAGTCCTCCCAAGATGCATCATGCCACTCATCGGAGAAACTTTCATGAACACCTGATCGCCTACTGCGAACTCCAGTTCCTTCCTCTTTGTGTCGGCATACCTCTTTTGCCTAGACTGTGTCGCCTTCATTCTAGTTCGGATGAGTTCTACTTTCTTAGTAGCATCCTTAACCAAATTTGGTCCTAACACAATCCTATTCCCTGTCTCTGACCAACATGTTGGCAATCTACATGGCCTTCCATACAACGCTTCAAATGGGGTTATTCCAATACTGCTCTGATAGCTGTTATTGTATAAATACTCTACCGGAGGTAAGTAATCTTCCCAAGATACCCCGAAGTCTAAAATGCAAGCTCTTAACAAGTCTTCTAGAACCTTGTTGACTCTCTCAGTCTGCCAATCTGTCTGTGGATGATACGTAGTACTCATATGTAGCTCCATACCCAATGTCGTTTGCAAACTGCACCAAAACTCACTAATAAACTGTGAGTCTTGATCACTAACCATAGTTTTAGGCACTTCATGTAGTCTCACTACTGCCTTCATATATATCTCGGCTAATTTTGGTGTAGTTCTCATGGCCTTCAGTGGGATGAAATGAGTACTTTTAGTCAGCCTATCAACTATGATCCATATACTTCCATTCCCTGCCTTTGATCTTGGTAACCCATCAAAAATTCATAGACATTGAATCCCATTTTCAAATTGGAACCTCCAAAGGCAGCATGAGCCCATTAGGCTTCTGATGCTTCACCTTCAGATGTTGGCATGTAAGACACTTTCTTACAAATTATCCAACATCTTTCTTCATCCTTTCCTAGAAGAAACTTCTTTTTATATTCCAATTACGGTTGGAACTGGGCTAGCACGCAGCGGGAAAAATGGATGAATTTCAACAAAATTTACCATTTTGGATCTATAATGGGCTTATGAAGTCTAAATTCATTTATAATTTTTCTAAATTTAGTTTAAATAAAATCATGTATTTTATTTAAATTTACAACTGTAGTTAGAGATTTAATTAATTTTGATTTTACTTATACAAATATATATATATATATATATCATATACATACATATGTATCATATACATATATGCATAAATATGTGTGTGCATATGTAATATAGCAATCCGTGTAGGGTATGACATGCCCGTATATAGATATTAGCATTTACATCGCAATAGACACATTACCTAATTTTGTATGTACTGTATGTTGTCAAATATGTACATGAACATATAGTTATAAATTTCAAATGATTATATATACATATAAATTTGTCTGTATAAAAAAATTTTATCGTTAAAATATTATAGAAAGTAATTATTTATTTATATAACTATATATTTTACCATAAATAACAATAAAGGTATATGTATATAGATATATATATATAATAAAATAATTAATTTATTTATATAACTTACTAATTAGAAAACATATCAGATATGAAGTTACAGTGATTTTAATATTTAATATATATATATATATATTATAAAGAATTAAATAGTTTTGACCATAATAAAGTAATATAAAATAATTATATGACAAAAATTCAAGTTTTATATTTTTAGAAAATCTAGAAACACATTTAGGGCTTAGGAAATATTTTGAGAATTTTCTCAATTAAAATAATATTTTTTATTAAATATTTGATAACATGTCGAAATTAAATTAATTTTATAAAATATAAAATTAAGTTGAATTTTTTTTGAAACTTTTATTAAAGGCACCTAACATGATGAAATAATTTTAGAAAATACAAAATTGAGTTTTAGAAACATGGATTATTTTATATGAATTTATCAAATCAAATAATCATTAAATATTAATAATATATATATATATATATATGATAAAATATTATTTTCAGCACTAATAATTCATAATAAACAAAAACAAGTGCTTAAAAAATTTTAGATCAATATTATACATTAAACATGAAAGCACATATTTTAATTCAAATTGTATGTGAATATTAATTCATAAATTAATACATATATTTGCGTAAACATATATATAATTTTAAACTAAAATTTATTTTAATACTTAATATCAGATTACAAATATAAATCACGAACTAGATCTTCAAATTTTGTATACATTTCCAATCTCCATCGTGACAACAACAATATATACAAAAAACACACCTAATTAATGAAATAACAATAATCTGATTATATATATAAGTTTACATGATTAACAAATCTAAGAACATAATAATATGATCAATATATAAATAAATATTACCTAAAACGGATGCTCTAAAGTCCACGTTGAAATAATGAATTTGCTTTCTTTAAAATTCCTTGATCCGTCAGAATGCTAGTCTAGAATCAACGGCCTCCACTATCAAATAACTTCTTGTTTTAACTTGAATTAGATTTTATATTTTGGGATTAATTTAGAGAAAAGTTGCAACCTTGAAAGAAGAAGGAGAAGGCGGCTCAAAAGAATGAATTAGCATGTGATTAGGGTTTTGAGATTAGTATTTATAATGGTAGGATAAGAGAGGAACTATGTAAGTTTCTCACTAAATCTTAGCCACACATCTCCAAACCCTAGTCGCATGTTGTAACCATCCCTAACCCTAGCCAAACCAGCCGCCTATCATCTCTAAACATCATGGATTGTGAACCCATTTAACCCAAATTAATTATATACAATTATATTTAACTTAATTTGTTACCAATATCTAATATCGATCAATATATTTATGACTATTATAAATATATGCAACAATTTTATTTCTCAAATCATATACAAATTTCATAATTAATATTTCATAAATATTAGTTAATTTAATTAATTTATAACAACTATAAACTAATTAAATCGTTTGGTGTAAAGAGAATTCATCATTTCGGTTGTGTGACTCTTGGGTGTAAATTCGGTCAGCGATTAACATCGAACTATTCAAATGTTAATGTTCAAATGTCACTCAGCAGGTGGTGTGACATTATGGCCAATTTTTTCTCTTACTCAGCTTCAATAAAATCCAATTTCATTTTATTAAGCGTTACCCAGTTGTGACATTTATTTATACCAATTCTCTTCGTCAAAACTATATAACTTTGGACTTACTGAATTTGGTATGGTCAAAATTTCAACATCGTCCACATTCAATTCTATAGTCCAAACACAAAGTCCTTGGTTCAATAATAATAATTAATATTAACTGAAATGCTCTGACTAGAGACTTTAACTTTGAGTTGGCTTGAGTTGACTGTGATGCTAACCATCTATAACTGAGGAGATAAATCATCTCTTGGATAGTGTTTCACTTCCAACACTTCCACTCGATCCAACTATAGTTACTCGATGGACGCCATGTCATGATTTGACTATAATCAAAGCGGAGCTTTCATATTGAAGATCCATAGTATTCTCAAGTTAAGAGAACTGCGTAAATTAATCACATCGATATTTTCCGTTTGACCTTACTTATATTAACCAACAGAAAACCATCGAGTGAGTCGTTTCATAGTTATCCGATAACTATCAGTACGTAACCTCTAGGTGCCTCAAATAGCCATAAGTAATACACTATCTAACATTTGGAGAGCGTTATGTACTCTACTCTCAACGGATACATTGATATCCGATCTCAGTGGATCTTGACTAGGAACATTTAAAATGGTATATTTAATTTTATTATGATAAATTACTCACGGTTACAACACTTTGTAACTGCTATCACCAAATACCATTTATGGATTTTTCTATTAAATATTCTTTTACTTAAATTAATTAATATAACCACATTATATCAGGTATATATAATAGAAAGAAAACACCTTTATTTCAAACAAGATTGGTCAATGACTTAGATATCTGTAACAAATTATATAATTTCCCCTAGGGCATTCCCCTAACTCTATCAATCTCCTACTTGCTCTTGGAGTTAATAATGAAATCTTATTCCAACTTTTACAATTGGTTTTCTTAAAATGAATTAGGCCAGTCCCTCTATGAATGGGTATGCTATTATGTTTCCATTATCTACTCTGTTAATCAACTCTCTCTGATGGTGATAAATTGTATTATCATGTGGAACAATTCAGATTATGTCTCTTGACTTCTAGTGAGCTTAAAGTTTTATTACAAACTATATCGCGACATTGTTATCATATACCAATTTTATGAGATTCTCAATATTTGAAAGAAATCGGCTCAGTTATAAATTTGTGCATCTATACTTTTTATATACATTGCTTTTATTGCGGCGCTATTCAAGGTGACATAGTTAGCGTTTTCGTTGAATCAACCATGGTCTTTCATTTGGTACATTTTTAACTTAAAGATTCTTAACTTGAATTTATTATTGACATATTATACTCAATATCACTTATGAAGTTTGAGTCTGAACGCTCCTTCATAAGGAGTTTTTGTTTCTGTAAACAATTCTCTAGTATTTTATAAATATATGAAAACACTTCAAACAACAATTTAGTGATATCAGTTTGGATTTGGTATTTGCTTCATGTATCAAATACATAAACAATTCACGATATCATAGACAACATAAAATGTACGATAATTCATATTGCCAATGCATAAGGAACTCATCTCACATGTTCCATGTTAAATAATTTAATAATGTGTCTTTGCATATCAATTTGGGACATTCTCAATATCTTTTATACTCACTATAAAAGACATCACTTATAATCCAAAGTTTAGTATTAAAACAACTAAGGATGATTTTAACACAAGTACGTCATTAAAATCAACAATGTGTGGTTCACTTATAATTTATAAATATCAATGTACTTTTAACGTTCTTTCTTATGCACACACGCTTCCTCTGCATTTTGATTGAAATCAAACTATTTAATATTTCTATCAAAATATTTTTTTGATTTTGATGCTTATAAAATGATACTTTCTATCAGTTTTTGGATCATATCCAAAGACTCACAAACTCAATATCGCTCCTACTGACTTCAAGGCATTTTTGGTTATTATGTTTAAATAGTAAATCATTATTTAGAATTTTCTGTTTCAATACATATGTACCAAACATAAAGTCACACTACCAAACATAAAGTTACACTAAGTAGTAATTTTGTGAGCAAATCCAAATTAACTTGAGCGCGTTGAAAACCGAATCTATTACGCTAATTTCAACAATTGAAATTTACAATATTATTTTTATCAACGTTGCTCATTTAATTCCAACTGCATTAGCTTTGCTCATAAAGACTCAATCACGACCGATGGATCACATCTCTTCAGGTACCAAAATCATATTTTGATAGCATGCTTGGAATTCTTTCAGATTTGTGCATCATACCATATCATAGAGTCAACACTCTTAATGGTTTAATTAAACAACCGAAGATTATATATTTTTGACATTGATAAGAAACTCATAGTTTCTCTTCAATGTGCGAGAATACTTATTAGACACTCTAATGCGATGTGTTCGTTTAGGTTAGTCAATTTTATCTCATCTAATCAGTTCTATCTATGGATCGTATCCAATTCCATTTTACTATAGATAATTCCTTCAAGAAATTCCTTCACAATAAAGTTGGCATTTCTTGAAATAACAATTGTTTCTCAGTGTAATGTAATAGGTATTCATAAACGTTTTATGAATTTCATTATTTATAAAACTGATTTGGTTTTGGTTTACAAAACTTATGTTCAAAACTTAAATATGTCATCCAATGACAGTCTTTCTCAAAATCCTTTTAGGGAGACTTATACAAGATTTCTCACGATCAGTTATTACGTGCAATCTTTTGACTCGCACAACCCGCCAATTCTTTGGCCTAGGATTTGTTGTAGTTTCTTATAAACCCTTATCTTGTATGATTTTGTAAACTATTATTTGGATGAAATAATATTGACCTTATGTACTACTATTAAGTATATGACCTTAAACAAATAAACTAACTCAACTTAACTCATAATTAATCGTACATTGTCCAACAAAGTTCGATTACTCCTTATCGATGCATCATTATGTATCACATGGAGGAGCAACTTTTGAAATTGAATCTTTATTTAGTTTTAGGTACGTTCAGAATTTTTTCCAATATAGTCACTCATTCGATCAAATCGAATCATTTCTATTGCATGTTATTTTATTTACTTTTATTTTATACTCTATGAGTTTACCATAGACATACTACATGTGTATCAAATACACATGTCCATGTTAGTGATAACTCATCGGTGAATGTAACGAAGTATGTGAACCATTTTTGTATTAATAGACTTACAATTGCATACATCTGTATGTAACAATCCGAAGAGTTTATCGACTCTTATGATGCTCCCACTAAATGGGTGCATAGCCCTTAATTGTTTGAGATATAATTAACGAGTATCATATGATTCAAAATCATATAATAAATTATTTTCTCAAAACTATGGCTTAGTCTATAATTCCAAAATAAGTGTAAATAATGTTAGATACATCTGTATTTTCCAATGCATCACTTTTGTTATGAAAACAAATACCACATTATAGTTTTATTTCTGAATGAATATTCATAATGTTCATATTGAAATATAGCTATGTCTATTTTTCAGTCAATTCCGAAAAATGATCATTATTTCATAAATAATGTTTGGTTCATTTTACGAAAACAATTTTCGTAATTTGATGTAGTCAATAAGTGCTATATGGCATGCTCCCACTATTTCCCCATTACTATAATAGCATACTAAATTCAAAGGTCCATCATTTACTTAATATATATTTGTTTATTTCATATACTACAACTAATTTACCGTGGAGAGTTCTTCAAATATCTTGAACTCAAACAAACAAATCTCATAGAAAACAATTTTCTATATGAAAATACATTTTGGAATAGAAATCATATTTCTTATTCCAATATTAAGTATCAATCACTATTATTACAATTTTCGTTTCCGTTGTTTCTTTATGGAGTAGAAATGACTATTCACTCTCTTCACCCCAGCTGTACCTTAAATCATATCTACCCATGTACATTCGTTATCCTTCCTAGATGGTCAAACCATTCGAAAGAAAACCCTTACTACAATATCATAATGAACCATTTACAAAAGCGCATTCGATTATCTTTAGCTTTTAAGGACATTAGATATGTTATGCTTTATATAAACCGATAATACTGACATTTTAGTGATCGAGTCCATAGTTTATATTATAGTCTTGGTCTAGTTTTACACTTAACACCATATGATCCTTCTGTAATCAATAAAATTGAATACTCAATCTTGCACTATGGTTTATTTGGCTTTTCGGATGAACTAATTTCATTGAAATATTGTACAATACAAACTTTGACCGTTAACCATATAACATTTATATGCAATTGTATATGGATCAAATATCCATAGCCTTGTATTGCTTTTAGAGTTCAAAACTCATAGAATGCAATACACGGTCTTGACCAAATAAATACGTAAGCGACAAAATTATGAGTATAATAAGCAGTTATAAATTAGGCACTTGCATGGGTATTGAGACATTAACATGAAAGAAGCATTTATTAATAAGTATATGTAATATTTCTATTTGCCAATCTTCAATTCATTTGTATATCTTAATTGATAAACATTTTATCAATCTTATTAAATGCACAAATTTATCAATGTAGATTATTATAACATTATATAGCACATGTTCTTATAATATTAGAAAGGCTAAATGTTACCATTTCATTTTTCTAATAAGGCTCCCACTAGTCTTTTATGTTTCACCAAACCCTAAGCAAAATATAGAAGTCTTTCGACTTCACTAGTGGGTGTTAGGGCTCGTCCGTCTTGGAATTCTGATCTTGAGTTTGCTCAACAAGTCATAGCTCCATGGATGATGAATAACTCCTTATCGGTTGTATCACATATAAATCCTAACCCATGGTGCCTTGTCCTAATCTCATTTCGACTTTGAGTTTGCTCAACAAATCGAAAGAGATTATTCACTCGTACCTACCATATCGCGATGGCCTAAGTATATCATATGTACCTTGAGTTTGTTCAACAAATATATATGGTTATCTTACCTCATCTATTCAATATATCAATAAATTCCCAGTAGTTTTAGTAGATGGATATGGAATTGTTCGGGTAGATGTTCTTTTTCGAAGGGTAGAATTCCAAGCATAACTTGGATCTGTGCGCTTCATGTTAGCCTGGAGTTCGCTCCCAGTAATATAGCCATCCCTACGCTATCATGTATCAGGGCCTTTAGCTATTGTTCTTGAGAAATAACCAGGTCTGGAGCTCGGTGGAAACTAAATAAAATTATTTTCCTCAAGATCTCTCGAGTGGAAATAGGCCCCATCGTCTCCACCCCGTAGGAACTATGAGATCGCCACAAGGACTCCTTCAACATCCAGGGGTCCCGGACCGACCATAGACCCTGGTCAATAAGTGGAACGCATTAGCTGTCCGCTCTTTGGTTGTGCAGTAAGGGTCAGAGAAGTGAAATCACTCGTAAATTTTTATTTACTTCTCATTCCTTGCACTTATTAAGTACTTAATATTATTTATAATAATAAATGCAGGGAACATGAGTTGTTAAAACTAGCATATTGGAAGATCAATCAGCCAAAATAACCAGTAGCAACCCCCCACCCCAATATGGAAATAATTATTCATCATACGTACTGCATATAACATCCCTAGCATGATTTTGCTCAGCAACTAAGGAGTATGTAAGTAATTTATTAATATATATATATATATATATATATGGTAGAGGACAACATAATATTGAAGATTCATAATCTTCAATATATTATATTCGGTGATATCGACTTATGAAATAATGTGTTACTTAAGAAATACCCTCGTGATTCAAGTGTCAAACACATCTGAAATCACGGTATACATACAATACGTATGTATTTATTCCTTAAGTCTATTTAGGGTTTGTTTAATGTTCCACATTTAGTTTTTACATTCATATCATATAAGTTTTATTGTTGTATAACTTTTATATTTCATATCACTTATATAATATTCTTATGTATAATATTATATTAATTAAATCCTATTTAACTAATTTTTAATTAATAACTCTTTAATTAATTTTAAACTAGTATTCCAATACAACTTTTATTGGACATATCTGCTATAACCTTTATAGTGTAACACATATGTCTTATATATGTGTATTTTTATTTAATTAATTAACCTTTGATTATTTTATTTAATTAAATAATTTTAATTACATTATATTAATTTCAAAAATTCATCTTATATACATTGATGTACACTTATGTTATCTTAAACACTTTAAAATAACATAACATATATCAACATATGTAATACATGCATATAAGTATTAATTAATTAACTCATTTAATTAATTTATTTTATTAATCTTATTAATAAATTTTAAATTTTGAAATTAATATTTAAAAGCTTTCAAATATTTTGAACTTTTCATTACAATTTCAAATATTTAGAAAATTTATGTTATATTATAACCTTTTATAATAAACATGTTTTTATTTTAAATTTAACTTTTAAATTTAAAATCTTGTTTTAATTTTCAAAACTATTTTGAAAATTAGCCCAAACCCAAATTCAAATTGGGCCTTTTTTATTTGGGGCAACCTTCAGGTTCACTTCACCTTATAAGCCAGGCAGGTAACCAAGTAGGAATGGGGACTTGATTACTCAATTCCAATCCTAGACATCACCTTTCTGGACACCGCACTAAGTGTGCAAGCTTAATAAGTTAGCCCTAACATAACTAATTTATACCGCATAGGCAATTAGGCTCTAATACCATTTTCTTGACTGGGCCAGCCCGCAACGGAAGAATTGATGAATTTCACAAAAAAATTAGCATTTTAGATCTCTAATGGGCCTATGAAGTTTAAATTCATTTAGAACTTTTCTAAATTTAGTTTAAATAAAATCATGTATTTTATTTAAATTTACAAATTATAGTTAGAGATTTATTTAATTTTGGTTTTACTTATATATACATACATACATACAAATATATATATATATATATCATATATACATACATATATATGTGTGTGCATGTGTAGTATAGCAATCCATATAGGGTATTGCCCGTACATAGATGTTTGATTTACATCGCAACAGACACATTATCTCATTTTGTATGCATTGTATGTTGTAAAATATGCATGAACGTATAGTTATAAATTTCAAATGATTATATATATATATATTTGTGAATTTTTTAAATATGTTTTGTCATTAAAATATTATAGAAAGTATTTATTTATTTATATAACTATATATTGTACCATAAATAAAAATAAAGATATATGTATACAGGTATATATAATGAAATAATTAAATCTTTCTATATAACTTACTAGTTAGAAAACATATTAAATCTGAAGTTACAATGATTTTAATATTTAATATATATATATATATAATAAAGAATTAAATACTTTCATCCATAATAGATTAATATAAAATAATTATATGATAAAATTTCAATTTTTAGAAAATCTAGAAACACATTTTAGGGCTTAGGAAAAATTTCTGGAATTTTCTTAATTAAAATAATATTTTTAATTAAATAATTAATAACATGTTAAAACTAAATTAATATTAAAAGAATATATAATTAAGTTAAAAATATCTAAAACATTTTTTGAAGGCACTTTACATGAAGAATTAATTTTAAAAATATAAATTGAGTTTTAGAAACATCGATTATTTCATATGAATTTATTGAATCAAATAATCACTACATATTATTAATACACACACACACATATATGATAAAAAATTATTTTTAGGACTTATAATTCATAATAAACAAAAACAAGTGCTTTAAAAATTTCAGATCAATATTATACATTAAATATGAAATCATATGTTTTAATTCAAATTGTATGTGAATATTAAATCATAAATTAATACATATATTTGCATAAACATATATATAATTTTAAACTAAAATTTATTTTAATATTTAATATCAGATTGCAAACACAAATCATGAACTAGATCTTCGAATTTTATACACATATCCAATCTCCATCGTGACAACAACAATACATGCCAAAATCTCACTTAACTAATGAAATAACAGTAATCTGATTATATACATAAGTTTACATGATTAACAAATATAAAAATATAATAATATTATCAATATATAAATAATTATTACCCTAAATAGATGCTCTAAAGTTCACGTTGAAATAATGAATTTACTTTCTTTAAAATTCCTTGATCCGTCAGATTGCTAGTCTAGAATCAATGACCTCCACTATCAAATAGCTTCTTATTTTAACTTGAATTGGATTTGAGATTTTGGGATTAATTTAGAGAAAAGTTGCAGCCCTGAAAGAAGAAGGAGACGGTGGCTCAAAATAATGAATTAGCATGTGATTAGTGTTTTGAGATTAGTATTTATAATGGTAGGAGAGAGGACACTATGCAAGTTTCTTACTAAATCTTAGCCACACATTTCCAAACCCTAATCGCATATTGTAGTCACCCCTAACCCTAGCCAAACCAGTTGCCTATCATCTCTAAACATCACGGGTTGTGAGCCTATTTAACCCAAATTAATCATATACAATTATATTTAACTTAATTTGTTATCGATATCTCATATCGATCAATATATTTATGACTATTATAAATATATGCTACAATTTTATTTCTAAAATCATATACAAATTTCATAATTAATATTTTTATAAATATAAATTAATTTATTTATTTTATACAATTATAAACTAATTAAATTGTTTTGTCTAAAGATAATTCATCATTTCGATTGTGTGACTCTTGGGTGTAAATTCTATCGGTGATTAACATCGAACTATTCAAATGTTAATGTTCACATGTCACTTAGCAGTGTGTGACCTTATGGCAAAAAATTTCGCTTACTCAGCTTCGATAAAATCCAATTTCACTTTATTAAGCGTTACCCAGTTGTGAGACTTATTTATACCAATTCTCTTCATCAAAACTATATAACTTTGGACTTATTGAATTTGGTAATGGTCAAAATTCCAAAATCATCCACATTCAACTCTCATTGAAACACAAAGTTCTTGGTTCAATAATAACAATTATTATTAACCGAAATGCTCTAACTAGAGACTTTAATTTTAAGTTGACTTGAGTTGACCATGATACTAACCCCATATAAATAAGGAGGCGAATCCTCTCTTGAATAGTGCTTCACTTCCTATACTTCCACTCGACCTAACTATGGTCATTCGATTGATGCCATGCCATGATTTGACTATAATTAAAGCAGAGCTTTCATATTGAAGATCCATAGTATTCTCAGGTTGAGAGAACTGTGTAAATCAGCCACATAGATATTTTCTGATTGACCTTAGTTATATTAATCAACAGAAAACTATTGAGTGAGTCGTTCCATGGTTCCGATAACTATCAATACGTAACCTCTAGGTGCCCCCAGTAGCTGTGAGTAATACACTGCCCAATAATTGGAGAGCTTTACATACTCTAGTCTCAATGGATATATTGATATCCAGTCTCGATGAATCTTGGCTAGGAACATATAAAATGGTATATTTAATTTTATTGCGATAAATTGATCACGGTTACAACACTTTGCAACTACTATCAAAAAATATACCATTTATGAAATTTCTATTAAATATACTTTTAATTAAATTAATTAGTTAATATAACCACATTATATCAATTATATAATAGAAAGAAAACACCTTTATTTCGAACAAGATTGGTCAACGAGTTAGATATATGTAACAAATTACATAATTACCCATATGGCATACCTCGAACTCTACCAGTTACATCTTAGTACTACCTGGGTGAATGGTGAACTTTAAACGATGATAATCGTCCAAAATTTCCCTCTGTGGTCCTTTTCTATTCGGGACATACAACCTTTTGCCCTTCCTCAGTCCACCTTCCTTATCAACACTGAGCCCATTCTGCTTTATTGCTTGAGTTCCTGAGTCTAAGATTCTCATTATGTCGGTGCAGTCCATATCTTTCTTTTGTAGTTTGACAACCCTCTCTACCAACGCAAGTCTTACTTCTAGGCAGGATATCATTCCGAAAGTACTACTTGAACCTGCCCTGGACTAAAACTACACAGTACGTGCAGATAACGTTTCCAAGAGGTTCCATTCTTCTATCATAGCCAAAACACAACTCTGCTGTTTTTGGAACAAATATCCTAAGGACTTGTGGTCAGCAAACAACTTAAATTTTTCTCCTAAGAGATAATTTATCTAGATCTTTAATGCGAAGACAATGGACACCAACTCCAAGTCATGAGTATGATATCGAACGTCATAGGGTTGTAACTACCTAAATACATATGTGGTCACTTTGCCTTTCTGCATCAATACTGCCCATAACCCCAAGCCTGTTGCATCAGTACACGGTCATATCATCATTCCCTTTAGGTATCACTAACACAGGTGCACTTGTCAACCGATGCTTTAAGTCCTAGAATGATGTCTCACACTCCTGCATCTAGGTAAACTTCTCACTCTTTCGGGTCAGTCTTGTCATGGCCTAGCTTTACGAAAGAAGTCCTTAATGAAACTCTAGTAAAAACCTGCTAACCCTAAGAAACTTTTCACTTTGGCCACCGTCTCAGGTCTCTTCCACCCATTTACTGCATCAAACTTCGAAGGATCCATTGCTAACACTTCTTTTGATATCAAATGACCTAGGAACTTCACTTTCTTTCTCCAAAAATGACATATAGAAAATTATACTTTCAACTTGTGTTGTCTCATCGTCTCCAACGCAAGCCTCAATTTAACTGCATGCTCTACCTCATCCTTTGAGTAAACTAAGATGTCATCTATGAATATCTATCCAGCCGGTCTCAAAAAATTCAATTCATCAAGTCTAAAGAGAACATTGGTGCATTGGTTAGTCCAAAAGGCATTACTAGCCACTCATATGAACCGTATCACATTCTAAATGCAGTCAGGGGAAAACTTTCCTTCACAACTCTCAACTGATAGAACCTCGAAGCCAAGTCTAACTGCGTGAACACATTAGCTCCACTCAACTGATCAAATAGATCATCAATCATCGACAAAGGATATATATTCTTTACCATCCTTTCATTCAACTTCTGATAGCCTATGCACAATCTTAAAGACCCATCAGACTTCTTCACAAATATTGTCGTCGCTCCCCAACGTAAGCTACATGGCCTTACGAAGCTCTTTCCTTCTAACTCTACTAACTACTTCTTCAGTTCCTCCATCTCCTTCAGAGATATTCTACTGGGAAGTTGACTGAACGGTCCAGTTCCTGGTAGCAAATATATATAACACTCCATCACTTTTGGAGGTGGCAATCCCAAAACCGGTTCAAATACACCTGGGAACTCTTTCACCTCACACACTGCTCCAAGGTCCTCTTCTTTTCAAAACTAAAGCAAACAGAATGCCTCTGCATTTAGCCCTACATTCCCCTAAGGCATCCTTGCACAACACTTCTTCAACCAGTCCATCCTTAAAATAACTCTTAAGTCTATGAAGTCTAACACGTAGGGATTGCACAAAAACTTACACCCACCTATCTTAATACCGAATTTAGTGTATCTCAATCCAAGAGTAGCATATCCCCCTATTAGATTTACTGCACGTATAGACCAAACTAAATAGATAACCCCTATCCCAAATCTATCAACCAGCTCTTTAACTATAAATGAGTGTGTGGCACCATTATCAAACGGTACTTTAATTAAAACATGAGAAATCAAAGCCATACCTTCTAAGACTTTTCCTTTGCCTTTCTCTTCGATGGATGGTCTTTCCCTTAGTCCCTTCAAAGCATAAACTTGTGCTTTAAGCTCTGGGAAATTCTTTTTCAAATGCCCCATTTTATCACACTTAAAGCACTTCACTCTTCCAAGACTCTTCAGTACTGGGTACTTCATAGCATAGTACCCTTTCTGTCCGTAGTATAGCAGACCTCTTCCGCAGTTGCGACCTCACCACCATTTCTCTTTGGCACTCCCTTCTTGCTTTTGGTATATGGAGTAAATTTTTTCTTTTGCTCTACTCTATGCCTCGTCTTCACTCTTCTATGTTCCTGATACATCCCATCATACCTTCGAGCCATGTCAACTAAAAACTTAGAAGGAGATGCTAGATGAGCCATCACCTTATGGTCAAGACCTTTCTTCAAACCCCTAATGAACTTCTTCACTGGAGTATTAATGATCTCCCTACCATACTTAGCTAAAGAGTTAAACTTCTAAATGTACCCCTCAACTGTAAAGTCACGCTGTTTAAGATCAATGAACTCCCTTAACAGCACACTCTGCTGAGACTCTAATATGAACTGAACCTCGAACCTTTCTTTAAACTGCTCCCAACTAATCTCCACCTCTAGGTTCCACTAATCCGACGATTTCTCATGCAACTGCCTTGATGCCAATCTCCTCTTCTGTGCATCATTCAGCCCTAAGTCTCCAAATATGCGCTCACAAACTCTAAGCCAATTCAGAATTACTACTATGAACTCCTTCCCCGTAAATATCTTCTCTCCCAAGCTTCTATAATCTTTATTCATCCTTGAGAAGTACTCTCTCACTGCCACAGGCCTAGGCCCAATCATCATTGGAATATTCTCCCTCGTCATATGAAATATAAGCTCCCTAAACAAAGCATTCACATTATTGCTAGCAACATTTACGAGTTGCACGGCTTTCCCCTTTACTTCTTCAGGGACTTCACCTATATTCTCTCTATTAATTTGCATTTTTCAACCTCCCTCCTTGTGCTTGCCCCTCCTATCATTACTCGTCTACTTCTCAAATCCATCTTACTTTTTCTGTTAAGAAAGTCTTCATTAGAAACGAGGAGAAAGATGGCAAAACAATAATAGAAGGATAGATATGTATCTAGATCTCTATATCTATTCTGCAAAGTACAAGTACGTTACATATATAATGCGTACACCCACCCTAAGTTATTCTCTAATTCCAGCTCTGTTTTATTTAAGTGTCTCTAGCCAAGCTCTGATACCAACTGTAATATCCTCCACTTTGAAATCAAAAAATGAACGATGATGATGTAGTCATCACCAGAATTATCTTTTTAAGTGACATAAGTGAGTTCAGTATATTTAGATACTGAAAAAGTAACCAAAGCAGCCAAATATTTTCATTTCATAGAAATTTCTTAATATTCATTACATAAACTTTTTTTTTCAAAAATAACCCCCAACTCGTGCCCACACAGCGGTCAATTAACTGTAGAAAATAACATAGTAAATAGTCAGGTCAACGTATGATCATGCCGCCTGAACTCTAGAAAACAGCA
Organism: Allium fistulosum; assembly: GCA_030737815.1. NCBI lineage: Eukaryota > Viridiplantae > Streptophyta > Magnoliopsida > Asparagales > Amaryllidaceae > Allium > Allium fistulosum. Next base: position 61,142,822 of record CM060906.1, on the reverse strand, counting down.
GAAACAACGATCTTTATTTGCTAACAAAGCCTCCTGCTCCATCTTCGATCTATGCATTGCGGCTCTTATTATAAACTATCCTAATCCTATAAACTCAACCTACTCAATGAGTAACCGTGAGTTTATGAGGAAGCAATAATAAAAACACAGATCAGACATAATGTCTGGTGTGAATAATACTTACCCATAATAAACATATACTGAGACCACACCGTACTGCATGGAATGGGTTTCTCCCTCACCGTTCATAATATCATAAGTGAAATAAACATGGTTACCAACGCACGTATTTCCTATTGTGCAAAACCTATGGAAATGCCTCCCTAGGTGGTTCCCATCTACTACTGTGCCCCCGATGTACCCCCGACACAGTCCCCACTAAGTACCACTTTTAGATTATTCTTTAATATGTCATTCCCATCTGCTATTGCGCCCCACTGTAGTATATTTTTGATTTATTCATTAAATCTATACTACATAGACTCAGCCCCCTGAGTATTCTCTAAGTTCATTTATTAGGTTTAAACTACATATCCTCAACCCCTTGTAGTTTTATCTTATTCATTTGTTAGGCTTAAACCATTAAGAAACCCACATATAGCCCCTAAGTATTTATTTACTAAAAGCCTGGACTATTGTGAAATTGACACCCGCAGTCCTTATATATTTATTTACTTTAATTCTAGACTACTACGAAACAGCCACCCATAGTCTTTAAACATTTTTTAATTGGAAACTGCATAGAATCAGTCCACCGTAGTTTCCTGAAAGTTGAACGTCTCTCCTCACCTTTCCTAGGTATACATTTGAGTGAGCATTCACACCTGACGTCATTAGCCCTCCAACCCTACTTCTAGCGTGGGAGTTCTTTTCCTTACTAGCCCTAGCATCTCCTCGAGTCCTACCTAATCGTCTTCTATTAGGTTTCATTCACAACTTCCCTTGGCGCATTCCACCCTGCTGCAATCTATGTGCATTGGACACTTTCTTATCGAGTGTTTACTTACAAATTGTAGCGCAATATGTCCTACTCATATAACAGCGTAGTTCGGTCTCTTACAAATTTACATTTTTATGGCATAATATGTCTTCTACATATTGCGATGTCGATACCCCCTGAAACCTACTGGCAAAACTTTACCCTGTCCCCATATGTGTGGTTCTCTTACAAAACGTTAGGCCACCGCCAAAGCTCCATACAAGGCATGGTCTGGCATATCTAACAACGCCTTTTACATGCGTCGGTACTTGATTTGTCATGATATCACTTTCTATTATTGGCAGTGTCCTTTATTTTTCTTTTTGGCTTTTTATATAGATCTGGCCCCTATTTGTTGCCACTTTTTTACCATATAATTTTAAATTACAAGCAACCGTGTAGTTAACTTTTCCCTAGCGCAGTACCAATCTCATATTAGCTTATTTTCTTAATCGAAAACCTTACTAAAATCCTAGAAAATTCATGGACTGTTCTAGTATACTTTATTCGTCATTTTTATTTTTCAGATATTTCCCTTATTTATGTTCTAGGTGTTCTCCTTTTCATAATAAATTATTTTAGCATAGGAACCTCTCAAACTAAAAACTATTTCTAAAATCATAGTTAGAACATCATATAAAACCTTCATGGCATTTTGAAATCATTAGAGTGGGAAAATACATCTGAACATCCCATATTCATCTATCTTTCCCAAAACATTCATTAAAAGTTTTACTTATTAATGAAAATCCATATGAAAGTCCACCATATATAAAAGTATACAATATCATACCAAAACCACATAACTGGGTACGATGAAATGGGTTTAGTATTACTCACTTACTTAGATCTTTGAGATATCTAGCTTTAGTCTTCTTACTCCCTTTTCAGTTAACTTTTTCTTATCTTCTCTTTATTTGCTCTCCTTAGGCTATCACCATTAATATTTCTCTCATGTTTTTATTTTATTTTTTACAGAATGAAATGAATGAATAGGAAAGAGTAATACTTATTATCTCACAATAATTTAGGCATGGGCCCTCATATTCTTTTTCATTAATACATTACCTCTTTTCTTTTCATTTAGCCTAGCTTGTTCCTTTAGGTCCTTTAATTAATTAATTAATTAAATCAATGATTATGGGTTGTTACAACTACTAATTAATGTCAATTTTAATAATATTATCTTTTTTAAGAACATTAAACTTGAAATATTTAAAATAATTTAGTAGTAATTAATAACATTCATTCAAAAATACTTAAAGACAATCAAAATACAACAAATACGAACATTCATTCTCCTTTCATTCTCATTTCCCTACTGTAATGTCCCTCATTCGAAAACTCAAAGATGGATCCCCAATGTGCTTTAGCGACATTGGAATTATCTTTTGGACAGAGATGCGCTCAGTTATATAATGTAGTCTTAAGTAAATAGAGCAGATATAACTAGAACAAGCACGGCATTATAAATTTAGTTCAACAATATTTATATTCAAAAGTTGTGCCCACGCAGGATCGAAGATATATTACAATATAGCAATTAGTGTCATGTCTCATATATGATGATGTGTGCGCAAACACCAGATATAGCGGAATTAAAACAACAAAAATATAACACCAAGCCTCCTGCTTTGTATTTAGCTTGCTTTATTCGGCCTTTCCCAAAAGCTACCTATCTAGGCCTAAAAAATCAACCTACTCGAATGAGTACCTATGAGTTTATCGAAAAACAAGAATAAAAACATGGATCAGACATAAAGTCTGCATGAATAACATATTACCTTAAGCATACAAAATAATACGACCATGCCGCTGAGATGTGGAATGGGTTTTCCTCTTACTATTCCAAACAAGTAATTATTCGATTGAGCAGTAAACCTAGGCTTTAGGTTCATTACTAAGTGTCAAAACTGGTAGAGTTGGGGGTATGCCTTAATGGCAATTATGTAATTTATTGTAAATTATTAAATCTATAATAAAATCTCGTTTGAAATAAAAGTTGTTTTTCTTTCTATTATATACTTGATATAATGTGTTATATTAATTATTTATTTAATTTAAGTATATCTAATAGAAAATCCATAAATTGTATATTTTGTGATAAGTAATTATAATATGTTTTAATCATGAAATATTTATTAGAATGTAATTAACACATCGTTTTAAAAATTTATAGTCAAGGTGTATCGAGACTGGATATCGAATACATCCATTGAGACTAGAGTGCGCGATGCTCTCTAAATATAGTGCATTATATTATTCATGGCGATTGGGGGCATTAACGGGTAACATATTGATAGTTATTGGATAACTATATAATAACTCACTCGATTATTTTATATTGGTTAATATAACTAAGGTTAAACAGAAAATATCAATGTGACAATATTACACAATTTTCTCAATTTGAAAATACTGTCGAACTTTAATGTGGAAACTCTACTTTGATTGTAGTTAAAGCGTGACATAACATCCATCAAATGACTATAGTTAGGTCGAGCTGAAGCACTGGAAGTGAAACGATATTGAATAGAGAATTCGTCTCCTAGGTTATGAGGTTAGTATCACGGTTAACTTAAGTCAACTCAAAGTCAAAGTCTTTGGCCATGATATTCGGTTAATAATAATTGTTATTATTGAACCAAGGACTTTTTGTTTGGATCATACAAGGTGAATGTGGAAGATATTGGAATTTTGACCATTACCAAATTCCATAATTCCTAATGTGATATGGTTTTAACAAAGAGAATCGGTGTAAACAATTATCACTATTGGAACTGCTAATTATGTAAAATTGGATTTAACCGAATAATGTAAGCGATAAATTTGGCCAAATTATCACACCATTAGCTAAGATGATGTGTGAACGTTAATATTCAACTTTTTTGATATTAATCATTGACGAAAATTACATCTAAAAGTCACACAGCTGCAATGTTGAATACTACGATTACCACATGATTTAATTAAATTATAATTAGTGTAAATTAATTAAATTAAATAATATTTGTAGATATTAATTATAAAAAATTATTTGATTTGTGTTCATCAATATTAAAAATAATAAATATATAAAAGTTGTATACACACGTATCGATATACAATATCGATGTATGTCCAAATTTAATTTAAACGTGGATAATCTGGTCTGGTTTGAAGTTGGATCGAAGCTCAAAAAGGCCCAAGGGGATGGTCGGCCTATGTATGAAGGGTTGAAGGGCTTTAAATAAAAGAGTTTGAATTGGTATCGAAGAAGAGTGGATTTATATCCACATTTCCCTCCCTTGATGCTCTCTTATTTAAATCCAATTACCCCTCACATTTAGATTTTATCATTTGCTCTCCTATCCTCTCCATAGCTGATCGAAAATCCCATTGCCTCTCTCTTTCATCATTTTCAAATTAGAGTACAAATTTGAAGCCAATAGAATAAGAGTGCATAGTTTTTTCAGTTGGGTAACACTTTCTGGAAGAGTTTGGATACAGATCAAAAGGGGGTCGATCAAATTCAGCATTCTAGGTGTTACTACTGGACTATAGTCAAGGCAACATTTCGATGTATATTATTACAACCAAAATTCCAAGAATGGATAGAGAAACATGAAAGCCATCATGTGCAATTTAAAGACATTATATGTTGTTTGGAGCCTTCCTGTGTAAATGAGAGCCATTGTGTATATTCGAGCTCATCAAGTGAAGAGTGAAAATATTGTGTGCTATAAGGAGTCATCATGATTAATTGAAGTCATTGCACATAATAGAGTCTTCGTACTTATATGGAATTATCATGGATAAATAGTGCCATTGTTGGTAAAAGGAGGTATTGTGATGTAATGCACTGAGAGCTATCATGAAGCAATGCGTCAAAGCCTTCGTGGAGCATCTTCTGGAGTCATTGTGAAAAGCAATATGGGAGTCATCGTGAGAAAATTCATCAAAGCTATCATGGGGCATTTATTAGAGCCATCATGTAATATATATTGAGCCATTGTGAGTCATTCATCAAAGCCATCGGGGGACACTTATTAGAGCCATCATGAAATAAACATGCTAAAGCTATTAAGAAGTATTAAAGGCCTCATGAAATAGCCTTTGAAGCCATCGTGTGACAATCAAAGCCATCATGACATATTACCCAAAGCCATTGTGAGGAGATTATTCAACCTACCACGATCCAATTATTCAAGCTATCAAATCCATCACGATGATTCAAGTATTCATGATAATTCAAGCTATCGAGTGGTTAAGGAGACATCATAATAAATCACGCCATCATGATAGTTCAAGCCATTATGATAAATCGTAAGCTATCATGTATTGACTTAAGTCATTGTGTGTGGAATAGAGCCGTCGTGTGTCAACGAAAGCCATCATACATCAAGTAGAGCCATTTGGTTCTGAACAAGGTCATCGTGTGTTGATAATTGAAGTTGTTGAAGATTGAGGCAAAAAATGTTAAGAACTAGCCATCATCTAATGGTGAAATTCAAGCAACAGCCTACACAAAGAAGTAGTGTATTAATATGAAGGGAATTAGCGTAACAAAGCTCTAAGGGACCTATTACAACTATGCCATCTTTCTTGATACCATGGCCAAGGTAGTAATCCGTGTGAATTACTATAGTATTAAGATGATGATAAATGGAACCATCATGACCATCCATCTTGCCAACTCACCTATCCTCATAAACTTCAATTAAGCAATCCAAGCGGGATATGTCACTCTCCAACCTCTATAAATAAAGACCCATTGTAACACCCCTAATTTTAATTAACATTATTCAGGAGATTTAATTAGATAAATTAAATAGAATAATGTGATGATTAGAGTGATAAGGGAATTGCGATTTGAAAATAAGTAAGGTGTGCCTTAACCAAATAAATCTATAAGCTTGTTTTATAACTTAAAAACATATTTGAATAGGGAAAGGGTAAAATAGGAATAGATAGATCTTACAACTTGTAAACCCTTATTCCATTCTATTCATGTTTTCATAAATCAAAACAATCAAAGAGCTAAAGCAAAGGCTGACCATTAACTACCATCTAAATCACGAAAATCAGGTAGAGATTCAAGGAGGAAAGCTAGGAAGATCAAGCAAATATTCAAATCTCAATCCATTATCAAACCAAGGTGAATAATAATCTAAATCTATCTCATTTTCATTGTTTTATGATTGATTTGATTCGATTTAGACTTTAAACTGAATGTATTGAGGTCTGAGTTTGTCATGTTTTTAATAAGTGATAATTTATAAGGATTTTATGAAGTTAAATGATTCGGTTTTAAGGCTAAAACCATAATTTTCAATCTCCAAATGTTCTGAATTTTTGGTATGACGTGTAAAAGATTAATTTGGAGATGTTTTTCTTATTTCATAATTTTCTATGTTAAAATCAATATTTTATGAATTTCCTAAGGGGAAAATGAATTTAATTCGGGTTTAATTTAATTAGGTAACTAAATAATGATTTTTGGCCCAAAATTTTTATAAGATGAAGGAAATATCATTTTGGTACTAATGTGAATTTTTGAGACTTTTCTCAAATATATTTGAAGAGATATGCATTAAATAAGAAAGGTTAGTGTTTAATTGTTTAATTAGTTAATCATGTAAATTATCATTTTAAACATATATTTTAAGCCTTGGAAGATAAGTGCGATAGCATAACTAAAATTTAGTTGTAAATTTTAAGTAACCAATCACATATTGACATATAAAAGAGATTTGTTGAAAAGAACATGCTTTATTAGGAAAAAAATTCAGTTGTACTGATAATTACGATGATGCCACATCCCTTTATGTTGATGTGGCACCTATCATGCCTTCGACGTCGTCGAGAGGAAAGCACATGGCACTATTTCAATAGTGCAGAGTGGTTTCAAGCTCGCCGAGGTCAATTAAAGGCGGCGGTTTCATTGCATCGACGAGATCACTTCACACATCCATGTCGTTTGTGTTCTCATCGCACTTACGCATGTCTTAAAATCAAAGGGGAGAAGGGTCATCGTGCTCATCCACATTCAATAGCATCGACATGATTCATGTCACCTAATTTCTCATGGTGCTGCACTTGTTGTGTCATCACACTTATCATAACGCTATAGTACCACGTTGCCGCTATACTAAAGAGTCGACGAGGCTATAGCGCATGTTTAATCATCAAAGTAATGAAGTCTGTGTTGTCGAAGTTAATGACAACAATGTTAATAGAAAGAAGGGTGGATAGCCTTTGAAGCTCGACGTCGTCGTCGTCGGCGAGGCGTATGATGCCGCATATGTTGTTTTAAAGCTTTAGATGGAGGCGAAGGGCCTTAAGTACCGACATCTACATGATATGATATCGACGTTGATCATACTAAGATGTTTGAAAGTAATAAACCTTATACCATTTTCATACAAGGACATGGAAATATAAAAAGGGTTTTATAAAATGGCATAAATTTTGAGAATATAAAAAGATGATTTCTTTGTTAATTTTGGGGTTAAGGGTATTAACCATATTTCATTAAGAAAATGATTACGAGGAATTAAACTACGGGTGTTTATATTATTGTATGCATTTGATTAGTCACTATAAATGCTATTGTTATCTTATTCACTTCGTTTATGACCCCATAACTTCATTTTGGGGTGTTAAGGGCAGGATAACCAGCTAGGTTGACCTAATAGTGAATATGAATTTACTTAACTCCTGTGTAAATAGAATTGCATCTAGAAGGTCAGGTAGAACAGAATATAGGATGCCCAGAACTAATCAATTTTTTTTTTTGAGTAAGATAGTTTCTTAGTTAGCCCATGAAAACTATGTTATGAGAAATGTTATTGGTAGGGGCCAATAGGTTCTTAGTGTTCTCATATACTACCGAGGGGGAAACTACCGAGTAAAATAGGAAATGTATGGTTATTATTTTGTTTGGGTTAACGCAATAATAACGTACGGCCAATAGGTTCTTAGTGTTCTCGTATACCCGTACCCGGCCCGGCCCGGTTCGGTTCGGTCGGACGGACGGCGGCGGCGGCGCGCACGCGTGTGTGGTGGAGATGCATGATCTCCCTCCTCACAACGAAGCATACATTTGGGAGCCCCATGCCCCCAACCTCCTCTTGAGAAAGGCATATATAAACCACTACACCTTTCAATAATTTGGCGATGTGGGACTTTGTATATTTCCATTCATTCTACCTTTAGGAATTCCAACAATCCCCCACATGAATGATAATATACATATCCCCCACACAAAGCGAAATATCACATAGTATATATGGATTTAATGCTTTATCGTGGATAAGTAGATATTTCACTTTGAACTTTCCCTAGTTAAAACTTATCGGATTTACTTGGCTAATCGGTGAAATATTTCATCTTGAACCGTCAGCCTTTATTGTATATCCAGACAATAAGTTCTACGAAGCATTAATTCCCTTCTCATCCAATTTCTTGGTTGTGTTCATTTTGGCCTGAACAGTACTTGGTTCTGCGAGTGTTTTAGAGAATAAAAGCCTTTTAATATTCTCATAAAGCCGACCCAGCTCACACTTACATAGGTGATCGCAACCATTAAGAGTATCCTACATATACCCCACTTGTTATTTCCAAGATATGGTCATCATTAAAAAACATAGTTTTAACCTTTAAATACTTCTGTAGGCATGCATTTATATTGTGCACCATAGGAATGGAGTTGGACTATGTCCAAGCAAATGCATTACGTCTTGAGTTATTCAGAACTGGTTTGCCTATTGATCCTAGTCCGTGGGATCTCCAGTCGCTAGGATAGGTTTCCGTATAAGATAACTCTTGGTGGTTTTAGGCTTTTAAACCCATTCCCCTCGATGCGCAGTCAATTTTCTCTCTTGATAAACCTTTAGTAAACGGATCCGCTAGGTTATCATTTGTCCTCACATAATCAATGGAAATAGTTCCATTAGAGAGTAACTGCCTAACTGTGTTATGGCGTCGTCGAATATGTCGTGACTTTCCATTATACACAAAGTTGTGCGCTCTGCTTAGCGCTGCTTGGTTATCGCAGTGTATGCATATGGCCGGTACGGGTTTAGGCCAGAATGGAATATCTTCCAAAAAGTGACGAAGCCATTCTGCTTCTTCGCCTGCTTTATCTAAAGCGATGAACTCTGATTCCATAGTGGATCGAGCTATGCATGTTTTTTTGGTAGATTTCCTTGACACTGCTGCTCCTGCTAGGGTAAATACATAACCACTTGTCGATTTTGATTCCTCTGAATCTGCAATCCAGTTTGCATCACTATATCCTTCTAAGACGGCAGGATATTTTCCATAATGTAAGGAATAGTTAGCGGTATTTTTTAAATATCGAAGCACTCTCATTAGTGCTTTCCAGTGTTCCTTTCCTGGATTGCTTGTATACCTGCTCAGTCGACTTACTGCATAAGCTATATCTGGTCTTGTGCAATTCATGAGATACATGAGACATCCTATTACACGAGAGTATTCCAGTTGCATTACACTCTCATTAGTGTTTTTATGCAGTACTTCTGATGGATTAAAAGGTGTTCTCACTCCTTTAATTCCATAGTCTTGGAATTTTTCAATCACTTTGTCTACATAGTGTGGCTGAGACAATTCAATTCCATTAGGAGTTCTTATTATTTTGATTCCCAAAATAACGTCTGCAACTCCTAAATCTTTCATATCGAAATTGTTAGTTAACATCTTCTTTATGGCTCTATTACCTGAGTATTTGGACCAAATATTAACATATCGTCTACATATAAACAAATCATCACATATGATTGTCCAATTTGTTTATAATAAACACATTTATCGCATTCATTTATACGAAAACCATTTCTCATCATGACACTATCAAATTTTGCGTGCCATTGTTTTGGAGCTTGTTTTAGTCCGTATAATGATTTTACTAATCTACAGACTTTGTTTTCATTTCCTTTGGAAATAAAACCTTCAGGTTGTTCCATGTAGATCTCCTCATCGAGATCTCCATTTAAGAATGCTGTCTTTACATCCATTTGATGAATTTCTAGTCCATAAATTGATGCAATTGCTATTAGCATTCTTATAGAGGTTATTCGTGTTACTGGCGAATATGTATCAAAGAAGTCTACTCCTTCTTTTTGACGATATCCTTTGGCTACTAATCTGGCTTTATACTTGTCGATAGAGCCATCTGCTTTCATTTTCTTCTTGAAAATCCATTTGCTGCCAATAGGTTTTATTCCTGGTGGAATATCAACAATTTCCCAATTTTTATTACTTAGAATTGAATCAATCTCACTTTGGATTGCTTCTTTCCAACATGAAGATTCAGAAGATGACATTGCTTCCTTGTACGTTTGAGGTTCATGTTCTAACACATATGTGAAAAAATCCGAACCAAATGTCTTGGAAGTTCTAGCCCTTATGCTTCTTCTTGGTTCAACTTCCTCAATCTCATGATGAGGTTCATCTTCATGTGAATTGCTTGATTCTTCTCTTGTCCTTTTAGGGACATTATTCCCTTCATTCCTTTTGTGCGGAAACACGTCTTCAAAGAATGAGGCATCTCTAGATTCCATGATTGTATTTACATGAATATCAGCTATATCAGACTTGAATACCAAAAATCTATAGGCACTACTATTTTGGGCTGGCCCTAAATAGTAACAATCTACTGTTTTTGGTCCAAGTTTGACTTTCTTGGGAGGCGGAACTGGAACTTTTGCCAAGCACCCCCACACTTTGAGGTATTTAAAACTTGGTTTGTGTCCTTTCCATATCTTATATGGAATTGTTCCTGTTTTATTATGAGGGACTTTGTTTAATATGTGATTAGACATATTTAAGGCTTCCCCCCATAAGTTCGTCGGTAGACCAGAGGTTAAAAGCATAGCGGTAATCATGTCTTTTAACGTTCTGTTCTTCCTCTCGGCTACACCATTTTGTTGTGGTGAATATGGAGCTGTTGTTTGATGAATTATACCGTTTTCGGCACAGAACTGTTCAAATGGTAATTCATATTCTCCACCTCGATCAGATCTCAATATCTTGATCTTTTTATTTAACTGATTTTCTACCTCAGCTTTTGTTGATAGTTCAACTATTGTCATCTCTGTTTTAGTTAAAACAGTAAAATTCTTAAGATGTTATACGTCTAGTATACCAAAACAGAGAATAATCAATTATAAACTCGTCGCACAAGTTTATAACTCAGATTTCCACTAAACTGGAATTCTGTGTTAATTATTATAACAATATGATTGTTGTAAATAAATTACAACAACAGCTATACTAAATAGTATAACCAAAATAAAGGATAGAATGTAGAAAATCTAACCGAAATACGTCTGAGGCTCGTCGTAATGATTTCCTTAAGAATTTTATTCCAAAATTCTCCCAAGATACAACAGACGAATTCTGCTTGAAATTGTAATGAGTATATCACTCTGTGATTTATTGTATGCAGGAGCAGGGAAGAAGAAAAGAAGGGAACGAAATAGAATTGGAATGAATGGGATGAGAATGTGATCAGTATTCTCTCCTATTTATAATTTCGTCCGCATCCCTTCAAACAGTCGCGTCCGCTTGATGGGTCGCACCCGTTGCTGTTCATTACCAGCCTGCGCATCTGCTTGTACCTGCTCGTACCGTTTCACCCGCGCCTCTTCAGTCGGGTCGCACCCGCTCGCGCCGCATCTGTTTGCTTCTAACGGGTCGCACCCGCTACTGTTCGCGCCTATTAAACCCGCGTCCGCTTCCGAACAGATCTGTATCTGTTCGTATGGCCTGCAATTGTCAGAAAGCCCGGTCCAGTTTGTAGTAAAAATACGAGTATCATATTAGACCTGTACCCGTACCCGTACCCGGCCCGGTTCGGTTTGGTCGGACGGACGGCGGCGGCGGCGCACGCGCGTGTGTGGTGGAGATGCATGATCTCCCTCCTCACAACGAAGCATACATTTGGGAGCCCCAGGCCCCCAACCTCCTCTTGAGAAAGGCATATATAAACCACTACACCTTTCAATAATTTGGCGATGTGGGACTTTGTATATTTCCATTCATTCTACCTTTAGGAATTCCAACAATCCCCCACATGAATGATAATATACATATCCCCCACACAAAGCGAAATATCACAGAGTATATATGGATTTAATGCTTTATCATGGATAAGTAGATATTTCACTTTGAACTTTCCCTAGTTAAAACTTATCGAATTTACTTGGCTAATCGGTGAAATATTTCATCTTGAACCGTCAGCCTTTATTGTATATCCAAACAATAAGTTCTACGAAGCATTAATTCACTTCTCATCCAATTTCTTGGTTGTGTTCATTTTGGTCCTGAACAGTAGTTGGTTCTGCGAGTGTTTTAGAGAATAAAAGCCTTTTAATATTCTCATAGAGCCGACCCAGCTCACACTTACATAAGTGATCGCAACCATTAAGAGTATCCTACATATACCCCACTTGTTATTTCCAAGATATGGTCATCATTAAAAAACATAGTTTTAACCTTTAAATACTTCTGTAGGCATGCATTTATATTGTGCACCATAGGAATGGAGTTTGACTATGTCCAAGCAAATGCATTACGTCTTGAGTTATTCAGAACTGGTTTGCCTATTGATCCTAGTCCGTGGGATCTCCAGTCGCTAGGATAGGTTTCCGTATAAGATTACTCTTGGTGGTTTTAGGCTTTTAAACCCATTCCCCTCGATGCATATTCAATTTTCTCTCTTGATAAACCTTTAGTAAACGGATCCGCTAGGTTATCATTTGTCCTCACATAATCAATGGAAATAGTTCCATTAGAGAGTAACTGCCTAACTATGTTATGGCGTCGTCGAATATGTCGTGACTTTCCATTATACAAAAAGTTGTGCGCTCTGCTTAGCGCTGCTTGGTTATCGCAGTGTATGCATATGGCCGGTACAGGTTTATGCCAGAATGGAATATCTTCCAAAAAGTGACGAAGCCATTCTGCTTCTTCGCCTGCTTTATCTAAAGCGATGAACTCTGATTCCATAGTGGATCGAGCTATGCATGTTTGTTTGGTAGATTTCCATGACACTGCTGCCCCTGCTAGGGTAAATACATAACCACTTGTCGATTTTGATTCCTCTGAATCTGCAATCCAGTTTGCATCACTATATCCTTCTAAGACGGCAGGATATTTTCCATAATGTAAGGAATAGTTAGCGGTATTTTTTAAATATCCAAGCACTCTCATTAGTGCTTTCCAGTGTTCCTTTCCTGGATTGCTTGTATACCTGCTCAGTCGACTTACTGCATAAGCTATATCTGGTCTTGTGCAATTCATGAGATACATGAGACATCCTATTACACGAGAGTATTCCAGTTGCATTACACTCTCATTAGTGTTTTTATGCAGTACTTCTGATGGATTAAAAGGTGTTCTCACTCCTTTAATTCCATAGTCTTGGAATTTTTCAATCACTTTGTCTACATAGTGTGACTGAGACAATTCAATTCCATTAGGAGTTCTTATTATTTTGATTCCCAAAATAACGTCTGCAACTCCTAAATCTTTCATATCGAAATTGTTAGTTAACATCTTCTTTATGGCTCTATTACCTGAGTATTTGGACCAAATATTAACATATCGTCTACATATAAACAAATCATCACATATGATTGTCCAATTTGTTTATAATAAACACATTTATCGCATTCATTTATACGAAAACCATTTCTCATCATGACACTATCAAATTTTGCGTGCCATTGTTTTGGAGCTTGTTTTAGTCCGTATAATGATTTTACTAATCTACAGACTTTGTTTTCATTTCCTTTGAAAATAAAACCTTCAGGTTGCTCCATGTAGATCTCCTCATCGAGATCTCCATTTAAGAATGCTGTCTTTACATCCATTTGATGAATTTCTAGTCCATAAATTGATGCAATTGCTATTAGCATTCTTATAGAGGTTATTCGTGTTACTGGCGAATATGTATCAAAGAAGTCTACTCCATCTTTTTGACGATATCCTTTGGCTACTAATCTGGCTTTATACTTGTCGATAGAGCCATCTGCTTTTATTTTCTTCTTAAAAATCCATTTGCAGCCAATAGGTTTTATTCCTGGTGGAATATCAACAATTTCCCAAGTTTTATTACTTAGAATTGAATCAATCTCACTTTGGATTGCTTCTTTCCAACATGAAGATTCAGAAGATGACATTGCTTCCTTGTACGTTTGAGGTTCATGTTCTAACACATATGTGAAAAAATCCGAATCAAATGTCTTGGAAGTTCTAGCCCTTACGCTTCTTCTTGGTTCAACTTCCTCAATCTCATGATGAGGTTCATCTTCATGTGAATTGCTTGATTCTTCTCTTGTCCTTTTAGGGACATTATTCCCTTCATTCCTTTTGTGCGGAAACACGTCTTCAAAGAATGAGGCATCTCTAGATTCCATGATTGTATTTACATGAATATCAGCTATATCAGACTTGAATACCAAAAATCTATAGGCACTACTATTTTGGGCTGGCCCTAAATAGTAACAATCTACTGTTTTTGGTCCAAGTTTGACTTTCTTGGGAGGCGGAACTGGAACTTTTGCCAAGCACCCCCACACTTTGAGGTATTTAAAACTTGGTTTGTGTCCTTTCCATATCTCATATGGAATTGTTCCTGTTTTATTATGAGGGACTTTGTTTAATATGTGATTAGACATATTTAAGGCTTCTCCCCACAAGTTCGTCGGTAGACCAGAGGTTAAAAGCATAGCGGTAATCATGTCTTTTAACGTTCTGTTCTTCCTCTCGGCTACACCATTTTGTTGTGGTGAATATGGAGCTGTTGTTTGATGAATTATACCATTTTCGGCACAGAACTGTTCAAATGGTAATTCATATTCTCCACCTCGATCAGATCTCAATATCTTGATCTTTTTATTTAACTGATTTTCTACCTCAGCTTTTGTTGATAGTTCAACTATTGTCATCTCTGTTTTAGTTAAAACAGTAAAATTCTTAAGATGTTATACGTCTAGTATACCAAAACAGAGAATAATCAATTATAAACTCGTCGCACAAGTTTATAACTCAGATTTCCACTAAACTGGAATTCTGTGTTAATTATTATAACAATATGATTGTTGTAAATAAATTACAACAACAGCTATACTAAATAGTATAACCAAAATAAAGGATAGAATGTAGAAATTCTAACCGAAATACGTCTGAGGCTCGTCGTAACGATTTCCTTAAGAATTTTATTTCAAAATTCTCCCAAGATACAACAGACGAATTCTGCTTGAAATTGTAATGAGTATATCACTCTGTGATTTATTGTATGCAGGAGCAGGGAAGAAGAAAAGAAGGGAACGAAATAGAATTGGAATAAATGGGATGAGAATGTGATCAGTATTCTCTCCTATTTATAATTTCGTCCGCATCCCTTCAAACAGTCGCGTCCGCTTGATGGGTCGCACCCGTTGCTGTTCATTACCAGCCTGCGCATCTGCTTGTACCCGCTCGTACCGTTTCGCCCGCGCCTCTTCAGTCGGGTCGCACCCGCTCGCGCCGCATCTGTTTGCTTCTAACGGGTCGCACACGCTACTATTCGCGCCTATTCAACCCGCGTCCGCTTCCGAACAGATCCGTATTTGTTCGTATGGCCTGCAACTGTCAGAAAGCCCGGTCCAGTTTGTAGTAAAAATACGAGTATCATATTAGACCCGTACCCGTACCCTGCCCGGTTCGGTTCGTTCGGACGGACGGCGGCGGCGGCGCGTGCGCGTGTGTGGTGGAGATGCATGATCTCCCTCCTCACAACGAAGCATACATTTGGGAGCCCCAGGCCCCCAACCTCCTCTTGAGAAAGGCATATATAAACCACTACACCTTTCAATAATTTGGTGATGTGGGACTTTGTATATTTCAATTCATTCTACCTTTAGGAATTCCAACAATCCCCCACATGAATGATAATATACATATCCCCCACACAAAGCGAAATATCACAGAGTATATATGGATTTAATGCTTTATCGTGGATAAGTAGATATTTCACTTTGAACTTTCCCTAGTTAAAACTTATCGGATTTACTTGGCTAATCGGTGAAATATTTCATCTTGAACCGTCAGCCTTTATTGTATATCCAGACAATAAGTTCTACGAAGCTTTAATTCCCTTCTCATCCAATTTCTTGGTTGTGTTCATTTTGGTCCTGAACAGTACTTGGTTCTGCGAGTGTTTTAGAGAATAAAAGCCTTTTAATATTCTCATAGAGCCGACCCAGCTCACACTTACATAGGTGATCGCAACCATTAAGAGTATCCTACATATACCCCACTTGTTATTTCCAAGATATGGTCATCATTAAAAAACATAGTTTTAACCTTTAAATACTTCTGTAGGCATGCATTTATATTGTGCACCATAGGAATGGAGTTGGACTATGTCCAAGCAAATGCATTACGTCTTGAGTTATTCAGAACTGGTTTGCCTATTGATCCTAGTCCGTGGGATCTCCAGTCGCTAGGATAGGTTTCCGTATAAGATAACTCTTGGTGGTTTTAGGCTTTTAAACCCATTCCCCTCGATGCGCAGTCAATTTTCTCTCTTGATAAACCTTTAGTAAACGGATCCGCTAGGTTATCATTTGTCCTCACATAATCAATGGAAATAGTTCCATTAGAGAGTAACTGCCTAACAGTGTTATGGCGTCGTCGAATATGTCGTGACTTTCCATTATACACAAAGTTGTGCGCTCTACTTAGCGCTGCTTGGTTATCGCAGTGTATGCATATGGCCGGTACAGGTTTAGACCAGAATGGAATATCTTCCAAAAAGTGACGAAGCCATTCTGCTTCTTCGCCTGCTTTATCTAAAGCGATGAACTCTAATTCCATAGTGGATCGAGCTATGCATGTTTGTTTGGTAGATTTCCATGACACTGCTGCCCCTGCTAGGGTAAATACATAACCACTTGTCGATTTTGATTCCTCTGAATCTGCAATCCAGTTTGCATCACTATATCCTTCTAAGACGGCAGGATATTTTTCATAATGTAAGGAATAGTTAGCGGTATTTTTTAAATATCCAAGCACTCTCATTAGTGCTTTCCAGTGTTCCTTTCCTGGATTGCTTGTATAACTGCTCAGTCGACTTACTGCATAAGCTATATCTGGTCTTGTGCAATTCATGAGATACATGAGACATCCTATTACACGAGAGTATTCCAGTTGCATTACACTCTCATTAGTGTTTTTATGCAGTACTTCTGATGGATTAAAAGGTGTTCTCACTCCTTTAATTCCATAGTCTTGGAATTTTTCAATCACTTTGTCTACATAGTGTGACTGAGACAATTCAATTCCATTAGGAGTTCTTATTATTTTGATTCCCAAAATAACGTCTGCTACTCCTAAATCTTTCATATCGAAATTGTTAGTTAACATCTTCTTTATGGTCTCTATTACCTGAGTATTTGGACCAAATATTAACATATCGTCTACATATAAACAAATCATAACATATGATTGTCCAATTTGTTTATAATAAACACATTTATCGCATTCATTTATACGAAAACCATTTCTCATCATGACTCTATCAAATTTTGCGTGCTATTTTTTTGGAGCTTGTTTTAGTCCGTATAATGATTTTACTAATCTACAGACTTTGTTTTCATTTCCTTTGGAAATAAAACCTTCAGGTTGCTCCATGTAGATCTCCTCATCGAGATCTCCATTTAAGAATGCTGTCTTTACATCCATTTGATGAATTTCTAGTCCATAAATTGATGCAATTGCTATTAGCATTCTTATAGAGGTTATTCGTGTTACTGGCGAATATGTATCAAAGAAGTCTACTCCTTCTTTTTGACGATATCCTTTGGCTACTAATCTGGCTTTGTACTTGTCGATAGGGCCATCTGCTTTCATTTTCTTCTTGAAAATCCATTTGCAGCCAATAGGTTTTATTCCTGGTGGAATATCAACAATTTCCCAAGTTTTATTACTTAGAATTGAATCAATCTCACTTTGGATTGCTTCTTTCCAACATGAAGATTCAGAAGATGACATTGCTTCCTTGTACGTTTGAGGTTCATGTTCTAACACATATGTGAAAAAATCCGAACCAAATGTCTTGGAAGTTCTAGCCCTTACGCTTCTTCTTGGTTCAACTTCCTCAATCTCATGATGCGGTTCATCTTCATGTGAATTGCTTGATTCTTCTCTTGTCCTTTTAGGGACATTATTCCCTTCATTCCTTTTGTGCGGAAACACGTCTTCAAAGAATGAGGCATCTCTAGATTCCATGATTGTATTTACATGAATATCAGCTATATCAGACTTGAATACCAAAAATCTATAGGCACTACTATTTTGGGCTGGCCCTAAATAGTAACAATCTACTGTTTTTGGTCCAAGTTTGACTTTCTTGGGAGGCGGAACTGGAACTTTTGCCAAGCACCCCCACACTTTGAGGTATTTAAAACTTGGTTTGTGTCCTTTCCATATCTCATATGGAATTGTTCCTGTTTTATTATGAGGGACTTTGTTTAATATGTGATTAGACATATTTAAGGCTTCCCCCCACAAGTTCGTCGGTAGACCAGAGGTTAAAAGCATAGCGGTAATCATGTCTTTTAACGTTCTGTTCTTCCTCTCGGCTACACCATTTTGTTGTGGTGAATATGGAGCTGTTGTTTGATGAATTATACCATATTTGGCACAGAACTGTTCAAATGGTAATTCATATTCTCCACCTCGATCAGATCTTAATATCTTGATCTTTTTATTTAACTGATTTTCTACCTCAGCTTTTGTTGATAGTTCAACTATTGTCATCTCTGTTTTAGTTAAAACAGTAAAATTCTTAAGATGTTATACGTCTAGTATACCAAAACAGAGAATAATCAATTATAAACTCGTCGCACAAGTTTATAACTCAGAATTCCACTAAACTGGAATTCTGTGTTAATTATTATAACAATATGATTGTTGTAAATAAATTACAACAACAGCTATACTAAATAGTATAACCAAAATAAAGGATAGAATGTAGAAATTCTAACCGAAATACGTCTGAGGCTCGTCGTAACGATTTCCTTAAGAATTTTATTTCAAAATTCTCCCAAGATACAACAGACGAATTCTGCTTGAAATTGTAATGAGTATATCACTCTGTGATTTATTGTATGCAGGAGCAGGGAAGAAGAAAAGAAGGGAACGAAATAGAATTGGAATGAATGGGATGAGAATGTGATCAGTATTCTCTCCTATTTATAATTTCGTCCGCATCCCTTCAAACAGTCGCGTCCGCTTGATGGGTCGCACCCGTTGCTGTTCATTACCAGCCTGCGCATCTGCTTGTACCCGCTCGTACCGTTTCGCCCGTGCCTCTTCAGTCGAGTCGCACCCGCTCGCGCCGCATCTGTTTGCTTCTAACGGGTCGCACCCGCTACTGCGTCTGCTTCCGAACAGATCCGTATCTGTTCGTATGGCCTGCAACTGTCAGAAAGCCCGGTCCAGTTTGTAGTAAAAATACGAGTATCATATTAGACCCGTACCCGTACCCGGCCCGATTCGGTTCGGTCGGACGGAGGCGGCGGCGGCGCACGCGCGTGGTGGAGATGCATGATCTCCCTCCTCACAATGAAGCATACATTTGGGAGCCCCAGGCCCCCA
Organism: Allium fistulosum; assembly: GCA_030737815.1. Classification (NCBI taxonomy): domain Eukaryota; kingdom Viridiplantae; phylum Streptophyta; class Magnoliopsida; order Asparagales; family Amaryllidaceae; genus Allium; species Allium fistulosum. The sequence goes on along the minus strand of CM060906.1, from coordinate 61,123,192 downwards.
ACCTCCTCTTGAGAAAGGCATATATAAACCACTACACCTTTCAATAATTTGGCGATGTGGGACTTTGTATATTTCCATTCATTCTACCTTTAGGAATTCCAACAGTATTTTATCATCCAGCCTTCTTACATGTTTTTCATTGATTCTTTTTAACAGATCAAGGGAAACGAATACACTAAGGGCTATATTGGAGATGCTACTCTATTTGGCCAGTAAGTTACCATATCAAATCTTCAATAATAACCCAATTTATTATTATTATTACTATCATCATCATCATCATATTCATTATTATTGATTATTGATATTATTAACACCATAGTTTATCTTGAACTTAATATTTATTTTAGCCTTCTAAACAGCATGTTGATATTATTATGATTGTTTGCAACTTTAGTTGGTTGAGGCTGTTTAGTTGACCCTTGTTCCCACACATTCAATCCAGCATGTTGATGATGCCAACAATATGTAAAGTGCATTTTAATAGCTGATTTACAAGTTAGACTCTAAAATTTGATGAATATTATCTCTACTTATCACTCACTTGGTCCATTGTTATACACACCTTTTGTGGTTTGATTGAATCAGTTAATCGTTGATGTTTCGTAGGCTTATTTCTATCCTTGTACTGTATTTTGTCAACCAACTTATTTTATAGGATACTGGAAATATGAAAGACTGAGAAGTTCTGTATGATTTAAATTTTGCTCGTACATCATACACTACAAAAAAAATTGTTATTAGTTGCATTAATTAGTAGCGTTTAATGCTAAATGCAACTGCTAGTCATTTATAAAAATAAAAACAAATAAATAAACGCGGCCAACTTGTCCCGCCCATCATTTCACGAAATTTTGGTAAAATTTATTTCCACCGCTCTTTTTTCTCCCTTGTAACACAAAACATTTTTATCTTCCTAAATCCCTGACCAAGTCTCCTCCTCAAAAAAAATCTACACCTCAAAATTTTGTTTCGTGCTTCCTTTGCTACTTTGTGACTTCGCAATGCTGCCTCACCGTCATGTTGATTTGGAAACCGCTTATTTTCGGGTTGCTCGTGAATTGGAAGCGACTACTACCGTGTTAGATCTAGAAGCCGCTGGAATCTGAGTCACGATAAGGTTACTGGTATGCTTGCATCGATCTGGTACTAAAAGTAGTTGTGGTCGATTGTTGATGTTACGGCTCATTTTAATCTACTTATATGCTATTGTTACGGCTCATTTGAATCTACTTATCTTGCACCAGGGAGAAGAGCAACAGGTTGGTAAGGTAGGGAACCAACTGGAGCATGAGTGGAACACTGCAGATTTTGTGGATTGACATGATGAAGAGCCTGAGCCCCAAAGTCTTTGTGTACAGCAATAGATAGCAAAGGCGCGGCATCGATATTTGGGGCTAATTTGGTTTCCAAACTCCAATATTCACACAATTACTGTGGATTGACATGAGGAGACGCTTCTTGTAACCTGTAAGTAAATATATGATAATGGACTTGAATCATCCAATTTGATTCTTAGGATCGATTTTACAAAGAGAAATGAATAGTAAAGTGAGGCCGTTATTTTAAATTGCAATACAATATATGATAGATGATTTGCTTTTCTTTCTCATCATTACCATGGGTGTCAAATGAACTTAATATCAAAATATCAAACTAAAATATATGATAATGTACCTGATTATTAAAAAGTAGCAGCCTGTCATTAAATATAGTTTGCTTGCAACTGCAAGAGTATAGTTTGCCCGCAAGTACCTGATTATTAAAAAGCAGCCTGTCATCAAGTATAGTTTGCCTGCAACTATAAGCATATCACACCAACAAATTGGTAAATCTAGTAAAGATTAAGAAAGCAAACTAAACACATTATCAGAAACTAAACACGTTTAAAGGTAAATTTTAGTTCAACAAGGAATTATTACCTTTAAAAGAAATGAACACTGCAATGGAACTTATAATAATCCATCATGATCGCTTCTGAGATGATATTTAGTCAAACAGAAACCAGTCCTAACGGATTTTCAGTTTGCATTGTATCATCAATTTTCTATACTAACAAAAATAGAAGATCAGAAATGTTAGACTGGCAAAACATCAAACAAAATGACATCAGATTAAAACATGCAAGAAACAAATGAAAACCAAAATATCTGTTGTTCAACTTTCAGGTTGCATTTTGTTTTAAATAAAAAGTCTAATTGTTGAATGCTGATTAGTTGTGGATGTTTTTGTTTAAAGATAGATAGAAGTCAGTGTTTATTTAGTGTTTTTATGATGTAATAGGCATTTAGAACTTAAATAAGCATAACAAAAGTGCTTAATGCTTAATAGTTATAATATTTTAAGTTATATGTTTATCATTCATATTCAGTGTATAACCATTCAGGTCTGGATCATTAAGATATTGAAGTTGTCAGTCTTTTGTTTTAACATCTATCATATTGTTCCATATTAGAGTTGATCATAACTTGCACATTTTGCTCAAGTGAAACTCATAATATTATTTTTATATAACATGTTAATATTTGTTCAACCTGAATTCCTTTATTTGATATGTTAATGTTAGTTTTGACTATACATCTATTGATGATTTCAACTTAAATAATATGCAATAGTCACTATTGTAATTTTTTGGTATTTAAAAAGGCCATTTATCATCAAAAGCAAGAAGCAGCACTACAAGAACTAGCAATGTGATGAATTTTCGTTCATCCCCTGTACCTTGAAATATATCACATCCCTTACTTTGCCATTAATTGCAAGCATCCTTTGTCAGTCTATGTTTTATTTTATTGCTTTGAAATGAAGTGCAATTGAACACATTTTGTTGGAACTAAGTGCAAATTTTACTTTTGTGAATAGTAACATTGATTTTCACTTGCATGTACTTTGATTTAATTAAAAATGTCTTTTGTCCTTGCGTATGCTTTGAATTGATATGCACGTCACTGCTGATTTGTGAGATACACTAACTTGTTTAGTCCTTTATTTGCTTAGTAGCCTTGAAATCATGGACTTTGAAAGTCCTTTATTTGCAAATGTTATGCACGTCCCTGTTAAAAGTAGGATAGCAAACCACTTCATTTAATAAGTTGTACGTCCTTCATATGGGTTGCGCCTTGAAAGTTGTTCATGCATTCCTACTTTTATTTGATTTTTTTTCGTTCCCGATTGTTTTGGAAATTTGCTGTCATTTTGTTCATCTATGCAGTGCTCTTTTGTTTCCTTGTGTTATGAATTTGGCTTCCTCTTTTTAATAATTTTGTGTACTCTACATTATGTAAATTTAACGTAAATAATTTACCAAAGGAATATAATCTGTCATTTTAAGGACATAAGTCCATAATTTGTTTTTATAGGTTAAAGACTAGTCATTTAGTAGCTATGCAAATATTTATAAATTATAAACTGTCATAGTTTTAAAAGTTCGAATACAAGCTCCTTTTTGCCACAAATGCTTTCGGCCCTATCACTTTACTTTAGGATCTAAGCTATAGTGTTCATGCCTTATAAATGGCCTTGTAGTTATATGCAATGTGTGGATGCTGTAGTTATATGCAATGTGAATGTGAGTGTTGTGAATGGAAATGTTGTTTGAGGAGATGAAGTTGATGAGAATGATGTAACAGTGGCAGGTATGTGGATGTTTGGTGAGGTTGAGTGACGGTCGTTGTTTGATGGTGGATATGACTATGATATGTATGATTGCGGTAGGAAGAAGTTGAGGGTGCATTTATTGGTTTTAAACTGCAATAGTCTTTTACACCTGTAACATTTGTACAAGTAATTGCTAAAAAAGAGGAAATATAGGCCATTGCATAATGGAAATTCTAACGTATTTTGGGACATGATGCTGCAATTATGTAATTATTATCTGTATTTAATGGTCTTAGAAGTAATTGATTTGTTAGGGAATGGTGGACTTTTTTTCCCTGTAAGCAAATTTGAAGTCATTGGTTGCCTATAGAATTGTAATATGGACCTTGTTTTGATGGTATAAAATGTAAATAATTTATGTTTCCTTGCATGTTATGTGCTTACCTCAAATTCATTTACTTTTAATTTTAACATACGGTATATTTCTATAGAAATTTCTAATTTGTTATATCATTAAATTGTGAATTTAATGGGTATTTAAGTGTTTTTTAATATATATTAATGATATTAAAAGAAAAATATTCAAAATATTGCTTTAGCTATGGTAAGGGAAAGAGTTAAATTTCCGTTACTGTATATTCATCATATTCCCATATGGATCCTGCATCATGCCTCCTTGATTGTTGTTCATTTGCATACCTTGCTGAAACTGTACACCCATCATTCCCATTGCCTGCTGCTATGTATTATTCTAAAGAGGAATATTAGTGTTGTATGGAAACTGCAAAGTCTGGGGCATTTGGTAGTTCATGTGTTGCATGCTTTGAAAAATTTTCATTGCTCATGTTATTATTATGGCTGGGTTTGTTATTGTCTAAAGAGAACTGATCTGTATTCTGCATATAAGGAGATGGACCAGCACTTGAAAATTTAATTATATTACCATCTGCCTGTGTGTTTAACTATATTTAATTGTAATTAAGTACAGTTAAAATCCTTGTTGTAAGCTTATGGATACCGCCTAGTTTCATTTCTTATGTAAGAATATACTGTCTGCCTACTTGTTTTAACTGTTTTCAACTGTAAGCTTATGAAAATACTTGCCTAGCCTCATTTCTTAAAATCTTTGTTTAAGACTATGCTGAGACAAATTAAACATTATTTCATAAAGCTAATATATTTGTAAATTTTAATTCTCCAATTTAAAACTTTCATAGTATTTACAGGACAGTGAACAAAGTTCAGTCAAGACAGGCTCTGGGTGTAGAAGATAATAAAGGTTGTTGTACTGTTTGTTTATCATGACGAGGAGCAATTCAACAATTCATAAACACTTAAAGCTGAACATCTAACTTCTAAAAGGGACATAAGAAAGGAGTTGTTATACAAGTAAGGTCGTTGTTTACCTTTTTAAAACCATACATAATGAAGGTTATATCATTTTTTTCCTTAAAAAAATAAATAAATTCCATAATTGTTCTGGCATCCTATTTGTGATGGTGGAAGTGGTTATACTATACTTATTCCACATTACAGTTAGTTATTAGCTGTGATTGCAGTATAGTTCCACTCTAATATTTATTATATATCATTGTCTGCATTCGTTTATAAAGTTATATTAATATTTACGAAACTGAATTAGAGACGCAAACCACATAAATAGAAATTTTGGTGGGTACTGTTTGTTGTTATAAACTCAATAACACATTTAATAACCTTTTCCTAGGATATGTTGTTAATACCATACAAATTGACTCTAGATGAGTGCCTATTTGTCATTATTCCTGTTTTACACCTTTATAACCACCACACAAGCCTTTTTTCAAAAAGCTTAGAACTTAATAGCATTTATGTAGTGCAATAGGCTGACCGATACAGATGCTACTAATATGCACAATGCACTCTGCACTCAACAGCATCTACTGCATAATTGAAAACAAGGTTAACTTATTACCTTAATTTCACACTAATACGAAGATATATTTATTAACACAGAATGCTGATAATTCTCCGATTAACAAGACCTCAGTCGGAACTAAAATTCGTGACAAGCGCCAAGGAAACTAATGTCCATGTACAGCCCAAGCACTATTCCAGTTTGTCTCTGTTTTCTTTCAGTTTGATTTGTTTGTGCTCTTATTGTGGTGACTGAAGTTGTGAGCAAGGAGTGGTAAGGCAGGGATGAATGTATGTTGATAGCAAGTAGGTGGCAGTAGTGTTAATAATAAATGTGGGTGAAATGGAGATGTAATGATAGAGGCAGGTTGCGTGTTTGGTGAAGGAAGTAAGGTTGCTGGTGGTTAAACTCGTTTGCATGTAATTAGCTATTTCGAAGCGAAGACTGTCGACAACAAAGAACTATTGGTAATTAAGCAACGAACATGAATTTAATTGTTATATATGTTATCGTATTTTGTTAGTACCATTTGTGGAAACTTGTCTGTGAATGCTTGTAGTATGTGACTTATTTTGTTGAAAAACTACTATCGAATTGATTATGGATATTATATTTGATTGTGAGATTAGCATGTTTTTGCAATTATTTGAATATGATGATCATATAATTGATTGTTTGTATATGCTAATTATGTGATTTAATTGTTTGTTTGAATATATGAAAATTATGCGATTGATCGTTCGTTTTAAAAATGCTACTGAAAATCAAAAAAAGCATATAAACAAAAAATGCAACCAAAAAATAAAGACTTATGGTAGCGTTTTTTTAACCCTACAGAAAAAACCTATAGTTGCATTTAAAAGTGACTTTTGGTAGCGTTTTTTAAATCCTATAGAAAATACCTATAGTTGCATTTAAAAGTGACTTTTGGTAGCGTTTACTATAACGCAACAAAAAGTTTTAGACTTTTAGTTGCATGTCGTATAGTAGCGTTCTCTAAAACGCTACCATAAGTTATGGTAGCGTTTTTTCAACGCTACCAAAAGTCTTTTCTGGTGTAGTGATACCTAGAAAGTTATCATGGATGCTTATTGATTTTTTTAATGTAGAAAACTAAAGTGTTGAATGTAGTTATGTATATATATGATTTTGTACGGGGAATGACTTTAATTCTCATGTTCAATAACCGAGCGAGCTCAGTTTTGCTGCTGAACCGAGAGAGCTTAGTTTTGCTGCTGAACAGAGCGAGCTCAGTTTGGCAATTGAAAGGAGAGCGCTTATGTTGCAACTGAGAACACTAATTGTTGTAACTTAGCATGCAAGCACTCAATTTTTTAAAACTAAGAGTGCCCTCGATTTTGCAAAACCAAGAGTGCACACATTTATGTGGAATTGAGAGAAGGCACTCAGTTTGGCAAAACTAATAGCCCTCTCAGTTTTGCATCATAGAGCAATCTCAATTTTGGAACTAAGCATGCACCTAGTTTCCCCAGTCTGGCAGAACCAAGCTCCTGATTTTCTAGAACAAACTACACATAGTTTTGTACACCCAGTAGTGCAAGGCACGGCCAGTTTTGTGGATGCTCGGTTTTTGATACCAACATTGTATAATTGTTATAGTTGGCCAACAAAATAATCGTTGCTTTCTATTGTGATGTTTTATGTAGTAATATCGTATCTTAATAATTTCTTTACCTAAATGCAGGAAAATAATGAATTAAAGAATTTGCATGAACGATTTTGGCAAAGCTAACAACTTCGTATGGGTGAATGTTTTTTGAGCTCATGGTTTAGATTTGGATGATTGAGTATTTTGTCTTGAGGATTACTAGTGGTAATCATGTACTCTTTTATTTTAACGGTATTTACATGATACACTTAGTATTGCTAGTAATATTTTATGGTTCTTGTGGCATAATATATTGTTAACTTTCTTAGTTAACTATTATTGATTCATTATATTGACAAACTGTTTGCGTTTAATACACTAGTATAGTTTGAACTTTTGTTTTGTTTGAACTTATATGCAAAGAAGAAATGGGTAAATGGATATTATAGGTGGAAAAGCTAAAACAACAGCAATTTTTTTTTTAAAATTTATATTTTATTTAATAGCGTTTCATAAACGCTATCGTATATCAAACGCTATAGAAAGCAACCTCTTACACGTTATAGAAATGTTACATAACAAACGCTATAAAAATGTTACATAGCGTTTTATCTTGATAGCATTGCACAAACGCTCTAGAAAATTAATTTTTCATAGCGTTTTTGCTTCCGCTATTTAAAGTTTAAGGTCTACCATAGCATGTCGTTCCATAGCGTTATCTGAAACGCTATAGTAAGGTAAAATAGCGTTTTTTAAACGCTATTAAAGCCCCAGTTTGTTGTAGTGGGACATTTCACCACTTTGCAACTGCTACTACATTACCGTGCACTGCAACCTGCCACATTGCCCAACTCTCTTACGCACAACTTCGACAAGCCTCTGCGCCACAGCTATACAACTGCAGCAAGCTCATACCACTGCTCTGCACATCATAACAACCACATTTCTGCCTTGAACACTCCCTTTTGGCCTGATCACATACACACCACACTACAACACCATAGCAGCAGCAACATACCACTACATTGTTGTGCACAGTGCCTTCACCATATATCACAAACCATCTGCATCATCCTCTTCATCAGTCATCGATACTGCCAACTGACCACAGCTCTGCCCCTTTTCTCTGCTCTGCCAAATTCCAATACCACCCTGTCAACCCACTAAGTTCATCATACATACCCTCTTGCAACACAACCACAATACTGCACATCTACCCATAGCTATCAACAGCCAGGCCAGCCACTTCATCATCCCTCCACTGATATAACAGTCATCACCACAGGCATCACATAAGTCCTCACTTCATCAAACCATAGCCCATTGCCTCCTGAATCAACACCTAATCTCGCAACTTCATGTCATCCATCAAACTTACTGCACTAAACTGCCAACAAAAACAATCCCCTATCAACCTTCATTGTCTTCTTACTGCCACAAAATATATATTTTAAAAAAAGAGAGAGTTGCTGTTGTTAACCTGACCTCAAACCAAACAGCGACCACCAGAACTCATCACACTCCCCTGCCTCATTGCGACCACAAATCCATCCTTTTCACGGCGTTCACCTGACCACAAACTCATTACGACCAACAAAATCACCACTCGCCAATCATATCGCTCTTTTGAACCCACAACCTCCAACACAGTATCACTTCTGAACCACTGCGACATCACTCCCTCCACCATACCACCTTCAGCGGCTACCTCATTCACTGCCTCCACGAAATCCACGGAAGCCATGAAATCCACGAAAACAACCTTCATCGCCAATCACCAACACAATCACCTTCGACCATCAGCCTCACCTACGCGAACCCAAGAATTCACCACGACTTTGGTTCCATTGCCTCAAATTGACATGAAATCGCCTTAATTAACCCAATTCACGACCATCCCCCACCAGAATTCAAAACTGCTGACCCTTTAGACTCCCTCGATTGTGACTTCGAATTGGAGGTTCCTTTGCCAAGTTAAATCGTGATTTATATTCTGCAATTTTAATTCTGGGATTTGAGGATGCTCAGTTTAATGGCAAATTCTATTTCAACACAGATACTTAGTAGCCCCCTCTAAAATAAATAAAATTTTGAAGACTAAAATACCCGTAGAAAGCTGCGTACTTTCTTTCTTCTCAATTCCATTATCTTCTTACGTCAGTTTCTTATTGTCTAAACCACCGCTTCTTCAAAACCCTATTTTCTAAATCAGTGAAGAAAAAAATCTATTTTCCAGTACTAAGTTATTTTTTGGGTTTACAGACTTTTGTAATTGTAGTTCTGAAGAAAATATGAATTGGGTTTCTAAATCAATGGATAAAAAATTCAATTTTTCGCTACAAGTTATTTTTTGGGTTTATAGGCTTTACTAAGAAAAAATTCGATTTTTCACTACTAAGTTTCTAAATCAGTGAAGAAAAAATTCAATTTTTCACGTTTTGCGTGTTTTGCGTGATGGGAAGGATAGTTTTGGAAATGGTGGGGGGCTACTAAGTTATTTTTTTGGGTTTACAAACTTTTTAAATTTTTGGGGGGCTACTAAGTAAATACTCGAGTTGAAATAGAATTTGCCCGGTTTAATTTAGGGGTTTGACCGAAGTTAAATGAGTTGAAGTGATTTGTTAAGAGAAGTAGTTAAGATAAACAAACTGGTAAAGTGATTTGTAATTGGCCGGGGTAAATTTTGTTGGGCTAAGTTTCTTTTTTCTTTTTTCTTTCTCTTTCTTTTGTTTTGTTCTTTGACTATAAAAAAACACAAAAAATGGTTTGCATCCTTAAAAAAATAAAAAATAAAAATTCGTTTTGTTTTAATTTGTTTAAAAAAAAAGAATTTTTTTTGTATATATATCTTGTTTTTAATTTTCAGGTTGCAGAAAATAAAAGGAAGAATTGCTTGCTAAAATAGCTTCACTTTGCTTGCCTAAAGGAAAACTGTTGTGCTTGCTTATAAAATTTTTTTTTGCTGCTTTTAAAAATAAATTGCTAATAATTCTGCAAGCTCTGCTATCCTGCCCCTATCTCTTGTTTTAGTTGCTTTGAATTGTTGGTTGCTTGCGTTTAAAAAAAATTCGAAAACAAAAACAAATTTAATTGTAGTTGCATTGTTAATAGATGTTTAATTTCAGTTGTGTATTTCATCCTAAAATTTGCTTAATTGTAATACATGGTTAGACATAAATAACGCTTAATTGTATACTAACAAGTTGTCTTCCTTGAACAAATTAAATTCTTGGTGTCTAGGCTGCGACAGAGCAATAATCGGTTATAAATATTACGGTGATTCGTAAATATTATACTGAATTGTTTTTCTGAAGGTACTTAAACCTTCGGTTGCATTGCTACGGTGATTCGTGGTGCATCGATAAATCAAGTAAGTTACCTGGCCGAGAACTATCTTGTTGATTTAAGACAATGTGTGATTATACAATTTTGAGTTAGGAGTTACTTGGGTAGGAAATTTGTAGTTAAATCCTTGCATTCATTTAGTTGCATTAGTTCATGCATATTTAAAAAAAATTCAAAATCCAAAACTAAAAAAATTGCAAATATTCCTTCACTTTGTTTTAAAATCAAAATCAAAAATCCAAAAAAAAAATTTACTTAGTTTTTTTAGAAAAACAAAAATCCAAAAAATATATAAATATATATATAAAATCTTTTCGAAAAAATATTTTTGAAAAACCAAAAAAAACAAAACAAAATCAAATTTCCCTTTTGAAAAATAAACACCTGTTGGTAAACAGTTTTCCTTTGTAAAAAGAAACAACATTCTTGAAAATTTCGAATTTTCCCTACTTACATGAATTTTACGATAGTTGTGAAAATCAATATAATCCATATAATTTCACTCCAAATTCTATGGATATTTTAACAACAACTATTGTACAAATAATTTGAATTTCAAACAACAAAATTTTCAAAACGATGAACAACCCTCAAATCTTGAAAAAAGCATTGAAACGATTTTTTCGTTACTTTAACTCTCTATACACCAAAATCAAATAATAAATGAATTATGTAATTCATATTTGTGCAATAACTCGAGTCAAGGATTTCGAATTTTGAATTCAATTCAAAATTCAAATGATTTCGAGTATAACCCATGCCAATTCAATTTCGATCTTCAAACTGAATTTCAAAATCAAAACGAAAATGGAAACAAGTTTTCAAATAATTTTAGCAATGGGAATAATCTCGACTACGATGCGAGTGAAATTTTTTTTCTCAACAAGTCCAAATCGAAAATTCTCAAGTTAATAATTATAAATTGGATTTTGTTGAGAAAATGGACGAAATCTACAATGATCACACAAATTTGTTGCATGAAACCTACAAAAAATTTCATGAGAAACAAAATCAAATCCCAACTTATGAAAAATCAAATAATAATCCACTGTTTATTGAAATTGACAATTTTTATTCTCAACAAGTTCAAATTAAAAATTCTCAAATTAATAATTATAATTTTCATTTCGTTGAACAAATGGAAGAAATACACAAAAATCACATGGATTTGTTGATTGAAACATACAAAAAATTACGTGAACAACAAAGTCAAATCCCAATGTGTGAAGAGTCGAATGATAATCCATCATCTACAGAAATTGATGAGTTTCAAACAACAACTTTTGAAGTTGTAAATGATAATCTTAATGAAGTTGTTGATAATGTGGTAATTGAGTTGGATATCAATTCTTTTGAGGGTGAGAAAATCGATTTAAAATTCGATCTTCCTTTCTCCGATTTTGAAAATTTGAATACAACAACTTTGGATTTTGAAAATGATATACACGATGAAGTTGTCAATAATTCAACAAAGGAAGACAAATTCAATGAACACGATTTCTTTGGACTTTTTGAAAATGAGTTGTTAAATTCTGAAGGGGTAGATTTACACCAATTTAATTTCAAAATCAATAATTTTGAAGAATTTGTCAATAATGAGCTTGAATTTAAATTTGGTGAAAATAAACTTGAACTTCAACCATTTATTCTATCTACCCCTAAAATCATCGAAAATAAAACAACTCATGCAATTTTTAAGAAAATGACATTTGTTTTCCCAAACCAACATTTAATTTTGAAATCTTTTGCGGTTTGGTTTTCCGAGCTTAAGCTGTGTCTCATATACTTGACGAGGCAAATGAATCGGTCTTTGGAAGACCATTTCATTTATTTTTTAACGATATACTTTCTGATCTCGTGTAGATACCGTTCATTTTCATGTAAATATATGTCATCTTTTTATTTTTGTTTTTATTTTATTTTACTCCTTTCACTTGGGTTGACTGTGGGGACATAGTCAAAATTAAGTGTGAGGAGAGTCTCATCTTCATTTTTTTTATTTTTCATGGTTTATTTTTGCATTTTCTTTCCAAAACTTAAAAAATATTCCAAAAAAAACAAAAATATTCCAAAAACAAATTTTATTTTTTTTAGCATTTGGATTTATTTTTGAACAAACACTATAGGATAAATATATGGTTTGGTTATTAAATTGAAAATTTTGAAAATTATTTGTCTCAACAAAAATAAAAATGAAGTTTGATTACAAATAACAATAGTTTAACTAGTATTTAGGAAGGTTCATGATGATAATTATGCAGTATATCCTAATTGAAAATCTTTATATAAAAAAGTGGTGAATTTAAAGTAAAGGATATAACATTTTTTATCTTCTAAGTTAAATGGTGTTAAGATGATTTTGCAAAACTCTCTTTTCAAAAAAAACAAAAAAAAGCAAAAAAAACAAAAAACAACTTGGTATATATGTATATAATTTGTTTTATTATTAACACTTAGAGTCATGTGGTCACACTTTTATGTTCACTCGCCATGCTCTGTACCATTCTCACGTAAGTCCGAAAGGCATTGCATGATCGGTATATCTGGCCTCATTTTATCTGAGTTAGGTGTATGTATATAAAAATTCTTTTATTAATAACGCCTACAGTCGATAGTGTTCACACTTGTGTGTTCACTCGTCATGCTCTGTATTCCCCTCACGTAAGCCCGAAAGGCAGTGCATAAGTAATATATCTGACCTCGGTTTTCTAAGTTAGGCATATGTAAATATTGTAAATACCAATAAAATTTTAAAATAAGAAAGGGTAAGCAATTGAATCCAAGCACTATTTTGACTTGTTTGATTTGACTTGTTATTGAAAAGAAATAAAAATACCACTTTGAAAACCTTTGATAATCAACTAAGGATCCATTTCATAGTTACATTGTGTTATCGACCGAAACAACAAGTTAAACTACAGTCTATTTGCGATGATAACTTGATTTTTATTGGAAGTTTTGACGAGTAAATAACTTAAATTTTCAAGATAATGACCAAAACTTATATTTAACTTATTCATGTCGATTTAAAAGTAAATCCTTCATTTGTAAATATTTTCAAAAACTTGCATCCATATCATTGTAAATAAATCTTGCATTTAGGAATTTTTCATTTTGTAAATATTTTCATTTTGCATTTGGATTTTGTGGGTAGTATCCGCTAAAAACCTTCACGAGACAACACTTGTCCTACTGGGGACACCCAGAGGTTTAACGGCTTGTTGCATACGCTCAATGCAATTGTGCTTGCTACAAAAATGGATTTATCTTAGTTTTTAGTATATTCGAGGACGAATAAAAAGATAAGTGTGGGGGTATTTGATGTGCACGTAAATGTGCATGTTTTTACTTCTATATTTAATCGAATTAAATTAAATAAATGATCATATTGGGTGTTTTACATGTATAAACCAAAATTCAAATTACTTTCAAATCATCACATATTCATCTTCATATAGGGGCAAAATAGTCATTTTTGTGCATATATTAATTTGAGAAAAATTACTTGGACATTTTTATGATTTTTTGTAGGAATTTGGATTCAAATGCAAATGGTTTCATGAAGATATATGCATGCACAAGAGTGAAGAGAAATAAATGAAGATGAAAATAATTCATTTCATGTATCATGGAGGATCTCACCTACCCACCTACCCACCTACCTTGATATACAAATTAGGAGCTAATGCACATGTTAATGGCCATTAGAGTATCATGCACACTTAAATGAGGATTAACACATGCTAATGATTACTTGGCCACCACACTTCCTAAGAGGGTAGTTCCCACAAAAGTGGATTAGGGTTTCATACATGTATAAATACCCCTTATGTTCATGTAATGATCCTCTCTTCCTCTTAGCCTCTTAGTTTAGAATCAAAAATAAATCAAAGTTCTTCTTTCTTTTCATGGCTACTTAGCCATTTTATTTCATGTAATTTTATTTTCATACAATTTTAATTCAAGTCTTTTCTTGTTTATTTCTTTCTTTTCATGTTAGTAGTGTAGATCTTTACTTTATGTAAGTAGCTTAGTTTTTATTTACTTTGCTCACTTTTTCATTAGCTTGTATTTTCCTTTTCTTTTTGTTTCATGTTGCTTTTTACATTTGTTGATATGATAACAAGTATGAGAGGCTAAACTCCTTTAATTTAAAGGTCATGAAGCTCTCTAGTTATGTAGATTCAACATAGTTTGATAATTATTGCTCTCTTTTTGTGCTTAATGGCAATGTTTGAATGGGTAAATACTTGGTTGTTTTAGCTTTGAATTTGATAGCCTATATTGTTGACACCAAATAGGTTATGCTTAAACAATCACTAAAAACAAATTTTCTCTTCATCTACATATGATTATGGTAATGAAGTAAATGTTGAAATCAAAATTCGATGGTCTATATTTCTAATCAATAGTTAATAGGCCATGCTTAAAATAGATTTTATTTTCAACTTTGTTGTCATTTTTCATGAGAGTTGGTAAGTGGTTTAAGTGGTGTGTTATAGTTTGATGGCTTATGTTGAGCTAATTAATAGCACAAATAGGCCATACTTATGATAAACACATCAATTAAATTCACTAATGATAAAAAAAGAGAGATCATAATTTCATATTATATTGAACTATGTGATCTAGAGAGTGAATTTATCTCTAAATTGCCTTTAACTCTCATATTTTTATCAATTTTCTTTTGCTAGATTTTCCACATTTTTAGCTTAACTCTCTGAAACACTTGGTTAATTTGATTGAATAGAATTTTAAAATCTAACAATTCTCTGCGGATCAACCCATACTCGCCACATGCTAGAATTGTATGCTGTGTTTTTGCGGTAATTATAAATTCGTTCAATGATGTTCTAACCGATAGAATTTCCATCGTTGAACAACTAGTTAGAACACTATTTATTACCGGTGCATCACATTCATTTATATCTTAGTGTTTGGTAGATAAGTTATACTTAGAACCATCATGCCTTGTTACTTTCTTAAGGGTTGCGAATCCAATAGGAGGGTATGCAACTTTGGGGATGAAATGTGACCAGTTAGAACTTTATTTGTTAGGTCATAAGTTTGCTTGCAGTTTGCATGTGTCTGATTTCGTAGGCTTCAGAATTATTTTGGGTATGGATTGGTTAAGTAAGTATAATTCTATGATATTTTGCCAGGATAGGAAAATATTATTAAGACACCCTAATAGTCATCACCAAATCATATAGTCAGTAGAGAATTTAGATTTGATGGTTTATGCCTTGTTGAGTGCTACGTAAGTAGAAGAAGATTTAAATCGAGTTTTAGTAACAAGAGAGTTTGTAGATGTTTTTGAACCTGTTGCATGACTACTACCGAAGCGAGCTATAGAGTTTTTAATTAATCTTGTTCTGTAGTAGAACCTGTGAGTAGACTTCCTAGCTGGATGACACCGATCAAGATGAAGAAGTTAAAGGTGCAGCTGCTGGACTTAGAAGGAAAGAGTTTTATTAGACCAAGCAGTTCACCTTGGAGAGCGACCGCGGTGTTTGTGAAGAAACCAAATGTGTCGTTGAGGATGTATATTGATTACCGTAAGCTGAATGAGAAGACTATAAAGAATAGGTAACCTTTGCCGAAAATCGACGACTTATTCGATCAGTTGAGTGGAACCAGAGAGTTTTTCCAGTTGGATTTGACTATAGGGTCCCATCAACTAAGGGTGGCAGAGAAAAGTATTCCTTTGACGGCATTTTGAATGAGATATGGTTCATATGAGTGGTTAGTAATGCCATTTGGATTAACGAATGCGCTGGCTTTCTTCGTAGATTTGATGAATCAGATTTTCCAAGAGCACTTGGATAGGTTTATATTGGTGTTCATAGATGCCATTTTGATATATTCTAAGGATGAAAGAGAGCATGGGGTTTATCTTAGAATAGTGTTAGAGATACTGAGATAGCATCAGCTGAAAGCGATGTTTTGAAAGTGTCATTTCTGGAAGAAAGAAGTAACTTTCTTAGCCATCTAGTCTCAGTAGAAGGGGTATCAGTTGATCTAGCTAAGATTGAAGTGGTTAATAGTTAGAAGAGACCTGAGACAATGACCGAGATTAGAAGTTTTCTTGGATTGGCTGGATATTACCGGGGATTTACCAGGGACTTTTCGTGGATAGCAGCACCCCTGATTAAGCTAACCAGAAAGGATGTTACGTTTGTTTGGTCCGAAAGATGCGAGGAAGCATTCCTTAAGTTAAAGCATTTATTAACCAAAGCACCCGTGTTAGTTGCGTCGGATGGTAATCAAGGGTTAGTAGTGTATACATATGCATGTGGAATTGGATTAAGAGTTGTATTGATGCAGAAGGGTAAGGTAATCACCTATGCTTCTCGACAGCTCAACCCGCATGAAGTAAGATATCATGTCCATGATTTAAAGTTGGCAGCGGTGATCTTCGCATTGAAAGTGTGGAGACATTATCTTTTGGTAGAAAGATTTAAATGGATCATAAGTCTTTAAGGTATATATTCTCTTAGAAGAAGTTGAATATGAGACAACAGAGGTGGCTGGAGTTTTTTAGTTGCTTACGATTTCACTATAGAGCATACACCGGGGAAAGGTAATAAAGTGGAGGATGCTCTTAGCAGAAAACATCAGATTATGGTGTTAGCTATGTTAGCAGAATGGAAGGATCTTGAGGCATTGACTACGTGTAATGTGCAATTAAGATCGACTGCTAGTTCTAGTTGGAGTACCGCCATGCATCCTCTTTGGAAGTTCGATAAGTTTTGATCGAAAGGATTGCTTCTAAGCAGAAAGATGATCCATTGTTGATCGATAAAATCAGAAGGCTAGATGTTGAATCTGAGATTGATGATTTGTAAGATTTTAGTCTTGACCAGAAGGGTTGGTTGAGAAAGAAAGGATGGTTGTGTGTTCCGAATGTTGGAGACCTAAGGAAATAAGTTCTAAGGGTATGTCATCGATCGAGGTTTACGATTCATCATGGAGGAACAAAAATGTATCAGGATATGAAGAGAAGTTTCTGCTAGGAAGGTATAAAGAGGGATGTTGGCTTAAAGTTAAAGCAATGTTTGAATTGCCAGTAAGTAAAAGCCGAACATATGAAGCCGAGTGAGTTGCTTCAGCCTTTAGATATACTAGTTTAAAAATGGGAATCAACATCCATGGACTTGATTGACGGGTTACTAAGGTCGAATCAAGGAAATGAGAGTATATGGGTCATAATGGAGGAATTGAACAAGAGCGCCTATTTCATTCTCGTTAAGTCAACCAAGATGGCACCTGTTTTGGCTAAGTTATTTATGAAGAACATAGTTAGACTGTATGGAATTCCTAGTAGTATAGTCAGTGACAGAGGTACATTATTTACTAATGAGTTTTGGAAGAGTCTACAGAAAGTGTTGGGTATCGAGCTTAAGATCAGTACCGCTTATCACCCTTAGATAGATTGGTAGACAGAGAGAGTTAATAAGCTACTCGAGGATTTGTTTAGAGCTTTCTTACTAGATTTAGGTGAATCGTGGAAAGACCACCTACACTTGGTAGATTTAGCCTATAATAATAGTTATCGGACTAGTATAGAATGGCACCTTTCGAAGCCTTGTATGGAAGGCCATGCAAGTCACTAGCATGTTGGTTGGAAACTGGAGATAAGCTAGTCTTAGGTCCAGATCTGGTGAGAGAAGCAATAGAGAAAATTGAGTTAATCTAAGATGGGATGAGAGAAGCTCGGTCTGGAAAGAAAAGTTAGGTAGATAGAAGGCGTAATGATCTAGAGTTCTCAGTTAGAGACAAAATATTCATTAAGGTATCACCAATGAAAGGTGTTGTGAGATTCGGTAAGACAGAAAAGTTAGCACCGAGATATGTTAGACTGTTCTTAGTAATAGAAAGGATCAGAATGCTCGCATATCGAGTGGAGTTACTGAGCAGTTTGGCAGGTATCCATAACGTATTTCATGTTTCCCACCTTCTAAGCATGTGCACGAACCAGAGACTACTATCGCTCTGACTGTATTGGAAGATTTAGTAGTAGAAATGGATCTGACTTTTGTTAGGCAACCAGTTTAAGTTGTAGATAGAGATGAGAAGAGATTAAGAAACAAAATAGTCAAGTTGGTGAAAGTTCAGTGGAGCGACAACGAGAAAGACTGTACTTGGGAGAGAGAGTATGGGATTAGAGATACTTATTCTGATCTGTTATGAGGGTATGTTCTATATTTGAGATATATATATATATATATATATATATAGTTTGCTAGTCAGATAAACTAGTATTGTTATTAGGTAATGTTACAGATGTTTGCATGGTCGATATGCTTAGTATTTAGCCCTTACTAAATTTCGAGGAAGAAATTCTTTAAGGAAGGGAGCCTGTAAAACCCCAAATTTTAATTAACATTATTTAAAAAATATAATTAGATAAATTAAATAGAATAATGTGATGATTAGAGTGCTAAAGGAATTGAGATTTTAAAATAATTTAGGTCATGCCTTAACCAAATAAATCTATAAGCTTGTTTCATAACTTAAACACATATTTGAATAGGGAAAGGGTAAAATAGGAACATATAGATCTTATAACCATTAAACCATTATTTCATTCTAGTCATGTTTTCATAAATCAAAACAATCAAAGAGCTCAAGCAAAGGCCGGCCATCAACTACCATCTAAATCACGAAAATCAAATTGAGATTCAAGAAGGAAAGCTAGGAAGATTAAGTAAATATTCAAATCTCAATCCATTATCAAACTAAGGTGAATAATAATCTAAATCCAACTCATTTTCATTTTTTTACGATTGATTTGATTCGGTTTAGATTTAAAACCGAATGTATTGAGGTCTTGATGATATGCCACGATGAGTTTGACATGTTTTGAATAAGTGATAATTTATAAGGATTTTATAAAGTTAAATGACTCATTTTAAGGCTAAACCATAATTTTCAATCTCCAAATGCTATGAATTTTTTATATGATGTGTAAAAGATTAATTTGGAGATGATCTTTTAATTTCATAATTTTCTAAATTAAGATCAATATTTTATGAATTTCCTAAGGGGAAAATGGATTTAATTCGGGTTTAATCTAATTAGGTAATTAAATAATGAATTTTGGCCCGAAAATTTTATATAATGAAGGAAATATCATTTTGGTATTAATGTGAATTTTTGAGGTTTTTTTCAAATATATTTGAAGAGATATGGATTAAATAAGAAAGATTAGCGTTTAATTGTTTAATTAGTTAATTATGTAAATTAACGTTTTAAACATACATTTTAGGCCTTGGAAGATAAGTGTGGCAGCATAGCTAAAATTTAGTTGTAAAGTTTTTAATAACCAATCACATATTGACATATAAAAGAGATTTGTTGAAAATAACATGCTTTATTAAGCAAAATTTCAGTTTTAGTGATAATTACGATGGTGCCACTACACTTTATGTTGATGCCGCGCCTATCATGCCTTCGGCGCTGTCGAGAGGAAAGCAAATGGCACTATTTCAATAGTGCGAAGTGATTTCAAGCTCATCGAGGTCAATTAAAGGTCGTAGTTTCATTGTGTCGACGAGATCACTTCGCACATCCGTGTCGCGTGTGTTCTCATCGTGCTTACGCATGTCTTAAAAACAAAAGGAAGAAGGGTCATTGCGCTTATCCACATTCAATAGCATCGATATGATTCATATCGTCACATTTCTCGTGGTGCCGCACTTGTTGTGACGTCGCACTTATCATTATGCCGCAGTACCAGATCCCGCTAAACTAAAGAGTCGACGATCACATAGCGCATGTATAATCACCAAAGTAACAAAGGCCGGGTTGTCGAAGTTAATGATGTCGATTTTAATGGAAAGAAGGATGGATAGCCTATGAAGCTAGATATCATCATCATCGACGAGGCGTTTGATGCCGCATATGTTGTTTTAAAGCTTTAAATAGAGGTGGAGAGCCTTAAGTACCGACGTTGACATGATATGATATCGACGTTGATCAAACTGAGATGTTTTGAAAGCAATAAACCTTATACCATTTTTCGTACAAGTACATGGCATTATAAAAAGGGTTTTATAAAATGGAATTAAACTTTGAGAATATAAAAAGATGATTTCCTTGTTAATTTTGGGGTTAAGGGTATTAACCATATTTCATTAAGAAAATGATTACGAGGAATTAAACTACGGATGTTTATATTATTGTATGCATTTGATTAGTCACTATAAATGCTATTGTTATCTTATTCACTTCGTTTATGACCCCATAACTTCGTTTTGGGGTGTTAAGGGCAGGATAACCAGCTAGGTTGACCTAATAGTGAATATGAATTTACTTAACTCCTGTGTAAATAGAATTGCATCTAGAAGGTTAGGTAGACCAGAATATAGGATATCTGGAACTATTGTAAAGATTATTGAGTTAGACAGTTTCTTAGTTAGCCCATGAAAACTATGTTATGGGAAATGTTATTGGCAGGGGTCAATATGTTTTTAGTGATCCTATGAAAAGTATGTCCAGAAAATGTTATTGATTGAAATCAATAGGTTCATAGTTAGCTCATGAAAACTATGATTTGAGAGATGTTATTGTAGAATCCAATCGGTTCATAGTGATCCCATGAAAACTATTATTGGATAAAGTTATTGGTAGAAATCAATAGTTTCTTGGTGATCTCATGAAAACTATGAAATTGGACAGATAGTCCGTAAGATTGGAATAGGTTATTAGTCAGCCCATAAAAGCTAATAGGTTAATAGTAACCCTAGAAACTATAAAGTGAGACAAATAGTCAGATAAATTGGGATGGAAAATCCAGAGCATATTGTAGTTTTTAATATCATCATATTATGTTATGTTTTAACCATTGTGGATGCAAATGCATAGTATATAGTTATTGTACTATGGTATGTTAATATACCAATAAGAGGAAAACCCATTCCGTTTAACGGCGTGGTCTCACTAGATATCTAATTGGTCCAAGATGGAAGATTGTTATTCATACCAAACTTTTTGTCCGACCCGAAGTTTTTGTCTTCCCCTTAAACTCTCGGGTGCTCATTTGAATAGATCGAGGGTAAGAGTTTTTCAGGTTCTCTTTAGACGAATAAGCTTCCGGAGACGTGCGGGAGGCAAGCTAGCTATTAGAAGATCCTATATTTTGTTTTCCGCTGTGTTAATTAGATGTAAAGGCAAAGTTGTTTAGTTGCCTTATATATATATATATATATATATATATATATATATAGGCTGTGATCAACCAATGAGGCATCTTTAAATGTCGCACTTGCCATATTTCGTAATAATTGTAATTTCTTTAAACGTGGTTTACATTTGAGGTTATATTATGAATATAAAATTATGGAATAAGATGAGAAAATTTAAATTAAAATTGTGTTAAATTTTTTTTCCATATTCATATGCTTCTGTGTTATCAATGTATCTAACATTACCGCATTTGGTCATCGAGAATTAATAACTATAAATGACTGCAGTATTTGTAGTGGTTAGTTTCAGGCCTCCAAATGGGGGTGTTACACCCATCTCCACCTAAAAGGGGATCCTCTCCTCTCTCTCTTAGGACAAATCATAATTTTGGGTTTGACATTTTAAGCATCCTTGAGAGCTTGACATCTCCTTTAATGGTTGAAGAGGAAAAAGATGGCTTGAACTTTTGAACATGAGAACCTTTAGAAATATAAATTTGCAAATTAACTTCATGCATGATCTTTGAATTAGAATAAAAGAGGATGCTTTGTATTTCTTGCACATTGGCCGTTAAATAAAGAATATTTCATATATTCTCAAATTTCATTTTGATTGCATATGGAAGAAGAGTGACTTGAACTTTGAATATTCTAGGCATTTTGGACATTTTGATTTATATTATTTGAATTATACTTGCTTTAAAGCTTTTTTTATGTTGAACTAAAAACTGGTTTAACACACACACACAGATATATATATATATATATATATATATATAATTTTTATCCACATAATTTCCAAAGGGCATAAGCAAGGCATTTATAACGAAAGTGAAGAATAATGATGTAGTTAATAATGCTAAAGGCTTACTAATCTCAAAAATATATTACTCCAAATCTCAAAGTCATGTTGAAGTGAAGACCCTATGTCGAAGCTGAAAGCTTCATGCTAAAATTGAGGAATTCATGTCAAAGAACTTGAAGCAAGAAAGATATGTAAAGGCATTCAAAAGTGCTACATCATATCAATACCGAATAGCAGCATGTTGTAGATCATCGTTATAACAACGAGCATTATACATTAATTGGCGTCGCATGTCAGCAAGATAGTGACGATATCGGGGATTGTACATTGCAAGCCAATCACTAAAACATGGAATCCTTCACCAAAGCAAGGGTCCATGTTGAATAATTGAATGCCAAATGTTGCCTCTAATCAATGTCACTTTTAGCCAATATCCCACCTCTTCCATATCGCCTATCGAGTAATACTGTGTTTTATTAATACAACACCTCATCAATCAAGGAAACATACAAGGTGGTATAAATGGATTATGCAATATTTACGCCGCATCTCATTAATGTCGCATATCACCTCCAAGTGATGTCATATGCTTTAACGATTGATATTAGATTCCATATAATGTCGCATTACTCCATGCTATCTCTTATTGATGTCGCATCTCATCAGTACCGCTTTAACATTGATATGGTCTCTTATCAATGCTGCTTCCTTATGATATTGTTCCACTTTGATGCCGCTCATCACCAATACCACCCCTTATTAATGTCGCCTCTGATTAATATTGCCTCTCAGACAATTCCGTCTATATCAATGCCATATGTTATTAATGCCGCATGTTATCAATGCCATTTATTATTAATGCTACATGTTATCAATATCGCTTGTCATCAATACCATGCCTTGATGATGCCACAGTCCATCGATGTGCTAGAGAATGCCGCAAGTCATCAAATCAAAGCAATATCCTTAGCGCCATCAAGACGAACCTCAATGTTGCAGAACAAGCATGCTGCATGACATCTATGTCACGTTGCACCATCCCTATAAATACTGACCTTGGAGCATGGAGGAAGGGGCGATCATTTCTTTTCTCTACTCTCAAAATTGAATTTTTGTAACCCTAGATTGATTTGGGGAAAATCTCGATTTGATTGTAATCGTGCCTAATTTATATGAAAAAGGACTCGGACATGCCCATTACATTGATTGTGCACTTTGGACATTATGAGATATGGATATGCATATAATAAAGCTCTTCGGGCCCAAAGCTTATTATGATTTTATAGAATTACATAAGCTTTGGTCTAAACTAGTGTTTATATGTAAAGCCTTTTTCTTGCCTACTACATATGGACATTGAACCATGAGTCATGAGAGTCGCTTATCTAGTTAATTAACATGTTTAATGAGCTATTACACGTATTTGTGGCTTATTTTTTCTCTCCTATGATCATGTGACATGGGTTTTCAACTATCTTATTCCAAAAGACCATACAGGCTCTTGAATTTTTTATTTTAAGAGACCATACTGGCTTCTGAGTATCCTATTCCAAAAGCCTATGGGGATCATGGAACCATTTATTAAATGATTTCATCTTGTACTTAGCCTTTAATGCTAAGTCTATTCTTGGTCCTTTAACACTATTTGTTCAACACCAACTAAGATGTGCTTAGTCCTGTCATCATATGTGTTAAAAATAAAGATTTGGCTCATCATACTTGACATCATGGGTGTTATACCAATTTTTGGTCTAACAATAATCATTTTTCATCATTCATAGTTGTTTGTGGTCATATTAGATGTATATCATGAATCTCTATATATATGTGATTTCAATTTCGAAAGTGAATATATATATATATACTTTGATCATTAAAAAAACTTCTTACATATAAAAGCATTACTTTCAGCCGCGTCATGCACCTTAATTGACCAAGAAAATGAGATCTTTTACAATAGAATGAGGAATTTGAAAGTACCTAAGGGGTATAGATCGAATATTGAGAATTGTTTTGCAAAACAAAACAAAATTTCATGTCTTAAGTCCCATGGTTATCATGTTTTGATGCAACAAATGTTGTATGTATCACTGAGAGGACTTCTACCTAAAGGGACAAGAAATGCATTACTATGACTATGTTCTTTTTACAACAACATTTGCCAAAGAGTGCTTGATAAAGATAAATTAGAATCCATTGAGACCCAGGTCGCATTAACACTATGCGATCTTGAGAGATTCTTTCCTTCTTCCTTTTTGACCTCATGATTCATTTGACAATACATTTAGGAAGGGAAGCAAGAATTTGCGGGTCAGTATAATATCGGTGGATATATCCATTTGAGAGGTAAAATTTAGATGAGTACTTAAAGTAGTTAATAGTATATATGCTTATGAAAGTATTTTATGTATGCATCTTGATTATAGATCTATGAAAACACTGATGAGGAATGTTAAAAATCAAGCATGACCTGAAGGGTGCATAGCTGAGCGCTATTCTGCTGATGAATGCATGAAGTATTGTGCTGGATATATTAAAGATGCATTAGAAATTGGACAAAGAAAAAATAGAAATGACATGGAACAAAGTGATTCCATATTTGAGGGGCGTCCTATTTCCAAAGGAAAGCATATGATAGTCACTAAGGAGGTGATTGATGCTGCTCATTGGTATGTTTTGTTTAATATTGAGGAACTGGAGCCTTATATAAAGTAAGTATAAGTTCAATTCAACTATTATGTGTGAAATAAATTAGATTTTGACTTGCATATTTACGTATATAGGATGCACAATGAGGAGCTGAAACATTTGCATCCTCGGATTTCATAAGATGACGGTAGAACTTCAAAGCTGTATTCAGAGACTTTTAGTCATTGGTTTGAAAAAAATGTTGAAAGCATTATATCTTCTTTTAAGATGGATACATTTGACACAGAAGTATACATTATTGTGATCAGTTTTTATATATAACATTATGCATTTCCAGGTTAAAGATGATAGGAAAACACCCGATATTAGCAAACAAATAAATTGGCTTTCATATGGACCTCGTCGTTCAGTAATTTCTTATATTGGTTATATTATTAATGGTCGGCGTTTTCATATAAAAGACTCCTAGAAGTTTACATAAAATAGTTGTTTTTTCATTGAGGCAAATACCGTTAACATAGAATGGTTCATTGAGAAAGTAATATGTTATGGGGTTTTGCATGAGATTTTATTGTTAGATTATCGCTAGTTTCAAATTACTTTGTATGAGTGTGATTGGGCAAATATTGATGTGGAGTTTAGGTGGAAGATGAATTTACATTAGCCAATTTACATCAATTCCAAAATCAATTTGCAAGCAACCCTTTCATCTTGGCAACGTAAGTTGTACAAGTGTTTTTTTGTAGAGAAAGTAGTTTTTCAAATTGCTATGTTGTGCTAAGAGCACTCACTAGAGGTTTTCATGAGTTGGACAACTATGATGAGGAGAATGAGTTAACTAGCAGACTAGTAGATGAGTCACTACTTGATGATATAGATGTCGATAATGGGATGAAAGTTATATAAGGAAGGATTGTGATGATACTTCGTATGATATAAGCATCTTTTATTGATATTTGTTTTATACATAGTTATATTCGTAAAGAGTGTAAATATACCTAGTTTTATGCATAGTTATATTAATTAACCATCAATTTCGATTAGTAAACTTGCAAAAAAAAAAAATCATTTTTTGCAAATTATTGCCATTTTATATTAGGATTTTTATATTTTACAATAATGACTAATTACTATGATGTTCTAATTATTTGTAAATTATGATTTTTTTCCAAGTTTCTCACATAGGAGAAGACAGTTGAACTTGAAGCATCAATGGGTAAAAATGAGCAAGATAAGTAGAGGTAAAATATAACCATCCCAAAACTGTAGTTCAAATACCATGTTATGTATATTGTTCATTATTGAACAGCAGTGTTGCTTTACATATCTAATATTTTGCAAACTAACATCATCACCGTAAATGTCATTGTACTAAATTAGTTGTGACTAAAGGAAGCATTATCATAAGTCCAGATGTGAATTGTAGATCAGCATATGCGAATGCAAGGACAGTGTTAATTTCTTCTTTGTTATGAAAAGCACTTGCATCCATTTCCAAAATGTAGTTGTTAGTAGGATAAACTATTCACTACGGGCATAAAGATATCTTAACAACTGTACTAACATAATAGTTATCTGATGATGGGTCACTACTCAAATATTTATTTATTTTCTTTCTACGTATCCAAGCAATACAAATAGAATACCAACTCTATGTTAAATCATATCCACTTGGAGAAAAAAATCAAAACTAATATATTTGAATGTTTGAGTGATGGTCTCTGAACAAATTTATCAAAGAGAATACTCACTAGCTAGTGCCTGTTATAAGGGGTTGCTTATGCACATTCAGGGTTATTAACTCTCACATATCAAATCTAATGCTAATGGTACTAAACTCCTATGAACTAATTGTATTATATTATTAAAAATATTTGTGGTTGTACTGTTCATTGAATCATACATCCTTTTACATAATAAAAAAGGTATTGTATCGCAATTAACATCAAATATGAATTCGCCGAAGCAAATAGTCATAAAAGATATAAAAGATAAGGCTTCTTAGTTGTATGAAACTATAGAAACACAACCTGAATGCCTTGCTGAAGAAGAGAGTCTCCAGCAAAACTGTGCAAGGAATGATTGCCAGCTTTGTCATCTACTATTGGATTATCACCGTGAATAGCCGCATATAAATGTCTCTGTATTGATTCAGCAAGATCTCAACGGTTCACTCTTGCATCAACGGTCTACATGAAGTCATTCATTTTACAGCTGTATAATCGGATCTGGGCTTTATGTGTTGGCAGCCCATTTCATATAATTCTATTTATATAGCTATGTGACCGATATCAGATTGTATCTCACTCTTGTATCATCTATCTGAACATTATTTTGTATCAGATTTCTCAATAAAATCATTTTACATTTTACAATTGCAATCTCAATATTATTGCATCTCAAATTCAAATTTGGTATCAAAGCAAAAATCTGCCTAACGGCATCAAGAAGCATCAACTCAACAGAAAAAAATTGCAAAGAAATCATCATTTGAGTTTGTATTCTTCTCATCAGATTCTAATATCATCACTTGAGAAAAAGATCCATCAAAACAATACTACTGCCTCGCCAGCATCATTTATCTAGCTGCAATAGTACTCCTCTGTGAATCAAGATTGAAACGGCAGCAATTTTTCAAAGAAATCAGAATCAAGAACTCAAGCAATCTCAACAAGATTAAAGAAAGTGCCATATCAAGAAAAAACTCATCAAAATCATCATCACCTGGGTTTCCCTGATTGCGTCTAAACTTTCTATGTTCAGATCAGTTGTCTTGACACTGGTATCTTTTCAAGAATTTGTTGTTTCCTTTACTCCCATTCTTTTCGTTTTTGTTTAATTTGTAGATCATCATGGGTGATGAAGCTCATTCTGAAACCCCAATCAGTGTAGTGAATCTCAGCACACCACATCCAATATCAAAAAACTTGTCAGAACAGTAATTAGTCCCCAAAGCTAACTAATTACTATGCATCTTAATGAAGAGAATTATCTTCTGTGGAAACTGCAGGTTGAAACTGCCCTTCAAGGATATGGCCTTGAAGGCTTCGTTCAAGGAACCATTCCTATTCCCCTAATGTGTATCACTAATTAAGAAAACAAGATTATCAATAATGAAGAATATGTGCAACATCACAAACAAGATAGGCTGATATGTTCATGGCTGCTATCCTCTATAAATGCAAATTTATTAACTCATGTAATAGGCTGCAAAACTGCAGTTGAAATTTGGTCAGCGGTAGAAAAGGTTTTCAACTCACAGTCAGCTGCAAAAGTAATGTTTCACAAAAGACAACTTCACAATATCAAGAAAGACAGTCATAGCATGAGAGAGTATCTATTCAAGATCAAGTCAATATGTGATACTCTAGAAGCAGCAAATTTGAAAGTTTCAGACTCAGAACAAATTATGACCATTCTAAATGGTCTAAGTGATGAATATGAAGCTGTGGTGACAATAATAGCATCTCAAAAGAATTTACCATCAATTGAAGATGTGAAATCTATCCTAATGTCACATGAAGCAAGAATTGACATCAAGAAACCACAAGAAGTAGATCTTTATGCTAATTTTGCTGCCAATTATAGGGGTAAAAGTCAAAACAACTACAGAAATGATCAGTCCAATCAAAGAGGAGGACATGCTAATAGGTTAAGAGGAAGAGGCAGATGGAATAATAACAATAGACCCAAATGTCAAATATGTGAAAAACTTGGTCATACAGCTGCAAAATGTTACTTTAGACTAAATCTCAACTACGTTCCCGGCCAGAGGTCAAATGCTCAAAGAAATCCAAATTACAGTGCAAACATGGCACATATGCAGCAAGAATCAAACAATATATCAGAAGTAAAAAAATTTCAGACTGAAGCTGCAAAAATAGATCACATTCAGGATGAAGATTGGTACCTTGATTCAGGAGCAACCAACCATATCACCAACAATTTGAGCAATCTAAATCTGGGAAACAAGGAGTACAAATGTATGAATACTATACATATGGGTAATGGTAAATCTATTGCAGTTACACACACTGGTATATTATGGGAAAAAGACAATTATATTTAAACAATCTACTAAGAGTTCCTCTCATTAGAAAGAACTTACTAAGTGTGTCACAATTTGCAAGTGATAATAATGTCTATTTTGAATTCTACCCACACCGCTGCTTAGTTAAGGACATCCTAACTAAGAAAATACTTTTGTAGGGTAAACAGTGTAGGGAGCTGTATAAGTTCAGTGTGGGTAACTCAAGAAACACATATATTAAAAGAAATTGGTGTAATAACACTGAATTCAAACAGCAAGAAACAAGTGAGATATTTGATAAATGGCATTGTAAGCTTGGACATCCAAATGTAATAATTGTTAAGCATGTATTGAATAAAAACAATATTTCTATTAGTGATATTTCTTTGCCTTACATATGCACATATTATCAGTTGGGTAAGAGGCATAAACTACCTTTCATAGACTCTAAGACTCGATATAATAGACCACTTGAATTAGTGGCTACTGATTTATGGGGACCTGCCTCTATTTATACTGATTATGGATATAAATATTATATCTCCTTTGTTGATGCTTTCTCTAGATATGTGTGGATATATTTCTTAAAATCAAAATCAGAAACTCACAATGCAGTTTTACAGTTTATAGCACAGGCAGAGAATCAAACTATCTACAAGGTCAAAGTTATTCAAACAGATGGTGGAACAAAGTATTTTCCACTGAAAGAGTACTTTTAGAAAAGGGGAATTAATCATAGGACTACATGTCCCTACACCTCAGAACAGAATGGTCTTATTGAAAGAAGGCACAGGCAAATTGTTGACACTAGACTTACTTTATTGGCTCAAGCATCTTTGCCATTAAAATTTTGGCCAGATGCTTTTGCTACAGCTGTCTACTTAGTTAATAGACTACCATCTAAAGTCTAAAGTGTCCAATTGAAATGCTACTAAATATTAATCCTGATTATAATAGTCTTAAAATGTTTGGGTGCTTATGTTTTCCATATATTAGACCTTATAATGCTCATAAATTGAATTTCAGGTCATCCCCATGTACTTTCTTAGGATATGTTGCAATAAAAAGGGATATAAATGTCTAGATAAAAATGGCAGAATATTTATCTCAAGACATGTGGTTTTTAATGAAATTTTTTTCCTTTTAAGGAAGAAAACATTAAGACTACTAATAAAGTGTATATACAAAGGAGTCTTTACCAGCAATACCTAGTCCACCTTCTATTGTGATACAGGCTCAGGGAGAATCCATACAGGGCATTATCAACCATCAAGCAGCTCAGTCAGACTCTCAGAGTACTGAATCCAGACCAGAACCAGCTGATGATCAAGCTGAGTCATCTGCAGTACCTGATCAATCATCTCAACAAAGAACAAGTGTACAATTTGCTCATGATCAAACTCAGGACAATTCACAGAGCACTAATGCAGATACTCAACCAAACATAGAGAGAACTAGTTAAGAGAAAACTACAGACAGAATCAGACCTCATATGGTGACAAGATCTAAAAGTGGCATATTCAAACCAAAAATTTACAATGTTGTTCTAGATACAGAAGAACCAAACACACATGAGCAGGCCATGTAGAACAAAAACTGGAAGCAAGCCATGATAGAAGAATATGAGGCACTAATAAGAAACAAGACATGGAATCTTGTTCCTAAGCCAAGAAACAAAAATATTATTGGCTGCAAGTGGACTTACAGACTAAAAATAAATGCGGATGGTTCAATTTTCAAGTATAAGGCAAGATTGGTAGTTAAAGGCTATTCACAACAAAGTGGTTTTGATTTTAATGAAACTTTCTCACCTTTTGTGAAGCCTACTACCATTAGAATTGTAATCACAATCGCCTTATACAGAAATTGGAGCATCAAGCAATTAGATGTTAACAATGCATTTTTAAATAGTGTTATATAGGAAGAAGTCTACATGGAGCAACCATATGGCTTCAGAAAAAGAGGACAAGAGGATCATGTGTGCAAATTTCACAAAGCAATATATGGTTTGAAACAAGCACCAATAGTATGGTTTGAGAAGCTAAAGGAAACAATGATCAGATTGGGATACAATCCAACAAAATCCGACAACTCCTATATACAAAATTCAGCAATAATATCATAATATATGTGCTAATATATGTTGATGATTTTGTTATTACAAGTAACAGTGATCAGGAAATCAACAATTTAATAAAGCATTTAAATCAGGAATTCACAATCAAAGATCTTGGCAATCTAAATTATTTTCTGGGGATAGAAGTAAAAAGAATATCAGACACATCAATTCAACTAAACCAGAGAAAGTACATATCAGAAATTCTACATAAAGCTAATATGAGTCAAGACAATCCAATTTCCACACCAATGATCAGTAATATACATCTTTCTAAATATAAGGGTGAAGCAATTCAAAACGATGGTCAGTACAGAATTATAGTTGGTGCACTTCAATATGCAACTATCACAGACCAAATATCAGTTATAGTGTCAATAAGGCAAGTCAATATATGCAAAGCCCAACAGATATTCACTGGAAGGCAGTGACAAGAATTTTAAGGTATCTAAATGGAACTCAGAATTTTGGCCGAACTCTTGAAGCTGGCAAAACTATCAACATTAATGGTTATGCAGACGCACACTGGGCCACAGACCCAGTTAATAGAAGGTCAACTACAGGGTATTGTATATACTTAGGTCAGAACCTTATATCCTGGTGTTCAAAAAAACAGCCAACTGTCTCAAGGTCAAGCATAGAGGCCGAATTCAGAAGCGTAGCAAATGCTACAGCCGAAATTATGTGGATTAAATCCTTACTAAGTGAATTACAAATCAAGACAGAAAGCAAAACAACTATCTAGTGTGACAATTTAAGAACTACTCATCTTGCAGCTAATCATATACTACATGCAAGGACAAAGCATATAGAACTGGATCTGTACTTCATTCGTGAACAAGTAAGCAAAGGAAAATTGAATGTTAACCACATACCTTCAACTTACCAGACAGCCGACATCCTGACTAAACCATTATCAAAGGGAAGCTTTACGTGGTTTAGAAAAAGACTAAAGGTCGATGATTTCAATGACTGCTCACAAGCTACAATGCAAAAGATCAGCAAAGAAGACAACTTTCTGAAAGACTCACAAGCTATCAGAGATGGAATGGCGACATCGAATTTCTGCTCGAAAAAGTTACAAGTTGAAACTTTTTCGTGTTTATGCTTCTCCGATCTCATTCCTGAAGCTCTCTCTCTCAGATCCTCTATTACTTCTCAAATTTTTAAGCAAATTTCATTCGATTCACGCTCAAATTAAATTATCGAGAATTTGAGAGAAAATCGCCAAACCCTAGACGAAAGTAGGGTTTGAGGGGGTATTGGATTATTACTGTGAATAGTCGCATATAAATGTCTCTTTATTGATTCAGCAAGATCTCAACGGTCTACATGAAGTCATTCATTTTACAGCTGTATAATCGGGTCTAGGCTTTATGTGTTGGCAGCCCATTTCATATAATTCTATTTATATGGCTATGTGACCGATATCAAATTGTATCTCACTTTTGTATCATCTATCTGAACATTATTTTGTATCAGATTTCTCAATAAAATCATTTTACATTTTACAATTGCAATCACAATATTATTGCATCCCAAATTCAAATTTCTACTATGAAAATAAATTAAGCAAAATAATAAGGAAAAGCAACTGAATGTCCCACGAGAATTATCAGAAGCAAAAGCCATAGTGTGGTTGCATCATATATCAGCTATTATAAGCATTAAAAATGAAATTCCAAAAACAGAAGTGCAAAGGCACAGAATGGTAATGAACTGGCATAAAGTTTTCCCATCCATTCTGATGCAGCGCATACCTCAAATAGGCGAAACCCTAGATTGCCGCTCCTCCTAGATCGCGATGAAGATGACACTCCAGGATTCCATAGGTCACGAGCGACCTACCGAAGACACTCTAGAATTCCAGAATCATTAGGTCGCGAATCGCTTCCGAAGTCCTTAGGTCGTAAGTCGCTTCTACCTTAAGCCGAAGCTCCAGATTCCTTTAGGTCGCTGATGATTTGTTAAGTCGCGAATGAAGTTAGGTTGCTGCCATTCCTATGTCGCTCCAGCAATGTCGCGAGGCAAATTCCTTAAGTCGCGAATGACTTTCTTTAAGCCGCGAATCTTCCTACGTCGCGAAATCCAGTAGGTCGCTGCCAATTCCTTAGGTCGTTCAAGATGTTAAGTCGTTTGTTTTTCTTAGGTTGTTGATTTTGAAATAAAATTTGGTTTGTGCTTCTTACCTCCATTAAAATTGGTAGGTGAGTGTTATCTCCTATCTCCACCTTCGGCATTCGAGTATGCTCGAATCAACGATTGTTGAAGCCAATTCACGGAATCAAGTGCGCTTGATCAACGTTCGAAGAATTGTAGATCTTCTCTCACGGCATCATGCGCGATCAACATGTCGAAGATTGCTAGAATCCGATATCTTCGTGATCAAAGGATTTGGGCATTTGGGTATTCTTAAATTCACCGATTTATCATCGATTCACCGATTATTTCCGCTAATCGTGTGAGATCCTGGACGGATTCGATTTACATCGTCGAATTCGCTTCCTTGGCTGCGTCAGTTTGGTATCAAAGCTAGATCGCAAGAAGTTTGCATCATTTGGAGAATTGGGTTTCGAGAATTTGAAGTTTGAATTTTTGAAGATTTGTTTGATGTTCAATCATGCCACCGAGACGAGCTCAACGTCATCGCAATGTTGATGCTTTGTATGGAAGAGAAGATGCTGAACAAATGGAGCAACGAATTAGTGATAAATTCAATGAGAAGTTTGATGAGGGAATTGGTCGATTAGAGAGAATGATGCTTGAAATGAATCAAAATAGAAGAAGGGTTTCACCTGAATCGAGCCATGGGGGAAATAGAGTTTCACCACATTCAGATCGGGAGAGAAGAGAAGATCATGATCGTAGAAATGTTGACGATCGTGATAGGAATGTTGATGATCGAAATCGGAGAGATGTGGATGATCGTGATCGGAGGAATGTAGATCAAAGGGATGTTGGTAGTAGAAATGGTGGTGGTAGAGATGTTGGTGGTCATGATCGACATCGATATGCATCGGATTTTGATGAAGAGTTTGATGGTGGTAGTGTTCATGGTCGAAATTGAAGCCAAGGAAGAAATCATTCAGAGTATGATCACAAATGGGAGTCCAGAATGAAAATTGAAATTCCAGAGTTCAAGGGTGGTATGCAGACTGAAGAATTTCTATATTGGTTATCTAATGTTGAAGAGATCTTTGATTTCAAGGAGGTTCCGGATGATCGTCGAGTGAAGTTGGTTGCTACTAGGTTGAGAGGAAGAGCTATGGCGTGGTGGCAGCAAACCAAACTTACACAAGAACGGATGGGGAAGTCGAAGATTGTTGCTTGGGGGAAAATGAAGAAGATGATGAAGGCTACATTCTTGCCTTACAATTATCAATCACTCAAGTATCAGAGGTTGCAGAATCTGAGGCAAGGGACGAAGACTGTTAATGATTATGCTGATGAGTTTTATCAACTAATTGCTCGAAATGACATTATGGAGACAGAGCAACAATTGACTGCTAGATTTGTTGGAGGGTTGAGGATCCAGATCCAGGATATGGTAAATATGTTTGACCCTAGATCTGTGGCTGAAGCGCACCAGAAGGCGTTGGCTTGGGAGTAGCAAGGAAGACGAGGAGGTGGTGTGTTTCCAAGTTCCAATACTCAGAGCAAGAGTGCTAGTGGGAGTTCCAATGTTTCTAAAGCTGTCAGTAAACCAGTTGTGAATGATGTTGCGAAGGCGACGGTCAACAACAGTTTCAAGTGTTATAATTGCCAGGAAGTGGGTCACAAGAGTAATGAATGCCCGAAACCGAAGAAGCGAGCTATGATTGCTGAAGTGGAAGGTGAGGATGTTGATGAAGGTTATTCTAGTCCAGTTGAGGAGGATGAACAGGATATCGTGTCGGGGGATGAAGGATGTAATCTAATGTTGAGGAGATTATGTTTGACACCGAAGCAGGAAGAGGAGGCTAGTTGGTTGAGGAGTAATATCTTTCAGTCGACATGCACTATACTGGGGAAGGTGTGCAAATTTGTGATTGACGCGAGAAGTTGTGACAATATCATTTCTACCGAAGCTGTGAGAAAGTTGAAGTTGAAGACGGAGAAGCATCCAAATCCTTACAAGTTAGCGTGGTTAAGGAAAGGAGGAGAGGTGAAGGTGGACAGGCGAGTTCATGTTCCATTTTCTATTGGGAAGAAGTATAAAGATGAGATCTGGTGTGATGTGGTGGAGATGGATGTTTGTCACTTGCTTTTGGGAAGACCATGGCAGTATGACCGAGTAGTGCAGCATGATGGTCGAACCAATAGCTACAGCTTTATGTTTGAGGGTACTAAGATCATTTTAGTTCCGAAGAAGAGACAGCAAGGAGAGAGCAAGTCAGAAGAGATTGAGGAGTTGAAGACTTTGTTGACTTTGAAGGAGTTTGTTGAAGAAGTAGAGGAGAGTCCAGAGGTGTTCTTGTTGATTGGACATGAAACTACGGAATCTGTTGAAGTTCCAGAGGAAGTAAAGCCAGTGTTGGAAGAATTCAGAGATGTGTTTCCTGAAGAGTTGCCAAAGGAGTTACCACCGTTGAGAGATATTCAGCATCAGATTGATCTTGTGCCAGGGGTGGCATTACCTCACAGGCCACATTACAGGATGAGTCCTAAGGAGCATGAGGAACTGAGAAGGCAGGTGGAGGAGTTGTTAGAACAAGGGCGTGTTCAGGAGAGCTTGAGTCCTTGTGCAGTGCCAGCCTTATTGGTACCGAAGAAGGATGGGACTTGGCGGATGTGTACGGACAGTCGGGCTCTAAACAAGATCACTATGAGATATAGGTTTCCTATGCCGAGGTTCGATGATTTGATTGATCAGTTGAGTGGGGCTGTTGTGTTCTCAAAGATTGACTTGAAGAGTGGATACCATCAGATTTGTATTAGACCGGGTGATGAGTGGAAGACTGCTTTTAAAACTAGAGAAGGTCTATACGAATGGCTGGTTATGCCGTTTGGCTTGTCAAATGCTCCAAGTACTTTTATGAGAGTGATGAACCAGATTTTCAGACCATTTATTGGGAAGTTCGTAGTAGTTTACTTTGATGATATTTTGATCTATAGTGGGAGTATGGAAGAGCATATCCAGCATTTGCGAGAAGTGCTGTTGATTCTACGACAGGAGCAATTCTATGCAGCAACGAAGAAGTGCGTGTTCATGACGCACAGTGTTTTGTTTCTAGGATATGTTCTGTCGAAGGAGGGTATTCAAGTGGATGAAGGCAAAGTGGAAGCTGTCAGGAGTTGGCCACAACCCAAGACAATTACTGAAGTGAGGAGTTTTCATGGGTTGGTATCTTTTTATCGAAGATTCATTCCACATTTTAGCAGTGTGATGGCACCTGTAACTGATTGCATGAAAGGAAAGAAGTTCGTATGGACAGAGGAAGCAGAGTTAGCTTTTGAGAAGATCAAGACACTTTTGACGACAGCACCCATTCTGGTACTACCAGATTTTCAGATATTGTTCGAGTTGCACACTGATGCTTCGAAGGTTGGGATTGGTGGAGTATTGAGTCAGAATGGAAGACCAGTTGCTTATTTCAGTGAGAAGTTGTCTGGAGCCAAGTTGAGATATAACACTTATGACGTGGAGTTTTACACAATTGTTCAAGCTGTGAAGCACTGGAGGCATTATCTGTTTTAGAAGGAGTTTGTTCTTTATACGGATCCTGAAGCTTTGAAACATTTGCAAGGGCAGGACAAAATTTCAGCTAGACACGCTTCATGGGTCGCGTATCTGCAACAATTTACTTTTGTTGTAAAGCACAAATCAGGGGTGACGAATCGTGTAGATGATGCCTTGAGCAGGAGGAATCATTTGTTGACAACGATGAAGGTTGAAGTGACAGGATTTGAACTATTTCCAGAGTTGTTTGAGGAAGATCCTTACTTTGCGAAGATTGTTGAGAAAGTCAAGGATGGGAGTACTGATGAGTTTGTGTTGGTAGATGGATTCTTATTCAAGGGGAATCGATTGTGCGTACTAGATTGCAGCTTGAGAATGAAAATTGTAAAAGAGTTGCATGAAGAAGGACATGTTGGTCGTGATCGTACTTTGCAGTTGATCTCAAGGTCTTATTTTTGGCCTTCAATGAGAAAAGAAGTTGAAAAGTTTGTTCAGAGATGTCATGTTTGTCAAGTTTCGAAAGGGACAGCTACCAATGCGGGTTTGTATATGCCTTTACCTA
The DNA here is from genome assembly GCA_030737815.1 of Allium fistulosum. Lineage (NCBI taxonomy): Eukaryota > Viridiplantae > Streptophyta > Magnoliopsida > Asparagales > Amaryllidaceae > Allium > Allium fistulosum. Next base: position 61,085,734 of record CM060906.1, on the reverse strand, counting down.
TTCCTACAAAACCGTGGGTTGATGTAAGCATGGATTTTGTGTTGGGCTTGCCGAGGATTCAACGGGGAAATGACTCTATATATGTTGTGGTGGATCATTTCTCGAAGATGGTACATTTTATTGCATGTAAGAAGACGGCAGATGCAGTTAATGTTGCACAATTATACTTCAGAGAGATCTATCGTCTTCATGGGTTGCCTGAATCTATTGTATCAGATAGAGACACTCGTTTTCTGAGTCATTTCTGGATGAGTCTATGGAGGATGGTCGGAACAAAGCTGAAATTCAGTAGTGCTTATCATCCACAGACGGATGGACAAACAGAAGTTGTGAATAGATCCTTAGGTAATCTATTGCGATGTCTTGTGAAGGATAATCTGAAGAGCTGGGATGTGAAGTTATGTCAAGCGGAGTTTGCTCATAATCATGCTATCAACCGTAGTACGAGTTTCAGTCCATTTCAGATTATATATTCAAGCTTGCCAAAGGGGCCGTTGGATTTAACGATAGTGCCACAACCGAAGGTGACAGTTAAGCGGGCTGCTGATTTTGTTGATGGGTTGACAGAATGCCATAGAATCGTTCAAGAACGATTGGAAAAGACAAATGAGAAATATAAGCAATCCGCAGATATTAAACGATGACATGTTGACTTCAAAGAAGGATATTTTGTATATGCAGTATTGACCAAGGATCGAATTCCTGTTGGCACTTACAACAAACTAGCTGCTAGAAAGATTGGTCCTTTGGAAATCATAAAGAAGATTAATGAGAATGCTTATCAGTTGAGATTGCCGGATCATGTCCATACTGCTGACGTTTTCAACGTCAAACACTTGATTCCATATCATGAGAGTAAGCAAGTCGAAGAAGAGGGGAGCGTGAATTCGAGGTCGAATTCTTTCCAACAAAGGGAGGATGATGTAGCGCATACCTCAAATAGGCGAAACCCTAGATTGTCGCTCCTCCTAGATCGCGATGAAGACGACACTCCAGGATTCCATAGGTCACGAGCGACCTACCGAAGACACTCCAGAATTCCAGAATCATTAGGTCGCGAATCGCTTCCGAAGTCCTTAGGTCGTAAGTTGCTTCTACCTTAAGCCGAAGCTCCAGATTCCTTTAGGTCGCTGATGATTTGTTAAGTCGCGAATGAAGTTAGGTCGCTGCCATTATTTAGGTCGCTGATGATTTGTTGAGTCGCGAATGAAGTTAGGTCGCTGCCATTCCAATGTCGCTCCAGCAATGTCGCGAGGCAAATTCCTTAAGTCGCGAACGACTTTCTTTAAGTCGCGAACGACTTTCTTTAAGTTGCGAATCTTCCTACGTCGTGAAATCCAGTAGGTCGCTGCCAATTCCTTAGGTCGTTCAAGATGTTAAGTCGTTTGTTTTTCTTAGGTTGTTGATTTTGAAATAAAATTTGGTTTGTGCTTCTTGCCTCCATTAAAATTGGTAGGTGAGTGTTATCTCCTATCTCCACCTTCGGCATTCGAGTGCGCTCGAATCAACGATTGTTGAAGCCAATTCACGGAATCAAGTGCGCTTGATCAACGTTCGAAGAATTGTAGATCTTCTCTCATGGCATCGTGCGCGATCAACATGTCGAAGATTGCTAGAATCTGGTATCTTCGTGATCAACGGATTTGGGAATTTGGGTATTCTTAAATTCACCGATTTATCATCGATTCACCGATTATTTCCGCTAATCGTGTGAGATCCTGGACGGATTCGATTTACATCGTCGAATTCGCTTCCTTGGCTGCGTCACATTCACAAGAGTAATATGCACTACCATAATTTCAATGTAGAAAAGGTGTTAGATTTATTATCTATATATATTTTTCCAAACATAACTAGTTTATAACCACACTGTAGCGATAAGCGTGTAATTAATTACCTATATGATTTTTCCAAACATAACTAGTTTATAACCTTACTTTAGGCACATGCCCGTGACTCAGGAAAAGCTGCAAACTGTCAGCTTTGAGAAAGATTTAATCCAACTTAATGGTTCATCTAACAGGACCAGGGTTTGATCATATATCACTACATGTTTATCTTTCCATCATACTCAAACAGAGAAGGAAAATTTAGGATGTACACTCCATTATGGGTTAGAAGTAATTGTAAAATCACTGATAAGTGTTTGCTAATTTCAGATATCAAAGGTGGCAACGAGACATTCAAAGAGACAATCTTTAGCTGCAGTTGCAGTTTTACGTGCAAAAGATAAGATTGTTGTGTAAAAATCAATGAAACGAGAGATGCTGAAGTTGAAGTCGCTCATATAGAAGAAGAGTAATAAAAAGTTATTTTGAATCAAGTCCACTAATGTTTACGCCTAAAACCTTTATTGTACACTTTTTCTAAGTTAAATAATCTTTTGTATTTGCACCGTTAAACCACAGTTTCCTTAAATGTATTATTATACACGTGTAGAATCAAATGTTAAAGATCAAAATTTTAAACTTTTTGTCTTTATGTAATTTCTGGAAATTACCTTCATTGTACTACCTACATGCTAATTCTTATTAATATTTGATATTGTAGAACATGGATTCAACCGAACATATAAACATTGAAACAGAATATCATACCTCATTCTACATGTTACTGATTGAATTTGCAACATTAATTAATGTCATACAACAGCCTTAGCTGCTGTGTCACTTGATATGCAAAGTACCTAACCTATGATCAACCTAATTCTTATTGAAACAATTCAAAAAATACATGCAGGTTGGACACTACATGCAGTTGCAGGTTGGACAATAGAGATGCAAAGGAAGGAAAAAAAATAGATTTAGTGCTTTCATTGAACTACTTCATGTTTCATGCATTTTTATGCTATGTAGTTTTGAATTATATGTTGATTAATATTGCATTAAATTCTACAAAATGATGCAGTATGGGATACTTTGCTTGCTGCAGATCTGAAATGTCACTTTATATGATGTTTTTGTATTTGAAAACTGAACTGATCTTGAATGATACTTGCTATCTTTGTACTAATTTAAATCTGGAATGGTCTTGTACTAATTTTGAATGTTTTTATATTGATCTTCAATTATACAAACTGAATTGATAAGAATGATTGTACATGTTTTTATGTAATTTTATTCAAATTGGGTTAAATGGGTTGGGTTCGGTTGACCCGTTAAATTAGTGGGTTTGGGTTGGGTTTACCCATTTAATAAATGGGTCTAATGGGTTGGGTTTATTTTTTTTAAATGGGTTGGGTTGATTTTTAAACCAACCCATTTATACCCAACCCAACCCATTTGACACCCCTACTCATACTCTTCAGAGATTAAACACTACCGTTAAAAGATGTTCTTGCAAATGTACTTAAATGCAGCCTCCACTTGACAAAATCAACCTCCAAATGTTGTTCCTGGTCCTAATTCAACTGGCTCTCCAAATATTACTCTGATGAACCCGGACTCACTCAACACTATGGATGCCCTAGACAACTCGGATTTTTGCTAATAATGGTATTTAATTAGAGACGGTTAGGGAAAAAAAAGGAAAAACGATGATGAAAACATTTTTTTTGGCGCCGAATGAGAAGGCCGAAGTTGAATTCAATGATCGAGGTCAACCAATAGGTTCCAATTCTAAACACTTGTCATCTTATCTTGATACTTTAGCAAGAGAGATGGTACCCGTGACTATTACCGAGTCGAAAAAAGTCGACAATGATTTAAAGAACGATTTATGGACTTGTATTTAGGTATGAAAAAATTAACATTTTACATCTTCTTTATCTGAAATGAGAAAATGTTAGATACTGAATTAGTGTCATGTATGAAAACTTAAATCATTTGCTTCTTAACTTAAATCATTTATGAAGCAGTGCATCCTTATTAGTCCATCAAAGTCCAGTAAACAAACACCGATTAAATCATGATGTTGAAGGTAGCTAAAATAAGAAGGATTTGAATATTTTTTGGAAAACATTCTTTTGGAAAACACTGTTTTAATCATTGTATTCCAACAGACTTAAGTCTATTAAGATGTTATAGCTCCATCACTCCAAACATCAACTTCGGGCCGTAGTTTCTTTTTAAAACATCAGGTACCATTTAGTAAGGACTACGAATGGTCTCAGTGAATCTCTCACCTACATTATTACAAACAAACATAATAAGTAAATCTATGTTGCCCACAAAATACATGATGACCAAAGCCACAAGAATATGTATAATAAGTAGAATATGCACTACTAGGTTTGAAGAACATGGGCAACCCAAAGTCAATTGTCATGAGTGCAGCGGTTTCCTTCTTATTTGCAAACAAAGATCTTTTAAGCTTCAGATCCCAAGCCACAGGCAATGCATATTTTATAAACAATAATCAGCTTTATATAATGCTTGTGGTTAGTCTGATACATACAATGCATTTTTTATGAAAAAAAATCTATATCACTCCGTGCTTGTGGTTAGTCTAAAACAAAATCATGATACATTATTTCCAACGGACAGTGATCATTTTCAACAGACAATGATGTTTGTCATGCTAGACCATCAAAATATCTTTTGAAAAACACTGATTTAATCAGCATATTCCAACAGACTTAATTTACTGGGTTAATATTTGTTGGATACAATAGACCATGCTGTTGAAGCCCCATACATATATATTTGGAAAAAAGAAATACGTTTTCAAGATAAGCTTGTATTACTGCCATTATAGGTGTCCTATGCACTTTGTATAATTCATTCAAGCTTGAGTCTATTATTTACAAATTTTCACTTCTCTCCACTTGATGCAGCGCCAAGAAAGGAATCAACGAAACATACCTTATGTCGTAGGTCGCTCAAGAATTGCTGCATCTCCGCATCGCCTTAGGTCGCTCTAGAATTGCCGCATCTCCTTAGGTCGCGAAGGCCTGCTCCTTAAGTCGCGGTGACGCATCTCCTTAGGTAGCGAAGGCATGTTCCTTAAGTCACGGTGCCGCATCTCCTTAGGTCGCGAAGGCCTGTTCCTTAAGTCGTAGTGTTCTTATGCCGCTCCATCAAGCTGTAAATCACGAAGCCCTAGGTCGCTTCCACCTAGGTCGCTCCAGAATTCCTAAGTCGTCTGACATTAATTCGCAAGCGAGTCCTTAAGTCGAAGCCGCTCCAGTAGGTCGAAGTTCCTTATGTCGCTGCCGAAGTTCCTTATTTCGCTGCCGAAGTTTGTTATGTCGCTGCTTGGTTTTATTTGTCGTTGTGATGTATTGTTTTTTTAAGTCGTTTGCTATTTGTTAAGTCATGTGTGTTGTAAGCCTATAAATAGGCGGGTTTGTGTCATTTGAAAAAAAAGGTTGAATTTTTGAATAAAATTTGTTGAGAGCTTTGTGCCTCCATTAAAATTGGAAGTTGAGTGTGATCTCCTTTCTCCAACTTCGGATATTCAAGTGCGCTTGAATCAACGAATTTGAAGCCGATTCATGGAATCTCGTGCGCGAGATCAACGTCGAAGAATCGTAGATCTTCTAACGCAGTATCATGCGCGATCAACGTGTTAAAGATAGCTAGATTCCGACATCACCACGATCAACGGAATTGAGCATTTATCGTTCTATCGGTTTATTTGACACGAAATTATCATTTCGTGAGGAAGATCCTGGATAGGTTGCGACAGTTTGGGATCAAAACTATTCGAGCCTAGTCTAAGCTGCGTCATTTGGTATCAGAGCAAGGAGACGAACTTTTCCAAGTTCGTTGGGTGTGAAGTTTCGAGATTTGAAGTTTTTGGAGTTCGAATTGAGTTATTTGTTCATTTGGGTGTTCGTGAGACTTCAAAAAAGTTGGGGAGTTTTGATTCGAGATTTTTTTTGGATCGAAGTGAAGTTTGTGTTTGGATTTGTTGAAGATTTGATCATGCCTCCGAGACATGCTAACCGCTATCAAAATGTTGAAGATTTGTATAGAAGACAAGAAGCTAAGCAGATGGAGCAGCGTATCAATGAAAAGTTCAATGAGGGTATTGAAAAATTGGAGAAATTGATGATCGACATGAATCAAAATCAAAGGAGAACGTCACCAGTTTCGAACCAGGATGGAAACAGGGTTTCGCCATCGGTTTCGAAAGAAAGGAGGATGTCACCCCAGTCTTATCGAGATAGGAGAGAATCATCAGTTTCAATAATGCGAGACCACCATGGGTACCGAAATGAAGAGGGAAGAACTCAACGTGGTTTCGAAAATGAACCATATCGTGATGCTGAAAGACAGGGTAGAAGGGATATGCGTGGTCCTAGGGATGTAGATGGTCAGGATCGATATCGAAATACATCTGATTTGAGGAAGATGGTGATGGAGGTAGTATTCATTATCGAAATCAAGGCCAAGTGCGAAATCAATATCGGAATTCAGAAAATGATCGTAAATGGGAGTCAGGTATGAGGATGGAAATTCCAGAATTCAAAGGTGGTATGCAAGCAGAAGAATTTCTTGATTGGTTGTCGAATGTTGAAGAAATTTTTGAATTCAAGGATGTGCCTGAGGATCACAGAGTCCAATTAATTGCTACAAGACTAAGGGGAAGAGCTATGGCTTGGTGGCAACAAACTAAACTAACACGGGAGAGAATGGGAAAAGCAAAAGTTGTCACTTGGGAGAAGATGACAAAGATGATGAAAGCGACTTTCTTGCCATACAATTATCAATCCCTTATGTATCAACGTTTGCAGAATTTGAGACAAGGAACAAAGACAATGAATGACTATGCAGATGAATTCTATCAATTGATTGCAATGAATGATATTATGGAAACCGAGGAACAGCTAACGGCTAGATATGTTGGAGGGTTACGAATGCAAATTCAAGACATGGTTAATATTTTTAATCCAATGTCTGTTGCTGAAGTACATCAGAAAGCTCTAGCTTGGGAGAAACAAGGGAGACAAGGAAGTGGTGTGTGTACGAGTTCCAACAACCAGAACAAGGGTGCTAGTAGCAGTGCTAATGTTTCCAAGGCAGTCAATAAACCAATTGTCAATGAAGCCGATAAAGCAAAGGTCAATAATAGTATCAAGTGCTATAATTGTCAGGAGTTTGGCCATAAAAGTAATGAATGTACAAAGCCAAAGAAGAGAGCATTAGTTACAGAGGAATGTGAGTATGAGGATGTGGAAGCTGAAATTGATTATTCTCAACCACCGAAGTTTGATAAAGATGAAGAAGTTGTGTCCGGAGACGAAGGGTGTAACTTGATGATGAGGAGGTCTTGTTTAACGCCAAAGCATGAGAATGATTCTAGTTGGCTGAGAAGCAATATCTTTCAGTCTACATGTACTATCTTGGGAAAGGTTTGTCAATTTGTTATTGATGCGGGAAGCTGCGATAACATTATTTCTGAAGAAGCCATCAAGAAGTTAGGGTTGAAGACTGAAAAACACCCTAGACCTTATAAACTGGCATGGCTAAAGAAAGGTGGAGAAGTGACAGTGGGAAGACGAGCATTTGTTACATTTTCTATTGGGAAGAAGTACAAAGATGATATATGGTGTGATGTTGTCGCTGTGGATGTGTGTCATCTACTATTGGGAAGACCATGGCAATATGATAGAGCTGTACAACATAATGGTCGCACCAACAGTTACAGTTTCATGTTCGAAGGTACTCAAATCACCTTAGTTCCTAAGAAGCGTGAACAAAGTGAAAGCAAGTTAGAGAAGAAAGTGGAACCAACTAGTCTATTATCTTCGAGAGAATTTGTTAAAGAAGTGGAAGATAGTGCTGAATTGTTTATGTTGATTGGGTATGAAACAAGTGAAGATTTTGAAATGCCTGCGGAGGTTAGACCGGTGTTAAATGAATTTGAAGATGTCTTTCCTGCGGAATTACCCAAGGATTTACCGCCACTAAGGGACATACAACATCAAATTGATCTAGTGCCAGGTGCTGTTTTACCGCATAGGCCGCATTATCGTATGAGTCCGAAAGAGCATGAAGAGTTGAGGAGACAGGTTGAGGAGTTGCTTGAGCAAGGGCGTATTCAAGAGAGTCTCAGTCCTTGTGATGTACCAGCTCTGTTGGTGCCAAAGAAAGATGGTTCGTGGAGAATGTGTACAGACAGTAGGGCACTCAACAAAATAACTGTCAGATACAGATTTCCTATGCCAAGACTTGATGATCTATTGGATCAACTCAGTGGGTCTGTAATATTTTCTAAGATCGACCTTAAGAGTGGTTATCATCAGATTCGCATAAGACCAGGTGATGAATGGAAGACAACATTCAAGACTCGGGAAGGATTATATGAATGGCTGGTCATGCCATTTGGTCTATCTAATGCACCAAGTACATTTATAAGAGTGATGAATCAAATTTTCAGACCTTACATCGGGAAGTTTGTTGTAGTCTACTTTGATGATATCTTGATATATAGTGCTAGCACAGAGGAGCACATTCAGCACTTGCAAAAGGTGTTAACTATTCTTCGTCAAGAACAGTTCTATGCAGCGACGAAGAAATGCGTGTTCATGATGCCGAGTGTTTTATTTTTGGGTTATGTCGTGTCCAAGGAAGGGATACAAGTGGACCAGAGTAAAGTAGTCGCAATCAGAAATTGGCCACAGCCCAAAACTATAACCGAAGTCAGAAGTTTCCATGGGTTAGCTTCATTTTATCGAAGATTTATACCGCACTTTAGTAGTGTGATGGCTCCTGTTACTGATTGTATGAAAGGAAAGCAGTTTTCATGGACGAAAGAGGCAGGATCTGCTTTTGAACAGATCAAGAAACTTTTAACATCAGCACCGATTCTAGTGTTGCCAGATTTTCAGTTACTATTTGAGTTACATACAAATGCATCCAAAGTTGGAATTGGAGGAGTGTTGAGTCAGAAGGGTCGTCCAATTGCCTATTTTAGTGAAAAACTTTCTGGAGCAAAGATGAGATACAGTACTTATGATGTGGAGTTTTATGCTATTGTGCAGGCCGTGAAGCATTGGAGACATTACTTGTTCCACAAAGAATTTGTTTTGTATACGGATCATGAAGCATTGAAACATTTACAAGGGCAGAATAAAATTGCAGCTAGGCATGCATCATGGATAGCTTATTTACAGCAATTTACGTTCGTCGTAAAGCACAAGTCTGGAGTAACTAATCGCGTCACCGATGCATTGAGTCGGAGGAATAATTTACTAACAACCATGCGAGTAGAGGTGATGGGTTTTGACTTACTTCCAGATTTGCTTACTTCAGATTCATATTTTTCCATGATCTTAGACAAAGTCAAGCAGGGAAACATGGATGGATATATGCTGGTTGATGGTTTTCTATTCAAAGGAAATCAGTTGTGTATTCCAGATTGCAGTCTGCGAATGAAAATCATCAAAGAATTACATGAAGAAGGACACGTGGGCCGTGACCGTACTATGCAGTTCATCTCAAAGTCTTATTTTTGGCCATCAATGAGGAAGGAGATTGAAAAGTTCGTTCAGAGATGCCATATTTGTCAAGTTTCAAAGGGGACCGCAACAAATGCAGGTTTATATATGCCGTTTCCTATATCTACTAAACCATAGGTGGATGTTAGTATGGACTTTGTATTGGGATTGCCAAGAACGCAACGTGGCAACGATTCTATCTACGTGGTGGTTGATCAATTTTCAAAAATGGTACATTTTATCAAATGCAAGAAGATGGCAGATGCAGTTAATGTCGCACAATTATATTTCAGAGAGATCTATCGTCTTCATGAGTTGCCTGAATCTATTGTATCGGATAGAGACCCTCATTTTCTGAGTCATTTTTGGACGAGTCTATGGAGAATGGTCGGGACAAAGCTGAAATTCAGTAGTGCTTATCATCCACAGACGGATGGACAGACAGAAGTTGTGAATAGATCCCTAGGTAATCTATTGAGATGCCTTGTGAATGACAATTTGAAGAGTTGGGATTCCAAGCTGTGTCAAGCTGAGTTTGCACACTACCATGCAGTTAATCGTAGCACTGGGTTCAGTCCATTCCAGGTCGTTTGCTCAACAATGCCTAAGGGACCATTAGATTTATCTATAGTACCATAGTAGAAAGGAGTGATCAAACGAGCTAGTGATTTTGTGAATAAATTGCAAGAGTGCCACAAGGTTGTGCAGAAATGATTGCTTAAGGCGAATGAGAAATATAAGCAATCCGCGGATATTAAGCGACGAAATGTTGAGTTCAAAGAAGGAGATTTTGTATATGCAGTATTGACTAAGGACCGATTTCCTATTGGTACTTACAACAAACTGGCTGCTAGAAAGATTGGCCCTTTGGAAATCGTAAAGAAGATTAACGAGAATGCTTATCGGTTAAGATTGCCGGATCATATCCATACTGCTGACGTTTTCAACGTCAAACACTTGATTCCATACCATGAGAATAAGCATGTTGAAGAAGGAGAAAGTGTGAATTCGGGACGAATTCTTTTCAACCAGGGGAGGATGATGCAGCGCCAAGAAAGGAATCAACGAAACATACCTTATGTCGTAGGTCGCTCAAGATTGCCGCCTCTCCGCATCGCCGTAGGTCGCTCCAGAATTGCCGCATCTCCTTAGGTCGCGAAGGGCTGCTCCTTAAGTCGCGGTGCCGCATCTCCTTAGGTAGCGAAGGACTGTTCCTTAAGTCACAGTGCCGCATCTCCTTAGGTCGCGGAGGCCTGTTCCTTAAGTCGCGGTGTTCTTATGCCGCTCCATCAAGCTGTAAATCACGAAGCCCTAGGTCGCTTCCACCTAGGTCGCTCCAGAATTCCTAAGTCGTCTGACATTAATTCGCAAGCGAGTCCTTAAGTCGAAGCCGCTCCAGTAGGTCGAAGTTCCTTATGTCGCTGCCGAAGTTCCTTATGTCGCTGTCGAAGTTTGTTATGTCGCTGCTTGGTTTTATTTGTCGTTGTGATGTATTGTTTTTTTAAGTCGTTTGCTATTTGTTAAGTCATGTGTGTTGTAAGCCTATAAATAGGCGGGTTTGTGTCATTTGAAAAAAAAGGTTGAATTTTTGAATAAAATTTGTTGAGAGCTTTGTGCCTCCATTAAAATTGGAAGTTGAGTGTGATCTCCTTTCTCCAACTTTGGATATTCGAGTGCGCTTGAATCAACGAATTTGAAGCCGATTCACGGAATCTCGTGCGCGAGATCAACGTCGAAGAATCGTAGATCTTCTAACGCGGTATCGTGCGCGATCAACGTGTTAAAGATAGCTAGATTCCGACATCACCACGATCAACGGAATTGAGCATTTATCGTTCTATCGGTTTATTTGACACGAAATTATCATTTCGTGAGGAAGATCCTGGATAGGTTGCGACAGTTTGGGATCAAAACTATTCGAGCCTAGTCTAAGCTGCATCACCACTATTCCCTGAGGTCAATAGATAACCAGTAGACAGTAACCAGTATAACAATTAGGTTTTTGTTGTACGCATTCAAGATTCATGGTGGTTGAAGCATACAAGGATTTGTTGCTTAAGATGTTAGGAGTACGATGGAGAGAATCAAAGTCAAGATTGATTTCCGTTATTAAAGTAGCGTATACTTGTCCCGACTCTTCCTCTAGATTAGCCATGCTAAAACCAAACAATTATAAAATGTTTAAGAGTGGAATAACTTTGTGAAGGAAAAACAGTCAGAGAAATTTGAGGTAATAAGTTGTATTTTATTCATTATAAATTAAAAGATAAATTATGGTTTATTAATGAATTTCTCCTATGCAAGAAACTAGCAATAAATTCAGAGCACTGAGCGATAAGAATAAAATTCCACACACAATGAGTAGAAAGGGTTACACAAAATTAGCAGAAGATCTGGTAAGAAATGCATGTCTGTTTACATCGATTATATTTTTTTGGTTCTTATTATTATTATTATTATTTATAGAAAAAAGAAAGTGGAATATCAGATATTAGCAGAGACGAGCTGTGGTGCAAAGCCCACCAAGAAAAATGGAGACCCACCGAATTCTGTTGTTGCCGACTGCATTGTAAGTGTTTTTTAATTATTATCTTAATTTACACATAATAGAGCTATTTTGAAAAACATACACATCATTTCCTTGAAATATTGTTTGTTAACAAATAATATAAAGTGAGATTGTTAATAAATTTAAGTTCTCGTCCCTTCCTTCCTTTCCCCTTGCTTGTACTGTGTTTAATGTAGTCATCATAGTAACAAGCAAATGACACTTCTGAAATGTAGCATATAAGATAAGTATAAGAAAGTTTAACATGTATATTAGATGAATCCAGAATAATACATATGTACTATTTTCTCCTGTAACATATAGAGCTGTAAGCGGATATGTATCAAGCAGGCCAAAGCATATGAGTGCAACATACTGGGCCCAGCCCATTAAGTATATTGTTGTATCCTAATTCTGTATATAAGCAACAATATATCTCATTAGTTATGTAATTTAATTGAGGTAATAAAAACATTTTCTTCATTCTATCAACCGCATGATTTTCAACATGGTATCAGAGCATCAGAAAGTCTAACGACAATCAATCAATGCTATTTTTTCTTCTCTCAGATTATAGATCTGCAGTAATCTCATTCTCATCATAGTGGAGTTTCTTCTACTCCTTTATTTCATGTTTTACCTTTATTTCATGTTTTACCTTTATTTTCATTGTTCAATACATTGAATACATCATTGAGCCATACCAAGAAAAGCATCAAGTTCTATTCATCATTTGATTTTCTTGATTGCTCTCAGTGTTTCATGTTTTTTCTCATCTGACTAATTGAATTCTGTTCATTAATCATCATAATCATTAAACCCTTGCCTAGAAAATATATTTTTTGGCTGCTTATTGTTGAAATTTATCACTGAAATTGTCGAGAAAACAGTCAATTCATCATCCCATTTTCTTGATCATTCTCTAAATTTCTTGATCATTTTTTATCAAATCATTGATCAATTGTTCTTCACTGAGTAGTGTCTAGAAACTATTTCTAACTACTCTCAGAATTTATATTTTTCTCTATCTCAAGATATTCAGAATCATACCTGGGTATTTTGGCTATTTTTTCTTTTTCTTTCTTGATTAAATTCAAGATCTACTTATAGTATATATCTCTGAGTTTCTTGCAATCTTGATATCACCATGGATGAAGGTGATATTTGAAATAAATGCTCCCTTTTATCTCCAACTTCCACCCCAACAAAGCAGCAAGTCAATGAAAATCTATCAAAGATTTTAATAGCTCCACAAAATCAAACAATATCCAGTCAATTAGATCAATCTAATTTCCTTTTTTAGAAATTTCAGATCATCACTACTGTGAGAGGATATGGATTGGAGGAATATCTTCTTGGTACAAAGTCATGCCAGATCAATTCACTACAGACAAAGAAGGAAAAAGTATTACTAACAGAGAATTTATCATATATAATAGACAAGATAACTCGTTAAGTTCTTGGCTCCTATCTTCTATCAATTCAAGTCTGTTGCCTCAGTTAATAGGATGTAAAAATGCACATGAAATCTGGACTACTGTTGAACAAATATTTAGTGCTCAATCAGCTGCCAGAATCATGTTCTATGGGAGGCAATTGCAAAATGCAAAGAAGGGAACAATGCCAATGAGAGAATACTTAACTAAAGTCAAGTCATTATGTGATCAATTAGCTACTGCTGGTCACACTATATCAGACACAGAGCAAGTCCTATTCACTTTAAGTGGGCTTGATGATGAATATGAATCTATTGTAGCGGTTATCTTATCAAGAGATACCACTCCATCCCTCCAATATGTTCATTCCATTCTCCTTGCTCATGAAGGAAGAATTGAACAAAAGAAGCCAGTGACTTCCGATTTTTCTATCAATTACATTGCAAATAACAACAGAGGAAAGAATCAAGACATAAGGAATACATTCAACAATTCTCAAAGGGATGGTCTGAACAACAGAGGAAGAGGAAGGAGTGGCAGATAGAACAACAATGGTAATAGAATTAGATGTTAGATATATGAGAGATATGGACTGCTGCTAACAAATTTTACTTTAGACTTGACTTAAACTACATACCTGGGCAACAAAGCAGTTCTGACATTCAAAGAAACTTCAACCCAGTTGCCAACCTGACCAGTATGCAACAAGAACAATGAAATCAGTTAGAAAATGCAAAAAGAAACTCCGATTGCACCAATGACAGTGCCAAGATTGATGATATTCATGATGAAATTTGGTACCCAAATTCCGGAGCAACAAATCATGTTACAAATAACCTCAGCAACTTAAATCTTGGAAACAAAGAGCATAGAGGTAAACAGTGTATTCACATGGGTAGTGGTGTGTAAACTAGAATAACACATACTGGTAATGCACTTATACAAGGTAAGAGGCAACTCTATCTCAACAACATACCAAGGGTTTCTCAGATAAAGAAAAACTTGATAAGTCATTCACAATTTTCTTGAGATAGTAATGTATTTTTTGAGTTTCAATTACTTTGTTGTTAAAGATATATTAATAAAGAAAATTCTCTTGAGGGTAATGCATTTAAGGGTTTACAAATTTGTTTTTGTTGACTCCAAGAATTTTGATAATGTTCAAAAATGTTGTAATCTTTCTGAATCTACTCAGAGTGAACTGAGTAAGAGAATTTTTGACTTATGGCACTGTAAACTGGGACATCCCAGCGTTGATATTATAAAGAAAATATTGTAAAGAAATAAAATCACTTTTGATGATGTATCTGTACCTTATATATATACCTATTGCCAGATGGGCAAGAGTCACAAGCTCTCTTTTTAAAATTCTATAACTATATATTCAAAACCTCTTGAGTGTGTGGCCACTGACCTATGGGACCCTACCCCTATTGACACTGACTATGGATACAAATACTATATTTCTTTTATGGATGCACATTCTAGATTTTTTTGGATCTATTTTTTAAAGTCAAAATCTGAGACTTCTTATGCAGTTATACAGTTTATAGCTCATGCAGAAAAGTTGACAAGTCATCAAATTAAAGCTATACAAACAGATGGAGGGGCAGAGTTCAAACCACTCAAGGAATACTTTCAGAAAAAAGGAATTAGTCACAGAATCACTTGCCCCTACACATTTGAACAGAATGAGTTAATTGAGAGAAAGCATAGACATATAGTAGAAACATGACTTACACTATTAGCTCAAGACTCATTACCACTAAAATTCTAGCCATATGCTTTTTCCACTGCTGTACACTTGATCAACAGACTACCTACCAAGATTCTACAAGACAAAAGTCCAATTGAAGTATTACTTGATAAGGCACCTGACTATCATAGCTTGAAAGTCTTTGGTTGCCTATGCTTTCCTTGTTTAAGGTAGTATAATTCTCACAAGTTAAACTATAGGTCTGCTCCATGTACATTTCTTGGATATCTAACCAACACAAAAGGATATAAGTGTTTAGATAACAAGGTAAGAATATTCATATCTAGACATGTCATATTCAATGAGCATGTATTTCCTTTCAGTGACTCTAGCATCAAGACTTCTCAAAAAATTTATAATACTAAATTTTCTATTCCACCTATACCTGTGTACCAAGAAATATCTTTTCCAGAACAAGAGCAGGCTCTCCAGAATCATACAGAATCTCAACACACTTTATCACAATTTGGATCAGGTCATGATTCAGTTGACTCTTTTGAAAGCCCTGCTTACTTGCCAGAATGTTAGTCAGAGTCACAGTTTGAATCAACTCAAATTCATAGAGACAGAATCCCTACCAGCACTCAACCTGAAAATGAAAATAATTCATCAAGTCATCAAGCAGCTAATGTTGGTCATCATATGTTTACTAGGTCAAAAAGTGGAATCTTCAAACCTAAAGTATATGTCACTAACTTTGAGACTGAAGAACCGGCTACCTATCAGCAAACAACTCAAAGTGAAAAGTGGATAAGAGCTATGAATGAATAATACAATGCACTCATGATAAACAAAACCTGGAATTTAGTTCCTTTACCTAAACACAAAAATGTCTATGGTTGCAAATGGACATATAAACCGAAGAAAAATGCTGAAGGTGCTATATCTAAGTACAAAGCTAGACTTGTTGCAAAAGGATTCTCACAACAAGAAGGCTTTGACTTCAATGAAACTTTTTCTCCAGTTGTCAAACCAACATCTATAAGAATTATTCTCACAATTGCTCTTCATAAAAGATGGAGCATAAAACAGCTAGATGATAATAATGCCTTTTTAAATGGGATACTAGAAGAAGAAGTTTATATGGAGCAGCCATCTGGATTCAAGAAGACTGAAAGTACAGGACTTGTGTGTAAATTAAACAAGGCTATTCATGGTCTCAAACAGGCTCCCAGAGTCTGATTTGAGAAATTGAAAACTACTCTGATCAAACTGGATTACAAACCCACAAAGTCTGATAATTCTCTATTTACTAAATTTCATAATGCAATTGTCATTTATATTCTTATGTATGTAGATGACTTTATTGTGACAGAAAACAATAATGAAGAAATCAGACACCTTATTGTACAGTTAAATAAAGAATTCTCTATCAAAGACCTGAGTGATTTGAACTTCTTCCTTGGCATTGAAGTTCAAAGATCAAATTCAAAAAAATTCTTAAGTCAAAAGAAATATATTTCTGAAATCCTTCATAGAACAAAAATGGATCAAGCTAACAGCTTGCCCACACCTATGATAAGCAATCTTCACTTATCCAAGGACAGAGGTGCACCTATTCCAAATGCCAAGGAATATAGGAGCACTGTAGGTGCCTTATAGCATGTGGTCATTACCAGACCAGAAATTGCATACAGTATAAACAAAGTCGGTCAATTTATGATAAATCCTTGTGATGATCATTGGAAAGCTGTAAAAGGGATTTTAAGTTATTTAAAAGGAACTATAAATCATGGTTTGATTTTAAGAAATCATTCTAATTTAAATTTATCTAAATTTGCAGATGCTGATTGGGCTATAGATGTTGATGATCGAAGATCAACAAGTGGATACTGCATTTTCCTAATGCTTCGATACACGTTGTAAAGCTTGGACCATATGTTTGGAAGGTATGGATGAATGTAGCTGTGGAACCAAAAGCTTTTTTATTTAGGCCGATTTCAGAGATGTCCACTATTAAAAAGGCCGTTGGATCAACCGTCGCATGGCTTCATCTCCTTGGCCTAGTATGTATGTGCATTTTGGTTTTATGGGTTATGTGTCAGTACTCAGAACTTGATATGCATTTTGTAACTGGCTGCTATGTATATATTTATGTATTATGTGTATTGTAGTTAGAACTCTGTGAATGTAAACTTATCTATCTTTTTGAAATGTGTTGGAACTTTGTGAATGTAGCTTTATTTAGTCAATTTGTATGTGTGATTTTGATTGTTTTATAATAATATTTATTTGTCATTTAAATATTAAATATTTGTATAGGCGTATTGTATAGAAGTTGCTGCTATTTTTTATTTTGCAATGGTCTAAAATGTTAGAAACCATTGCATTGATGAATGAGATATTGTCCTACATTGCCAAAAATATGTATATTTTCATGTTTTATAGTAAATCTCTCAAACCTATATTGGCCCTTAGGGTCAGGTAACTTTGTGCGAGGGGAAAGACCTATATGGCCATGAACTAACACGCGCACGCGCACCGACGCACACCCGTCCCGTACCGAACCGGGCCGGACCAGGGCGGGTGCGGGTGCAGGCCCAATAAGAGCGGACCGTGTTATATTTTTGTTGGATAAAAGTGGACAGCATTTTTTTGAGTGTTTAAATTCAAACAGTGGTGACTCTTGGCTGTAAAAGACACATCTGTTTGAACAGACATGGTTATTCCCAACGGAAATGGCTGCTACAACTGTTTGAATGGACACTACTTTCAAACGGAAATTGCTGTTGCAAATTTGAACAGATATGAAACGAAGAGACGTGACCTTTTTCCAATGGATGTAGCCGTTGCAAATTCGCCTATAAAAGAGAAGGAAACCTGATCACTTTCAATCTCCTAACAATTCTCTTCTTCCTCTTCGTTTTTGAAAACCAGTCCTGCATATCACATAGAAGTTTGTACGCACCATAATCTCGAGCAGATCGCGTCTGTTGTATCTTGGAAGAATCTAAATAAAGTCTTAAGGAAATTGTCATGGCAATCCTCAGACGGAGTTTCCTTCTATACCCAGGTTAGATTATTAGTTTGTTTGTACATATTTCTGCAGTCTTTCCCGTTAGAAGGTTTACTATTTCTACTCAATGGTGAAACATTACTTCGTTGTAGTTTAACACAGCACTTTGACGTTGTTGTTACTACAATCTGTTGTTGTACATTTATTACGATTAGAAATTTGATTTTTAAACTTGTGTAAGGAGTTTATAACTGTTTAGTCTCTGTTTTGGTATACTGATTGCATAACGTCTTAAGACTTTCCTGTTTTCACTAAAACAGAGATGGCGGCAGTTGAATTATCGGCAAAAACTACTACTCACAACAGGCCTGATCCGTTTAGAGGAGATGGTGATGACTTCTTGACATGGCAGAATCAAATGCTATTTTATCCCACCACGTTAGAGCTGCAAAAGTGCATTGAGGAGGATGAACCAAAGCCAAAAGAAGGACAGACTAGAGAAAAAGACATAGACGTTTTTCTCACAATTGACTCATAGGCATTCGGACTTCCTATGTCGAAACTACATTTTGAATTGTTTGGATAAAGTACCGTATAAAGTGTATTAGCCACACCAGACAGCAAAATTCCTATGGACTGCACTTGCAAATAAATACAAGACGCAGAATGTCAGTTTGAAGAAGTTCATAGTAGATAAATTTATAGAATACAAGATGGTGGATTCCAAATCCGTAACTAGTCAAGTGCAGGAACTCCAACTTATAATCCATGAACTTGAATCGAAAGGACATAAAGTTGGAGAGTCGTTCCTTGTTGAAGCAATAACAGGAAAATTACCACCATCCTGGAGAGACTACCGCAAATATCTGAAACATAAGAAAAAGGAGATTTACTTAGAAGATCTCATTGTTAGATTAAAAATAGAGGCAGTTAATCACGGAATAACATAACCCAAAGGTGAAGAGGCATTTGTTACAGAAGGCTCAAAGGAGAAAGGACAATTCAATAACAAAAGAAAAACTTCTCTAAAAAGAGAAAGGCACCAGATAATCAATCCAAAGATAAGTAAACTAAGAAGTTCAAAAGCGAATGTTGGGTCTGCGAAAAGATTGGGTACGCCGCTAAAGATTGCAAGCACAAGAAGACGAATGACAAGTCGGTGGCAAATATAGTGGAAAATTTGAGTTTAAACATTGAGGAGTTGAACTTTTCAGGAGTTGTTTCAAAATGCAACTTAGTACAGAACCCTGCACAGTGGTGGGTAGACACAGGCGCTACTCGTCACGTCTGTTCTGATATATCTATATTCTCCACTTACAAGAAATACGACCAGGAAGAAAAACTCTACATGGGTAATTCTGCAATTTCCATGATCGAAGGTAACGGCACCGTCATCCTCAAATTTACATCAGGAAAAACTGTGACACTAAATGAAGTTCTTCATGTTCCAGATATCCGCAAGAATCTTACCTCTGGACCTATGCTCTCAAAGAAAGGATTCTGAATGGTCTTCGAATCATATAAAGTAGTTCTGTCTAAGGCTGGAATTTATATAGGAATGGGTTATTTATGTGATGACCTATTTAAGGCAAATGTAGCCGTAGTTGGCAATAAAACTATGTATTTTGATTGTGCAATTAATAAAAATGAAGTTTCTTATTTGGTTAAACATGAAATTTTATTATGGCATGACAAATTCGGACACATAAATTTCAAAAAAATGAAAAAATTTGCAAACTTGGGATTAATTCCTAAATTCCAAGTAGATAAAAACTACAAATGTGAGACATGTGTTAAAGCAAAATTGGTCAAGAAACCATTTCATACTATTGATAGAAGTACTGAACCACTAGGTTTGGTTCATACTGATTTATGTGATTTTAAATCATTACCTACAAGAGGTGGAAAAAGATATTTTATCACTTTTATTGACGACTATACACGATATTGCTATGTATATCTTTTAAATAGTAAAGACGAAGCAATTACATCGTTTATAAAATACAAGGTTGAAGTAACAAATCAGTTAAATAAAAACCAAGATATTGAGATCTGATCGTGGTGGAAAATATGAATCACCGTTTGAACAATTCTGTGCAAAAAATGGTATAATTCATCAAACAGCAGCTCCATATTCACCATAACAAAATGGTATTGCCAAGAGAAAGAATAGAACATTAAAAGATATGATTAATGCAATGCTATTGACCTCTGGCCTACCAACGAATTTGTGGGGGGAAGCCTTAAATATGTCTAATCACATATTAAACAAGGTTCTTCACAATAAAACAGGAACAATTCCACATGAGTTATGGAAATGACACACACCAAGTTTCAAATACCTCAAAGTGTGGGGGTGCTTGACAAAAGTTCCAGTTCCGCCTCCCAAGAAAGTCAAACTTGGACCAAAAACCGTAGACTGTTACTATCTAGGACCAGCCCAAAATAGTAGTGCCTACATATTTTTGGTATTCAAGTCTGATATAGCTGATATTAATGTAAATACAATCATAGAGTCGAGAGATGCCTCATTCTTTGAAGATGTGTTTCCGCACAAAAGTAATGAAGGAAATTATGTCCCTAAAAAGACAAAAGAAGAATCAAGCAAGCAATATAAAGATGAAATTCATCGTGAAATTGAGGAAGTTAAACCAAGAAGAAGCGTAAGGGCAAGAACTTCCAAGACATTTGGTTCAGAATTTCTAATATACATGTTAGAACAGAAACTTAAACATACAAGGAAGCAATGTCATCTTCTGAATTTTCATGTTGGAAAGAAGCAATCAAAAGTGAAATTGATTCAATTCTAAGTAATAAAACTTGGAAAATAGTTGATCTTCCATCTGGAATAAAATTGATTGGTTGTAAATGGATCTTCAAAAAGAAGATGAAACCAGATGGATCTATTGACAAATATAAAGCAAGATTGGTAGCCAAAGGATATCGTCAAAAAGAAGGGTAGACTTCTTTGATACTTATTCACCGGTTACACGAATAACCTCTATAAGAATGTTAATAGCAATTGCATCCGTATATAATCTAGAGATTCATCAAATGGATGTAAAGACAGTATTCTTAAATGGAAATCTTGATGTGGATATTTACATGGAGCAACCTGAGGGTTTTATTTCCTAAGAAAATGAAAAAAAAGTATGTAGATTAGTAAAAATCATTATACGGACTAAAACAAGCTCCAAAATAATGGCACACAAAATTTGATAGTGTCATGATGAAAATGGTTTCCGTATAAATGAATGTGATAAATGTGTTTATTATAAACAAGTTGGACAATCATACGTAATGATTTGTCTATATGTAGACGATATGCTAATCTTTGGTCTGAATAGTAAGGTAATAGAGACCATAAAGAAAATGCTAATCAATAATTTCGATATGAAAGACTTAGGAGTTGCAGACGTTATTTTGGGAATCAAAATAATAAAAACACCTAGTGGAATTGAACTATCTCAGTCACACTATGCGCAAAAAGTGATTTCAAAATTTCAAAATTATGGAGTCAAAGGAGTAAGAACACCTGTTAATCCATCGGAAGTACTGCATAAAAACACTAATGAGAGTGTAATGCAACTTGAATACTCTCATGTAATAGGATGTCTAATGTATCTCATGAATTGCACAAGACCAGATATAGCTTCTGCAGTAAGTCGATTGAGCAGGTATACAAGCAACCCAGAAAAGGAACACTGGAAAGCACTAATGAGAGTGTTGGGATATTTAAAGAGTACCACGAACTTTTCTCTACATTATGGAAAATATCATGCCATCTTAGAAGGATATAGTGATGCAAACTGGATTTCTGATTCAGAGGAATCTAAATCAACTAGTGGTTATGTCTTCACCTTAGCAGGAGTAGTAGTGTCATGGAAATCTACTAAATAAACGTGCATAGCTCGATGCAATATAGAATCAGAGTCATCGCTTTAAATAAAGCAGGCAAAGAAGCAGAATGGCTTCGTCATATTTTAGAAGATATTCCATTTTGGCCTAAACTTGTACCGGCCATATGCATACACTATGATAATCAAGCAGCGTTAAGTAGAGTGCAAAACTTTGTATATAATGGAAAGTCACGACACATTCATCGACGCCATAACACAGTTATGCAGTTACTCTCAAACGGAACTATTTCCATTAATTATGTGAGAACTACTGATAACCTTGTGCATCCATTTACTAAAGCTTTATCAAGAGAGAAAATTGACTGCGCATCGAGGGGAATGCGTTTAAAAGCCTAAAGCAATAAGAGTTATCTTATACGGAAATCTATCCTAGCGACTGGAGATCCCACGGACTAGGATCAATAGGCAAACCAGTTCTGAGTAACTCAAGAAGTAATGCATTTGTTTGGACTTAATCCTACTTCATTCCTATGGTGCACAATATAATGCGTGCCTACAGAAGTATTAAAAGGTTAAAACTATGTTTTTTAATGATGATCATATCTTGAAAATAACAAGTTGGGTATATGTAGGATACTCGTAATGGTTGCGATCACCTATGTTATGTAAGCTGGGTCGGCTCTATGAGAATATTAAAGGCTTTAATTCTCTGTAAACACTCGCAGAACTAAATTGTTCATGACCAAAATGAACACAATCAAGAGATTGGATGTGAAGGAGAACAATGCTTTGTAAAGCTTATTGTCTGGTTATGCACTAACGGTTGACGGTTCAAGATGAAATAATTCACTGACTAGCCAAGTATATCCGATAAGTTTTAACAAGGGAAAGTTCAAAGTGAAATATCTACTTATTCTCGATATAGCATTATTCCCATATGAACTATGTGATATTACACTTTGTATGGGGTAGACATATATCATCATTCATGTGGGGGATTGTTAGAAACCATTGCACTGATGAATGAGATATTGTCCCATATTGCCAAAAACATGTACATTTTCATATTTATATAGTAAATCTCTCAAACCTATATTGGTCCTTAAGGTTGGGTAATTTTGTGCGAGGGGGAGGACCTATATAGCCATGAACTAACACACGCGCGCGCGTCGCCGCCCGCCCGTCCCGAACCGGGCCGGGTCGGGTGCGGGTCCAATAAAAGCGGACCGTGTTATATTTTTGTTGGATAAAAGTGGACAGTTTTCTTTTTTTTTACTGTTTAAATTCGAACATAGGTGACTCTTGGCTGTAAAAGACACATCTGTTTGAACGGACATGGTTATTCCCAACGGAAATGGCCGTTGCAATTGTTTGAATGGACGCTACTTTCAAACGGAAATTGCTATTGCAAATTTGAACAGATATAAAACGAAGAGACGTGACCTTTTTCCAATGGATGTAGCCGTTGCAAATTTGCCTATAAAAGAGAAGGAAACCTGATCACTTTCAATCTCCTAACAATTCTCTTCTTTCTCTTCGTTTCTGAAAACCAGTCTTGCATATCACATAGAAGTTCGTACGTACCACAATCTCAAGCAGATCGCGTCTATTGTATCTTGGAAGACTTTGAATAAAATCTTAAGGAAATTGTTACGGCAATCCTCAGACAGAATTTCCTTATATACCCAGGTTAGATTATTAGTTTGTTTGTACATATTTCTGCAGTCTTTTCCATTAGAAGGTTTACCGTTTCTACTCAATGGTGAAACATCACTTATCGTTGTAGTTTAACACAACACTTTAACGTCGTTGTTACTGCAATATGTTGTTGTACATTTATTACGACTAGAAATTTGATTTGTAAACTTGTGTAAGGAGTTTACAACTGATTAGTCTATGTTTTGGTATACTTGTTGTATAACATAAAACAGTTACAAAAGATAAAAAGACAACAGTCAATGCCTATTATGGCTGGGGCTTATTGCAACGGTCTATGCTTGTTGTAGTTGAGGCCTGTTATAACGGTCTGGGTCAGTTGTATTATAATCTACTACAACAGTCAGCACGTATTGTAATATCATGTTTTTCAAAGAAATGTTACATATTTACAACAGACAGTAGTCATTGTAAAGGACTTTATTGCAGTGGCTCTGTACCGTTGTAAAAATGTTTGCTACAATGGACTTTTATAACGGTTTTAAACCGTTGTAAGATCTTTTGTGTCTATTACAACATCGCATAATAAGAAGGACGCAAATTAAGATATTATGGCAATCGGGTCGGATTACTTCGACAATGACAAAAGCATGGTTATCCAAAACCTAGCTTCTCAATGGCAAAATCTTATGAAAGGAAGTGTGTTTTCTACTTCTACTTATCCGCACAAGACTCCATCTCCTAATCACAACCACTCATCTCAATGGCTAGAAACACTTCATAGATGCAACTCAGATTGTGGGCTAAAAGCCCAATACTATATTTTGTAACATATAAATATTGTACTTTCTGTATTCGGTATTTCTACTTTTGTATCTAATAATAAAACATTACTTCATCAAATATCTTTCATGGTATCAGAGAAGTTTTCAATGCCCAACGGCAAGAGAAGTATATTTTGATTATCTCCTCAGAAAATTCTCATAATCGGAGATTATACCCCTCTTTTAATCTAGCATCTGTTCTTATTCCTCTGCCTCGCCTAAAACTCAAAAGGAGTTAGGCTGCAGAATCTCTCAGTTCTTGTGAACATCATCGAGTCAAGTGGTAACCCCTATCATCACTATAGTGTGAGATTTATCAAGAAACCAGTTCTTAATAAACAACACAACTGTTAGTCTTTTCTTGAAGTATAAGTACCAGTTCTTGGCTGCAATTCACATTCAACCGCATCGCCAATCACTGAAACCATGGCCAGAGATGAAGAAAACTCAGGAACCACCTCTCCAACCACCAGAAATACCAGCAACAGTCAAAATCTGTAAATTATCAGACTAAAGGGACACTTAGCAGTGCAACTAGATGAAGATAACTACTTGTTGTGGAAATATCAGATTGAAACAGCCATCAGAGGTTATGGTTTAGATGAGTATATCAATGGTATGTTAACCATTCCACCCAAAATGGTTAAAGATGATAAAGACAATATGATACCTAATAGTGAATACTCAAACTATCTAAAACAAGATAGTCTTCTTGCTTCCTGGATAATGTCATCTGTAAGTGTGAACATTCTATCTCAAATAGTTGGTTGTAAATCATCAAGTGACATATGGGAAGCTATAGAATGAATCTTTAATTCTCAAACTACAGCAAGGATTATGCACTACTGAAAGCAATTTCAAAACATAAAGAAAGAAAACATGACAATGCAAGAATATCTTACCAAAGCAAAGAATTACTGTGATAAACTTACTTCTGCTGGACATAGGGTTTAAGAATCTGAACAAGTATTAACCATCTTAAATGATCTGGATGAAAACTATGAATCTTTAGTTATAGTTCTATCATCACAGAGAACTCTACCAGATATGCAATATATCCACTCTATCCTTCTATCTCAAGAAGGAAGAATTGAACAAAAGAAAGCTACCAACACAGACTATTCAGTAAATTACACAACCAACTTCAAAGGAAAGGGTCAAGACAGAACCCAAACAGGTCAAAGAAGTGGTCAAAATGTTAGAGGTAGAGGAAGATGGTCTGGCAATAACAGAGTCAAGTGTCAAATATGTGAAAAGCCAGGACACATTGCTTCTAAGTGCTACTTCAGATTTGATCAGAATTTTGTCATAACCCAACAACCAAACAATACTCAAAGAAATCACAATCCAAATGTCAATCTTACTCAAACAGAAGCAAGAAATCAAGGCAGCCATTCAAAGAATCAAAATGAATCAGACAATCAAATCAAGAATGATGATATACTATATGAAGATTGGTATCTTGACGCTGGGGCAACTAATCATGTGACAAGCAATTTAGAGAATCTCAATCTTGGAAACAAGGAATACAAAGGTACACAATCCATTTATGTTGGTAATGGTAGTTCATTAAAAATCACACACACTGGCAAAGCCAAACTCAATAGCAAAAGAGAGTTACACTTAAATAATCTTCTTAGAGTTCCTCAAATTAAAAAGAATCTAATAAGTGTCCCTCAGTTTGCAAATGACAATCAAGTATATTTTGAATTTTACCAAAAAATCTGTCTAATCAGAGATGTACTAAATAAGGATATTCTTTTACAAGGTAAAATGCACAATGGGTTATATAAATTCAGTCTAGTGCAAAATAGTGAACCAAGGCAGAAGGATAAATGGTGTAACTATTCAAAGATTGATGAAACAATAGATTTTAACAAAGTTTTTGATACTTGGCACTGTAAACTGGGTCACCCCAGTATAGTTATTGTGAAAAATATTTTGAAAGACAGCAATATCAAATATGAAAACATATCATTGCCATATGTATGTCAAGCATGTCAGTTAGGAAAGAGTCACAAAATACCATTTAGTAATTCATTAACAAAGTACAACAAACCCCTAGAAATGGTTGCAGTTGACCTATGGGGACCTGCACCCATTAATTCTGATTATGGAATGAATTACTGCATCTCTTTTGTTGACTATTTCTCTAGATATACTTGGATTCTATTACTTAAGTCAAAATCTGATGCAAAGAATGCAGTGATTCATTTTATAAGGCAAGCTGAAAATCTAACAAATCAGAAACTTAAAACCATACAAACAGATGGTGGGTCTGAGTTTAAAACTCTAAAAGAATTCTTTTCGGAAAAAGGCATAAATCATAGAATTACCTGTCCACACACATCTGAGCAAAATGGCATTGTTGAATGAAAACACAGGCACATAGTTGATACTGGTCTAACACTGCTTGCACATGCATCAATGCCTTTAAAGTTCTGGCCAGATGCATTTACAACTGCTGTGTTTCTCATAAATAGAATGCCTACAAAAGTTTTGAGGAACAAAACACCATTAGAAATGTTGTATAATACAAAACCAGATTATTCATTCCTCAAAACTTTTGGATGCTTATGCTATCCATGCACTAGACCATATAATCAACATAAGTTAAGTTTTAGATCATTACCCTGTACTTTTCTTGGATATGCCACTAGCCAAAAAGGATACAAATGTCTTACAAGTGAAGGGAAAATAATTGTATCAAGGCATGTTGCATTTAATGAATGTGTGTTTCCCTTCACTATTAAAGACATAAAAACTACCCAAAAGATTTACAGTGCCAAGAAATTTCTACCACCCATACCTGTATGGGGAAAAGAAGAATCCAAAAATGCTGAAAATAGTGAGAATACAGCATCAAACCTCCAACACACAGTGCCCGTTGAAGGGCCGGGTCAGAGTGATGATATAAACTCATATAACAATGAGTCTGAAGGTTGTGAGTCTGAAGATCAGAATAATGATCAAGACAACAGCTCACTTCCAGATAGTAGTGACATAGCACCTGCACAAGAGGGACATCCTATGATTACAAGATCAAAACATGGGATATTCAAACCAAAAATCTACACTACCAACATAAATTACAAGGAACCAAGCAACTATGATGAAGCTGCTAAAAACAACAAATGGTGAGAAGTCATGGATGAAGAATACAGTGCATTAATCAAAAACAAAACATGGAGCTTGGTTCCAGCACCAACAAATAAGAACATAATAGGCAGTAGATGGACATACATGTTGAAAACACTACCAGAAGGTAAAAAAGTCAAATACAAATCTAGACTCGTAGCCAAAGGATACTCTCAACAATATGGATTTGACTTTTCAGAAACTTTTTCACCAGTGGTTAAACCAGCCACTATCATAATTATTCTAACTATAGCTTTACACTATGAATGGGATATAAGGCAGCTTGATGTAAATAATGCTTTCCTAAATGGAGAGTTACAAGAGGAAGTCTACATGCAGCAACCCCAATGTTACATTCAAAATGACAAAAAGAACTTTGTTTGCAAAATTCACAAAGCAATATATGGTCTCAAGCAAGCCCCCAGAGTATGGTATGAAAAATTAAAAGCTACTTTAATTTCTATGGGATATCAGGTATGCAAGTTTGATAACTCTATTTACACAAAAATTAATGAAAGGTATATCACTTACATACTTGTATATGTGGATGATTTTATAGTTACAGGCAATGACAAAGAAGAAACAAAATATGTTATCAACATGTTAGACAAAACTTTCTCCATTAAAGACTTAGGCAAGCTACATTATTTCTTAGGTATAGAAGTCATTACTACTGCTGACAAGGGACTTATCTTAAGTCAATAGAAATATATCTCTGAAATATTGAGTAGAGCAAAAATGTATGAAGCTAAGTCAATGCCTACACCAATGACAAGTAACTTACACTTGTCTAAATATAAAGGAGAACAAATTGATAACATAAAGCAATATAGGAGCATAGTAGGTGCTCTACAATATGTAACTGTAACTAGACCCGATATATCTTTTGCTGTAAATAAGGTTTGTCAATTTATGCAGAGACCACTAGACTTACATTGGAAAGCAGTAAAACGAATACTCAGATATCTCAAAGGTACATCAAATCAAGGAATCAAGTTAAATAAGAGCAGAAACTTATCTATTCAAGGATTTGCTGATGCTGACTGGGCCTCAGACTACGATGACCGGAGATCTACAACCGGACACTGCATCTTCTTAGGTGGAAACCCCGTCTCAT
Source organism: Allium fistulosum (assembly GCA_030737815.1). NCBI lineage: Eukaryota > Viridiplantae > Streptophyta > Magnoliopsida > Asparagales > Amaryllidaceae > Allium > Allium fistulosum. Next base: position 61,057,058 of record CM060906.1, on the reverse strand, counting down.
GGTGTGCCAAAAAGCAACCAACCATTTCACGTTTTAGCACTGAATCTGAGTACAGAAGCGTTGCATCAGCCACTACCGAAGTGATGTGGACAGAAGCCCTAATCAAGGAACTAGGGATCAAGCTTTCACACAAAACTATTATTTGGTGTGACAACTCTAGCACAGTAGCCGTCTCAGCCAATCCAGTCTTGCATGCTCGAACGAAGCACATCGAGATTGATCTGTACTTCGTCAGAGATCAGATCGCAAAAGGAAAACTTGAAGTTAACCATCTTCCAGCCTCAAGTCAAATAGCTGACATATTCACAAAAGCGCTATCACGCAAGTATTTTGAAGATCTAAAGAACAAACTTTGTATTAAAGATATTTCCGAAGAACAGAAGCAAGAGGAAGAAAAGAAACCCTAGCCGCAATTGAAAGGGGGAATTAAGATATTATGGCAATCGGGTCGGATTACTTCGACAATGACAAAAGCATGGTTATCCAAAACCTAGCTTCTCAATGGAAAAATCTTATGAAAGGAAGTGTGTTTTCTACTTCTACTTATCCGCACAAGACTCCATCTCCTAATCACAACCACTCATCTCAATGGCCGGAAACACTTCATAGATGCAACTCAGATTGTGGGCTAAAGCCCAATACTATATTTTGTAACATATAAATATTGTACTTTCTGTATTCAGTATTTCTACTTTTGTATCTGATAATAAAACATTTACTTCATCAAATATTTTTCAGCTACCCCGTTACGAAAGTCCTATTAGAACGGGTATTACCCGTTGTAAAAATGGTATTTTGTTGTAGTGTTATGGTAGCCTACTGGGAACTTTAAATCACCAACCTACCTATATTTCTTATATCTGACAAGCATAATCAACAAGTAATGAAAGTTAAAATAGAATTAATAAGTAATTTAATTTAGAGATAATTCAAATGATTGACCATGTATTTACAAATCATTATCTAAGACATAACTTTTATTTATTCCAAAAATGGGTCAAATTGTGGTTACCATCACATGTAATAACTTGTTGAGTATATAATATTCTAACACCAAGCACAGATGTAGCTAGCGTAAACAATTATACATCTATCATCTGTGCCTATAAAAAAATTTATAGGTGCTCCATAAGTAATATATTTCCATGAAATTTGTTCAAAACGTTAATATTTCAAATAGAGATAGGTGAATAAAATCAAACCTGAATGGATGATTTCATATTAGGCTTTACGAAACTGCATGCATTGACATGTTAGACCATGATCTTCTCCACGCCGCCTAATAACTTCCCTTCACCAAACACAGTGAACTCTAGCTGAGTCACCAACAATGGGCTGGTGCATTTTGGATGTATCTAACCAAGCTTCCATCATACCTAGCTAAACTCTAGAAGTTTCTATTTATATAATAAGGTGTCGAAAAGGAAAAGAATCAGTTATGGACGAAAGTTAATTAAGAGTTGAAGCAAGAAACTTATTGGTTTCGAGTGGTATTACATAAAATTTCTAAGTAAGAAATAGGTAATAAATATGACCATATGTTAAGGCCATAGCATGCCTGAACTAAAAATAAAGTTCATTTGAATTAAAACATTGTTGGAATACCTAAAATGAATGAAAATTACAAAGTCCCACATCATCAAATTTGCAAAGCTATTCTAGTATATTAATAGCTTTGCAATAAAGAGGTTGGGGCCCTGGGGCATCCAAATGTTTGCTTCGTTGTGAGGAGGGAGATTAGTTGTAGGCTATATGAACATGAGCGAATCTGTTTAGAAGCGAAAGATTAGTTGTAGGTTATACGAACAAGAGCGAATATGTTCAGAAGCGAACGCGGATTGACTGAGGGGGTGCGACTTCTGAAGCGGGCGCGGGTTTTTTGGCAAACAAACGCATCCATTAGCAGACAGAAGCGGATGCGACTTATGGCAGCAGCAGGTGCGAACGGGTGCGGCCCGTTAACGAACAACAGCAATGAAAGACAATAATAGTTTAAAACGAAGAATAATAACAAGCATCACAGTAGTAGACAGAGCAATGAAGAATCAAAACAAATGTTTGCTTCGTTGTGAGGAGGAAGATTAGTTGTAGGCTATACGAACATGAGCGAATCTGTTCAGAAGCGAATGCGGATTGACTGAGGGGGTGCGACTTCTGAAGCGGGCGCGGGTTTTTTGGCGAACAAACGCATCCATTAGCAGACAGAAGCGGGTGCGACTTATGGCAGCAGCAAGTGCGAACGGGTGCGGCCCGTTAACGAACAACAGCAATGAAAGACAATAATAGTTTAAAACGAAGAATAATAACAAGCATCACAGTAGTAGACAGAGCAATGAAGAATCAAAATAATCTGTGATCTTATTTAATCTAAAGAAAAGAAAGTCTGCACCCAAATGTTTGCTTCGTTGTGAGTAGGGAGATTAGTTGTAGGCTATACGAACAGGAGCGAATCTGTTCAGAAGCGAACGCGGATTAACTGAGGGGGTGCGACTTCTAAAGCGGGCGCGGGTTTTTTGGCGAACAAACGCATCCATTAGCAGACAGAAGCGGGTGCGACTTATGGCAGCAGCAGGTGCGAACGGGTGCGGCCCGTTAACGAACAACAGCAATGAAAGACAACAATGGTTTAAAATGAAGAATAATAACTAGCATCACAGTAGTAGACAGAGCAATGAAGAATCAAAATAATATGTGATCTTATTTAATCTAAAGAAAAGAAAGTCTACACCCAAATGTTTGCTTCGTTGTGAGGAGGGAGATTAGTTGTAGGCTATACGAAGTACGAACAGGAGCAAATCTGTTCAGAAGCGAACGCAGATTAACTGAGGGGGTGCGACTTCTGAAGCGGGCGTGGGTTTTTTAGCGAACAAACGCATCCATTAGCAGACAGAAGCGGGTGCGACTTATGGCAGCAGCAGGTGCGAACGGGTGCGGCCCGTTAACGAACAACAGCAATGAAAGACAACAATGGTTTAAAACGAAGAATAATAACAAGCATCACAGTAGTAGACAGAGCAATGAAGAATCAAAATAATCTGTGATCTTATTTAATCTAAAGAAAAGAAAGTCTGCACCCAAATGTTTGCTTCGTTGTGAGGAGGGAGATTAGTTGTAGGCTATACGAACAGGAGCGAATCTGTTCAGAAGCGAACGCGGATTAACTGAGGGGGTGCGACTTCTGAAGCGGGCGCGGGTTTTTTGGCGAACAAACGCATCCATTAGCAGACAAAAGCGGGTGCGACTTATGGCAGCAGCAGGTGCGAACGGGTGCGGCCCGTTAACGAACAACAGCAATGAAAGACAACAATGGTTTAAAACGAAGAATAATAACAAGCATCACAGTAGTAGACAGAGCAATGAAGAATCAAAATAATCTGTGATCTTATTTATTCTAAAGAAAAGAAAGTCTGCATACATAATTCACAAAATGATCTTGAGTTGCAAGTACTATTTTTGTTTGAATTTTTGCCTTAAGTAACTGAAAGTCTGGTATTTTTTGGTTGTCCTTTGTTTAGCAGGTGTGAATTTATCCAACAAAACTAAATATAAACAAGTAGGCGATTATATGGTGATATTCATTATTCACCTGCCAATGGTATTATCAACCTCAAATCTGAAACCTTTCTCTGACTTACCAGCTTTATGCATTTCAGCAAGCTTCCGTCCTAGAAATGCCTAAGAAACATATATCAAGTTAAAGAAGTATGGTCCTTAAGTGTAACACCCCACAAAAATTAATTAAAAATTTAATAAAAAAAATTAAATTAAATATAAGGAGGGAAAATAGGAATTTACACAAACATATGAATTTGGTGAGTAGGTTTGCTATTAATACGATGATTTATATGTAATTAAGTTTGTTCATACCATATTTGATCTAGAGTTGACTTAGTTTAATCATGAATATTGTTTATCTAGTAATTGTAATAGATTGAAAGTTTGATAAAATCTAACCGATATGAATATGATCCTTGTCTAATCTAATTTTGATTAAAGTAAAATTTGTTGGATAGAAGTTGATTTAGGTTAGACACACTCTTGTTTGTTAAATTGAATATAGACTGAAATATCAATACCATGTTAATTCTAAACATGAGTTAATATTATTTGGTGACAAATATGCATACGAAATTATGAAATGGTTAGAAACTGAATTTGAGAACATTGCAAATTAAAGATTAACAAAATAGAAGTTTACTGTAATTAACATAAAATAGAACGGTAATTAATAGATAATGAATAAGAGCAAAAAAATAAAAATTTACCATAATTAACCTCAACCAATCGACAGGCTCACTGGAGACGGTTGATAGCAAGCGGTCGACCGCTTCAATAGTTAGTGGTTGATCGATCATTGATTTTCAAGCACAGATTGAACCTCGGTCTTAAGGCTATGTTATAGACTTTTTTGTGTGGATGTGTGTATGCGTGTGTGTGGTATATTAGTAGGGAAGTTAGTTCCCTAAGTTGACAACACTTCTATGATATAGGATTGGATAAATGTATATGCGGGCAATTCGGCTTAGGAATAATTTATTCGGCGAATGCGATATTCGACAAGTGTGATTCGATCGCGAATTGCATTTACAGGACGCTCCTTGATGACTATTGGTAGATGCCTAGAGAAGTTTGTGTCCCGGCACTAACGGGAGGTTCCTTGGTACATACGGCAAATAGGGCATGATATTGTTGTTGGATGCCCTACGCAGTGCGATAAATGGCATTACGTTACCATTGAGATTCAACACGGATGCAGCGGACCCTAAGACATCTTTGGTGTGAGTCAATATTCTAGGCTCCTCCTCAATGCGTAAATAAGATAGGTGTAGTTGTTGCTTGGGAACATAGTCCCAAGGTTGATATTATATGTGATCCTATGTTAAGGAATAGTTCTAGCAGCTATTAGTCTGATACGTAGTCGTTTAAGGTTTGATTAGTTGTTCGACCCACTACACCAGAAAAGACTTTTGGTAGCGTTGAAAAAACGCTGACATAACTTATGGTAGCGTTTTAGAGAACGCTGCTATACGACATGCAACTAAAAGTCTAAAACTTTTTGTTGCATTGTAGTAAACGCTACCAAAAGTCACTTTTAAATGCAACTATAGGTATTTTCTGTAGGATTAAAAAAACGCTACCAAAAGTCACTTGTAAATGCAGCTATAGGTTTTTTATGTAGGGTTAAAAAAATGCTACCATAAGTCTTCATTTTTTGGTTGCATTTTTTGTTTATATGCTTTTTTTTTATTTTTAGTAGCGTTTTTAAAACGCAACTGTATAATTTTTATATTAGTTTACATTTGTTTCTGTAGCATTTCTGAAACGCTACTAAAAGTTATTGGTTGTTTGGTAGCATATTTTAAATGCTACTATTTACGGTTGATGATTTATACCATTTCCAGCAATCGCTTATATACTATTCATATTAAAACGAATGATCAATCGCATAATTTTCATATATCCAAACAAACAATTAAATCACATAATTAGCATATACAAACAATCAATCATATGATCATCATATATAAATAATTGCAAAAACATGCTAATCTCACAATCAAATATAATATCCATAATCAATTCGATAGTAGTTTTTCAACAAAATAAGTCACATACTACAAGCATTCACAGAAAAGTTTCCACAAATGGTACTAACAAAATACGACAACATATATAACAATTAAATTCACGTTCGTTGCTTGATTACCAATAGTTCTTTGTTGTCGACAGTCTTCGCTTCGAAGTAGCTAATTACCTGCAAACGAGTTTAACAATCAACAACATATATATATATATATATTTATGTGTTTCATTTTCTGAATCTCCTTCTTCAACAAGATCACCTTCCACTTCAGCTGCAGCTTTTGCATATCTTTCTAAGAACTCTTCTTCGGTTTCTTCAAGGTCCTCATAGTCTGAATCCTAGTATTTATGATAATTAATCCTTTTTTATAGATGTAGAAAATTTTTAAAAATCATAACAAACGCAACATTGATTGAGAGTAAGGCATTCAAAACTATTAAAGGGATTTTTATGTCAATGAAAATACAAAGACTTGCTTACCTCATCATAGTCAGACTCTTCATCATCTTCATCTTCTCCATCATCACCATCTTCTTCATTATCATCTTCATTTGAAGCTTCATTATTTTCTTCCTCCTGAACTTTTTTCAAATTAATAGTTGCCTTGAGTAGAGAGAGAGCATCGTCTATGCAAATAGTCTTTATCTACTTGGGATCTTAGCAGTCGCTCAACCAGCTTTGCTAATGCAATTGCTACATAACATTACAAGGTTATCAAAAAGAAAATCTTTACCTTCCTCGTAAACTGGGCTATAACAGTTATACGGATGTAAACTGTTTGATAGGCAATAAATTATGTGCATCCATATTTTAGGCAGCATACAAAAGTTTTTATATTAACCCAATAACCACTTTTCGAGTCTCTGACGCAGATCTGTCCTACCCAAAATATGTCTCTTACCCAGTAACCTAAATTCAACATTCAAGCACTCGGAATCGCCTGTCTTCGATGTCTTAAAATTAAGTCATACGTTTGATGTCGCTAGAACTAAATTGACATCGAGATTTGGATTTATGGTTAGGAAGTTAGTATCTCCTATATTTGACCATCTCTTCCTTTAAAATAGCCACTCACCTAAGTCCGTTTTGCTATTTAAACACAAGAAAATGCTACATGTTAATTCGAAACTGCAATCGTAGGAATGGTAGAGGCATCTACTCTACACTCTTCAAAACAACAAGTCTTTGACAAGCGTTTCTATTTTGCAGTACTTTGGATGAAACCCATTTAATGATAGGACCACGAATAATCTTTTTGGTTATAGTTTACGTTGGATACCAGAAATGGAAAGAATTCTTCCAACCTTCACCTGTTTAAAAATAAGAACCAAAATTGAAAAAATTATACCACCCATAACCGCTATCTCCTTTTTGGAGTTCCTCTCTAAAAGAATAGAGTTCCTCTCGAGAAGAGAGGGATTAGCCTTACACACACATATCTCTACTATTAATAAAGAAATTTCAATGAATGAATTTCTACGATATCTTTTTGAAATTCCAAAAAATGCCTTACATCTATCAATGGAATCTCATTTTTGCATTCTCCATCACCATTCCCTTCCCCATCAAACAGTTTCTTGTAATCCACTACCTCCATGAAAGTACAAGCATTATTGTTACTTTATTGTTCCTATGGTACACCTAGCTATATTTTTTCTCGATCGTAGATAAAAAAACATATTTATATCTAAGAATGATAAACCAAGTCATCAAGTATTGCCTTCTCCTTAGTGACGCAACCTGTAATAATGCTTTGGTAACTTTAAGATGGTTGATATTGTTATTTTCATTAATCTGGATATATAGAAGATATTTAAAAATAGGTGTTTAGGAATGTTGAGTGTTGTAAGCATTGATATCACCGGTTAGAAAGTTTTGCACATTGGAATATACAGTAACACTATCAGTATCCAACAAACCAATGAGAAGGGCAAATGGAAGCTGTAGAAGTGTATAAATTCTCACTATGTCAATCTAATTTAAATAAAATTTTCTTAGTCTATGATGTGGAGATGGTGGCAGAAAGTGTGCATCTTTATGTCCCTTGGTATTTTCACAGCATCATGCAGCAGTGAGTGCCAGTCAGAAAGTAAGTTTTTAATCCAATTTATAAAATCCATAGATCCCAAAAATAAGTTAAATACAAAATTTGAACATGTACCTGACTGTTTCTCTAATCCATGGCCTGGTATAAAATGTGATGCATTGTCTCTCTGCGTAACGGATATCAGGCTTGAAAATAAGAATTAGAGTGGAAATATAGATTTCATAACGGATATCAGGCTTGAAAATAAAATGTGATGCGTTGTAAACTATATTCGATTTCATGTGCTGTGTGACCGTTGTGTTGGGCAGCGATTTTCATTTCTTCTTTAAATCAGACCAACTGTTATCTTTATAAACACATCTCATCTTCTACAGAGTAAATACAAATGAAGAAGCAACAGCAACTAATGGTGCTTAATTATCCACATTGCAACTTGACCATTTTACTTATATTTACTACCTACTATTGTTAAGTGTGGTTGATACTTGATGGTTTAGTTTTGAGAAAGCAGTTTCCATAACTTCTATTGTATGGTCATTGGCAGTTTCCTATACATATCTTCTGTGCAGTTCCATGACCGTGTGCAGTCATGCATTTTTACGTTTAACTTTAACGCTTTATATTAACCAAGCACTGTACTTATTTATGTTTTTTATAGACTAATATGAAGAAAAAAAGAAATATAACAATTTGAGAGACAAGGTTCAGAATCGCAAACTGAAAATTCAGCCAAACCACAAGCCCAAGTCATGAAACCTTTATCTTCTTCCTTGTCCAAAACTTGCTCGATAACCTAAGGACAAGAAATATAACAGGATGAGATAGCCAACAGCAAAGGTTTATGTATCCCACTAGACTTGCTGTGCACCATTTGAATACCTTTCAAGCGAGAAAATGCAGCAATTGTAAATGACACAACAATTGACTGCTTAATAGCTAGCGTATCAGCTGAAAATTTTGATACATGTAATAATTCATGCACACAAGAACATGCCCTCCTAGTAGCAGAAGGATAAGCATGAATACCTGAACTAACAAAAGCTGAAATGCCTTCAATGATGGAATTCTGAGATAGTGATTTTTCCATGAAGAAATTTGTGTAATCGTGATCTTTATGCAGATTGACAACTTCATGGATAGAATCAAAAATGCCAGATCCTCTGTCTCTTCCCAGTCATGCCAATCTGCAATCATGTGAGCTCAAACAACTAACAGTTCTCTCAATTTCAATTCTACAACGTCGTCTACAGATCTAATTGATCGCATGACAAATTCAAGCAACCGAGAAAGGTCATCTAAACATGAAGAAAATTTGCTTCCTGATTTCAACCGGTAAAAAAAAGAAATATATTATTCCTAAATAGTGAGAAAATTAACATGCATGAGCATTGAGTACATTATACAATTTTCAGAACAAAAATGTACCATCAGTTCACATTGCATCAGCCAAGCATGTTGTAGTAAACTCGAAAATATTCTAGAAGAGGAAGCACAACTCAAAAAATATTGGTCAGAGGCTTCTTGCAAGTCAATATCTTGAAGACAACCTTCCCATATTTGTACAATAGTAGCCAAAGCCGAAAGGCCATGTTCAACAACCTGGCATGTGAATAAATTACTCTTTGAAAAAGGCACACATTATCCAATTTTATTCCTAGTTTTGGAATATATATCAAATAATGACAATAAACAAAAGTTATGCCTTGTTTATCATCATTTGAACTTTACCCTTTTAAAAAATAATTACTAATTTGATTGTTTGACTATGAAAAGTTGAGACAATTCTACAATTATCGCACAATAATCTATCATAAAGTTGGAACAATTATGACCGACAGAATATAGATACATCTTGTTGTTGCTACGATGTCCAGTAAGCCTATAATAGTGTGATTCCTTGACATGAAAATATACGAGCCAATTTCACTTAATTAGGAACAAATCCCAAGTAGCAAAGGCTTATAGTTTTTATATATACGTTTTTGGATACTTAGCTACATCGATTGAATATGGCGCTACAAGTTCACTTTTACAAAAGAATCCATAGACGATTTAAAATTAAAAAACAGCAAATCAGTTTTCATTATTCATTATTCACTACTAGAGATGGATCACTAAGAGAGGATATCATAGAGGGAGAGAGAAACTTATTATATAGAAATTTCTTTATTCATTATTCACTGCTACCATCACATTAACAAAAAAAATGCAAACTTCAGCTACAATAATGGAAAGCAAAGCAATATTGTTAACATCAATGCCAATAATAATAGTTAGAAAAAATAAGTCAACTTACAACAGTGATTTGATTTTCTTTGCAGCAAAATCTGCAACTCAAAATTGCAGGCAAAACAAAATCAAAGGCCAACAGGAATTTAAACACTCATAAATATATAAGTGAACTGCCTGGATCTACTAAGGACAAAGAATATTTGCCTGCAATATAACAAAAAAGAACAATGAGTATTAATAAGGCATCATGAGCATACAACCAGACAGTTCCCGATCACTTGTTAACCTACAAACTAAGAAGTGGTAACCTTGACAAATTAAGTGATTGGAGAAGTCGAAGTGATATTTCATAAATACATAAATTATTTGGGTATATTTCATATTAACAATAATTTACAGTCATCAAAAGGAAGAATAATAGTCATGTGGGTCACCAACTTCTAGACTGCTGCTCTATTTGAAATAGATGATAAGTAAGTTTCTTGTCTATTGAAAAGTAATGAGAAAATTATGGGAATATTTACAGTTCAAATCTAAACAAATAACCTTTCCCTGGATAGTTGCTGATGATTTCAACGGCATAATCCACATTTCTGACATAATTGGTGGGGATGAAGTTAATTTTAAGTTAGGTGACAACTTCTCCAGATGCTTCCAACAATCTACGCTCATAGAAGCTTAGGTGTGGTGATTTTTTTACAAGGAAAGAGGGAAGAATCTGTCAGTTCACAATGGAATTGACAGAATATTTCTCAATTCCATTTTTCTGGATAGATTTACTCACTATAAATCATATGCATTAAATCATTCATCAAGGTGACCATTGTCTACTTCACTTATCCTTATGCCATCCTACCATACTCAAAAGAAAATGCATTTTAAATATAATAATGCATGGTCTCAACAAGAAGGTTATGATGACATTATTTTTGAATCGTCTCAAGTTAGAATTTGATAGGAATGATCTGTATAAGTTGCTTAAGAAATAGAAATTGATAAACAGATCTTAAAAGCATGGAATAAAATTAATTCCAATTTCAAAGATCAATGTGACATTTTCAGAGAGAAGAATAACTCATTATATGATAAATTAGTGAACGTTCCTCAGGGTCAAGATTTGGTAAACAATTATATGGAGAGCTGCAACCAATTGAATAAGTTAATGAATGCATATGCTACTGAGTTACAACAAAAGTAGAAGCGTTGTGACTTGTTTAGAGAAAAGCATACAAAATTCCCTAACTGAAGAGAATGAATGCAATGAAAATATATAGTAACTAAGAAGCCTAGCATGTACGGTGTTAACTTTCAGTTATATCAGGCTTGATGCGTAATACAAATATAACATGCTTTTAACCATGTCCAGGCAACATCCCTCCCTTCTCTGCTAACACCTGCTAATCCAAATATCACATCTTGATTTCGGACCTACATTAAGAAAGGACAAGTTTTAAATATTAAGAATACAGCTATGAAAATATAAAACATGTGGGCGTTCTATATGGGAAACCGCTTGCTCTGTCATTTGTACTCCTCCAAAAAGTTGCAAACAAAATTTAAATCATCATGTAAAATTCAATAGATTATAATCAGAACCACTTGCTAATATTGAAAAGCATGCCATTGCATACTCAAAAATCAAAATGAAGTATAGTTAGTCACCATACGTAATTATGAGATGTTGCGGTACCTAATGAACCAACTGTTTCAAACTATATTTAACTATATCAAAACTTAATATATATATAGGGAACAGGAACAAATGACATATTCGCATATAACACTACTTTTAAATAAATAAAAATATAAATATGATGTCTGTTGAAAGCTTCTTTTCTTTAGAAGGTGGTTATTTTGCAATGAAGTTTGCCATGTTCATACTAGTGCAGGGCTTGGTTTATCTGATTCTTTCCAAGTCATCTATATATTTTCATTTGATAAAAGGATGAAATCCTTTAGTTTTAGAGGGGCTAGATCAGTAAGCATTACGAAACTTATCTCCGTTTATCAAACATCTTATTCTGTAGTCAAATATTTCAAACTTATCTCCATTTATCAAACACCTTATATGCATTATAATGTAGCTAACACATTCCTAAACAGAGAAAATAAGTCATTCGTCTAAAACATAAACATTCATTAATCTATCCATCAAAAAATATACCAACCTTTGATTCATTTCATCTTTAACTCTACTGCACCAGTAATAATAAATTGCATCAATGGACTGTATACTTTAAAATCAAAATTAATGCATAAAGATTGATACATAACATTTGGATCTAAATGAAATTCTAATTCCGGGTAAACAAAGTAGCGATTATCTTAATATAGTTTGCATTAACACCTATATAATCAAAAAAAAATTAAAATAAAAGATCCACCGAGGCATGAGCTCGGTTTAAACAATTCGGACATTTAGATGTGGGATGCTCCTACAGCCACCTTTTGCAAACGCTAAAAGGAGCATACCGATCCCATGTAAGTGTACTGCCATGGAACGACAATGTTTTAACAATAGGAGGGATGGATGGCAAAATCGTGAATCTCAATCAAATTGGGGTTTTTGCAATTCAATTTATATAATCAATATTAAAACACATAAACCAATATATAATCATAAAATAAAGTATAAAATCCATACCGATTTAAGATTTGTGTAGAATCTTAATCAAATGGCAGTAGATAGAAAGAGGAATCGATTGACTATGTGGAGAGGAGAGGAGTAGCGCGATGATGATGAAGGGAAAATGAAGCGTTGATGAAGAGGACGATAATTTAGGACTTAGTGAAAATTTTCTGAATAAAGAGGGAAAATGAAAAATGAGAGGAAACGTGAAAACTTAAAAACGTAACCATGTTTTAATTAGCGGGAAGGGGAAAATTTTCACAGTAGCCACTTATATATTAATAGTTGCACTTAATTATAAACGCTGTTAATAAGTGCAACTAAATGCATAATTTCTTGTAGTGACACTAAGTATAAACCTCCATAGGATGTTTGGTGTAAGTATATTTAGGACTCTGTATTGTAAGTTAATGAAACCAATCTTTGTACGTAGTTCGCAGACACTAGTAGGACACCCTACATCACATAAGTTATAAATGAAGTCAATCGCATATGATCACCATATATTAATGATGTAACTCATTCACCAGACTTTTGTCTGACTCACTTCTTTCCTTTCTTTTTCCCCACTATTGGAGGATAGGACAGTAGGTGAATGGCCAAATCTACTATGTGGAGGAATGATCTTGAACTGGGCAACACTTATTACTCTTTATCACTCTCTATGTAACTATTTATCGTACCTAGAACTTATCGGTCTATACGTTATTATTTTGTAAACTTTTGATTTTGATTACGTATTTTTAAGACTATGTTAATGTATTTTTTGGGATATTTTCTAAGAAGATATTTCTCCATATTTATATTTTACTACATCTTATTGTGAGATCTAAAAGTGTATAATATCTTAGATTTTTGTCCTATAATCTTAGTCTCCGTAATGTTTTAAAACTTAATAGCTCGTACTTCTTGGCACGGCCGAAGTCCGAAAGTACCCTAGGATTTGGATCAGTATGTCCGGAGGTGCAAGTTTTCGCACTTGGTATTAGAGCGAGGTCTAAGATTCCTTATGAGTTAGTATGTATTGAGAGAACATACTTGAATATTTTGAAAATATGAGGGTTTTCCAAAAAGGTTTCAAAAAGTTTACAAAATGGACTTTAAAAGTATATATATGTATAGATAAAAAAATTTCTAAGATTTTACAAATGTAAGTATAATACGAAAAAATGCTATCAATTATTCTTTCCTATACTATATGTGGAAAAGTTGCTAATAATTCCTAAATGATAGATTGAGGGGATGAGTGATCCTGCTTGTTGCGGCTCAGGTGTTGAAGTTGAGTTCCGGGTGTGAATGTCCCGATGTGGTTCCATCGATATCTGCAAGGGAGAGGACAAGTTGAGCTTAACCCAAATAAGGAACCCCATAGAGCGAGTGCCAGGTGTAGTTCCTGTCTACCCACCTGCCGTCGATTTCACCAAGTTATGGAAGGACTTTGTGAGTCTATGAGGGAAGCCATGTATGGGGACAAAGTCATATGTGTACTTGACGGCATGGATTTGCACTTGTGAGAGGATTTTCAGATTGATGGGTCTTGGAGATGAAGTTGGGAGACAACATGCTACTTGGAATTTACAAGGAGAGGCTCTGAAATGGTGGGACGTGGAAGTGGCGGAGGCCAATGAGGAGGAGATGACTTGGGGAGAGTTTAGGAGGCGTTTTGAGATAAAGTTTATTTCCATGGAAGAGCAAGGAATACAGTTGAAGAAGTTCATACATTTGCTACAAGGAGAAATGACAGTGAAGGAATAAGTAAATCAGTTCAATGAGTTAGCTACATTTGGTTTGGATCTGATAAATGCCCCTCACAAGAAAGCTCTAATGTTTGCAAAAGGGTTGAATCATCCTCTTCAAGTTTGGCCCCTAGTCATATTCCAATGAGTGCGAATTATGAGGGTCTGGTAAAGATGGCCTTGCTAAATATTATTTCCAAGGAGGAAGTGAAGAGTAAGACCAAGAAGTTGGGAGGAAAGACACGCCAACAGATTCAGCGCAACGGCAGAATGGAGGCCTAAGGGAAGATTAAGAAGCAGGAGCTCAAGTGCAGAAGATGTGGTAAGAAAGAGCATTTAGCAAAGGAGTGCAAAACGGACATCTCAAATATCAAATGTTTCAACTGCAACCAATTCAGGCACATAAGGAAGGAGTGTCTGGCACCACCGAAGACCTCTACCTATGTGGTTTTAGCTTACACACTGGATATCATTTCCAGCTCGAGTGTGCCTCCAGTAACGGACAAGAGGAAGTAGGTCTTAATTGAAAGTGTGTTAACTAATCTAATTTATCTGTTTGTACCTTATTTGACACTGGGGCATCATACTCTTTCATTTTATGTAGGCTTGTAGATGAGTTACACTTAGACAATAGGATAGTTACAGACCCAACAGTTGTATCAAACCCTGTTGAGGATCGGCTTATTTATCTATGATATGTAAAGGTTTAAAATTGTTTATTTTGGGAGTCGAGTTCGAGTGCGAAGCTTTTGTCTTAGCATTTTCTGGGTTTGGGTTGATTTTTGTTATGGACTAGATGACCATCTATAGGGTGAGCTTAGAATGTGATAGGAAGGTTGTTTGGTTGAGTACTTGTAGTGGACGCAGCCTAGAGGTTTATTATGATCACAGAGGTTTAGTTATGTTGTGTTACCTATATTATTTAGACCTATCATATGATGAGTTAGATTTAGTGCCAGTAGTTAAAAACAATCCAGATATCTTTTCCGAGGTTACGGGTCTCCCACCGCAAAGAGTGATTGAGTTTCAGATTTACCTTGTGGAGAACGCCCAACCTGTTGCCCTACCTTTGAGGCATATGCTCCTATAGAAAGAGGTGAACTGAACAAGCAAGTGAATGAGCTGTAGGAGGAGTATTTCGGAGTGGGGAGCACCAATAGTCTTTTCCACGAAGGCAGATGGTTCTCTGAGGCTTTGCGTCGATTATCGTTAGCTGAATACGCTGACAAAGAAGAATCATTACCTATTGCCTCGCATAAACGATCTCTTTGATTAGTTTGTTGGAGCAAAAGTGTTCTCACGGCTTGACTTGGCTACCGGGTTCCATCAGCTGCGAGTAGCTGAGGCAGTATTCAAAAGACTACTTTTCATACACCCGACTGACTTTAAGAGTGGTTAGTCATGTCCTTTGGACTGACCAATGCATCCTCCTTTTTTTTTATCCGACAAGTTGAGTTTTTAGAGGGTTGCTTAATAAATCCATAGTGGTATTTGCTGATGACATATTAGTCACTCGAGAAGTGAGGAGGGGCATAAGTTGCATCTAGAAGAAGTGCTCAATACTCTTCGTGGACATAAGTTGAAGGCTTCCAAATGTTACTTTTGGCACATGGAGGTACGTATTTGAGACATGTTGTCTCTGAGCATGGGCTGCGGTCGATCTTAGTAAAGTTGCTGCAATATAAGATTGTCATGTGTTGAAAAATGCCATGGAAGTGAGGAATTTCCTTGGTTTTGTGGGCTGCTATAGGAAGTTCATTAAGGACTTTGCTAAAAAGTTTGCCCCTCTGACCCACCGTGCCAAGAAGAATTTGGTTTTCTCATGGGACTCAAAGTGTGAGGATGCTTTTATCAAGCAGAAGGAGTCATTGACTAGTGCACCTATTCTAGTATTAGCCGATGGTACGAAGGCATTCATAGTGTAAACCGACGCTTGCGGTATAAGTTGGGTGCAGTTTTGATGCAGGAAGGGAGAGTAGTGAGCTATGCTAGTTGGTAGTTGAAAGTCCATAAGAGAAACTATCCCACTCATGATCTTGAGTTGGCAGCTATTTCTTTTGCACTTAGGTCATTGAGACACTATCTATTAGGAGAGCGGTTTGGGCTGTATACGGATCATAAGTCTCTGAAGTATTTACCTTTCTGCAAGGATTTGAATCTAAAGTAGCAGAGGTGAATGGAGTTCTTGGCATAGTATGATTTTGGTATCTCAAATACTATAGGCAAGAGAAATGTTGTAGCTAATGCCTTGAGTAGAAAGCATATGATGTTGACCGCTATGTTCTTAGAGTAGAAACACTTGGAGTTTATCTCTACATTCGATTTTGGACCATCGTCAGACATCACTCTGGGACCATCGTCAGACATCACTCTAAGGCATTAGTATAGGTTCATATGTATTCCAAGAATATATGTACATATTGCATTAGAAATTTGAACTAAGGACAATGGCTCCCAATGGTTAATGGATGAGCAATTGGTTGTAAGACTCAATTTCCATACGTATGGGTAGCATCTTTTCGTCCTTGGAGATTTCGGGATGAAATATTTTTAAGGGTGAAAGAATGTAACATCCTACAAAAATTAACTGGCAATTTAATAGAAGAAATTAAATTAAATATAATAGGGAAAATTTGAATTTTCACAAATGTCCAAATTTGGATATGAAACTTGAACCGTGGCGTTCGTAGTGATTTTCTTGACAATTTTCATAAAGAAAGTTTTATAATCAGAGCTTGTATGAAAAATTATTGACGTTTTAAAATTTGGAATTGAAAATAATTAAATATATAAAATTAGGAAAGAAATAATTTAAATAAGGAAAGCTTCTCCCGTCAACACCCAAGCTTGGATCTGTTGACCTCTAGCGGTCGATCGTCCAAGACCAAGCGATCAACCGGTCAAGCGTTCCAGGTTAGGGTTTGCTTAGCCCGAACGGTCCGGATTCTATAATTTTTTATCAAATGGCTGATCACGATTCCTACCCCTATAAATAGAACCCTAAACTAATACTCAAAATCCTAAATTTATA
The DNA here is from genome assembly GCA_030737815.1 of Allium fistulosum. Classification (NCBI taxonomy): domain Eukaryota; kingdom Viridiplantae; phylum Streptophyta; class Magnoliopsida; order Asparagales; family Amaryllidaceae; genus Allium; species Allium fistulosum. Next base: position 61,039,799 of record CM060906.1, on the reverse strand, counting down.
CTGACCGTACCAAAACTCTCTCTCCCAAAGCTAAACTTTATGTTCTCTCCAAAATAAATTTTCTTTAAAATAAAAAATTTCAAATTAAATTCAAAGACTATAAAAGAAGATAAAGATCATCTAAAGGGAAAATGGAAAAGAGAGATCGACGAACCAAGAGGAGGCGATTCCAAGGGGATAAAAAAGGGAATAATTTTCTAGAGGTGAGTGGGTTCGGTATTAATATGATGATTTATATGTAAATAAGTTTGTTTATAACCTATTTGATTTAGAATTGACTTAGTTTAATCAGGAATACTGTTTATCTAGTAATTATAATGGATTGGAAGATTGATGAGAATCTTATCCATATGATTATGATCCTTGTCTATTCTAAATTTGGTTAAAGTAAACTTGTTGGATAAATATTGACCTAGATTAAATACACTTTGTTAAACTGAATATAGACTAATATATCAATGCCCTGTTGATTCTATACTTGAGTTAATTTTATTTGGTGACAAATATGCTTATGAAATTATGAAATGGTTAGAAACTAAAATTGAGAACATTATAATTATTAGATTAACAAAATAGAAGTTTACTGAAATTAACATAGAATATAATGATAATTAACAGAGAATGAAGAAAAACAAAAAAATAAAATTTTATGGTAAATAACTTCAACAGGTTGATAGGCTCGCTGGAGCCAGTCGACCACTCCAACAACTGGTGGTCGACTGATCATTGGTTTTCAGGCGCAGGTTGAACCTCGGCCTAAGGCCCATGTTATAGATTTGTATAATATATATATATATAGTATATTAGTAGGAAAGTTAGTTCCCTAAGTTGAAGATACTTCGACGATACGAAACGGGATTGTAATACCTCGTATTTTTACGTTAATTAATTAAAATGGACATTAATTAATAAGTGATAAGCAGTGAAAAATGGAATTTTTTCAAATTCCATAATTTTGCTACGAAACTTTCACGATTATGTCCATGGATATTTTCTGATTGATTTTCGTATATAATGATTTTCGATCGAAGTTCAAATGGAAAAGCTATTAACGTTTGAGTTTTAGCAGCGGAAATAATTATATATGTAAATATGGTAATAAAATCATTTAATGCTAATTAGATGTTAATAATTGTTAACATTCAAATTAAGATCTCAGATGATTTGTAAAATGGGTAAGAATTGATAGGAGTCAATTAAAAGAGGAAACAATCAAACTAAAACATGCAAACAATTAACAAAATCAATGCACGTTCATAATTCACAAAAATTAATTACATAGGACGACCGTGACCTAGCCTAGGCAACCATGGACGGTCGATCATAGGTCTATGACGGTTGACTCGTGCTAGTGGTTGATTATGAATTTGAGGGGAAAGGTGGATAGACATGATGTGTTACTTCATTACGAAGCAATTGAGCAACGTTTGTGATTAAATTAAAAGATTTGCTTGATAGATCTAATGCACCAAATCAATCCCTAACCCCTATAAATAAACAGCTAACCTAACCATAATTCATTTAGGAAATCTATCGCATACTAAAACACTGCCATTTTCTCTTCTTCTCCAAACTTTAAAATAATAGTAATGCTATTATAATTGATATATACGTATATAAGTAGAAGAAAGCGGAAAATAAGAGAAGATGATAATAGGGATTTACTCAGAGCATGGAAATGAAGGTAAACTTGAATCTAATATTCTAATCTAAATCTAAATTTCTTTTCCCTAATTCAATTTCTAATGAGATCTATATAAATATTGTTTGTCGATTAGAATAGAGAGTCAAAAATGAAGAATATAGATAACGGGGTTAAATCTGGATTAAATTTTGAAGCGCTGATTAATGGTGAGTAGGATATTATATATTTTATATAATATTATATCATTGCAAGTCTATTCCTATATGCCTAAGTTTGATAATTTAATTTTAAATGAATTCATACTTATGAAATGTTGAAGATTGTAAACTTGCCTATAAGTTTGTATCGATAATTACAGAAGCGTAATGATTAGATTTAATTCTGTAATTACGAAATGATTTTATTTATCGATTTTACATCAGATTAGTTAACTAAAAACATAATGAATTGGGATTTCATTTTATTTGCTATTAGTGATTGAAACTGAAAATAAAGTTAATTGGACTTTTGTAACTTTAGTGATATTTTAATTCATTGGAATGTATATCATTGTAAGGGGATTTCCATATACTGTCAAGTTAAATTTAGCAAAAATGTGATGTTTAAAATGACAAGGAACAAATATATGTCTATAAAATAAAGAGATGTATAAAATAAAGGTACTTACTGTATTTTGTACTGTCTATTTCAATGAATAAAAAGAGAACTCCTGTTACACCCCTTCAAAATGGGACAATATCTACGTTAGGTGAGGTGCAGGCTGTTACAATGGTATCAGAGCCATACACAACCAGAATTGTGGTATGTACGTGTTACAACCACGATGACTGGGTGGTGTTGTGTTCATGAGCCAACGAGGGCGTTGGGCTCTAAAGGGGGGAGATTGTAACACCCCTTCAAAATGGGGCAATATCTGCATTAGGTGAGGTGCGGGCTGTTACAACTCCTTATAATTACAATCATTGTACAAGCCACCTCTTTGTGATAAAATATGGAAATTTATTGTGTAACAGTTAATTGTAAAATTTAGATTCCAATTTATTCAAATGTAGTAAATCTCAAAGATGTAATATTTAAATAAGAATGAACCTAAAAAGTTAATAAAGTGAAAACTAATGAAAAAGGAAGTTTGAGTGATAGGCAAGAAAAAGAAGTTGGGAAATGAAATTGATGTCTGGATTATGCCTGACAATCGAATGAAATTGATTAATTTGCTTAAAATATGTAGAATGAAAGATGCCTGGACTAAGTCTGATAATTAAATAAAATGGAATAAAATCGAAGTTCAACTAATGAATGTGTAGCAACGATATTGATGACATAAAATGAGAAGCGGTAAATGAATTTGATAAGTGAAAAGCTAAACAAGACCTAGAGTCAAACATAAAAGATGTAGAGGCAGTAAAGAAAATGTGAGAAGAATAAATATACATGAATATGAAATATGTATATGTAGTCTCGGATATGCGTTTATGACGGGTGTGAATAATTATAAATTGTCTGTTATAATTATAAAGAATAAATGACTAAAGGTTGTTAGACTGGGTCGGGACGCTAAAAACATATCTAACCATTAGGACCCGTGTAGAGTATACACTTGCATATAGTTGAAGGGATACCTTCATTTTAGGTGTGCTTGGATTGGAACCTCCGTAATTGCATGCACCAAACGGACCTTTTACGGATATTGAGACTGTACAAGCACTACTGGTCGGTTTCAAATTTTTCCGAGGAGGGTCTTATCTTGATTGCACTAGGAAATCTACATGAACGATGGGTGAGATCGGACTTATGCAACAGTGCATGTAAAAGGCTGGCGTGCGTAGTTACCGAACGAGCTGCAATAGGATGCGCAGAAGGCTGGCGTACGTAGGTACCAAAACTATGGGTAGGAGTTGCATATTTAGCGAGCTCATCATCGGTCCTTTACGGTCAACGGGAAGGATAGGTTTACAACTAAGTGTTCTCTGCCGCCTACCAGGATTGATTCAATTGGGTTATGAACTGCCTAGTTGTTTGTTAGTTTGTTTGATAGGGCATGGCTAGTTATCCCATAAAGAGGTTCCTTCAAAACATGGACGGCGTGGAGGTTCATAGGGGCCGGAAATCCACGATAAGAAGCAGATGAATGTGCGTGGAAGGCTAGCATACATGGTGAAAAGCTCCCGAAGAATACATGACCTCATGGACTGGAGGTCGTCGGTGCGCATGGTAGGATTTCCTCAGGTGATACGGTGATCATGATGTAGCGAGGAGATGGATCCTTACGAGGTGCTGAGCGGTAGATACTAGTGGGGATAGTATCTAGGTACATTAGTGGACGATGGAATATTATATATATATATATATATATATCTACATGGTGTAGATGGGTATGGTCGTATGCAGCGATGGAGTCGTAACGACTAAGGATAAAGTCTAACATAACATGAAATGGTGAAAAATCGGCATAAGCTAGTGTTACGTATAAGATGTATAATTTACCAGTCACGAGAACATTGTTTTGACCCCTCCTCATTATAACCCACAGGGTTTAGAAGGATAGGTACTAGTATTGATTGGGGGCAGTTGTATGGCTGAGGCTCTTGACATTTGAGATGTCGATTTTTGATCAGTAATTATATTGATCTATTATATTTACTTATTTACTATTAGTGCTCTAATATGATTTCTCTTTGCAGGATACCAAACCAACGATCCGTATTTTAGTGGACTTGGGTTTTCGGGTTAGCGAAAAATCTAGGGCCTTCTGGAGTGTGGGTTGTTACATTTGGTTTCAGATCTTAGGTTAGTCGATCTTGAAAATTAGGAAACGTTGAGTGAACGTATTTGTATTTTTCCTACAAATATAATATATGTTAAATCCTAAGAATTCCAACTACAGAATAGTTACATATGGAAATCCCCGAAGCTGGATGGTACATGACTCCCTAGTCAGACCTCAGTAGCCCAATGATTGACATTCCCCATATGATTGTAGATTAATGATGTAAAATAGTTCCAAATAAAGGGAAAATAAGAGTCCTGTGTTAGAAATTGTGAAAGATGGAGAAGTTTCTGAAGAAGGGTGTGAAATGGTCACTCCTAACTAATGATTGGGTTTTTGGATTTGGAAAGAAGGATTTCTTGAGAGGATAGTTAGAAGTCCACGTGTAGTCCGATCCAATAATAAGAATTTTTTGGAAAATGAAAAAAGTATAAATTTATTGGAAAACTAAGTAAGTATTGAATTTTGGGAATATATATATATATATAAATAATAAAGGTCTTGTAAGAGAATATATATACATGTATATATATGTATATGTATATATATGTATATATGTATGTATGTATATATGTATGTATGTATGTATATATAGCTAATTTGGTTTTAGTAAAGGAAATTTTGTAAGAGGTTGTTTTCTTTTAAAAAAATGATAGAGCAATATAGCTCATAAATCTTTCTATATAATGAAACTGTTTTTTAGGATGTTAGATATTTTTATGAATGGATAATATGAGTGGTATATAAATCAGAATAGGGTGGATGGTATAGAAAAGAAGACTTAGGATCTTACAAATTAAGCTGTAAGTGGCTGCACTATAATAGTTTAAGTAAAAATAATGTTAAATTCCGAGAGAAACAGCTGGAATTAGTTCAGTTTGGGCGGAAGAATCGAGCAGTAGGAAGTTAGGATGTATAAATAAAAGAGATGCTTAACTTATTGTAATTAAGTTAGGATTTGACACATTTTAATTCATTGGAATGAAAAGAAATAACAAAATAAGTTCCTATGAAGCAATCAAGTTACAAATAAAGGTGTTTTTTTGAATTAATAAGGAATGTAAATGCAAAATGGAAGAAATGTACAAAATATGGGAAACCCTGCATTTTGTATTGTCTATTTCAATAAAGAAAATAAAATATGATTCCTTGTAATTTCATACAAAACACGAATCTTTTTTTAAGCGGTTCATAGAGAATTATAGCGTTAATGGTTCCTCTTGGAGGGAAAAGTAGTTCCAATGCATTAAAATGTAGAATCCTTATGTATAATAAAAATTGTTGGTGAATTATATTAAAAACAATGCTAGTAACCTAATTAGCGACGCAGGACAAAGGAAAATGGACATTTTTCCGTTGTTATGCGCATTTATTTCTAGTGTCTGTTAGAAGTCCCTATTTTATGATGTCAGAAAATCTTCCAAATATTGGATGTAGGGAGAGTATGAGATGTAAGAAAAGTAATAAGATGATAATTATCCCTGTCTACTCCAGTTTTTATAATTTAAAAGGTATGTTTTAGAAACATCGTAAATTCTATTTTTGAAAGGAATGGTTTGGTGGAAATAAATGAGTTTTTGAAAGGAAAAACTTAATAAATGGCTGAACTAAAAATCCCAAATATTTAATAAGAGTTAGAATGGTCTTTAAAGAAAAAGCTGATTTGATTGTAAACTTAGAATTGTTAACATTTCCTTTAAAGTTTAGTGAATAAGCTAATTCAAAAATATTAAAATATAAGTTTTGGAAAGGGTTAATACACAAAGTATTTCTGAGTTTAATAAAAGTTTCTAAGTATCACTTTTAAAGATATGAGTTTTGGGATTAAATATTCCATAAATTTGAAGTTTTAATTTTTGGAAAAAAAATTATAAAAAAACAAACTAGAATTTTAATATGAAGTAGATAGGAATTAGTGCCTAGGTAAGATGTGGAAAAGAATAAGTCTATGAAGGAGAAAACAATAATTACTTGTAGAATAGTAACAAGGGATCCCCGTAGAGTGTGAAGGACACTAGGAAGGGCTTAGGAATATTATGTTGGTATGTGTGTAAGCCATAAAGAGGGTATTGAAGTACACTTCTACAAGTTTTTGGATATGCTTGTATGAGGATTATGAATAAAAAGGAATACCATGGATTGAGGATACTATTAAAAAATGGGATTAAAAGAAGATAGCAACAGATGGTAATGAGATGGTAAATACACATGGAGGATATTGATAGACTTAAGTGGGTGAAACAAGAGAGGGATTGGAAGATTATTTCCCCAAGCTTAATTGCCATTTAATATGAAGATTTCATAGGGTGTATTTCTTATCTACCGTAGTGAGAAGAGGCATATTTATTCGATACTTGGGTATGGAATGGAAGAGATGGGCCTTATTCATCGTAGTAATAAAGGAATGATAAGATATGAAGGTTGTTAGGAGGGATGGCCTATTAGGAAGGTCTATTCTGGTAGCGGCAGTAGTTATTGATGTTGTATTTTATTCCCGTGTTAGTTTTTCTTTTTATGGGCTGTAAGCATTAGTTGTTGCTATGAACTATGTACGTTTAAGGAAATGTTCCTTTTTATGTGATTTCTAAGTGGGCTGCAATGAATGAGAAAACAATAAAAAGGAGATTTCAGAGAAAGCCGCTTGACTAATGCGAGGGAAAAGAAAATAGTTGAAACTAGAAGTTTAATAATAAATTAAGAAAATTTATTTAAGTAACTATTAAAATGAAAGCAAATTGATAATGTAGGTTTCGAAAAGAATAGAAATTTTTCGAAAAGTAAATTTTAGTAGGTGAAGGACAAATGAGGAATGTTGAGTAGCCATGGGTCAATGTCCCTGTACCTCAAAGGCTGAAATTTATAAATCGAACATGTGTGTTGGTTGATATTAAAAAGAAAGAAAATAATTTGGAAAACTTAAAAAAAATTACTACACAATTAAGTGATGTTCGTTATGGACAATGGATGTTTGGCTAGACCCTGATGTCAGAAATGTGAAAAATAATTTACAAAATGTAATAATGCATATATTTTGAAAAATAAAAAAGATTAAAAAATTTATTTATGAAAAGATTTCATTATAAATAATACGACTTTGAAATAAATATACATATCCTGGGAAAGATTTTAAAAGCAAATGATTTTGAGTTCTGGAAATTTTGAAATACTGCATGTTGACTTGGAGAATAGTCGGTAAGGTGATTAGTGTAGATTTTACTGTGTAGCAGTGGTTCCAGTAAAATTGAGATGGTGAGCAATAAGGAAGCTATTTTGCTAATGAAGCATTTTTCTCTGTATACCTTATATTGGTGAGTGAAAAAGTTAAAAAGGGACGATTTTCGAAACAACAATTTATTTGAACTTTAAAAATAAAAGTTACTTATGCAAACTCTACTTGAGAAAGTAGGAAAATGATTTAGGGCAAATGAGTAGTTCCCAAGGTACAGTAGAGAGAGGGCACATAAGAGAATGATGAAAATATGGAAATTTCCATCTAGACCCTTTACAAGCATAAGAAAATAGGTTTAGAAAACTGATTTTTTCTAAATATGGACATTAGCAATGGTGTGCTAAGAATTTGGATGGTAAGAATTGGATGAAAAATTGATTGAACTACGCTTCTATTTATAGAGGTGTGGGAAAATTTGGATGGAAAGCCGTTTCCGATTTTCCAAAAAGTTGCATTCATGTAGAACTGGCAGAATATTTAGGATGTTAGCATCATATTTTCGAAATTGATTTAAGAGAAATCATTCATATAGGAGGCGCCAATTAGAAATTATTATTCATGCATATTATATGTATTGTGATGCGCTGTGCATATGTACACGGATTGTTGCAAAATTGATTGTACATTAATTGATTGTTAGTGTAGAATGGATATGCGATGGTTTACATGATCGAACCCTTGCGGAATTTCGGGGACGAAATTCTTCTAAGGAGGAAGAAACCCCGCGTTTTTATGTTAATTAATTAAATGCAAATTAATTAATAAATGATAAATAGTGAAAAATGAAAATTTTCCAAATGTCATAATTTTGCTAAAAAAACTTGCACCATTGTGTTCGTGACGATTTTCTGATTGATTTTCATTTATAATGTTTTCCAATCAGAGTTCAAATGGAAAAGTTATTAATGTTTGAAGTTTTAGCGTTGGAAATAATTGTATATGTAAATATGGTAATAAAATCATTTAAGGCTAATTAGATATTAATAATTGTTAACATTCAAATTAAGATCTTATAGGATTTATAAAATGGGTAATAATTGATGAAAATCGATTAAAAGAGGAAACAATCAAACTAAATCGTGCAAACAATTAACAAAATCAATGCACATTCATAATTCAAAAAAATGAATTGCATAGGTCAATAGTGACCAAGCATAGGTCGACCATAGGTTTATGACGGTCGACTTGTGCTAGTGGTTATCGTGAATTTGAGTGGATATGTGGATGGGCGTGATGTGTTACTTCATTACGAAGCAATTGAGCTACGTCTGTGATTAAATTAAAAGATTTGCTAGATAAATCTAGCTTTAAGTCAATTCCTAACCCCTATAAATAAATAGCTAACCTAACCCTAATTCATTTAGAAAATCTACTGCATACTGCAACTTTTCCATTTTCTCTTCTCCTCCAAATTTAAAATAAATAGTAAAGCTATTATAATAGATATATACATATATAAGTAGAAGAATGCAGAGAATAAGAGAAGAGGATAATACATATTGATTTAGAGCATGGAAATGAAGGTAAAGTTGAATCTAAAATTCTAATCTAAATCTAAATCTCTTTTCCCTAATATAATTTCCAATGAGATCTGTATAAATTGTCCGTGGATCCGAATATGTTGTAAAAAATGGAGAATACAAATAACATGGTTAGATCTTGATTAGATCTAGAGATTTGGAAGGGCTAACTAAAGGTGAGTGGGAATGTTATATATCTTTGTATAATACTAGATTATATCGTTGCAAATCAATTCCTATATGCTTAAGTCTGATAATTTATTTTTAAATGAATTCATTTATATGAAATATTGAAGACTATAAACTTGCCTATAAGTTTGTATTGATAATTACAGAAACATAATGATTAAATTTAATTCTGTAATTGCGAAATGATTTCAATTACCAATTTTATGTCGAATTAGTTAACTAAAAGCATAATGAATTGGGATTTCATTTTATTTGATATTGGTGATTGAGATTGAAAATAAAGTTAACTGGACTTTTGGGATTTTAGTGATATTTTACTTCATTGGAATGTAAATCTTTGTAAGTGGATCTCCATATACACCCAAGTTTAAATTTAGCAAAAGTGTGATGTTTGAAATGAAAATGAACAAATATATGTCTATAAAAGAAAGAGATGTACAAAATAAAGGTATTTACCGTATTTTGAACTGTCTATTGCAATAAATAAAAAGAGAACTCCTCGTAATTACAAACATTGCACAAACCGTCTCTTTGTGACAAAATATGGAAATTTACTATGTAACAATTAATTGTAAAAGGTTAGCTTCCAATTTATTAAAATGTAGTAAATACCAAAGGTGTAACATTTAAATAAGTTGAAACTAAAAAATAATGAAGTGAAAACCAATGAAAAAAGAAGTTTGAGTGATGGGCAAGAAAAAGAAGCTGGGAAATTAAATTGATTTTCGGATTATGTTTGATAATCGAATGAAATGGATTAATTTCCTTAAAACAAATAAATTGAAAGATGTCTGGATTAAGTCTGATAATTAAATGAAATGGAATAAAAATCGAAGTTGAACTAAAGAATGTAGTAGACACGAAATAGATGACAAAAAATGGGAAGCGGTAAATGAATTTTATAACGTGAAAAGCTAAACGCATAAAAAAATGAAGATCTAGGGTCAAACATAAAAGACGTAAAGGCAGTAAAAAAATGTAAGAAGAATAAATATACATGAATATGAAATATGTATGTACGTAGCCTCGGTTATGCATTTTGACGGGTATGAACAATTATAACTTGTCCGTTAGAATTATAAAGAATAGATGACTGAAGGTCGCTAGACTGGGTTGAGACGCTAAAATCATATTTTACAAATAGGACACGTGGAGAGTATACGCTTGTGTATAGCTGAAGGGATACCCTCAGGTTAGGTGTGCTTGGATTGGAACCTCCATAATTGCAGGCACCGGGCGGACCTTTTACGAATGGCAAGACTATACAAGCACTAGTGGTCTGTTTAAAATTTGTCTGAGGAGGGTATTGCCATGATTGCTTTAGGCAATCTAGATGGGCATTGGGTATGAACGGACTTATGCAATAGGGCGGCAAAAGGCTGGCATGTGTAGGTACCAAACGAGTTGCAACAGGGTGCGCAAAAGGATGGCTTATGTGAGTACCAAAACTAGGGGTAGGAGTTGCATATTTAGCGAGCTCATCGTCGGTCCCTTGCAATCAATGGAAAGGACATGGTTACATCTCACTGGTCTCTACAGCCTACCAGTATTGATTCAGTTGGATTATGCACCATCATAGTTGTTTGTTAGTTTGTTTGATAATGCAAGGCTAGTTAACCCATACAGAGGTTCCTTCAAAACATGGACGGGGTGGATGTGCCCGGGGTCGAAAATCCATGACAAGAAGCAGACAAAGGTACGTGGAAGGCTAGCGTACGTGGTGAAAAGTCCCCGAAGAATATATAGCCGTAGGCCTATAAATGGATACTTTCAGATATGGACAATGTTATATCCTTATCTGTATTTGAAATCATTTTTGGATATCGGATATCCATATCCACGGATGCAGACGGATATTAGGTATTTATCAGATATTCTTCGAGCAGTTCACAACCAATAAATCTACACAAATAAATAGAATTTTTTTATTTATTATAAATCCAATTTTGTACTAAATATTAAAAAATACACTAAGAAAAATAATTTTAAGCGATAAAAATTTATTTTCATGTACATATTAATTTTTTTACCTGGATAAAGTAGTAAACGACAATTATTTTATGTACTAAAATACATAAAAAATAAATATAATCTTAATAAAAACTGAATGGATAATTATCGAATACAGATATGGCCATATTCGTATCCGTTTTTCGGATATCGATTAATTTTTCATATTTCGGATATGGATTTCGGATTTTTCGAATACTCATTGACAGCCCTACATGGAATCATGGACTGGAGGACATCGCTGTGCACGGTAGGATTTCCTCAAGTGATACGATGATCACGATGTAGCGAGGCGATGGATCCTTACGAGGTGTTAAGTGGTAGATACTAGTGGGGATAGTATCTAGGTTCATTAATGGACGATAGGATATACATACACAAACATAGTGTAGATGGGCACGGTTCTTACGCAGCGACGGAGTCGTAACGACTAAGGATAAAGTCTGACATAACATGAAATGATGAACAATCGGCATAAGCTGGTGTTATGTATAAGGTGTATAATTTATCAGTCACTAGAACATTGTTCTGACCTCCTCCTCATTATAACCCATGGATTTAGAAGGGTAGGCACTCATATTGATTGGAAGCAGTTGTCTGGTTGAGGCTCTTCACATTTGAGATGTCAATTTTTGGTTAGTAAATATATTGATCTATTATATTTACTTATTTCTGCTGTGACTTATGACCATTAGTGCTCTGATATGATTTCTTTTAGAGGATTCCAAACCAACGGTCCATATTTTAGTGGACTTTAGTTTTCGAGTCAGCGAAAAATCTGGGGATACTGGAGTGCGGGTTGTTACAGGGATAGATGTGTATGCGGGAAATTCGGCCTAGGAACTATTTATTCAATGAATTCGATATTCGATAGGGGCGATTCAATCGCAAATTGCACTCACAGGAGTTCCTCGGTGAACATGCAACATTTTTGGTGGAGGATTGGAGAAGTGTGTATCCCGACACTAACATGAGGTTCCTCGGTACATACGACAACTAGGACGTGATACTGTTGGTGGATGCCTAGTGCAGTATGATAAGTGCTGTTACGTTACTATTGAGATTGGATACAGATGCAGTGGACCCTAAGACGTCTTAGGCATGGGTCGACATTGCAAGCTTCTCCTCAATTTGAAAATACGATACATGTAGTCGTAATTTGGGAATGTAGTCCCAAGGTTGATATTGTAGGCGATTCCATGTTAAGGACCAGTTCCAGTAGTTATTAGTCCAACCTGTAGTTTTTTAAGGTTCGACTAGTTCTTCGACCCTATGTATAAACCCCCATAGGACGTTAGGTTTATGTATATTTAGGACTATATGTCGTAGGTTAATGAAACCAATCTTAGCAAGTAGTTTACAAACACTAGAAGGACACCCTAGGTCACATAAGTTATAAATGAAGTCAATTGCATATGATCATCATATACTAACGATGTAACTCATTCACCGGACTTTTGACTGACCCACTTCTTTCCTTTCTTTTTCCCCTACCACAATAGGACAAGATAGTAGGTGATTGGCTTAGATCAAGTACATGGAGGAGTAAGCTTGACGTGGGCACTACTAGTTACTCATTATGTCACGTACGGGAATTTTCGACTTTCGAAAATTCGACATCGATACTCACTTTATCGACTGCCGAGAAATCGAGTGTCGGAAACTCCAATAGTGAGGGTTTTAGAAAGAAGAAATAGAAGAAAAGATAGAAGAAGGAGAAAGCAGAAGAAGAAAGAAGAACAACAACAGACCAACATCAGAAGCAAAAACAATATCAGAATCTTACACATCGCAGCGGAACAATATATAATAGATAAATGAATAATCTTTAAAACAAAGAACTATATCATTTTATACATACATCAATCATCAGAGTCAATATACAACTCAATACAACAATGGACAGTTATATAAACTTGTCCTCATACAGAATACACAGCGGAATAAAATAATATCAGATACAAATACTACGTCTCGTCCTCCAGCTTATCTCCAAGCTCCAGAATATCCAGAATATCCTGATAATCTAACTCTAGACTGCCCGTGTGGAAATTGGTGGGCACCCAGAGTTTAGAAGGGAAACAATAAACTCCGAGTCAGTCATGGTGACTGGTGTGAGATCGTAAAACAGTTATTTATCTTTAAAATAAATAGCAGAGAATTTTAAAGTCAATTCGCAATGCTTTTGGAAAATGAAACTACCATAAGACCTCCCGCCACACACACAATGCAAACACAGACTTGGAGGAGATTTCTTCTTATGATAGTCAAAGATGCTTACTACGCAAAAATCAAATTCTTTTTGATATTATTATTAGTGCATAGTGTAGAAAACATTTCGAAAGTAGAATATAAATCTTAGCCAGCATAGGTACCATTATAGTATGCTTGCTATAGCTACCATATTAAATGGCAGGTTCTACAACTAAAACGTACAAGGCTCGTATTGTTTCTTTGGATTTCCAACAAATGGTCAGGCTAAGGAACTTCCTATCCACGATGGGTACGTCCTTGGAATAGACGACCCGAGAACCTAACCGGATCTCTACCAACACAAGGCCGGGTTACCTCTGCAAAAATAGGTAACTACTGACACGCGTATGCCATCCCCCGATCGTCACCGATCTTCCCGAGGATCCCCGATTCGCAACAACCACAAAGAAATAAATTTTGCAGCAACCACAGAGGTTAAGTATCTGGGCTCCATACCATGATACCACCTTTATCCAGAAGGAATGACATACACTAAGGGGCGCTACTCCCTAGAACCTTGCTGCATCCTTCCTGTTTCGACCATTTCCGGGGTGTGAGGCTCGACGAAGTCTCGTCCACAAAGCTACGCTTTCTACAAAGCCCTGCTTCGGGTCAAACAAAATGATCAACCTATGATCACAAAGATATAAGATCAAACAAATGATCATATCACAAATGATCAAACACTGATCATTTCACAGCAACACTCAGTATGCCACGTTACCAAATTGGGAATATATCGCTGATAAATTTCAACTACATAACCTCTGAGCTCGTACGTCTCAGAGAAGGGTGTCAAGCTAAGAGAATAAATTCTCCGCCACCAACAGAAATGTATTTGAAAGAAATCAGCTTTATATCTCAAATTGTAACGTCAGACACACAATCCATACAAGTCTGTTCCGGGATCGAACAGAACCGAAGGCACTTCTCACGAAGCCCTTGCACATCCGGATAAATTTCTAATCACGTCCGGACTTCCCGTCACTAAGGGTGATCAAACCTCTAAACCGGAGATCAGCCGATGTAGAGTAACTCGACGGTAATCCTTCCGTTTTCAAAAATATCCGGTCTTCAACACCGGTCTTCGAATGCAATTCATAACGACGTATCACATATTCGGAATGGGTTATACGACCCCATGGTCCTTTCCCGGCTAACCCGAATAGTGAGCGCTTATTCAAAAATAAGTGTGGCATTCAAATTCATCCAATTCACAACAAATACCTATCTAAAGGTAATTATCGATAGTCGGTTATTTAACTATCAATAAAGATGCGCTACATCATCAGATTCCAAATAATTTCCCAAATTATTTAATTTTCAAAAATATCTTTACTAGATATAAATTTCCACACTTCAAAAATATATCAACGTTTATTTTTCTAAACAGTTTCCCTTTCCTTTATAAATTCCATAGTGAATTTATATTTCAAAATATCTACTGATATACGATTTCCAAATCGATTTCAATATACACTTTCAATTTATCTTTAAAAGATAAAGTTTCAAACCCTTCGTTTCATATTGGAAAAGCAATTCCATACTTATTTAAAATAAGTAATTCACAAAACTATTTATTTTCAACATTTGAAAATATTCAGTATACTTAAATCAATATTAAGTATATATTCATTCTTTAAGGAAAACATTTGAGTCAAAACGAATGTTATGTAAAACATCGTTACGACGACTCAAAATCATTAGTATAGGGATTCGGATTTTAAGATAGATATATAAATCCCAATACTACATAAAAACATTTCCTTTCGGAAATCATTTACTATAACAACAGTGTTATAGTCCATCATTTCCTTCTTCCTCGAAAACGTCTATTTCAACAATAAATGTTGAAATCTATGATTTCGATAGCATAATACATTTTAAAAACATCTTTAAAATGTTTAACTTCATTTTCAATGTCACTTTTCCAAAACTATCCATTTTACTTAACAATATATTCACTGTCCAAAATCGTGAATATACTTCACTAACCAAATTTCAATATTTTCTACACATTTATTTCAAGAATTTATCCACTATCCAAAATCGTGGATAAAATTCCCTTAATAACTTCTATATTTTAAAATCAATCAAATTTGATTTATTTTCGAATTTATAAGAAAACAACGTTTATGAATTCTATTCCCATTTTATAACAACTTCGATTTATAAATCTTCTTTAATGACCCATTCAATTTATAACTCAATGTATATACCAAAGGTCCATCTTATAAGTTAATATAACTTATAATTCATTTATTTTAAAAGAAATCGTTCTTTTAGACTTCATAAAATTTAAAACTGTTAGATTTCATTAACTTATGAAATCCCATTTATACTTCATTTTAACACTTACAGAAACTTGTCTTATAATCCCAATATTTCAAATTTATAAATATCCATTTTTGTACATCTTTTAAATAAACCGTTTCTAATATTAGAAATCCCAATTTAAACCATTTCATAAATTTCTTAACTTTAATTTCAAAAATCACACTTTGATTTTATTTCACAAAAATCTTAACTTTTATAACTTTAAAATTTTAGACGTTTATTTATTTGAAATAAATCAATTCAAAAATTCAATAAAACGTCTACTTTCAAAAATCACTTTAAAAACCCTTTTTAAAGTAAAAGATGTATATTTTAAAACTTCAAAACTGAATCCGATGATGCAACGTATCAATTAGTCCATCACAACAACAACATCATATATCAACATATGATAACAGAATATACATCAATATCTGTAAATAAATAACTACTGGTGAGGAATCCAGTTGGATCCCTCCAACCTGTTTTCCTGCATCCAAAGACGTTAGCACAATACCAATTCCGCTACAGTACGGAATTATCGCGGTATATGGGTTTTATAAAAATCCGCTTACTAACGGCGCAATAGGGTCTCATCCGCTATACGAGGCGGGAAATCAATCAATCCAATATATACATATGCCAAAATATGTATATATTGCTATATATAGATATATCCTATCATATCTAATAGCACATCCAAACAGTCAATCATCAATCAATAACTGTAAAAGAAAATCCACTTTCATTTGAGTGAGAAGATCTCACCTTAGCTTTTTAATTTGCCAATCCGATCCAATTTCCATTTTGACTTGTTCTCTTTACAGATTTTGACCTAGTATAAATATTTATACAGTTTATTAATATTTGAATTAAATCGAACAATAAATTTCCCTTTTGATAATTTTAATTCAACTAATAATTTAAATTTCTTTAACTAGTAATTAAATTCTAAACCGATGATTATATTTTAACTGGTTTCTTTTAATAAATTTATTTAACTAAATTCATTTTTTCCTTTTATATAAATTATTTCCAGTAGCTAAAATAATTAAATAGTTTAACTCATTTTCTTCCAGTAAACAAAATAATTAGAAATTTGCTTTACTGTAAAAACCTTTTCTACATATATACTTCCCTTTGAACATAACAATAATTTATTTTACTGCAAAAATATCTCCTACCAGCATTTTTTATTATTATAACAATTTCGAAAGAAGGAAGAATTCATACCCACAAGCACTCGCGACCATCAACTCGCGAAGGCGTTTCCAAATTGCAGATCCCAAAATTCAACTCCACGATCGCCGCTGTCTCGAGCCTGACATCGAGACTACCTCGGCTCCGACGATGACAACTGTTGCCCCTCCGATGTCATCCCACGCGAACACTCCACTCGAACGCCACTGCCCAATGCTTCGTGACCCACAGACTTGCGAGCATCACCACGCTACAGGCTCGAATCGCCTACCGCCCTAGGTCGTACCACCACGATTTCACAGTTCCACGCGAACGCGCTCGTCTCCCCTTTGCTCGAAATCCAAATCGCGATATCCATACTTGCATTACCACTACGAGACTCCCTCCCCCACGACGTCGCGCGCCATCGTTCGTCGTGCCTCCGCCGTGGTCGCCTCCTCCTTGCGAAAACGTGATGCCGAAGACGAGCCCAAGCCCAACAGTCGATCGCGATTCCCATGCCATACTCAATTTAGGGCATCGCCTGCTCCCCTCGCGATTCGTGAGTCGTACGAACTCGATTTCGTGCTTGCCTGCGAACACGAGTCTTTGTCGAAAGAAGGGTGGCCATTTTTATTTTGATGAACGAGATAATTTTGTTTTGTTTTTGTTTTGAATCTGATGGGAAGATGGCAATTTAAAATTGAGGAGACATGGGTTGCACGCCTTCTCCCCGTGATTCCCTACGTGATTGAAGGAACGAACGTGCTGCAGTTGACCAGATTTAAATATTAATTTTAATTTTGAATTTGATTCGATTTCAATGCGTTTTCTCGCCTTACGGTCACGTATTAACTCCGAAAAATACGAAAATTGAAATCCGGTAATAATTCAATATTACGGATCCAATGGAACTGGTTTCGTCCAATTCCGAGACTGCGCCTCGGACGGCTATATTTTAAATATCGATTAAACGATATAAATTTCAAAACTGATCAAATCAATTCGAAATTGGGTTCTGAAGCTTCTGTTATCTTCAGAATTATCAATATAAATTTTACAAGCGTTTGAAATATTTTTCTTCAGCTGAAAATTGAATACTCAAATTTTTTTTATTCAGCATTCACTAGATTAAATTTTATAATTTAATCGCCAATTTCAAAGTTATATCGGGGATTCAAATTAAATCATCGTTCAAATATTTAAAATTAATTAAATATTCTCAATTTAATTTGTTCAAAATTCTGGGTCGTTACAGACTTCCCCCCTTAAAAGAATTTCGTCCTCGAAATTACAAGTTAGAAAGAAAGGTCCTTAACTTGTCTACTATTTTTCACAATCCAAATAGTTTTATCAATTTTCAAAACAAATCTTTCTACTAAAGATTCGTTATCATTCAACTCGTTTCCAACTTCAATTATAAGTTTCATCAACATTGTTTCTTAACAATTTAATTTTAAGTTTAAATTCAAATTTTAAACTTTCAAAATTTCTTAAAAATTTTCTAACACCCTAAATTTCCAAAAAATTTCGCCAGCGTCTCCTTTGCGCGGCTAATACGGTACGACTGCAAAACGTCCCTACGGACTCTCAGATTTCAAAAAGAAAGGAAAAAGCCAAGCGGCTAGAGAAATAAGTCATCAAATCTCATATTTAAATTTAAATACATACCTTTTTCGAGCAAATTCAAATTCATCTTTGAAATAAATTTTCCAATCCCTTTATACACCTGTACATCCTACTAGCCATTATATCTAGTTACAACATTCAAACTATTTTGCAAATTCGATTACAAAATTTCAATATGTACTTCTTATATCATTTTTACTTCACTGTTGAAGTTACACCTATTCATTTTCCTTCAATTTTACAGTTCACATTCATTTGAATTCAATTCACAATTTCAATTCAATTTGAATTCTATTCATCTTCAATTCTGAAATATTGAATTTCATCGATTAACTTTCATTTACAACTGCTCTATTTTAAATTAGTTCCAGTTACTAATTCATCACAAATTCTATTCTCTTTATTCAAATTCGGTTTTCAACATTCAGTTTCAAATTTATTTTCAATTCACTATTTTGGTTTATAACCACTTATATTAAACTGGATTTCCAATAACATATGAATTTTAATCCATCTTTCAATTTACATTATTCAATTCAATTCATTTGCTTACGAATTCGAAATGAATTTTTTAACATTCGATTTTATTTTCTCGCATTTGCCATTGCAAATTTATTTATTTGTTCACAAATTCTTTTATTTCAATTTGAACTTTCATTTCAATCAGATTTCCAATATTCTATAAGTTATCAACTTATTAATATTTCATAAATATTTCTACATAGTATTCCAGAGTCTTTTCAACATTTCAAAGCCATTTTGAAAACAATTCAAATTATCCTTTGAATTTCAAAAACAAAACCCAAATTTTTCTAAACAACTTCCATTTTAAAACAATCGGCAGCAATTTCTCTTTTGGAAACCCGAAAATGAACACCGGTGATGCCGCGGTCATCATCGAAGTTATTTTCCAGCGACCGAAAAGAGTTTAGAGCTTTCATTCCATCAAAACATTTTTCAAAACCTTTGAAATTCATTTTCAAATCAAAAAGGATTTAAACCTTCCAAATCTCCAAAAATTTTCAAATTCTTTTCAAAACCTTTCCAAAAACTTCTCTGGAATTCTACTTCCAATTATAAGTCACATTTATAATTGATATTCTCAAATTTCATTTGTATATGGATTTATTTCTTAACTTTGGAGTTACGATTCCAATTTCTCATTCAATTTCAGTGATGATAATTCACTATTATTACTTCCTAACATCCATGCAACCATATACTATAGTACTTTATAGAAAAACATTTCTTTTCTATACAAAAATAGTCTTGGGCAAAATTATTTCATTTACCCTATTTAAACAATACTCTGCCGAATTGTTCTATATAAGTGTTTAGAGATCCCTATCGATAGAGTTGTACGGACAATACCGACCAGAATCCATATACCACTCAACAAACCAATCATCACAATATAAAACAATTTTATATTCACTAACAAATACGCGCTCATATCTATTATTACACTCAACTCATTCTAGAGTACTACTGACTCTATCTCTAATGAGTAACACCCAACAGAGCAGGGTTGTCGCTTAACCATATGCTCTGATACCACGCTGTCACGTACGGGAATTTTCGACTTTTGAAAATTCGACATCGATACTCACTTTATCGACTGCCGAGAAATCGAGTGCCGGAAACTCCAATAGTGAGGGTTTTAGAAAGAAGAAATAGAAGAAAAGATAGAAGAAGGAGAAAGCAGAAGAAGAAAGAAGAACAACAACAGACCAACATCAGAAGCAAAAACAATATCAGAATCTTACACATCGCAGCGGAATAATATATAATAGATAAATGAATAATCTTTAAAACAAAGAACTATATCATTTTATACATACATCAATCATCAGAGTCAATATACAACTCAATACAACAATGGACAGTTATATAAACTTGTCCTCATACAGAATACACAGCGGAATAAAATAATATCAGATACAAATACTACGTCTCGTCCTCCAGCTTATCTCCAAGCTCCAGAATATCCAGAATATCCTGATAATCTAACTCTAGACTGCCCGTGTGGAAATTGGTGGGCACCCAGAGTTTAGAAGGGAAACAATAAACTCCGAGTCAGTCATGGTGACTGGTGTGAGATCGTAAAACAGTTATTTATCTTTAAAATAAATAGCAGAGAATTTTAAAGTCAATTCGCAATGCTTTTGGAAAATGAAACTACCATAAGACCTCCCGCCACACACACAATGCAAACGCAGACTTGGAGGAGATTTCTTCTTATGATAGTCAAAGATGCTTACTACGCAAAAATCAAATTCTTTTTGATATTATTATTAGTGCATAGTGTAGAAAACATTTCGAAAGTAGAATATAAATCTTAGCCAGCATAGGTACCATTATAGTATGCTTGCTATAGCTACCATATTAAATGGCAGGTTCTACAACTAAAACGTACAAGGCTCGTATTGTTTCTTTGGATTTCCAACAAATGGTCAGGCTAAGGAACTTCCTATCCACGATGGGTACGTCCCTGGAATAGACGACCCGAGAACCTAACCGGATCTCTGCCAACACAAGGCCGGGTTACCTCTGCAAAAATAGGTAACTACTGACACGCGTATGCCATCCCCCGATCGTCACCGATCTTCCCGAGGATCCCCGATTCGCAACAACCACAAAGAAATAAATTTTGCAGCAACCACAGAGGTTAAGTATCTGGGCTCCATACCATGATACCACCTTTATCCAGAAGGAATGACATACACTAAGGGGCGCTACTCCCTAGAACCTTGCTGCATCCTTCCTGTTTCGACCATTTCCGGGGTGTGAGGCTCGACGAAGTCTCGTCCACAAAGCTACGCTTTCTACAAAGCCCTGCTTCGGGTCAAACAAAATGATCAACCTATGATCACAAAGATATAAGATCAAACAAATGATCATATCACAAATGGTCAAACACTGATCATTTCACAGCAACACTCAGTATGCCACGTTACCAAATTGGGAATATATCGCTGATAAATTTCAACTACATAACCTCTGAGCTCATACGTCTCAGAGAAGGGTGTTAAGCTAAGAGAATAAATTCTCCGCCACCAACAGAAATGTATTTGAAAGAAATCAGCTTTATATCTCAAATTGTAACGTCAGACACACAATCCATACAAGTCTGTTCCGGGATCGAACAGAACCGAAGGCACTTCTCACGAAGCCCTTGCACATCCGGATAAATTTCTAATCACGTCCGGACTTCCCGTCACTAAGGGTGATCAAACCTCTAAACCGGAGATCAGCCGATGTAGAGTAACTCGACGGTAATCCTTCCGTTTTCAAAAATATCCGGTCTTCAACACCGGTCTTCGAATGCAATTCATAACGACGTATCACATATTCGGAATGGGTTATACGACCCCATGGTCCTTTCCCGGCTAACCCGAATAGTGAGCGCTTATTCAAAAATATGTGTGGCATTCAAATTCATCCAATTCACAACAAATACCTATCTAAAGGTAATTATCGATAGTCGGTTATTTAACTATCAATAAAGATGCGCTACATCATCAGATTCCAAATAATTTCCCAAATTATTTAATTTTCAAAAATATCTTTACTAGATATAAATTTCCACACTTCAAAAATAAATCAACGTTTATTTTTCTAAACAGTTTCCCTTTCCTTTATAAATTCCATAGTGAATTTATATTTCAAAATATCTACTGATATACGATTTCCAAATCGATTTCAATATACACTTTCAATTTATCTTTAAAAGATAAAGTTTCAAACCCTTCGTTTCATATTGGAAAAGCAATTCCATACTTATTTAAAATAAGTAATTCACAAAACTATTTATTTTCAACATTTGAAAATATTCAGTATACTTAAATCAATATTAAGTATATATTCATTCTTTAAGGAAAACATTTGAGTCAAAACGAATGTTATGTAAAACATCGTTACGATGACTCAAAATCATTAGTATAGGGATTCGGATTTTAAGATAGATATATAAATCCCAATACTACATAAAAACATTTCCTTTCGGAAATCATTTACTATAACAACAGTGTAATAGTCCATCATTTCCTTCTTCCTCGAAAACGTCTATTTCAACAATAAATGTTGAAATATATGATTTCGATAGCATAATACATTTTAAAAACATCTTTAAAATGTTTAACTTCATTTTCAATGTCACTTTTCCAAAACTATCCATTTTACTTAACAATATATTCACTGTCCAAAATCGTGAATATACTTCACTAACCAAATTTCAATATTTTCTACACATTTATTTCAAGAATTTATCCACTATCCAAAATCGTGGATAAAATTCCCTTAATAACTTCTATATTTTAAAATCAATCAAATTTGATTTATTTTCGAATTTATAAGAAAACAACGTTTATGAATTCTATTCCCATTTTATAACAACTTCGATTTATAAATCTTCTTTAATGACCCATTCAATTTATAACTCAATGTATATACCAAAGGTCCATCTTATAAGTTAATATAACTTATAATTCATTTATTTTAAAAGAAATCGTTCTTTTAGACTTCATAAAATTTAAAACTTTTAGATTTCATTAACTTATGAAATCCCATTTATACTTCATTTTAACACTTACAGAAACTTGTCTTATAATCCCAATATTTCAAATTTATAAATATCACTACACCAAAACAGGTGATTCCCAACGAGTATAACTGTCGCAAACAGTTTCAGCAACGCTTATTAGCGTCGCTGTAGGGGCGTCGCAATTTATTGCCAACGCTTATAAGCGTTGGCGAGTTTAGTTTCCCAACGCTTATAAGCGTTGGAAGGTTGTATTCGCCAACGCTTATAAACGTTGGTGTATATTATTTAGCAACGCTTATAAACGTTGGTAAATTAACCATCCAACATTGTTTAATTTTCTATGCTGACGCTTATAAGCGTTGGTAAATTTTAATTGTCAACGCTTATAACGCTGAAATATTTTCATTCTCAATATAGTCAATTATTTTAACATTAATAAACAATTAATAACTAACATGATATGCATTATTATACTACATTGAATAAGAACCCAAAATTTACAATATTCATAATCAAATAACAACATATATTTCATTGTCAGTGATGAACTATACAATGCAAATTAGCTTAATATAGAAGCAAACAAGAACTAATGGTTTGTCCAAAACTCCTATCCTGGCACAATACAACATGAAAAGGAAACTTAATATAGAAGCAAAATAGAAGCTACTTTCCACATCTTAAGCGATTTCGGCGACATCAGATTCATCGAGGATAACGGCTTTGGCAGTAATGGGCTTGGTGGTGAGTAAGTCGGTGAATTCCTGGAATGGGGATCTGCGGAAGCGAGTCTCATTCCAGAAGTCGGGGGTCAAGAAACCATATGTCTTCATCAAGCAGTCAAATGTTGCCTGCATGTTAAAACAAAGTGATTCTAATTAATGTTGCTATCAAAAAATACAGACTGGAGATGAATAGATAATAATGATTTAAATTAACACAGATAATTAATCATTAGGTGGAAAACAATGTTACTCACCTAAACATGAGGTAAAATCAACTGTTTATATGATGACATCGAAAATGCCTTTTCATAGATTGTACTTGGCTACATATATCAATGCTTTAGTTCAAATACTTCAAAAGCACATCACTTTGGTCACATTACAGGCACATGCCTTACAAATATGGTGCATCACCCTTGGGATGAACACTGCTACACGTTAAAGTCTCCACCATAGTTTTATACGTATATAGTTACTAACCTATATTTATTCAAAACCAAAACCAACCAAATAAACTACAACCCGATTGATTTGGTGGATTGCTAACATCATATTACAACGGTAAGATTGATAACAACTTTCTGAAACAGCGATGATACTATAATTTTTAGAAACAAACACCAAGAGAACTAGAACAAGGGTATACTGTTAAGAGGATGATATAAATTACAACATTTACTCTGATTATAATGTGTATTTAAAATAATTTATAAATTTCATGCTTAGTTTAACTGGTCGGTTTAGTTTTCAAATATTGAAACTGAAACAAATTTAAAACCCAAAAACGAGAATGGAAACTAAACCCAACCAATTGACTGACAAAACCAAACCAAATTAATATGAAAACAGAAATCTGAACAACTGATTAACAAAATCAAACCAAACATATTTAATTTGCTTTGATTGATTTATATGGTCTAACTGATAAATGCTCACCCCTAGCATGTATGCATTATGCATTGTATTAAATTCTTTAACATGGCTAACAAAAACATGAGTTGATATAAGTGGGGTTGCAATGCACGTTGTGATATAATTTTGGTACCCCTTATAACAGTACAGCCACTCAAAAGAACCTTAGAATGATCGAGGAAACCAATGCTATGTTAATCATCGGAACAAACAAGCAAAGTCATTGGCAAAACATATAGAGATTTTAAAACAGACCGAAGAGACTTTTGAATAAATTAAGCATCCAAAAGAGTTGTCAAACATAATATCGATCAAGCGAACCAAGAATATACATGCAATCTAAGGAAATTCAAGCAAGTGTAAACTTGTCAGTTAATCCAATATCTAAAAGAACTACAACAAACACCAGCAATTTCCAAAACTCAGACGATGCTAGAGCAGTATTGCAAAACCAAAAAGCATGATTATAACCAAGGCATGGGACACAAATATCCAACAGACATTGAGAATCTAACCTATGCTCAAAACGAGAAATAGCTAAAGTCAATGTTTAACTCATAAATTGCCATAGGTAGAAATTCTTATCAACGGTCACTTTAATTTCACAATACATGCAATATTGACACCAAAACAGCATTTGACAACATCATCTAACTGGATTATGCTTATTTTCATGCAAACCCTTCAACTTGGGACTCTTAACTGTGTTGCTAAATAGTTTTTTATCCACCGAACACAATTAACGATTCAGCAAGTTGAGGGTTTGCACCGAAATAATAAAGTTTATTCAAATAGCTGGTATCTTCAATCCGGTTTTGGACCAATATTGGATTCTTAAATATGAGCGTATCTTACTGCAAGTGGGAGAAATTATATCATGTGCAACTTGGCTAATGATAACATTGGGTTTCTAAAATGAGTTACCTTAAAAATTAAAATCTTCTACTGTCAAACAAACAATGAGATCACGAATGTAATTGGGGTAACCATAAGCATGGAAAGATGTACTTGAACAAGCAAAACTATTAGCAGGGACAAAGGAAGAAATACATTCCAAGTCAAAATTGTGAATCATGTTGATGCAGCCTACATTGCAACAGTTCTTTTAGCATATAAATACATATAGTATATTTAATTACATAAACATTTATTTATAAATAATTCTAACTGTAATTGAAGAAAAAATACTTTCAAATAAAACCATATATTCTAATTGTATATTGACTAATATTTGCAGGGGTAAAAAATAGAACAAAGAATATCCATTTCAAAATTACGCCATACATTTGCACGATTTCTATGATCAGAATTCAATAATATGCTACATGTTGTATGTATTATCAATAGTCCAATAAAACATAAATTTAACGAGGAGCAACACCTTAAGACGAGACTTACTTTGGAGTTATGAGATCAAGAGCAAAACTGCTAAAGGCAATCAACGCAAACAGTAAATAAATCCGTCATTGTCAATGATGAACTATACAATGCAAATTAGCTTCAGGTATTTATCTTCTAAAAGTTAAACAATTTTGTTTTAGTTTTTTATGTGTATAAGAAGTATATTATTACTAGTACAGTAAATAATGTTTTCTTTAGAACAATGAGTCGGCCTTCAGGTAGCTGAGAGCTAACATAAAACACTAGCTCGGTGATGGGAAACATACAGTGAATTATTTGACAGCCTTGGCTCACACTTTAATTTTGTTACCTTCAAGTTATGCTTAAAAACTTGTTTCCCCATAGTTGAATTTTACAATTTTCAAAAATTTATGAATTTTAAATTTTGAAGTCACTATACTCTTATAAATGAGTGAGAATATTAATGGAACAGATTAATTTTCGACATGCATAATCAACAAAAACATCACATAAAATCTAAACATCTGGAATAACCAAGAAATTTTTTAGAAAAACATATAGTTACATGCACTGTCAGGTTAGAAGAACATACCTTCTTGGGATTCAACAAGTAATCATACAAAGTACTCTCTTCCCAAACCACAGCTTTGGTTTTGTTCGCAGCAGAGTATGAATAACCAGCTGATGTTCCAGACTGCCTTCCAAAAAGACCGCTCAAATTTGGTCCTTGCTTATGTCCAGCGCCTTGTTCAACAGTATGACATTGAGCGCACTTAGTCTTGAAGATCTTCTCCCCAGCAGCCTTGTTTCCCGGAGGAGCCTCAGCGAAAGACGCCATTTCCGATCAAATCATTCCATAGTAATGCCCGAGATCTAGTATAATTGCATCTTCATAAAATAATGATTGCTTGCTTACCCATAATGATTGGGACTGACAAAATCGACCAATTATCACAGAACGTCTTTCGGTTTCCATTCTCGATTTCCAGAAGATAGATATGGTGGAAGTTTTGATTAACATCGTTAGGGTTGATGATGAAGGAGGGGCGGTTGGAGAATGAACGTGGGAAATGATTTGGGGAAAATGCGGCCAGGACAAGCGTGTTTAGGGTTAAGCGTGATACGTAACTCAATTACAATTTTGCCCTAGTATATTTCAATTAACTTTAATTAAACCAAGGCTTACAACGAAAATAAGTGTCGCCATATTTAAAAGTGTAAATTTTTATTTTCAGTAACACTTATATTAGATAGCGACACTTATTAGCGAGACTAAAATGCAACCCATATAAGTGTCGCCAAATGGAAAAAAAAGTGTTGCCAAATGACTGTTTTGGTGTAGTGTATCCATTTTTGTACATCTTTTAAATAAACCGTTTCTAATATTAGAAATCCCAATTTAAACCATTTCATAAATTTCTTAACTTTAATTTCAAAAATCACACTTTGATTTTATTTCACAAAAATCTTAACTTTTATAACTTTAAAATTTTAGACGTTTATTTATTTGAAATAAATCAATTCAAAAATTCAATAAAACGTCTACTTTCAAAAATCACTTTAAAAACCCATTTTAAAGTAAAAGATGTATATTTTAAAACTTCAAAACTGAATCCGATGATGCAACGTATCAATTAGTCCATCACAACAACAACATCATATATCAACATATGATAACAGAATATACATCAATATCTGTAAATAAATAACTACTGGTGAGGAATCCAGTTGGATCCCTCCAACCTGTTTTCCTGCATCCAAAGACGTTAGCACAATACCAATTCCGCTCCAGTACGGAATTATCGCGGTATATGGGTTTTATAAAAATCCGCTTACTAACGGCGCAATAGGGTCTCATCCGCTATACGAGGCGGGAAATCAATCAATCCAATATATACATATGCCAATATGTATATATTGCTATATATAGATATATCCTATCATATCTAATAGCACATCCAAACAGTCAATCATCAATCAATAACTGTAAAAGAAAATCCACTTTCATTTGAGTGAGAAGATCTCACCTTAGCTTTTTAATTTGCCAATCCGATCCAATTTCCATTTTGACTTGTTCTCTTTACAGATTTTGACCTAGTATAAATATTTATACAGTTTATTAATATTTGAATTAAATCGAACAATAAATTTCCCTTTTGATAATTTTAATTCAACTAATAATTTAAATTTCTTTAACTAGTAATTAAATTCTAAACCGATGATTATATTTTAACTGGTTTCTTTTAATAAATTTATTTAACTAAATTCATTTTTTCCTTTTATATAAATTATTTCCAGTAGCTAAAATAATTAAATAGTTTAACTCATTTTCTTCCAGTAAACAAAATAATTAGAAATTTGCTTTACTGTAAAAACCTTTTCTACATATATACTTCCCTTTGAACATAACAATAATTTATTTTACTGCAAAAATATCTCCTACCAGCATTTTTTTTTATTATAACAATTTCGAAAGAAGGAAGAATTCATACCCACAAGCACTCGCGACCATCAACTCGCGAAGGCGTTTCCAAATTGCAGATCCCAAAATTCAACTCCACGATCGCCGCTGTCTCGAGCCTGACATCGAGACTACCTCGGCTCCGACGATGACAACTGCTGCCCCTCCGATGTCATCCCACGCGAACACTCCACTCGAACGCCACTGCCCAATGCTTCGTGACCCACAGACTTGCGAGCATCACCACGCTACAGGCTCGAATCGCCTACCGCCCTAGGTCGTACCACCACGATTTCACAGTTCCACGCGAACGCGCTCGTCTCCCCTTTGCTCGAAATCCAAATCGCGATATCCATACTTGCGTTACCACTACGAGACTCCCTCCCCCACGACGTTGCGCGCCATCGTTCGTCGTGCCTCCGCCGTGGTCGCCTCCTCCTTGCGAAAACGTGATGCCGAAGACGAGCCCAATCCCAACAGTCGATCGCGATTCCCATGCCATACTCAATTTAGGGCATCGCCTGCTCCCCTCGCGATTCGTGAGTCGTACGAACTCGATTTCATGCTTGCCTGCGAACACGAGTCTTTGTCGAAAGAAGGGTGGCCATTTTTATTTTGATGAACGAGATAATTTTTTTTTTTTGTTTTGAATCTGATGGGAAGACGGCAATTTAAAATTGAGGAGACATGGGTTGCACGCCTTCTCCCCGTGATTCCCTACGTGATTGAAGGAACGAACGTGCTGCAGTTGACCAGATTTAAATATTAATTTTAATTTTGAATTTGATTCGATTTCAATGCGTTTGCTCGCCGTACGGTCACGTATTAACTCCAAAAAATACGAAAATTGAAATCCGGTAATAATTCAATATTACGGATCCAATGGAACTGGTTTCGTCCAATTCCGAGACTGCGCCTCGGACGGCTATATTTTAAATATCGATTAAACGATATAAATTTCAAAACTGATCAAATCAATTCGAAATTGGGTTCTGAAGCTTCTATTATCTTCAGAATTATCAATATAAATTTTACAAGCGTTTGAAATATTTTTCTTCAGCTGAAAATTGAATACTCAAATTTTTTTTATTCAGCATTCACTAGATTAAATTTTATAATTTAATCGCCAATTTCAAAGTTATATCGGGGATTCAAATTAAATCATCGTTCTAATATTTAAAATTAATTAAATATTCTCAATTTAATTTGTTCAAAATTCTGGGTCGTTACAGACTTCCCCCCTTAAAAGAATTTCGTCCTCGAAATTACAAGTTAGAAAGAAAGGTCCTTAACTCGTCTACTATTTTTCACAATCCAAATAGTTTTATCAATTTTCAAAACAAATCTTTCTACTAAAGATTCGTTATCATTCAACTCGTTTCCAACTTCAATTATAAGTTTCAACAACATTGTTTCTTAACAATTTAATTTTAAGTTTAAATTCAAATTTTAAACTTTCAAAATTTCTTAAAAATTTTCTAACACCCTAAATTTCCAAAAAATTTCGCCAGCATCTCCTTTGCGCGGCTAATACGGTACGACTACAAAACGTCCCTACGGACTCTCAGATTTCAAAAAGAAAGGAAAAAGCCAAGCGGCTAGAGAAATAAGTCATCAAATCTCATATTCAAATTTAAATACATACCTTTTTCGAGCAAATTCAAATTCATCTTTGAAATAAATTTTCCAATCCCTTTATACACCTGTACATCCTACTAGCCATTATATCTAGTTACAGCATTCAAACTATTTTGCAAATTCGATTACAAAATTTCAATATGTACTTCTTATATCATTTTTACTTCACTGTTGAAGTTACACCTATTCATTTTCCTTCAATTTTACAGTTCACATTCATTTGAATTCAATTCACAATTTCAATTCAATTTGAATTCTATTCATCTTCAATTCTGAAATATTGAATTTCATCGATTAACTTTCATTTACAACTGCTCTATTTTAAATTAGTTCCAGTTACTAATTCATCACAAATTCTATTCTCTTTATTCAAATTCGGTTTTCAACATTCAGTTTCAAATTTATTTTCAATTCACTATTTTGGTTTATAACCACTTATATTAAACTGGATTTCCAATAACATATGAATTTTAATCCATCTTTCAATTTACATTATTCAATTCAATTCATTTGCTTACGAATTCGAAATGAATTTTTTAACATTCGATTTTATTTTCTCGCATTTGCCATTGCAAATTTATTTATTTGTTCACAAATTCTTTTATTTCAATTTGAACTTTCATTTCAATCAGATTTCCAATATTCTATAAGTTATCAACTTATTAATATTTCATAAATATTTCTACATAGTATTCCAGAGTCTTTTCAACATTTCAAAGCCATTTTGAAAACAATTCAAATTATCCTTTGAATTTCAAAAACAAAACCCAAATTTTTCTAAACAACTTCCATTTTAAAACAATCGGCAGCAATTTCTCTTTTGGAAACCCGAAAATGAACACCGGTGATGCCGCGGTCATCATCGAAGTTATTTTCCAGCGACCGAAAAGAGTTTAGAGCTTTCATTCCGTCAAAACATTTTTCAAAACCTTTGAAATTCATTTTCAAATCAAAAAGGATTTAAACCTTCCAAATCTCCAAAAATTTTCAAATTCTTTTCAAAACCTTTCCAAAAACTTCTCTGGAATTCTACTTCCAATTATAAGTCACATTTATAATTGATATTCTCAAATTTCATTTGTATATGGATTTATTTCTTAACTTTGGAGTTACGATTCCAATTTCTCATTCAATTTCAGTGATGATAATTCACTATTATTACTTCCTAACATCCATGCAACCATATACTATAGTACTTTATAGAAAAACATTTCTTTTCTATACAAAAATAGTCTTGGGCAAAATTATTTCATTTACCCTATTTAAACAATACTCTGCCGAATTGTTCTATATAAGTGTTTAGAGATCCCTATCGATAGAGTTGTACGGACAATACCGACCAGAATCCATATACCACTCAACAAACCAATCATCACAATATAAAACAATTTTATATTCACTAACAAATACGCGCTCATATCTATTATTACACTCAACTCATTCTAGAGTACTACTGACTCTATCTCTAATGAGTAACACCCAACAGAGCAGGGTTGTCGCTTAACCATATGCTCTGATACCACGCTGTCACGTACGGGAATTTTCGACTTTCGAAAATTCGACATCGATACTCACTTTATCGACTGCCGAGAAATCGAGTGCCGGAAACTCCAATAGTGAGGGTTTTAGAAAGAAGAAATAGAAGAAAAGATAGAAGAAGGAGAAAGTAGAAGAAGAAAGAAGAACAACAACAGACCAACATCAGAAGCAAAAACAATATCAGAATCTTACACATCGCAGCGGAATAATATATAATAGATAAATGAATAATCTTTAAAACAAAGAACTATATCATTTTATACATACATCAATCATCAGAGTCAATATACAACTCAATACAACAATGGACAGTTATATAAACTTGTCCTCATACAGAATACACAGCGGAATAAAATAATATCAGATACAAATACTACGTCTCGTCCTCCAGCTTATCTCCAAGCTCCAGAATATCCAGAATATCCTGATAATCTAACTCTAGACTGCCCGTGTGGAAATTGGTGGGCACCCAGAGTTTAGAAGGGAAACAATAAACTCCGAGTCAGTCATGGTGACTGGTGTGAGATCGTAAAACAGTTATTTATCTTTAAAATAAATAGCAGAGAATTTTAAAGTCAATTCGCAATGCTTTTGGAAAATGAAACTACCATAAGACCTCCCGCCACACACAATGCAAACGCAGACTTGGAGGAGATTTCTTCTTATGATAGTCAAAGATGCTTACTACGCAAAAATCAAATTCTTTTTGATATTATTATTAGTGCATAGTGTAGAAAACATTTCGAAAGTAGAATATAAATCTTAGCCAGCATAGGTACCATTATAGTATGCTTGCTATAGCTACCATATTAAATGGCAGGTTCTACAACTAAAACCGTACAAGGCTCGTATTGTTTCTTTGGATTTCCAACAAATGGTCAGGCTAAGGAACTTCCTATCCACGATGGGTACGTCCCTGGAATAGACGACCCGAGAACCTAACCGGATCTCTGCCAACACAAGGCCGGGTTACCTCTGCAAAAATAGGTAACTACTGACACGCGTATGCCATCCCCCGATCGTCACCGATCTTCACGAGGATCCCCGATTCGCAACAACCACAAAGAAATAAATTTTGCAGCAACCACAGAGGTTAAGTATCTGGGCTCCATACCATGATACCACCTTTATCCAGAAGGAATGACATACACTAAGGGGCGCTACTCCCTAGAACCTTGCTGCATCCTTCCTGTTTCGACCATTTCCGGGGTGTGAGGCTCGACGAAGTCTCGTCCACAAAGCTACGCTTTCTACAAAGCCCTGCTTCGGGTCAAACAAAATGATCAACCTATGATCACAAAGATATAAGATCAAACAAATGATCATATCACAAATGATCAAACACTGATCATTTCACAGCAACACTCAGTATGCCACGTTACCAAATTGGGAATATATCGCTGATAAATTTCAACTACATAACCTCTGAGCTCGTACGTCTCAGAGAAGGGTGTTAAGCTAAGAGAATAAATTCTCCGCCACCAACAGAAATGTATTTGAAAGAAATCAGCTTTATATCTCAAATTGTAACGTCAGACACACAATCCATACAAGTCTGTTCCGGGATCGAACAGAACCGAAGGCACTTCTCACGAAGCCCTTGCACATCCGGATAAATTTCTAATCACGTCCGGACTTCCCGTCACTAAGGGTGATCAAACCTCTAAACCGGAGATCAACCGATGTAGAGTAACTCGACGGTAATCCTTCCGTTTTCAAAAATATCCGGTCTTCAACACCGGTCTTCGAATGCAATTCATAACGACGTATCACATATTCGGAATGGGTTATACGACCCCATGGTCCTTTCCCGGCTAACCCGAATAGTGAGCGCTTATTCAAAAATAAGTGTGGCATTCAAATTCATCCAATTCACAACAAATACCTATCTAAAGGTAATTATCGATAGTCGGTTATTTAACTATCAATAAAGATGCGCTACATCATCAGATTCCAAATAATTTCCCAAATTATTTAATTTTCAAAAATATCTTTACTAGATATAAATTTCCACACTTCAAAAATAAATCAACGTTTATTTTTCTAAACAGTTTCCCTTTCCTTTATAAATTCCATAGTGAATTTATATTTCAAAATATCTACTGATATACGATTTCCAAATCGATTTCAATATACACTTTCAATTTATCTTTAAAAGATAAAGTTTCAAACCCTTCGTTTCATATTGGAAAAGCAATTCCATACTTATTTAAAATAAGTAATTCACAAAACTATTTATTTTCAACATTTGAAAATATTCAGTATACTTAAATCAATATTAAGTATATATTCATTCTTTAAGGAAAACATTTGAGTCAAAACGAATGTTATGTAAAACATCGTTACGACGACTCAAAATCATTAGTATAGGGATTCGGATTTTAAGATAGATATATAAATCCCAATACTACATAAAAACATTTCCTTTCGGAAATCATTTACTATAACAACAGTGTTATAGTCCATCATTTCCTTCTTCCTCGAAAACGTCTATTTCAACAATAAATGTTGAAATATATGATTTCGATAGCATAATACATTTTAAAAACATCTTTAAAATGTTTAACTTCATTTTCAATGTCACTTTTCCAAAACTATCCATTTTACTTAACAATATATTCACTGTCCAAAATCGTGAATATACTTCACTAACCAAATTTCAATATTTTCTACACATTTATTTCAAGAATTTATCCACTATCCAAAATCGTGGATAAAATTCCCTTAATAACTTCTATATTTTAAAATCAATCAAATTTGATTTATTTTCGAATTTATAAGAAAACAACGTTTATGAATTCTATTCCCATTTTATAACAACTTCGATTTATAAATCTTCTTTAATGACCCATTCAATTTATAACTCAATGTATATACCAAAGGTCCATCTTATAAGTTAATATAACTTATAATTCATTTATTTTAAAAGAAATCGTTCTTTTAGACTTCATAAAATTTAAAACTTTTAGATTTCATTAACTTATGAAATCCCATTTATACTTCATTTTAACACTTACAGAAACTTGTCTTATAATCCCAATATTTCAAATTTATAAATATCCATTTTTGTACATCTTTTAAATAAACCGTTTCTAATATTAGAAATCCCAATTTAAACAATTTCATAAATTTCTTAACTTTAATTTCAAAAATCACACTTTGATTTTATTTCACAAAAATCTTAACTTTTATAACTTTAAAATTTTAGACGTTTATTTATTTGAAATAAATCAATTCAAAAATTCAATAAAACGTCTACTTTCAAAAATCACTTTAAAAACCCTTTTTAAAGTAAAAGATGTATATTTTAAAACTTCAAAACTGAATCCGATGATGCAACGTATCAATTAGTCCATCACAACAACAACATCATATATCAACATATGATAACAGAATATACATCAATATCTGTAAATAAATAACTACTGGTGAGGAATCCAGTTGGATCCCTCCAACCTGTTTTCCTGCATCCAAAGACGTTAGCACAATACCAATTCCGCTCCAGTACGGAATTATCGCGGTATATGGGTTTTATAAAAATCCGCTTACTAATGGCGCAATAGGGTCTCATCCGCTATACGAGGCGGGAAATCAATCAATCCAATATATACATATGCCAATATGTATATATTGCTATATATAGATATATCCTATCATATCTAATAGCACATCCAAACAGTCAATCATCAATCAATAACTGTAAAAGAAAATCCACTTTCATTTGAGTGAGAAGATCTCACCTTAGCTTTTTAATTTGCCAATCCAATCCAATTTCCATTTTGACTTG
Source organism: Allium fistulosum (assembly GCA_030737815.1). Taxonomy (NCBI): domain Eukaryota; kingdom Viridiplantae; phylum Streptophyta; class Magnoliopsida; order Asparagales; family Amaryllidaceae; genus Allium; species Allium fistulosum. The sequence goes on along the minus strand of CM060906.1, from coordinate 61,004,095 downwards.
TTCTCTTTACAGATTTTGACCTAGTATAAATATTTATACAGTTTATTAATATTTGAATTAAATCGAACAATAAATTTCCCTTTTGATAATTTTAATTCAACTAATAATTTAAATTTCTTTAACTAGTGATTAAATTCTAAACCGATGATTATATTTTAACTGGTTTCTTTTAATAAATTTATTTAACTAAATTCATTTTTTCCTTTTATATAAATTATTTCCAGTAGCTAAAATAATTAAATAGTTTAACTCACTTTCTTCCAGTAAACAAAATAATTAGAAATTTGCTTTACTGTAAAAACCTTTTCTACATATATACTTCCCTTTGAACATAACAATAATTTATTTTACTGCAAAAATATCTCCTACCAGCAATTTTTTTTATTATAACAATTTCGAAAGAAGGAAGAATTCATACCCACAAGCACTCGCGACCATCAACTCGCGAAGGCGTTTCCAAATTGCAGATCCCAAAATTCAACTCCACGATCGCCGCTGTCTCGAGCCTGACATCGAGACTACCTCGGCTCCGACGATGACAACTGCTGCCCCTCCGATGTCATCCCACGCGAACACTCCACTCGAACGCCACTGCCCAATGCTTCGTGACCCACAGACTTGCGAGCATCACCACGCTACAGGCTCGAATCGCCTGCCGCCCTAGGTCGTACCACCACGATTTCACAGTTCCACGCGAACGCGCTCGTCTCCCCTTTGCTCGAAATCCAAATCGCGATATCCATACTTGCGTTACCACTGCGAGACTCCCTCCCCCACGACGTCGCGCGCCATCGTTCGTCGTGCCTCGGCCGTGGTCGCCTCCTCCTTGCGAAAACGTGATGCCGAAGACGAGCCCAAGCCCAACAGTCGATCGCGATTCCCATGCCATACTCAATTTAGGGCATCGCCTGCTCCCCTCGCGATTCGTGAGTCGTACGAACTCGATTTCGTGCTTGCCTGCGAACACGAGTCTTTGTCGAAAGAAGGGTGGCCATTTTTATTTTGATGAACGAGATAATTTTTTTTTGTTTTGAATCTGACGGGAAGACGGCAATTTAAAATTGAGGAGACATGGGTTGCACGCCTTCTCCCCGTGATTCCCTACGTGATTGAAGGAACGAACGTGCTGCAGTTGACCAGATTTAAATATTAATTTTAATTTTGAATTTGATTCGATTTCAATGCGTTTGCTCGCCGTACGGTCACGTATTAACTACGAAAAATACGAAAATTGAAATCCGATAATAATTCAATATTACGGATCCAATGGAACTGGTTTCGTCCAATTCCGAGACTGCGCCTCGGACGGCTATATTTTAAATATCGATTAAACGATATAAATTTCAAAACTGATCAAATCAATTCGAAATTGGGTTCTGAAGCTTCTGTTATCTTCAGAATTATCAATATAAATTTTACAAGCGTTTGAAATATTTTTCTTCAGCTGACAATTGAATACTCAAATTTTTTTTATTCAGCATTCACTAGATTAAATTTTACAATTTAATCGCCAATTTCAAAGTTATATCGGGGATTCAAATTAAATCATCATTCAAATATTTAAAATTAATTAAATATTCTCAATTTAATTTGTTCAAAATTCTGGGTCGTTACACATTATCACTCTCTATGTAACTATTTGATCATACTTAGGACTTATCAGACTATATGTTGCTATTTTGTAAACTTTTGATTTTGACAATGTATATTTTAAGACTATGTTACTATGATTTTCTAGGATATTTTTTGAGATCATATTTCTCTATATTTATATTTTTACTGTATTCCGTTGTGAAATCTGAAAGTGTAAAATGTCTTAAAGTTTTGTCCTTATAATCTTAGTCTCTTCAATGTTTTAAAACCCAACAGCTCATACTTTTTGGCAATACGCGAGTTCGAAAGTCACCTTAGGCTTTCGATCGGTCTGTCCAGAGGTGCGGGTTGTCACATTATGAATATTACACTGTTCGCTTTGTTATCAAATTGGAGTTCATTTTCTTAGTTTTACCTGATCTCCCTTGGAACCACCAAATTCAATATATTCCATAATAATAAATGAACCCCCCAGTTGGCAACGATCTAACCTACAAACTTGATGTTTGAAAGAAAATTATGTTATAATAAACTCAACAAACAAACTAGTAGCATTTTAAAATGACCTCTAACGTTAAATGGTCTAGGAACACAAATAGATTTTGTGTTATATATTACATTTAGCCCCAGATTCGATGAGGGTGAGACTATGCAAAAGTGTGGATCGATGGAGATTTGCTTATGTGCATGGTTACGAGAGAATTACTATAGAAGATCTGATCGATGGAGATTGGCTATGGGTGAGACTGACTATGAGAGATTCGATTAATGGAACTATCTATGGGTGAGATTCTGGATTCGACGAGGGTGGGGTAGAACGTCGGAGTTGAAACTTGTGAATTTAAGGCAGAGGGGGGAGATCTAGATCTGAGATGCCTCGATTTAGCCTTATGGTGCCTGCGATTTAGGGTTTCTCCACTTCTATTCGATTTAAGCGCGGTTGTGGAAAATAGAAAATGAATGGGAGGCAGTGGCTAAAGTATAATTAAGATTTTACCATCTTACTATATCTTAGCCTTAGATATAAATTCCATGGATAGTGTGAAATTTTCTTCAAAAATAAACTTAAAATTGGTAAAAATAATTTGATTGCAATTTACAGTGCCTCTTTAAAATAATAATAATAAACGTGCTTTAAGTCAGATTGGACGAATATTTTTTGGATATGGGTACACTCATCTTTGCATCCACATCCGATTTTTTTTTGATATCGAATAATATCCATATTTTCGGATACCTATTCGGACGGATTTTGGCTTTTTCAGGTATCCATTGACAGTCCTATTGGATGTTTTGGAGTAAAAGATCTGCCATGGAAATTGGAAAGGAGAGTTAAGCGATTTGGGATATAGGGTTAGGGAAATTTAGGGTTTCAACGACGAGTGAAATTTAGAAAGGGAATGAGCAGCGAGACTTAAAATTTTAGTTGCTGCCATGTATTAATAAATTATAAATTATTATTTATTATTTATATATTAGTGTTAATAAATTATTAATTATAATTTACTAAGTGTAAATCATAAATTATTAATATAAATAATTATTTATAGTTTATTAATTATAAACCATTAATTATAGTTAATAATTAACTTTAAATTATTAGTCATTAATTATAAATTGTAAATCATTAATTATAATAAAATATTATATATTAAGTATATGTATTATAATTTATACATTATTACTATGAACTATAAATTATTAATTATGAAAATAATTATTAATTATTAATTACTATTTATAAATTACTTATTAACAATTATTAATACCATTATATCGACTCGATATTTCCATCGGTTACTAGAACATTTCCTTCAATGAGAAAAAAACAAACTATAAGTTAAGGTTGTCATAAATTAATGTTTACAACGGTCATGTAAAGAAAGTTGTTAAAGAAATATATTACAACTGACGGTCAAAAATAGTTGTTAAAAAACCCTTAATACAACTATCAGTCAATGAATGTTGTAAAAAAAAAGTTGTACTAAGGTAATTTTGTTGTACTGTGGGATAATTTTCAAAAAAAAAATGAAACTAAAATATAATTTTAAAATTGAAAGTTAAATTTGAAATAAGAAGTGTATTATTAATGTTATAATATGATTTTCAAAATTGTTTTGAAAACTTTATAAATACATTTCGAAAATTTAATTATTAATTTGATTAAATTAAATTAATTAATTAAATAGTTAATTAATTAAAAAATATATATATATATAGCATATATAATGATATATGTTACAATATAGCACTTATTACTCAAGTTGTGAATGTTATGTGTAGTACTATTAATATATAAAATAGACAAGGTAAGATAACTACACATATTTGTTGAGCTTTCCTCAAGATATGTGTATTATACTTTGGCCGTCACGAAATGGTGGGTACAAGTGAATAACCTCTCTTTATTTATTGAGCTTTCCTAAAGGTTATAATGAGATTAGGACAAGGACCACACGTTTAGGAGTTGTATGTGATACAACCGATAAAATGTTATCCATCGTATGTAGTCTATGATTTGTTGAACTTTCCTCAAGGTCGAAATCCCAAGGCATATGAGTCCTTACACCCACTAGAGAAGTCGAAAGACTTTTTAGTTTCATCTTTAAGGTTTTGAGAAACATAAAAATAGGGGCCTTATTAGGAAAATGAATTGGTAACTCTTAGCCATTCTAATATTTTAAGAACATCTTCTATGTATAATTAAAATAATCAACATCGATAAATTTGTGCAACAAATAAAATTGATAAAAATGTTTATTAACTAAGATATGCAGATGAGCTGAATTAAGATGGACAAATAGAAAAATAAAATATACTTATCAATAAATTTTTGCATGTTGTCAATTCAAGGCCCATGCAAGCACCTAATTATACAATTACTAAATATGTTCGTAACTTGGTCACTTAAATGTTTATTTGCCCTTAACTGTGTATTGTCTTCTATAAGTTTTGGACTCTACATATAGTATATGGATTGAATATTTGATCCATAACCAATCATATATAAATGTTATATTGCAAATGGTTGCAATTCGTAACGTATGAAACCGCGATGAAATTATTTCATTCGAAATAAGCATTTAAACCATAATGTAAGATTGTGTATTCAATATGGTTGACTACAATAAAGATCTTGTTATGTTATATATAACACTAGACCAAGAGCTATAAGATACATCTAAGAATCCGATCACTGAAATGTCAATTTGACCAATTTATGTAAAATGCAACTTATTTGATTACCTTAAATATTAAGAATGACCAAATGCACTTTTTACAGAATTCGTTAAGATGTTGTAGTAAGTTCTTCCTTTTGAATGGTTTGACCATTTATAATGGAAAATAAATGTACCAGAGTGGATGTAACTTAAGGCACAGTTGGTACGAAGAGAATGAATGGTCACTTCTGCTTCATGAAGATACGTTGGAAATGCGAATTGTAAAATAATAGTAAATACTAAACATAGAATTAGAAATATGATTTTTATTACAAAATTTATTTTCATATAAAAAAATTTCTGTGAATTTTTTTTCATTGAGTTTAAAATGCTCGATCTGAAAACTCTCGACTGTAAATTGGTTACAGTGGATGGAATAAACAGCATATATTAAATGGGTAAATGGAGCTTCTCATTTCATACAATATTATAGTAATGGCGGAAATAGTGGAAGTATTCAATATAGCACTTATTGGTTGCATCAAGTTACGAAAATTGTTTTCTTAAAACATACCGAACATTTTTTGTGAAATAATAATTATTTTCCAGTGTTGACTGAAAATAGATATGGTTTTGGTTCAATATGAATATTATGAGTATTCATTATAAAATAAAAATATAGTAGCAGTATTTTTTTTCATAACAAAATTATTGCATTTGAAAATATAGAAGTATCTAAAATTATTTGCAATTATTTTAGAATTATAGACTAAGCCATAGTTTTGAGAAATGATTCTTTGATTATACGATTATGAATTATATAGTACTAGTGAATTATATCTCAAACAATGAAGGGGAAAGCACCTATTCAGTGGGAGCGACGAAAGGGTTGATGAAATCTTTGGCTTGGTACCTATAGATGTATGCAATCGAAAGTCTAAAAATACCAAAATGGTTCCATGTGCTTTCTTGAATTCACCGATGAATTATCATAAACATGAACATGTGAATTTGATACACACGTAGTATGTCTATGATAAGTTCATAGAATAAAAAACAGAAGTAAATAAATTAATATGCAGTAGAAAATGAAATGATTTGACTTAATCGGGTATATTGGAAAGAGTTCCAAATATATCTTAAAATAAATAAAGATTCAATCTCAAAAGTCACTCCTTCCTATAATACATAATGATGTACTGATAAGGAGTAATTAAACTTTGTTAAATAAAGTACGATTAATGATGAGTGAATTTCAGTTAATTCTGTTAGGTCAGTACCTAAGAATTTTACACAGGGTTAAAATTAATTTTACCAAAAGAATAGTTTACAAAATTATATAAGATAAGGGTTTATAAGAAACCTCCATATATTTTAGGTCAAGGAGTTGGCAGGTTATCCGATTCGAAAGACTACACAGAATAATTGTACATGAGGGATCCTGTATGGATCACCCCAATAGGAGTTTAGGAATGATCATCATTGGAAAACCAATTTATGATTTGAATATAAGTATCATAAACTAAAACCAAATCATTTATATATATAAGGCAATTCATGAAGTGTTTACGAATACCTATTCTGTTGCACTGAGAAACAATTGTTGTTTCAAAAAATACCAACTTCATAACCAAGGAATTTCCCTTAGAAATTAGTGGTAGTAAAATAGATTTGGATACGATCCAAAGATGAAATTGATTACGTGGGATGAAATAACCATACCTTAAACGAACATAGCGCATTAAAGTGTCTAATAATTGTTCTCGCACATTAAAGAGAAACTATGATTTTTTTATCAATGCGAGAATAGATAATCCTTAGTTGTTAATAAAAAAATTAAGAGTACCGACTGCATGATATGGTACGATGTGCAAATCCAAAAGGATTCCAAATGCATTATCATAATATGATATCGATAGTCGTAACCGAAGGGATATGATCCATCAGCTGTAAATGTGTCTTCAAGAGAAAGACTGATGTAGTTGGAATATAGTGAGCAATATTGATAAGAATAACATCATCAATTTCAATTGTTGAATTTAGTGTAATAGATTCATCATTAAACTTGATCAAGTTGATTCGGATTTTACTCACAAAATTATTTGAATTTTTGGGTTTTTGAATATGATTCAAGAACGGGTATGAAAGTGTCGTTAGAAAAGCATAAAAATTGAACAAGCATTTTGATAGAAATATCAAAATTTTGGTTTTCAGTCAAAATGAAGAGGATGTATATGTCTATGTGAAAGAACATTAAAAAGGTGCGTAGATATTTCTGAAATATAAGTAAAAAACATATTGTCGATTGTTAATGATGTACCTATATTAAAATCAATTCTAATTTGGTTGTTTAATAATCGATTTAGATTTGTAAATTACATCTTTATAATAAGTATAAATGATGTCAGGAATATCCCAAATGATATGCATAAACGCCATATCAAAACGTTTAATATGGTGCATGTAAAATGGATTCCTTATGCATTGGCAATAGGAATTGTCATACATGATGTATTTTTCTACAATATCATATTTAGCTAATGTATTTGATACATTAAATGAATATCGAATCGAAATTAAGATCACTAAATGATAGTTTAGAGTATTCTTGAGTATTTACGAAATACAAGAGAACTGTTTATACAACAAACTTCTTGTGAAGTAGTATTCGGACTCAAACCTCATAAGTGATATTGAGTATAATATGTCAATATTGGATTCATGTTCAAATCTTAATTAAGGAGCTTTAAGTTGGAAATGTTCAAAGCGAAATGTTACCGATTCAATGAAAAAGGCTAAGTACATCACTTTTGAATAGCACCACCATAAAAGCAATGTATAAATATAAATGCATAAATTTATAACCAAGCTAGGAGCAATTCCAAGTATTGAGAATGATACATTATTGTCATACCATAACAATGTAATGATGAGAGCTCACTACAAGTGTAGAACATACTCCGAATAGTTCCACATGATAAAGGTTGTTTATCAACATCGAAGAGGGTTGATTGATAGAGTAGATTATTAAAACAACATAGCAGATCCATTCACGAAGGGACTGGCTCGATCAATTCTCATCAAACTAATCAAAGGGATGAGATAGTGAATCCATAGTTAGCACTAAGTTCAAGTGAGATGTTGATAGAGTTAAGGGTATTCCTTGGACGAAATTATGTAATTTATTGTAAATTATTAACTCTATATTAAATCTTGTTCGAGTTAAAAGATGTTTTACTTTCTATTTTACACTTAGTATAATGTGTTATAGTAATTATTTATTTAATTTAAATATATTTAATAGAAAATCCATAAATGGTGTAATCATGATTATTTATCGAACTCTACAATGTGTTCTAATCGTAATCAATTTATTAAACTCTACAATGTGTTATAATCATGATCAATTTATCACAATATAATAAACACATCGTTTTAAATATTCCTAGTTAGGATGTATCAAGAATGGATATAGATACATCCATTGAGACTAGAGTACGTAACACTCTCCAAATATTGTGTTGTGTATTATGCATGGCTGTTGGGGGCATCGAGGGGTTACAAACTAATAGTTATTGGATAACTATGGAATGAATCGCTTGATAATTTTCTGTTGGTTAATATAACTAAGGGCAAACATAAAATATCGATGTGGCAATATTACACTATTCTCTCAATTTGAGAATACTGTTCAACTTCAGTATTAAAATTCTGCTTTGATTATAATTAAATCGTGGCACAACATCCATCGAACAACTAGGGTCAAATTAAAGCATTGGAAGTAAACACTGTTCAATAGAGAATTCATCTTCTCAGTTATATGAGGTTGGAATAACGTTCAACTGAAGTCAACTCAAAGTCAAAATCTTTGGTCAAAGCATTTTGGTTAATAATAATTGTTATTTGAACCAGGGACTTTGTGTTCGAACCATAAAATTTGAGTGTGAACAATATTGGAATTTTGACCGTTACCAAATTCCATAGTTCTAATGTGATATACTTTTGATGAAGAGATTTGGTATAATTAATTGTCACTACCGGGGACCACTTTAAATAAGTAAAATTGGATTTTACCGAAAGCATATAAATGATAAATTTGTCCAAACTGTCACAACACCAGCTAAGGTGATGCGTGAATGTTAAGAATCGAATCGTTCGATGTTAATCGCTGATCGAATTTACACCTAAGAGCCACACAACCTCAATGTTGAATACTTCGACCACCACTGATTTAATTAAATTATAATTCTCATAAATTAATAATATTAATTATAAAATTTTCATTTTTGTTGATCAACATTGAAAATAATGCATATATAAAATTTGTATACATGCGTATCAATATACCATATTGATGTACGTTTAAATTTGATTTAAATGTGGATATTCTGATCTGGTTTGAAGTTGGACGTAGGAGGAGGGGTTTGTGTTTTAAATAAAAGAGTTAGAATTGGTATAGAAGAAAGAGTGGATCTAGATCCACATTTTCATCTCCTACTTTTCTCTTATTTAATCCAATTGCCCCTCACTTTTAGATTTAATCTTTTATTCTTGTATCTTCTTCATGGCTGGCTAAAAATCCCATTGCCTCTCTCCTCTATCCTTTTCAAATTAAGATACAAATTCAAGTCAAATATAATAAGGGTGCATACATCTTTTAGTCGGGTAGGGATTTATGGAAAAGTTTGGATACAGATCCAAAAGGAGTCAATCAAATTCAACATTCAAGGTGTTATTGCTGGGATATAGTTAAGGTAACATTATCATTTATATATATAATCATTTCTCATTATTCATATTTATATGTGGTTAGATTAGGTGTACATCACGAATCATTTTATATATGTGTGTGTATGTTGTAGACATAGGATGTGAATACATATACATACACACACACATACGTACATATGTATATTGTGATCATAAAAAATTATTTTTTACGCATATACGAAAATGAGCTTTCTATCATAATTAAAAAAATCTAATTTAAAAATAATTTAAAAGGGTATTAAAGCAAAAGTTTATTTTATTAACATATAAATATAAGTATATATTACATATAAAATTTGTTAATCATATACTTGATAACATTTCAAACAAATATATATATATATATTTATAAATCTATGTGTATGTGTGTGTGTATTATTTATATTAATTTAATTTTAAAATACATATTATAAAATACATACAGGCATACATACATACATACATATATATATATATATTATAATAAACATGAAATTATACATGTTGTGAAATTGCATTTCCTATATATATATATATATATATATATATATTATACATTAAACAATTTTCGTATGGAAATTGTTTTTAAATTAAAAGGATAAACAAAACTTAAAACCGTATGGTTTTAATTAAAAAAATTGATTTTGTTGAAAATTATTTGGCCGAAAATATTTTTATACTTATACACACACACACACGTAAATATATATGAATATATGTATGTGTGTATTTATTTACATTTTAAATATATAATATCATTTTATATTTGATTCTAAATATTAATTTTAATATACAAATATACATATATATAATATATGATTTCGTTTAAAGAAAAAAATTATATTTTCGTAAGTATTTATTTATATTTTATTTTACTACAAAATTGATTTAGATTTAAAACTAGAAGAGATTTTAATATCGTGATGTAAATTTGAAACTTGAATTAGAATTTAAAATAATAAATATTTGCAATTGTAAGTATTACTATTTTACAATGTTATACATATGTCTGAATTATTATGAATATAATTTTATATCACATTAATTTATACATACATAAATATATATATATATATAGACATCACATATGTATATGGAGAGGCAAACATGTCCATTGTGGTATAAATCCTAGAACTTAGATACATAGATGTTAAACTATGCATATTGTATATGTTGCACGTGCATATGCACATACATATGTATATGATATGCATGTCAACATTATATAATATAGAAATAATACCAAAATAGACCTTAATTTACAAATAAAATAAAATGTTGATTTTATTTAAAATTAATTTAGATTGGATCTAAATCAATTTAGACTTTTTAAGCCCAATAAGATCCAAAATGGTTAAATTTTTATGAAATTCACCCATTTAACCCACTGCGTGTTGGCCCAGATTCAAAAAAAATGATATAGTAGGACCCTAACAGAAAGTAGTACCACGGTTCAGTTCACAGAAATGTAACAACGCTTCAACAAAACTAAAATATCCTACCATTGACTATCCCTAAGGCTTTACATACTTTCGCAGTAGATATACATCATTAAGTCTAAACATTCGGCAGCTGCCAAAGCCTTATGCCTATATACTATATACATTTACACTTTTACCTGGCTACCACTAAGTCCTTATGCTAGCGGTTTTGGTTTTTGGATGCCACATAGGTCTTACTCCTTTGCTTTCATATTATAGTTTCCACGAAGGCCTTCCACCAACGTTTTCATATTTCGAGTGCCACTCAGACCTTACCCCTACTTCGCTTTGCTGCCAAGATTGCCAGTCCCAGCCTCACATCTTATACCATTCACTTGGTTTCCATTAGGCCTTACATCAATCTCTTTGTTGTTGAACAGCCATCCAACTAGGCCTTACGCTCATGTTTTCGGTTTTTGAATGTCACATAGGCCTTACTCCTTCGCTTTAGGTTGCAGATGTTGCATTGGCCTTACTCCTTTTTCAGTTCTTTAACTGCCACACAGGCCTTACGCCAACTACCGAACCTACTACTTAACCATTCACTATTCGACATTTACTTAGCTATCTATGAAGCTAGATTTCAACTAAGCGTCTTTCAATTTATTAACATAAATTTTCATATTGTAATCAATGTCTTGGGTTTCGATCATGGCCATCTTGAGCCTTATCATATCTTATTTTCTTCGGATGTTACTAGTTTCGGTTTAGTACAATCTTCTGAGAGTACACTTCTCTCGGCAATCGCCATTCTCTCGTTCATGTGTAGGGAAGCCTGTCTTAGTCAATCTTTAGTGACTTATGAAATTAAATCTTTAAATTTCTGAGATCCCTTCCTCTTTCCATAATTCGTACTTAACCGTCAACCACCTTCAGCCCTTGGTTAGTACTTTTGATTTATTAAACCTCAGTCTCCATACTTAAGTGTTTACTCTTAAGATTTCTGTTTATTTAATTTTCATTCGACTCTATCTCCTTCGGAACCACCCTTTGGTGTACATTAGGAACTGCCTCCTGCATGTCGGATACTAGCTTTATACATGTTGACTTCTGATTCGTTTGACTTAGTCATTTATTACCATTTTAAGTACCTTACTAACACATTCAGGATATAATGTGGATCTAGTCTACCATCAAATAATTAAATAAACTCCCGGTCCCTACTTATGTACCTTCTGATTCCCTTTATAACCCATGGGGTAGACTTAATTTCCTTCAGAAACTAGCTAATTTTATTCCCAGCTTTCTATAGCAATATTGATCATGTATAGTACTCCTTATAACTAACAAATTTTCTCTGCATACAGAATTTAATTAATTTATAAAAATTTATCTTCTTAAGGGTAAATTTTATTAATCAAAACTATTTTCTAACATAATATCCTTGTCCCTATATTTAATCCTCTGTATCAATTAAAGCAGCAAAATCAATGGAATGGCCAAATTATCATATGACAGTGAGGATTGCAAAATAGGAAATATTATAGAATATATTACTTACCTATACTTTTACTTGATGTAGTCTCTAGTTCCCTTAGCTTTAATCATTTCCTTCTTCTTCTTATTTAGGCTGCAAGCAACATTAAAGAGATCAAGCTTTTTTTTAAGTTTTGAATATAAAAACGAAAATGAAAAGTGGAAGGTGTTTATCTTTACTTCAAAAGGATAATTTAAGCCGTCGGCCCACTATCCTATTTCTTTACAAATTTGTTAGCTCTAACAATTGCATTTAATTCTTATTAATTTAGATTTTTAACTACGATTTTCCTAATATCACTTGATTCATCCAAGCATAATGAGTAATCAAATATCTCATGAATATTTATTCATTTTCATCATTTTAGTTTTCTTTATTCTCATAATTAATTACTTAATTATTTATTTATTAACTTAACATGCACACACATGTGTCTCGGCCTTTTATTATACTAAGTTCTAGGCTTTCTTACGCCTTATCTAACATGCACACATAAGAGTTCGTCACCCATATGTCTCAACCAAAATGTATTAGTACTTTTACCAATACATAACAAAGTCAACCATAGTATCATACATACATATGGCATATAATCAAATATAGCAAACATATTGCTAATCTAAACGAATAACTCGGGATAAGTCCTCTTGAGTTTATCCTTTGTTTCTTAGATAAAACCATCCTGGTCCTCACTCCACTAAACCCAAACAAGCTTCATTTTTTTACTTTGAAGCATTTTCTCATCTCGACCTATAATCTAATAGGCTTCCATATAAGTCATGTTTGGTTCAACCACCAAATATCCATAGATCTTGGAATCAGGGCATCCTTAGGGCCTTGGACAAACTTCCGCGGATATAATAAATGAAAGACATCATGCACCTCAATAAAATCTCTCGATAACTCAACCTTATAAGCTGTGTTACCGATCCTCTCTAGTATTGGGAATGCACCAATATATCTCAGTGTTAACTTCCCAGCCTTTCCAAACTTGAAGTGCCTCTTATATGTAATATCTTCACGAACACTTGATCCCCAGATCAAATTCTAAGTCTTTACGCCTTCTATCGGCATAACTCTTCTATCTAGATTAGATACCTTCACCCTTCACTAAATTAATTCAACTTTCTTCGAATCTTCTCTTACTAGATTTGGACCTAATACGAGTCTATACCCATCTAACACCAACATAATGGAGACTTATATGGTCTTCCATGCAACGCCTCAAAAGGTGTCATCATACTAAGTACATGCGATCATCCTAAGATCAGCCAAAGTCCAATAATACTCGGCTGACTTTCTCAGTCTACCTATCTATATGAGGATGTTAGGTGGTATCATACATAAATCCAAGCCTACAATAGTATGCAAGCATCGCCAAAACTCGTTGGCATACAACGGGCCTTGGCCACTCGCTATCGTACTTAGGATTACATGAAGTCTTACTATAATCTTAACATATATTTTGGCTAACCTGGTTGTCGTCCTCATGGACTTTATTTGGAATGAAATGGGATCTCTTAGTTAGCTTATCAACTATAACCTGTATACTCTAGTTTCCCGCACTCGTCCTCAGCAAACCATAAACAAATTCCATCAAAACTGAGTCCCGCTTCCATATTAGAACCTCCAAAGGTTTTAAAAGATCATTTGGCTTCTAATGTTCTGCTTTAACTTGTTGGCATGTGAGGCATCTTCCCATAAATTCTCCAACATATCTTTCATTCCTTCCCAGAAGCAGCTTTACTTCATGTCTCAGTACATCTTAATGCCTTTTGGTAAATGGAAACTTGGATTGATGGCACTCATCCAATAATAGATTTTGAATTCTTCACACTTCAGAACATACAGCCTTCCCTTCTTCCAAAGCCAACCTTTCTTATCAATAACAAAGTCCTTTAGCGTTTTGGTCTCGACATCTCTTTTTAAGCCTTGGATCCTTTTGACACATAATGGATCTTCTCTTTGCCCTTCAGCAATCCTCTCCATGAGCATTGGATGAACTTCTAAGTAAGATTATGTCTCTAAGTTTCGAATTGAACCTGCCTTTAACCAAAACCGCACATCAGAGAAGCTAGTGTCTCTAAGACACTTCACTCTCCGATCATGACCAAAATAAAATTCTGTTGTTTTTGGCTTAAGGCAGCAGGAACTTTATTTCCTTTTGCGAAGGCATATTTTATCCCAGAATCATACGGTTCCAAGAATTCCAACCATCTTTAATGCCGCATGTTCAACTCCTTCTGAGAGAATAAATATCTCAAGGACTTATGATCCGTGAACATTTTGTTTAAAAGGTAATCTCTTTAAATCTTTAGCGCAAAGATAACTGCCACTAACTCAAATCATGTGTAACGATCCTGAAATCTAACGCTCGAAAATCAACATCAAATACCTTACTTGTATTCGACTGTCAGATATTCAAACGTCAAACTTCAGTTCGCCGGAGCTTATAACAACAACAGACGAATATAAACAGCAAAAATAAACTGAACATCATATATTACATCAATGATACAACATCAGCATAATATCCAGTACTACATCAGAGTATCATAATACATATCCTTCCACACCAGAACACTACATATAGATACAATAACAGAAGATAATAACTCCTCAACATAATAACAACAGAGTCTTCCAAAAAGTTCTAACATACATCTACTTGGATAAAGTCTTCTGAACTCTAAGCACTTCAAAAGATATCCAAGACAAAAGCTTCCCAAAATCCGATAGCTCCTAAACCCAAAAAGACTCCAAAATCCAGCTAACACCAAAGCATGGAAAACCTGCTACTAGGCTGCCCGTGTGGAAATAATAGGCACCCAGAGTTTAGAAAAGAAACAATAAACTCCGGGTCAGTCATGGGACTGGTATGAGTAAATAAAAGTAGTTGCTTTAAATAAAACAGATTTAAAAAAGAATCCGATATGCTTTTGAAAAATGAAACTACCATAAGACCTCCCGCCACACACACAATGCAAACGCAGAATTGGAGGAGATTTCTTCTTATGATAGTCAAATATGCTTAATACGAGAAAAATTCTTTGATATTATTACTAGTGCATAGTGTAGAAAACATTTCGAAAGTATAATATTAATCTTAGCCAGCATAAACATTTTGAACTATGACTACTATAGCTACCATCAAAATAGTGGTGACCACCATAAGTAAATGGCAGGTTCTACAACTAAAACCGTACAAGTTTCGTATTGGGAATTGGATTTCCAACAAATGGTCAGGCTAAGGAACTTCCTCCTGCCACATGGGATCGCCTCTGGCTGGACGTCCCGAGAACTAACTAGCTCTCTGCCAACACAAGGCCAGGTTACCCCTGTAACTAGGTAACTCACGAACATGCCATTCCCCAGTCCTTTGGGACCTTTATCCGAGGCGCCTCGATAAACACACAATCACACAATAAATGAGATCGGAGTATCCACATAGGTTAAATACCAGGGCTCCATACCTGATACCACCCTTTTCCAGAAGGAAATGACATACCCTAAAGGGCGCGACCCTCATAACCTTGCCGCATATTCCTATTTCGACCATTTCCGGGGTGTGAGGTCTGACGAAGTCTCGTCCACAAAGCTACGCTTTTTCACAAAGCCGTGCTTTGATCAACAAATGATCAGGAAATGATCAATACACAGCAACACTCAGCATGTCACATTACCAAATTGGGAGTATATTGCTGATAACATTCAACTACATAACCATTGAGCTCATACATCTCAGAGAAGGGTGTTAAGCTAAGAGAATAAATTCTCCGCCACCAACAGAAATGTATTTGAAAGAAATCTGCTTTATATCTCAAAGTGTAATGTCAGACATGTAACCATACAAGTCTGTTCCGGGTTTGAACAGAACCGAAGGCACTTCCGAAGAAGTCCTTGCAATCCGGGTATTTACAATCCCGATCGGACTTCCCATCACTTAGGGAATCTCTATACCGGAGCAACTCAGTGCAGAGACAATCGATAGGTCGTCCTATCGTTTTCATAAAAAACCCCGGTCTTCAACACCGGTCTTCAAATGCTATCCATTATGACGTATCACTATTCGGAATGGGTTATATGACACAAAGTTCCTCTCCCGACTAAACTGAATAGTGATCAATAATTTTTTTTTAAACGCGTGGATATGACAATTGTTCGTCGATGAATTTTCTATCAGTTTAGAAAACCGTCGAACGAATTTAAATTAAAAATAACCGCAAGCGCACGGTGTACGAATGTAGCACGTGGCGAATACGGGTCGATCCGTAGGGAATTAATGATTTTAAAATTCAATTCAATCAAATTATACCAAAGTCGAGTGAAAGTTAAGCTAAAAATGTAGAAAACTAACAAAAGAAAATTGATAAAAATATGAGAGTGTTAAGACAATTTAGAGGCAATTCCACTCTCTAGTTCACATAAATCAACAAAATGAAGTTATGATCTCTCTTTTCTTGTCATTAGTGAATTAGTTGATGTGTTTATCATAAGTATGGTATATTTGTGCTATTAATTAGCCCAATATAAACCATCAAACTATAACACAAACACTAATACACTTTTAAATCTCATAAAATTTGACAACAAAGTTGAAAGCAAAATCTATTTTAAGCATGGCCTATTAACTATTAATTAGAAATATAAGCCATCAAATTTTAATTTCAACATTCACTTCTTTGCCATAATCATATGTAGATGAAGAGGCAATTTGTGTTTTGTTTGTTTAAGCATAGCCTATTTGTTATGAACAACATAGACTATCAAATTCAAAGCTAAACAACATCATTAAACCACTTCAATCATTCTCATTAAGCACAAAAGAGAGCATAAAAAACAAAATGTTGGATCTACATACTAGAGAGCTTCATTACCCCTAAATTGAAGGGATTAAGCTCTCATATTTGTTATCATATGAACAAATGTAGAAAGCAACATGAAACAAGAAGAGAAAAGAGAGCAAAAATTAAAGGAAAAATTATTCTACTTGCATAAGTAAACTAGATCTACACTACAGCATGAAAGGAAAATAAACAAGAGAAGAAAAGAGAAATATATTAAAGTTGCATAAAAAAATTACATGAAACAAAATGGCTAAGTAGCCATGGAAAAAGAAAAGAGAAGCTTTCTTTTATTTTGAGCCTAAACTAAGCTAAAGAGAGACTAACTAAGAGAGGGAAGGTTACATGAACATAATGGGTTATTTATACAAGCATGAAACCCTAATCCATAATTTGGGGGATGCCCAAACTACCCCTTAGGAAGTGTGGTGGTCAAGTAACCATTAGCATCCATTAATCCCCCACTTAAATGTACATGAAGCCATTAATTCCATAAGCATGTGCATTAGCCTCTAATGTGTACATTAAGGTAGGTGGGTAGGTGGGTAGGTGGGGTCCTCCATGTTCTTCACTTTGAATTATTTCCATCTTCATTCTTTTATATCTTCTTTGTGCATGCATATTCCTTCATGAAACCACTTGTAATTGAGTTTAAATTCCTACAAAATAATATAGAAATTTCCAATTAAATTTTCTCAAGTTAATTTATGCACAAAAATGACTATTTTGCCCTTGGATGAAGATGAATATGTGACAATTTGGAATTAATATGGATTTTGGTTAAAACAAGTTAAAATACCGAATATGATCATTTATTTAAATTAATTAGAATAAATATGGTGGTAAAAATATGCGCATTTACGTGCACGTCAACAATCACAAAGATTCATATTCAGGGTTCGATGTGGGTTTTGGATAACAAACTGAAATTCGACTCCTTGTCGCATCGAAGTAAAAATGCCGTTCTACGGGCAAAGGGGTTTTCACATCAATACAGAATTAAATCCCAAATCACAGTTCAGTACCAAAACAATCACAGTATCACAATAGAAATATCAATTCAGTACAGAATATTTGATGATAGTCAATCATCTCTAATTTGGGTGAATGTGATTTAAAAGTGAATTGACCACATAATTATCTTCATAAATTTTAATTTTATAATTAATTATCCTTAACTATAAATTAATTAAATTTTAAATTTACTTAACTAATTATCTTAATTTATTTATTCTTAATTGTTAATTTATTAAATCTTAATTATCTTTATTAATTATTCTTTCAATTAATCAACTTTTAATTACAAGATAATTACAAATTATTAATGTTTTAATCATTATTTAATCATTATAAATAATTCTCATTTTAAGTTAAAAATTTAAATATTTGATTTACTCTTCAAATACTTTATCAAATTAATTTCTTAAACAAATTTACTTTAAAATTTTAAGCCTTTAAAATACTCTATTTATTTCAGAGAATTATTTCAAAAACAACTTTTTTTCTCATGTTTCAAAATTTTCAAAAACTTACATTCTTACTGTTTTTGGCCTGACCCGAAACCTTCCTCGAGTCACCCCCGAGAAATTTACTTCCCTGCTTCGAGTCTAAACCGAAAACTACCCGTGTGAATAAATTTTCAAAAATTTGTTTAAGTCCTAAAACCTACTCGATATCACACTAAAACGACCCGAGCTCGCCTTCGAGTTTTCTTCTCAATTCCCCGAGCAGTGCTTCGAGTCGCATCTACTTCCTCCCCAAAATATTGCAACTGACACCACCACGACCACATGCACGTGCACGGTGGTTCGCCGCGACTCCGATGATCGCCACGATCATGGGCAAGTCGTAAAATCCTTGCCAATGCGAAATCCATCTTCGATTCGACTCAAGAAAACTGGAATCGAAATTCCACTATTTCGACGAACTGTAACCCAACGTCACCACGCAAAAGCCCCTTCGCCAACGCTTCTCAGTCCACCAGAAAATCCATAACTTCGATCACGCCTTGACAACATACCAAGCCTTCATCTCCCTCGATTTCGAGCAACTCGATCGCTCGTAGGTGATGAAATCGTCACGTCAACAACACGTACAAAAACTTGACTAGAACCCTAATTCGAACTCGTACTCCTAATCCACGCAATGGATAATTTTTTTTACATTTTTCCCCAAATCACGAAGGGTTAAACTTGCTTCAACTCAAGTTTCAAAAATTAAAATTTATCCAGTCATCCTAAATTTGTAAAAATATAGTTTTTTTCCAATTACGAACTGCACACAAAATACCCATTTAAAAATCTTCATTTTAGGTTTAAAAATCATGATTTTCAGTGACGATTCAAACTATGAAGTTGAATTAACCTTTTATGACAATCGAATTTATCAAAGAATTGTTTGATTGCCTGTAAACTAAGTTCCATTGGGGATAATTCACTGTATGTTTAAATAGGCTTTGTAAAAATATTGTTTGAGGATTAAACATCTTGATTGTTTGAAAAACCAAAACTTTGTAATGATTAACAGCAAATGAATTTTAATTTTGGATCAGATATACACCCTGTATAAATTTTTGGCAGAGAAACACTGAACATCCAACATTATATGCAAACTGAAGCATATTCAAAGCAGTTAATAGATGAAGTTTGAACTGTTTTAAATAAATTTAAACTTTTCAAAGATTAAGTTTACTCACCTTGGATATATTGATGAGTAGAAATGTTTCTGTTTTTGAAACTGCAGTTTGATCTTCCTCTTTTTGTTCAGCAGATTATATTTAAGCTTGGAAATAAAGTGAGTTCTTCTTTTTATTTTTCTGATCTTTGTTAGGTTTTAGCATTCGAAAAATTTGGAACAAAGAGTTTTGTATATAAAGAGATGTGTAGGTCAGTAAGTACTGAGCATCATCCTTTTGCATACTTGCTTGGTACAGGCTTTGTACAACCAAAGACTTTCTTCCTTGAAGCAAGGGGCTGAGATGATATATTTTCCCCTGTCGAATGACTGGTTGTATGCTGAGCTTGAAAGCATTAAATGCTTATGTTCCCATCCTTGTTAACATGAAATTTTATTTTATTTTTTCCAAGTACAAATTTTGTTTTATCAAAAGATATTTTCTTGCATGCATTTTCCTATTACCTTTCTTATTTTCATATACTCACGGCAACATATTGTTTGAATTTATAGATATATTTTGTTTGTATTATATTTGTAAGTATATTTTATTTCACTTTGTATATATTTATTTCTATATATAATTTTTTTTCTTAACTTGAAATGCAAATTTAATATCTACATATACATACATAAGATGTTAAATCCAAGTGATTTAAATTCAAAAGAAATTTAGAGTTTTATTCATTTAAATTAACACATTATTTTATTTATTTAACTTTTCAAATTAAATTACCAAAAATTCAAATAAGTTACTAATTTTAAACTAATAGAATCTGGGATGTTACAATATCCCCTCCTTAAGAAAATTTCGTCCTCGAAATTTGAAAGAGAGAGAAAGTAAACGAAGAATATACGAATTCAGAAAAAGATAGAGAATTGGCTTACCAGTTTAAGCCGAGATGTCTACTCTGCAATTGGGATATGATTTCTTCATATTATTTTCGGTTTCCCAAGTACAGTCCATCGGATCGTCACTCCACTGAACTTTGACCAGTTTCACGACTTTGTTTCTTAATCGCTTCTCATCACGATCTACAATTTTTATCTGCTCTCTTTTAACTTCCAGATTAGGAGTGATTTCGAGATCCTGCTGAGCAGCTTCTTCAATAATACTATCTGGGTCATGCACATACTTCCGAAGACTAGAAACGTGAAACACATCATGCACGCCATACAACCAGCTGGGTAGCTGCACTCGATATGCTAGAGGACCAATCCTTTCCAGAATAGGAAAAGGACCAATATAACGCGGTGCTAGCTTTCCAGTTTTCCCGAACCTCAATACACCCCGCATCGGAGACACTTTCAGAAATACATAATCTCCAACTTGAAATTCCAAATCTGTTCTTCGGCTGTCATAATAACTCTTCTGACGACTTTGAGCAGTTATTAATTTCTTTCGTATAAAATCAACCTTTTCCGTGGCTTCTTTGATCATATCTGATCCAAGGACGAGTCTATCACCTGATTCGATCCAGCATGCAGGTGATCGACACAGACGACCATATAAAGCTTCAAAAGGAGCCATCTCTATACTGGCCTTATAGCTGTTATTATATGAGAATTCAACCAGGTGTAAATGGTCCTCCCAGGAACCACCAAAATAAAAAATGCAAGCACGCAATAGGTCTTCTAAAATTCGGTTAACCCTTTCAGTCTGCCCATCAGACTGTGGGTGATAAGCAGTGCTGAAATTCAGCTTGGTTCCCAATGCGTCTTGAAATGCCTCCCAAAATCTACTAGTGAAGATCGGGTCACGATCACTCACTATGCTACTGGGAATACCATGGAGACGAACAATTTCTTTCACATACAACGCAGCTAAGCTTGCTACCGTGCGGGTTGACTTTACTGGCAAGAAATGGGCTGTCTTAGTCAAACGGTCTACAATGACCCAAATGGCTTCATTGCCTTTCCGAGAACGAGTCAATCCGTCGATGAAATCCATCGATACTTGGTCCCATTTCCACTTTGGTACTTCTAAAGGCTGAAGTAAACCCGCCATTTTCTTTTGATCGCTTTTGATTTGTTGGCAAGTAGCACAACGACTTACGTATATAGATATATCTCTTTTCATTGTCTTCCACCAGAAAGTTCTTTTGATATCTCTATACATCTTATTGACTCCTGGATGGATGCAAAGTTTAGACTTATGGCATTCATCTAAAACTTCACGTTTCATCTCCGGAATATTTGGGACACAAATTCTTCCTTTTAATCTTATAACTTCTCTACTATCCATCTCAAAATTAGTGTCTTCCCCCTGACATATTCTTTTATGAATTCCTCGAAGAAACTCATCTTCACGCTGCTTGCTCGCGATCCTCTTAAGAAGAGTAGGAGCGATAACAAGATGAGCAAGAATAGCATGTTTCCAACTCAAGGCATCGGCAACTATATTGGCTTTTCCGGGTGTATACAGGATATCTAGATCATAAGATGCCAGAAATTCCAACCAACGTTGTTGTCGCAGATTCAGATCTTTATGGGTGAAGAGATATTTCAAAGATTTGTGGTCGGTGAATAATTCGAATTTTTCACCTATAACAGAAGAATTTATTAAGTATAAGTATATGTTAAGTTAATTCGAACTTACAATTTTCTTTTAGAAAGCTGAAGGAGATTCTTACCCAGAAGATAATGTCGCCAGATCTTTAAGGCGAAAATAACAGCTAAAAGCTCCAAATCATGTGTTGGGTAGTTTCTTTCATGTGGGCGTAATTGTCTACTCGCGTAGGCAATCACCTTCCCTTTCTGCATTAATACTGCACCTACCCCATCACCACAAGCATCGGTATAGACAGATAAATCCTGATTCCCGTTGATAATTGCGAGAACAGGAGCGGTGGTTAATCTCTTCTTTAACTCCTGAAAAGCTTCATCACATTTCGGAGCCCAGTTAAATTTTGCATTCTTCATCGTTAGCTTAGTCAACGGACTAGCTATCTTAGAAAAATCCTGAACGAACTTCCGATAATAACCTGCTAAACCCAAAAAGCTTCGAACTTCTTTCAGAGTTGTAGGTTGCTTCCAATCTAGAATAGAAGAAATCTTGCTAGGATCAACAGAAATTCCTTCTTCATTAACAATGTGGCCAAGAAATTTAACTTCTTTGACCCAAAAATGGCATTTAGAAAATTTAGCGAATAAGACGTTCCTTCTTAATATCTCCAAAACAATTCTGAGATGTTCAGAATGCTCCTCCTCCGTTTTGGAATAAATTAGGATATCATCAATAAATACAAGCACAAATTCATTTAATACTTCCCGGAATACACGAGTCATAAGATCTACGAAGTATGCTGGAGCATTGGTTAGCCCGAAAGGCATGACTAACCATTCATAGAACATATTAGGACCCCTGAAAGCGGTCAAATGAACACAATCTTCGGCGATTCGTAACTGATGGAACCCCTGAGCTAGATCCATCTTCGAAAAGAAACGAGCGCCGTGTAGTTGATCAAATAGATCATCTATTCTAGGTAGAGGAAATTTATTCTTGAGAGTCTGCTTATTGAGATCGCGGTAGTCTACACACAATCTCAAAGATCCGTCCGATTTAGCAACGAACACAACGGCTGAACCCCATTTAGAAACACTAGGACGAATTAATCCTTTGCTTAGCAGGTCATTAGTTTGCTTGACTAATTCACCCTTTTCTCTGGGCGCCATCCTGCGACTTGCGTGAACTACAGGACGAGCATTTGGAACTAAGTCAATTCTGAATTCAATTTCTCGGTATGGAGGTAAGGATTTTACTTCTTTGAACACGTCTGGAAAATTTCTAACAATAGGAATAGACTCCAAACTGGGTTCAGAATATCCCAAATTATACATCAACCCTTCTCTTTTAGGACTAGGGTCCTCACAAGAAAT
This sequence comes from Allium fistulosum, assembly GCA_030737815.1. Lineage (NCBI taxonomy): Eukaryota > Viridiplantae > Streptophyta > Magnoliopsida > Asparagales > Amaryllidaceae > Allium > Allium fistulosum. The sequence continues at coordinate 60,980,238 of CM060906.1, read as the reverse complement.
CTCAATAAAATCTCCAGATTCGGTTTTAATCGAAATCAATCGATTGTTACAATCCAATTTGGCTTCGTATTTCGTTAGCCAATCCATTCCGAGTAAGATTTCGAATTCATTAAAATCAAGAACAAAGAGGCCAATAGGGAATTGGTAACAAGAATATGAGATAGGAACATTTCTACATCGAAGACAAAGGTTTGCGGGGCCTCCGACAGGATTCTTTACGCATATAGGCTCCTCAACGAAATCAGGTTCAAGATTTAGTTCATTTACAGCTTGCTGAGAAATAAAACTATGTGTAGCACCCGTGTCAAACAAAACTCGAACAATTCTATCATAAATAGTTAGGTTACCTTCCATAACTCCCTTCCCCTTTCCTGCTTTAGAAGTTGTAGGTTGATCTTTGACTGTGTATACCTTTGCTACCTGTGCTTTCTTCCTCATTGGGCAGTCTTTGACTTCATGTCCCTCTTGCTGACAAGCATAACATTTCTTGGACTTTGCTGGAACGAATTGATTCGCTTGTTTCTTAGGCTTCGTACAATTAGTTGAGTAGTGGCCTTTCTCTTGACAATTATAGCAAGTAACATTCTCTACTGTGTTTCCCTGGTCGCTTTCCTTTTTCTTCTTACCCTGCCATGGTTTCTTGCCTCCAAATTTCCTCTTTTTCCAATTTGGATTGCTCGTATTTCCTCCCTCCTTAGGGACCTCTAGCATATCCAAAGTAGCATATCTATACCCCATATCAGTAAGATCAGAAAAAGACTCTTTGACGTGGCCAGTCATCCTTTCGTGGAACTTTTTGTTCATCCCATGAATGAACTTTTCATTCATCTTCAAAGGTGTGTTCACCAACTCTGGACCGAAACGAGAAAATTCATTGAATTTGTTTAAATACTCCTCAAATGACAAACTCCTTGCTTCAAGTCCATGAACTCCTGATACATACGAGAAATCCCAGCTGATGGCATATAGCGCTTCTCAAATACTTCTTTAAATTTCTCCCAAGAAAACTCGTCTTCTGGCTTATCCACAATGACTGTCTCCTACCATGCTAAAGCTTCTTCTTGAAGTTGCCAAGAAGCTATTAGTCGCATTTGGTCATCTTCCAACTTTAGCCCCCTAAAGATTCTTTCACAAGATCTGATCCATGCTTGGGCCTCAATAACAGACTCCTTGCCGGTGAACGGCTTACCACCAAGCTTCGAGAAATTATTATATAAGTCAGCCAGATTCGGCTGATGCTGAGTAGGTAAAGCTGCTTCAGCTATTGGGGGAATTTGATTAGCTGTTGTGGCATTTCCTTGACCCCTAGTTCTTCCTCTTCGTCCGCTCATTCTTACTATCTGTAATTAGTAAGAAAATAGGATTTAGATCCACGGACAAAATATCTTAAGGAATATCAGCAGTAAAAAGAAATAGACTAGGAAAATTCAAGGTTTCGGGTTATACTCATTCTAGGATATACTTCACCCTATCTCTAATGAGCCATCTAATGTGTTATACTCCATAGCTAAAGTTCTTACTCAACCTTTAGCTCTGATACCAAATGTAACGATCCTGAAATCTAACGCTCGAAAATCAACATCAAATACCTTACTTGTATTCGACTGTCAGATATTCAAACGTCAAACTTCAGTTCGCCGGAGCTTATAACAACAACAGATGAATATAAACAGCGGAAATAAACTAAACATCATATATTACATCAAAGATACAACATCAGCATAATATCCAGTACTACATCAGAGTATCATAATACATATCCTTCCATACCAGAACACTACATATAGATACAATAACAGAAGATAATAACTCCTCAACATAACAACAACAGAGTCTTCCAAAAAGTTCCAACATACATCTACTTGGATAAAGTCTTCTGAACTCTAAGCACTTCAAAAGATATCCAAGACAAAAGCTTCCCAAAATCCAATAGCTCCTAAACCCAAAAAGAATCCAAAATCCAGCAAACACCAAAGCATGGAAAACCTGCTACTAGGCTGCCCGTGTGGAAATAATGGGCACCCAGAGTTTAGAAAAGAAACAATAAACTCAGGGTCAGTCATGAGACTGGTATGAGTAAAGAAAAGTAATTGCTTTAAATAAAACAGATTTAAAAAAGAATCCGATATGCTTTTGAAAAATGAAACTACCATAAGACCTCCCGCAACACACACAATGCAAACGCAGAATTGGAGGAGATTTCTTCTTATGATAGTCAAATATGCTTAATACGAGAAAAATTCTTTGATATTATTACTAGTGCATAGTGTAGAAAACATTTCGAAAGTATAATATTAATATTAGCCAGCATAGACATTTCGAACTATGCCTACTATAGCTACCATCTAAACAGTGGTGACCACCATAAGTAAATGGCAGGTTCTACAACTAAAACTGTACAAGTTTCATATTGGGAATTGGATTTCCAACAAATGGTCAGGCTAAGGAACTTCCTCCTGCCACATGGGATTGCCTCTGGCTGGACGTCCCGAGAACTAACTAGCTCTCTGCCAACACAAGGCTGGGTTACCCCTGTAACTAGGTAACTCACGAACATGCCATTCCCCGGTCCTTTGGGACCTTTATCCGAGGCACCTCGATAAACACACAATCACACAATAAATGAGATCGGAGTATCCACATAGGTTAAATACCAGGGCTCCATACCTGATACCACCCTTTTCCAGAAGGAAATGACATACCCTAAAGGGCGCGACCCTCATAACCTTGCCGCATATTCCTGTTTCGACCATTTCCGGGGTGCGAGGTCTGACGAAGTCTCGTCCACAAAGCTACGCTTTTTCACAAAGCCGTGCTTTGATCAACAAATGATCAGCAAATGATCAAAACACAGCAACACTCAACATGTCACATTACCAAATTGGGAGTATATTGCTGATAACATTCAACTACATAACCTCTGAGCTCGTACGTCTCAGAGAAGGGAGTTAAGCTAAGAGAATAAATTCTCCGCCACCAACAAAAATGTATTTGAAAGAAATCTGCTTTATATCTCAAAGTGTAATGTCAGACATGTAACCATTCAAGTCTGTTCCGGGTTCGAACAGAACCGAAGGCACTTCCGAAGAAGTCCTTGCAATCTGGGTATTTACAATCCCGATCGGACTTCCCATCACTTAGGGAATCTCTATACCGGAGCAACTCAGTGCAGAGACAATCGATAGGTCGTCCTATCGTTTTCATAAAAAAACCCGGTCTTCAACACCGGTCTTCAAATGCTATCCATTACGACGTATCACTATTCGGAATGGGTTATATGACACAAAGGTCCTCTCCCGACTAAACTGAATAGTGATCAATAATTTTTTTTAAAACGCGTGGATATGACAATCACAAAGATTCATATTCAGGGTTCGATGTGGGTTTCGGATAACAAACTGAAATCCGATTCCTTGTCGCATCGAAGTAAAAATGCCATTCTACGGGCAAAGGGGTTTTCACATCAATACAGAATTAAATCCCAAATCACAGTTCAGTACCAAAACAATCACAGTATCACAATAGAAATATCAATTCAGTACAGAATATTTGATGATAGTCAATCATCTCTAATTTGGGTGAATGTGATTTAAAAGTGAATTGACCACATAATTATCTTCATAAATTTTAATTTTATAATTAATTATCCTTAACTATAAATTAATTAGATTTTAAATTTACTTAACTAATTATCTTAATTTATTTATTTTTAATTGTTAATTTATTAAATCTTAATTATCTTTATTAATTATTCTTTCAATTAATCAACTTTTAATTACAAGATAATTACAAATTATTAATGGTTTAATCATTATTTAATCATTATAAATAATTCTCATTTTAAATTAAAAATTTAAATATTTGATTTACTCTTCAAATATTTTATCAAATTAATTTCTTAAACAAATTTACTTTAAAAATTTAAGCCTTTAAAATACTTTATTTATTTTAGAGAATTATTTCAAAAACAACTTTTTTTCTCATGTTTCAAAATTTTCAAAAACTTACATTCTTACTGTTTTTGGCCTGACCCGAGACCTTCCCCGAGTCACCCCCGTGAAATTTACTTCCCTGCTTCGAGTCTAAACCGAAAACTACCCATGTGAATAAATTTTCAAAAATTTGTTTAAGTCCTAAAACTTATTCGATATCACACTAAAACGACCCGAGCTCGCCTTCGAGTTTTCTTCTCAATTCCCCGAGCAGTGCTTCGAGTCGCATCTGCTTCCTCCCCAAAATATTGCAACTGACACCACCACGACCACGTGCACGTGCACGGTGGTTCGCTGCGACTCCGATGATCGCCACGATCATGGGCAAGTCATAAAATCCTTGCCAACGCAAAATCCATCTTCGATTCGACTCAAGAAAACTGGAATCGAAATTCCACTATTTCGACGAACTATAACCCAACGTCACCACGCAAAAGCCCCTTCGCCAACGGTTCTCAGTCCACCAGAAAATCCATAACTTCGATCACGCCTTGACAACATACCAAGCCTTCATCTCCCTCGATTTCGAGCAACTCTATCGCTCATAGGTGATGAAATCGTCACGTCAACAACACGTACAAAAACTTGACTAGAACCCTAATTCGAACTCGTACTCCTAATCCACGCAATGGATAATTTTTTTTACATTTTTCCCCAAATCACGAAGGGTTAAACTTGCTTCAACTCAAGTTTCAAAAATTAAAATTTATCCAGTAATCCTAAATTTGTAAAAATATAGTTTTTTTCCAATTACGAACTGCACACAAAATACCCATTTAAAAATCTTCATTTTAGGTTTTAAAAATCATGATTTTCAGTGAGGATTCAAACTATGAAGTTGAATTAACCTTTTATGACAATCAAATTTATCAAAGAATTGTTTGATTGCCCGTAAACTAAGTTCCAGTGGGGATAATTCACTGTATGTTTAAATAGGCTTTGTAAAAATATTGTTTGAGGATTAAACATCTTGATTGTTTGAAAAACCAAAGCTTTGTAATGATTAACAGCAAATGAATTTTAATTTTGGATCAGATATACACCCTGTATAAATTTTTGGCAAAGAAACACTGTACATCCAACATTATATGCAAACTGAAGCATATTCAAAGCAGTTAATAGATGAAGTTTGAACTGTTTTAAATAAATTTAAACTTTTCAAAGATTAAGTTTACTCACCTTGGATATATTGATGAGCAGAAATGTTTCTGTTTTTGAAACTGCAGTTTGATCTTCCTCTTTTTGTTCAGCAGATTATATTTAAGCTTGGAAATAAAGTGAGTTCTTCTTTTTATTTTTTTGATCTTTGTTAGGTTTTAGCATTCGAAAAATTTGGAACAAAGAGTTTTGTATATAAAGAGATGTGTAGGTCAGTAAGTACTGAGCATCATCCTTTTGCATACTTGCTTGGTACAGGCTTTGTACAACCAAAGACTTTCTTCCTTGAAGCAAGGGGCTGTGATGATATATTTTCCCCTTTCGAATGACTGGTTGTATGCTGAGCTTGAAAGAATTAAATGCTTATGTTCCCATCCTTGTTAACATGAAATTTTATTTTATTTTTTCCAAGTACAAATTTTGTTTTATCAAAAGATATTTTCTTGCATGCATTTTCCTATTACCTTTCTTATTTTCATATACTCACGGCAACATATTGTTTGAATTTATAGATATATTTTGTTTGTATTATATTTGTAAGTTTATTTTATTTCACTTTGTATATATTTATTTCTATATATAATTTTTTTTCTTAACTTGAAATGCAAATTTAATATCTACATATACATACATAAGATGTTAAATCCAAGTGATTTAAATTCAAAAGAAATTTAGAGTTTTATTCATTTAAATTAACACATTATTTTATTTATTTAACTTTTCAAATTAAATTACCAAAAATTCAAATAAGTTACTAATTTAAACTAATAGAATCTGGGATGTTACATCATGGGTTCGGTATCGAATCTCATAGGCATGTAATTTCCTAGATGCATATGTTATGACTGTGCCCAACGCTGCTCCTGAACCCGAAGCATTTGTGTACACAACCACATTACCACTTCCTTCAAGCATAACAAAAACCAGACTAACTATCAACCGAAGCTTCAACTAATAGAATGCCGCTTAACACTCTCTCGTCCAAACATACCTTTCATTCTTCCAGGTAAGTCCAGTCAGTGGCGCTGCTATCCTAGAGAAGACTTTAATAAATCTCTAATAGCATACAACCAACCCTAAGAAACTTTTGAACTTGGTAACTATCTCTAGTTCCTTCCAACCATTCATGGCTCCGACTTTCAAATGGTCTAATGCTAATCCCTCATCCGAAACTACAAAGTCTAGGAACTTCATTCGATTTTCGAAAATGGCGCTTTGAAACTTTGCCTTCAACTTGTGTTGTCTCAAGTCTCTAATACCAAACTAAGATGAACTTCATGATCTCGCTCAAATTTAGAATATAATAAAATATCATCTATAAAGATCAATAGAAATCTATCTAACTGATCGTCAAAACCTTAATTCGTTAGATGTAAAAAGAAAGCCGAAGCACTGATTAGCCCAAAGGGAATAACTAACCACTCATATGAACCATACCTTGTCATAAAAAAGTTAAAGAAATACTCTCTCAATAACTCTTAGTTGATGGAATCACATTTCCAAATCTAACTATGATAATACTTTGGCTCCACTCAGCTGATCAAACAGATCGTCTATCCTTACAATGGAACTATTCATCAACATTAGCTCATTCGACTTCCTGTAGTCAATACACATTCGAAGTGATTCATCCGACATCTTAACGAGCACTGCCAAAGACCCATGACAAACTACTTTGCCTAATGAAGCTTCGTTGCTCAAGTTACATTAACTGCTTCTTTACTTTCTCCATTTCCTTTTTCGACATTCTGCTAGGTAGTCTACAAATAGGTTTACCCCATGCATTTGCTCAATGCAAAACTTAATCACCCTTCTCGAAGGTAAACCCATCATAGGCTCAAAAACATCAGCAAATTCTCAAACTACAAAATTTTTGTCTTCTCTTCTTTTAGACTTTCTAAGGCGCATAACGAAACTACACACCTTTCCTTATCTCATCCAAAGACACTAAGACTTTATCTCTTCCTTTCGGGTTCCATAATGTGATGATCCTCTCTACACAATAAATTATGGCCTCATACTGTACTAATCAATCCATACCCAAGATCACTCCATACCAATCGGAGTCAAACACAAATGGTTTACACAAAAACAAATGGTTGCAAAGGATAAATTCTAAGTCAGTGCACCTCAACCTTAAAGAGGCACACCTACCAATCATATTAACCACGCGCAAAGAAGTAACTAAATAGGTGACAACCAACCCTATTATATCAACCACATCCTTAGAAATAAAAAGTGCATAGCTTCAATATCAATAAGAACTCTAATTTAAAAACTAAAAATGGAAATAATACTTTTCAACATAACATTTTTTCCTTTCTCATTGGCAGAAGGTCCTACCCTTGGTCCTTTCTGAGCCAACATCCTTATCTGCTTCAGTCCATGGTAGTCCTTCTTTTTATGGCCCGATTGATCATAGTTGAATCATTGGCCTTAGTCATTGCAGCTAGTTGCGAACACTTTGAAACATAATTCTTTTTCTGCTTGCAATTGTAACAACTAATATCAAAAAATTCCTTTTAGCTTCCTTCTTCCGAATCCTTCCCCTTTAGTTGCTACCCCTTCTTCCCATTCTGATAAGGATTAAATCTCTTCTTTTGCTCTCTCTTTGGCATTACCTCTATGCTCCTCTAGGCTTTGTACATGCTATCATGCCACTTTGTCATGTCCACAATAAATACAAAAGGTGATGCCGGTTACACCATCACCTTATGATCCAAACACCGCTTAAAACCCCAATGAACTTCTCATTTTTCTTCGGTGGGATGTTAATCAAACATCTCTCGGTCATACTTTGCCAAGGCGTTGAAATTCCTCCAAGGAAAGATCCCTTTGACAAAGATCGATGAACTCCACATCAACACACTCCTCGGAGACTCAGAAATAAATCAGGCCTCAAATCTCCCCCCGAACTGTTCCTAAGCAACCTCCTCCTTATGAGGAACGGTTGGCACGGTCTCCCACCCATCCAAGGCATATTTATGCAGATGTCTTAAAGCATAGCATCACTTCTGTTTGCCATTCAGCCCTTAATCTCTTAAGATGGACTTACACCTTTAGCCAATTCAGTACCTCTACCGCCGGCTTTTTCGCAGTAAACATTTTCCCACAAAGATTCCTGTAGTCCTGACTTAACTTGGAGAAATCCACTCTAGTCACTGGTCTCAGCTTGACTACATCCGACATTGCATCTTACATCATCTGCTCATTAACTGCTAGAATCAAACATTCATATCCATTCCCACTATAGGAAGGACTGCCTCGTTTACTACCATTGGAGGCACTTCTCCGCCAATGCCTTCGATAGTATGATTATTGTCGTTCTCTCTTCTGTTATTAGCACCTCCAACCCTAGCTCTTCTACTTCTTAAATCCATTTATGCTACGAAATTCTTTGTTAGAAACAGGAGAAAGAGAGCGATTTAGCAATAGAAAATCCCAACTAAACTTATCTATATCTCTATCGAAAGTACAAATACGTCTTATACAACTATATACCCTTCCAAATATGTTTATATTTTACTAACCTAATGGTACTTGACTCTATTGAACTTAAGTGTCCCCTAACTTAAGCTCTGATGCCAACTATAACATCCCTCATTCAGAAACTCAATGATGGAAGCCCAACATGCATCAACCACCCTGGAATTATCTTTCGGCAATAGAAATGAGTTTGGTTATATAATACAATCTTAAGTAAACATGGAAGATATAACTGGACTAATCACATCAATACAAATTTAGTTCAATAATATTTACATCCCAAAGTCATGCCCATGTAGGGCCAAAAATATAGTACAGCATAACAATTAGTGCCATGCCCCACATATGAAGATGTATACATAAACTAGACATAACGAAATTAAAATGATGTAAATATAATATCGGGCCTTATGTTGTTGGAACTAGGCGAGCATGCAGTGTGCTAATGAGTAAATTTCAAGAAAAATTCTTCCACTTGGATCTTAATGGGCCTATCAAGTCTAAATTTATTTAGATCTTACCCATATTTGTTTTAAATAAAATTAATATTTTATTTATAAATAAAGTTTTATTTATTATTATAATATATAATATGTGAATCATATGCACATTTGTATGAATGCGCATGTGTAACAATATATGATGTACATGGTTTAACATGCCTATGTGTGGATGCTGGGATTTACATCGCAATGGACACATTTGCACCTCTGCATACATGTGTGCTATATACACACACACATACATACATAATCACATTGAAAAATAATTCTAAACTATAATATAATAATTTATAATTCCAAAATCAAATTTAAAATTCAAATTTTATATTTTAGATTTGGATCTACACAATTCCAAATTTAATTGAACAAATTAATTTCAAAATAAATATATGTATACTATATATTTTGAAATTTAAAGTATTTTTTATTCAACATATGCAAATATAATATAAATATTAGAATAATAAAGTATCATTATTGTTATTAATTATATATATAATATGTATACATATAAACATGTTATAGCGTAAAATAATAATTAAATATCTTTTTATACACCAATATACTCTCATCCACACAATAGTTTTTTTAAATATTTTTTTATTTCCAAATGGAAATAAATTCAAAAAAAAACTTTTATAATTTCTAAAAATAATTTTAAATATGCACTTTTACATTAGATATTTTTCCTGATGTTTTTATGTAATTTGTATACGTGTGTGTATATATAATCAATGTTAAAATAAATAATATATATATATATTATATGCGAATTTAATATATATATATATGTGTGTATATGTAAAAAAATTATTTTTTCATTTTTGAGAACTTTATATACATAAATAAATATTAATAAAATGTAATTCATGCTTTATGTAATATAGTTTGTGATGAAATTAAGCCTTAAATTAAAAATAATTTAACATTATTTTATTTGAAAAATATTTTTTAATTGATGGCCATGAACATATATGTGTAAATATATATAAATTTTTTTGTATACATAAATATATAATCTACCCAATGAAGGCAACACCAATATATAAAGATTCGTAGTATTCAATTGCTGTCAAAACACATATATAATACGATGAACATTATAGACAATCATATATAACGGTAAATAGAGAATTTTACTTTTGTCTAATGCCCAGATGATATGTCTTAAATCTTTGGAACTGAACACCTTAAAATGATTTTAGAATCAATAAAATGCTACCGTTCTGAATGCAAGTACCACCAAACCTGGAATTGTATTTAATTTGGCGTTTTAGAGCTTGAAAACTTGGAGTAGGGGAGGGAGTTTTAGAAGAGCCTTATTGGTCTTGAATAGTGGTAAAGAGTGATCCAAAATATGAGGGTTAGTGGTGATTAAATAAGAGAGATTCTAAGGATAAAAATGAGGATCTTTATCTACCTTTCTCTCTTAACATTTCATCTCTTTTAATTCTAAATTCTATCCTACACATGCCATCATATGGCTGGCCTGCCTTATACTCTATATCTACCAACATTAGACTCCATTATGGGCCTCAGAATCACTTCAAGCCCAATCAATAAAAATTGCATTCAAATTTAATTTAAATGTACATCGATATCGTATATCGATACATGTATTTATAACTATTATATACACAATTTAATATTGATCAAAACAAATCAAATAAACTTTTATAATTAATATTTCACAAATATTAATTAATTTACGTTAATCATAATTAATTAATTCAGATGGTAATAGGAGTATTCAAAGTTTCGGTTGTGTGACTCTTAGATGAAAATACGGTTAGCAATTAATATCGAACGATTCAAATATTAATGTTCACACATCACTTAGCAAGTTATGTGATATCGTGGAAAAAAATTTCACTTGCATAGATATGGTAAAATCCAAATTTACTTATTTAAGCATTATCCAGTAGTGATAATTATTTCCACTAATTTTCTTCATCAAAACTATATCGCACTAGGATTTATAGAATTTGGTAATGGTCAAAAGTCCAGTATAGTCCATATTCAACTTTATAGTCCAAACACAAAGTCCTTGGTTCAATAATAACATGTATTATCGACCGAACTGCTTTAGCCAAAGACCTTGACTTTGACTTTGAGTTGACTCAGTTGACCATAATACTAATCTCATATAACTGAGGGTATGAATTCTCTCTTGAATAGTGTCTTACCTCCAATGCTTCCACTTGATCCAACTATAGTTGTTCGATGGACGCCATGCCATGATTTAACTGTAATCAAATTGGAGTTTTCATATTGAAGCTTGATAGTATTCTTAATTCGAGGGAATTGGGCAATATTGTCGCATCGATATTTTTGGTTTGACCTTAGCTATATTAACTAATAGAAACTATCAAGTGAGTCATTCCATAGCTATCTAATAGCTACCAATACATAACCCCTTGGTACCTCCATCAGCCATGAGTAATAAGTTGCCCATTATTTGGAGAGCGTTATATACTCTAGTCTCAATGGATATACCGATATCCAGTCTAGGTACATCTTGATTATGAATATTTAAAACGGTATGTAAATTTTATTTTATTGTGATAAATCACTCATTATTACAACATATTGTAACTATTATCACTAAACATACCATTTATGTATTTCCTATTATATATACTTTTAATTAAATTAATTAATTAATTAAGTAATATAACATGTCATATCAAGTATATAATAGCAAGAAAATACCTTTTATTTCAAACAAGATTGGTTATCAAATTAGATATTTGTAACAAATTACATAATTGCCCTAGAGCATATCTCTAACTCTATCAATCTCCGACTCACATTTAATGCTAATTATGGAACCTCTATCACATCCCTTCGATCAGTTTGATGAGAACTAATCAAGCTAGTCCTTTTGTGAATGGATCTGCTATGTTGTTTTAATTAACTACTCTGTCAATCAACTTTCTCCGATGTTGGTAAACTACCTTTATCATGTGAAAATAGTCGAAATATTTTTCTCGACTTCTAGTGACCTCTTATCATTATATTGTTATCATATAACAATATTGTAGTATTCTCAATACTTGGAATCACTCCTAACTCAGTTATAAATTTATGCATTTACATACACAAACGCACGCACGCACGTGCACAGATACACACATTGCTTTTATTATGGTGTTATTCAAGGCGATGTACTTAGTCTTTTCATTAAATTAGCCATAATGCTTTGTTTTAAAGTTTCTTAATTAAGTTTTAAACATGAATTTAAAATTAACATGTTATACTTGATAGCACTTATGAAGTTTTAGTCCGAACACTCCTTCATAAAGAAGTTCATAGTTTATGTAAACAATTCTCTAGTATTTCATAAATACTCGAGTATACTCTAAATACCATTAATGATCCTAATTTGGATTCAATATTTGCTTCATGCATCGAATACATAAGAAAATTATGATATTATAAACAATACTATATGTATGATAATTCTTATTGCTAAAGAATAAGGAATGCATCTTACATGTTCCTTATTAAACAATTTAACAAGATATCTTTGCATACTGTTTGGGACTTTCCCAACATCTTATACTTATTATAAAAGATAAATTTACAAATCCAATATCGAGTAGTAAATAACCCAACTATTGCTAATTTTAATATAAGTATATCGTTAACAATCAGCAGTATGTTGTTTACTTATAATCTAGAAATATCTATGTATCTTTTAGTGGTTCTTTCTTATGGACACACACTTCCTCTGCATTTTGACTAAAAATCAAACTATTCAATATTTCTATCAAAAATAATTATTCGATTCTCATGCTTCTAGAATAATCAGTTCTTGGATCATATCCGAGAAACCCACAAACTCGATATCGTTCCCACAACTTCGAGACTCTTTGGTTACTATGTGCAATCTATTCTAAATCATTATTTCGAATATTCCATTTCAACACATATATACCAAAACACGAAGTCATACCAAGCGATAATTTTGTGAATAATTGCAAATTAACTTTAGTAAGTCGAATAACGAATCTATTATGTTAATTTCAATTATTGAAAATTGCGATGTTATTCCTTTTAACGGGTCTCATCATATTCCAACGGCATTAATATTACATTTGAATACACATTTGTGACCGATGATTCATATCCCTTCAGGCACAACTATCAAAACCTTATTTTGATAATATTCCTGGAACCTATTTTGGATTTATGCATTGTACCATATTGTATAGCCAATACTCTTAATGGTTTGATTAATGGTTGAGAATTATCTATTTTTGACAGTGATTTAAAAATTCATAGTTTCTACTCAATGTGGAAGAATAATAATTAGAATCTAATGTGTTGTGTTCATTTAGGTTTAGTTAATTTCATTTCATCCTTCATAATCTGTTTTATCCTTGATTGTATCCAAATCCATTTTACTATCAATAATCTCTAAAACAAATTCTTCACTATTGAGTTGGTGTTTCTTGAAATAATAATTGTTTCTCGATGCAACGGAATGGGTATTCATAAGCATTGTATGAATTTCCTTATATATAAAGCTGATTTGGTTTTAGTTTACGATATTTATGTCCAAAACACGATTTGGTCATCCAATGATGATCGTTCGCAAACTCCTTTTAGGGCGATTCATACAAGATCCCTCAACAATAATGATTACGTGTAGTCTTTCGACTCGCACAGCCTACTAACTCCTTGGCCTAGGAAATTTTAGGGTTTCTTATAAATCCTTATCTTTTGTGATTTTATAAACTATTCTTTTAGATGAAATTAATTTTAACCCAGTTTACTACTCTAAAGTACATAACCTTATATAAAGAAGTTAACTCAAATTCACTCACTATTAACCATACCTTGTTCAACAAAGTTTGGATACTCCTTATCGATACATCATTGTGTATCATAGGGAGGAATGACTTTTGAGATTGAATCTTTATTCATTTTTAGGTACATTTGTAATTCTTTCTATTCACCTATTCGATTAAATCAAATCATTTTATTTTCTTATCCATGTTATTTTATTTACTTTCAATTTATATTCTATCAGCTTATCATAGCAAATACATGTGTTCATGTCAGTGGTAACTGATTGGTGAATACAGCAAAGTATGTGGAACTGTTTTTGGCATTATCAGACTTATAATTGCATACATCTATATGTATCAATCTAAAGAGTTCAACGACTCTTATGTCACTCCCACTCAATGGGTGTTTTGTCCTTAATTGTTTAGATATAATTCACTAGAACCATATGATTCATAATAATATTATCAAAGAATTATTTCACTAAACTATGGCTTAGTCCATAATTCCAAAATAATTGCAAATAAATTAAGATACTTCTATATTTTCCAATGCATTACAAATACCATTATTATAGTTTTATTTTATAATGAATATTCATAATATTCATAATGAAATAATACTTTGTCTGTTTTTTAGTCAATACTAAAAAACGATTATTATTTCATAAATAATTTTTAGTATGTTTTACGAAAATAATTTTCGTAACTTGATGCGACCATTGAGTGCTATATGGCATGCTTCCACTATTTTCATCGTTACTTTAATAACATAGGAAATATGGAGTTCCATTCAACCGCTTAATATAGGTAATTTATTTCATTTACTGTAACTAGTTTAACCTCAAGAATTTTCATATGAAATGTCTTAAATTCAATAAATCTCATAGAAAAAAAATTCCTATGTGAAAATACTTTTGGAATAGATATCATATTTCTTATACCTTATTAAGTATCCATTATTGATTTATAATTTTTGTTTCCAATATCTCTTTAAGAAGTAGAAGTGACTATTCACTTTCTTTATCGCAATCGTGCTTTAAGTTTCATCTACTCTTGTACATTCACTTTTCTTTCTAAATGGTCGAACCATTCAAATGAAACTCTTACTACAATATCGTAAAGTACTCTTTACAAAAGTGCATTTGTACACCCTAACACTTTAAGGAAATCAAATATGTTGCACTTTATGTAAAGTGAGCAAATTGATTTTTTAATAATTGAATTCTTATACCCATCTATTGCTTTTGGTCTAATGTTGCATTTAACACTAGAAGATTATGATTGTAATCGATCATATTGAATACATAATCTAACCCTATGGTCTATTTACTTATTTCGACCAAACCAATTTCATTGAGGTTTCGTACATTACGAATTGCGACCGTTTACCATATAACATTTATATGTGATCGAACATGGATCATGCATCCATATTCAAGTATTATTTCTAGAGTTTGAAATTCATAAAGGACAATACACAATCTTGGGCAAATAAACATGTAAATGACCTATTACGAAAGTATTTAGTAGTTGTAAAATTTGGCGCTTTCATGGATATTGAAACAATAACATGCAAATAATATTTGCTAGTAAGTATATTTTATATTTCTATTTGTCAATCATAATTCGGTTTATTTGTATGTTTTCAACTGGTAAACATTTTATCAATTATATTTAATGCACAAATTTATTGATGTCGATTATCTTAATTTATACACAGCAAATGTTCTATAAAATAAGAAAGTTTAAATGTTACCATTTCATTTTTCTAATAAGGCTCTCATTAGTCTTTTATGTATCTCCAAACCCTAAGATGAAACATAGAAGTCTTTCGACTTCAATGGTGTAGGAAAAATTTATATTAAAGATTCATAACCTTTAATATATTCAATTGAGTGATATCGACTTATGAAATAATGTATTTCTTATCAAATATCCCCGTGATTCAAGTGTCAGACACATCTGAAATCACGGTATACGTATTATACATATGCATGTATTTCTTAAGTCTATTTTTGGTTTCTTACTGTTCCACCTTTTATTATACATCTATATTATATAAATTTAATTCTTGTATAACATTTTATTATTTTATTAACTTATATAATAATCTATGTATAATCTTATATTAGTTTTATTAATTAAATCTTATTTAATTAATCTAAATAATTAATTAATTAACATTTTATTTTATTTTATTCATTTTAAACATTTTAAATCGAATATGTGCATTATAACATTTATAGTTACACACATATATCATTTATATGTGTTATTTTAATTATGAATTAACATGTAATTAATTTATTTAATTAAAACAATTTTAGTTAATTATAATTAATTAAAAAAATTATATATTTATTTATATTACCTTAGCAATTTAACATAATGTTACATTTATCAATATATAGTTAATTTAAATTTAACCTTTTAATTTTAATTTTAATTTTTATTTCAAAATAGATTTTGAAAATTAGCCCAAGGCCAAAATCAATTTGGGCCTTTACATTAGGATAACCTTTGGGCTTGCCACATCTTTTTGGGCTAGGCCAGTAGCCATATAGGGTAGAGTACTTGATTATCTAAACCCAACTTTAGACAGTGGCATTCTAGACACCCTACTATTTAGGTAGGTTTTAATAAGTTAGCCATAATACTGCTAATTTAGACCGCTAGGCTATTTGACTATAATATCATTGTTGGAACTAACCCGACATACAGTGGGGTAATGGGTAAATTTTAAAAAAAACTTCTATTTGAATCTTAATGGGCCTATAAAGTCTAAATTTATTTAGATCTTATCCAAATTTATTTTAAATAAAATCAATATTTTATTTAACATATAAATAAAGTTTTATTTAATGTCAACTTTATATAATATAATAAGTGTAGCATATACACATATATGCAAATGTGCATATGGAATAATATATGGTGTATATGGTCTATTATGCTCGTGTATAGATACTGAGATTTACATTGCAACGGAAACATTTGCCTCTCTGTATACATGTGTGCTATTAACATATATATATATATATACATATAAATGATAAACATGTATATATGTATAGTTTTGTATACTATTAAACACTACTTATAAATGTAAAACTTATGTAATATATATATATATATAATTAAGTATAATTACATTGAAAAATAGTTCTAAACTTCAATATAATAATTTATAATTCCAAAGTCAAATTTAAAATTCAAATTTTATATTTTAGATCTGGATCCACACAATTTCAAATTTATATTAACAAATTAATTTTAAAATAAATACATGTATATTATATAATTAAAAAATTAAAGAACTTTTTTATTAAACCTTATTCTAATATATATATATATATGTATGTATGTATGTATGTATGTATGTATGTATTAGAATAAGTTTTAAAATATTATTAAGATTATTATTATATATGTAATAACATTATACACACACATATAAACATGTTAAAGTGTAAAATACTAATTAAATTTATATTTTATACACTAATATACTCTCGATCATACAACTTTTTTTTAATTTCCAAACAGAAATAAATTAAAATAAATAAATTAAAATTTATATAATTCCCAAAATTAATTTTAATTATGTACTTTTACATTAAATATTTTTCCTAATGCTTTTATGCCATTTATATACGTATATACATATATATTATTATATAATCAAAATTAAAGTGATTTTTACACATACATACACACACAGTATATATATATATATAATGCGAATTTAAAATACACATGTACGTAATTTTTCTTACGTTTTCATAAGACTTTAAATACCTAAACAAATATTAATAAAATGTAATTCATGCCTTATGTAATATTGTTTGTATTGAAATTAAATTTAAATTAAAAACAATTTAATATTATTTTATTTGAAAAATATTTGTTTTTTAATTTCTAGCCATGAGCATATACTTGTAAGTATATATAATTTGTGTGTATATATATAATCCATTAAATGAAGACAACGCTAATATATGCAGATTCATGATATTCAATTGCTATTTGAATACATATATAATACGATTAACATAATATACATTCATATATAATTGTAAATAGAGAATTTACCTTTCCCTAATGCTCATATGATACACCTTGAAAGATAGAATTAGAACTCCTTAAAACGATTCCAGAATCCAAAAAGTGCTACCGTTCTTAATGCGGATACCGTCGAACCTTAAATTGTATTTAATTTGGTGTTTTAAAGCTTGAAGACTTGGAGGAGCGGAGGGAGTTTGAGGTCGGACTTGCTGGACCGGAGGAGTGCAAAATGGAGATCCAAAATATAAGGGTTAGAGGTGATTAAATAAGAGAGATTCTAAGGAGAGAAAAAAGGATCTAGACTCACCTTTCTCTCTTACCATTTCACGACCATTAATTTAAAAAATTTCTCATACACATGCCATCATATGGCCAGCCTCCCTAGCCCTCTATAGTCGCCTACAATAGACTTTCTTATAGGCCTTAAAATCACTTCAAGCATGATAGATAAAAATTGCATTTAAATATAATATAAATGTACATCAATATTGTGTATCGGTACGTGTGTTTAAAACTATATATACACACTATTTAATATTGACCAGCACAAATCAAATAAAATTTCATAATTAATATTTCATAAATATTAATTAATTTATAAAATTATAATCAATTAAATTATATAGTAATAGGAGTATTCAATGTTTCGATTGTGTGCTCTTAGATGTAAATTCAATCAGCGATTAATATTTAACGATTTGAATATTAACGTCCACACGTCATTTAGTAGATGGTGTGACATTATAGTCAAATTTATCATTTACGTAGCTTTAGTAAGATCCAAACTTACTTATTTAAGCATTACCTGGTAGTGATAATTATTTACACCAATTCTCTTAATCAGAACAATATCAAATTAAAATTTATGGAATTTGGTAACGGCCAAAATTCCAATATCGTTCATATTCAACTTTATAGCCCAAATACAAAGTCCATGGTTTAATAATAACATTTATCATCAATCGAACTGCTCTGGCCAAAGACTTTGAATTTGACCCGACTTCAGTTGACCTTAGTACTAACCTCATATAAACGTGGAGACGAATTCTCTTTTAAATAGTGTCTCGCTTACAATGCTTCCACTCGACCCAACTACAGTCGTTCGATGGACGCCATGTCATGATTTAATTATAATCGAAGCAGAGTTTCCATATTGAAGCTCTACTGTATTCTTAAGTCGAGGAAATTGCGTAACATTATCATATCGATATTTTTATGTTTGACCTTAGTTATATTAGCCAACAGGAAATTATCGAGTGAGTCATTCCATAGTTATCCAATAACTATAAGTACGTAACCTCTTGATGCCTCCAACAGCTATGAATAATACATTGCCCAACATTAGAAGGGTGTTACGTACTCTAGTCTTAACGGATTAACGATATCCAATTTTGATACATCTTAACTAGGAATATATAAAACGGTATGTTTATTTAATTGTAATAAATCACTCATGATTACAACGCATTGTAACTACTACCACTAAACGTACCATTTATGGATTCTATTAAATATACTTTTAATTATATTGATAATTAATATAACAGATTTTATTAATTATTAATAAAAATAAAACACCTTTTATTTCGAACAAGATTGGTTATCGATATAGATATATGTAAGAAATTGCATAATTAACCCTAGAACATATCCCTTACTCTACCACCTACTTCATCTTCGACTTGCTTTATTCGGCCTTTCCCAAAACTACTTGTCTAGGCCCAAAAACTCAACCTACTCACGCACCTACGAATTTATGGAAAAAAAAGAGAATAAAAACACTGGTTAGACATAAAACCTTGTAAGAGTAATATATTACCCTAAGTGTACAAAATAGTATGACCATGCCGCCAAGACATGAAACAGGTTTTCCCCTAACTATTACAAAGAAAAGTTATCAAAATAGTAAACCTAGGCTTTAGGTTCATTATTAACTATCAAAACAATACCATAAGACCTTAAGTAAAAGTAGTCCTTCGGTTCAGTTCACAGAAATGTAACGGTACATCAACAAAACTGAAATACCTTACTCTTGACTACCCTTAGGGCTCTACATACTTTTTGCGCCAGGTATACATATCATTAAGTCTTGCCATTCGGCCGCCACTAAGGCCTTATGCCTATATACTATACACGTTTACACTACTACTCGTCTGCCACCGGTTTTAGTTTTTGGATGTCATTCGGACCTTACTCCTTCGCTTTCGTATTATGGTTTCCACAAAGGCCTTGCACCAATTTTCATATAATAGATTCCACTCGGGCCTTGCTCCTATTTTGCTTTAGTGCTAAGACTGCCACTCCCGACCACACATCTTACACCGTTCCCTTGGTTCCTTTAGGCCTTACAACGATCTCTTTCATTGTCCAGAAAGCTTCCCATATGGGCATTATGCTCACATTTTCGGTTCTTGGGTGCCACGCAGGCCTTGCTCTTTCGATTTCGATTGTCGATGCCACATAGGCCTTACTCTTTCACTTTCGGTTCCTTGACTGCCACAAAGGCCTTACGCCAACTACCGAACCTACTACATAACCATTCAATATTAGGCCTTTCACTTAACTATTTATTAATCTAACATTTCAACTAATCGTCTTCCGATTATTAGCATTGATTTTCATATTGTCATTAATATCTCGGGTTTCGATCTCAACCATCTTGAGCCTTATCATATTTATTTTCTCCGAAATTACTAGTTTCACTTTAACACAATCTTCTGGGAGTATGCTTCTTTTGGTAGTCACTATACTCTCGTTCGTATTTATGGGAAGCTTGCCTTATTCTATCTTTAGTGACTTCTGAAATTAAATCTTTAAATTTTCGAGATCCCTTCCTCTTCCCATGATTCCTACTTAACCACGACCACATTGGCCCACAATTAGTACCTTTGATTTATCAAACCTTAGTTTCCATACTAAGTCTTACTCTTAAGGTTTTTATTTACTTACTTTTCATTTGGCTCTATCTCCTTCGGCACTGCCCCTTCGGTATGTTAGGGTTTTTCTAGGATTCCTACATAATTAGATTTTAGAAGAGATAAGAAATGTAGAAAAAAGAATGACAAACAAATTCCTCCAAGAAAAATCTTTATTAATTCACCAAATTATTACAAAAGAAAGCCAAAAATTGAGAAGATATTGCAATCCAAAAATCCTAGAAAAATAACTTTTCCCCACACACATCTAATGAACCCTATACATGCCTATAATAGTCTTGACAAAATATTTTTTAAAGAAGCTATCAAATACTTTCATAAATCTTTCCCATGTAGATAATTCATTGCCTTCTTTGAAGTAAAAAAGGCAATTAATTACTCTCCAAAATCTATAAAATATGCAATGAATTTGAGTCACAATTCCACATAGACTCAAATATCTCCAAAATCTACTAAAATATAGAATATTGTATCAACAAAGTCTAACAGTCTCCACCTTGATACAATATTCCATAAATGTTATCCAAGCTCCACCTCAAACTCCAAACGATCTCCAATATTACCATGGAAACAAATATCATCATTCCAAAAACCGACTAACCTCTAAACCACTTGTACATGCACGATCCCTAATTAAACATGCATATTATCCATAAATCAGAATTGTTTGTAACACTACAAAGGTCTTCAAGCAAACTTTGTGGTTTTCCATTGCATGCTCCACCTTGATTCATGCAAATTTATCTCCCCATCTCCAAATTGAGAACTTTCTTCATTCTCCATCGTTTTTTAACTATTTTGTAAATGTTGTTGCTTCCTCTTTTTATGCATAGCACCTCCTTATCACACTTTCAAACTCTTGTGCATCTCGAGTTGAAAAGTTATAGCCTTTTGCCTCTAATTGTCCTACAGAAAATAAGATTCTTAGTAATTTTTAGGACATGTCTGACACCTGTAAGCTTCATTACCCTTCTATTATGCATTTTCAATCTAATGAATCCAATGCTTTTAACATCCAAATCTCCACCATCAGCAGATTTCACCTTAGCATCTTGCTCTTCATAATCAATAAATGATTCATTTTTATTGCATATGTGGAAACAAACACCAGAATCAAGCACCTAATCTTTTCTTTTGCCTTTATCCACACATAGGGCATTGTCATTAAATTCCTCACCAAGATTCACGTCTTCGTTGCTGTTATCTTTTTGTTCATTTTGGTCTTCTTCCAATGCCTTTATCCTCTCCTTATCCATTTTAAGCTTCTTGCAAAATCTCAGTGTTAACCTGCCTTTTGGCAAGGCCGTAGACAGGCGGATTTAACTAAATTGATTGCTTGATTATCAAGGCTGGAATACGATAGGTTTGAGTTGACTGGATGGATAGATGATCAATCATGGATGATAAACATGGTTATGAAGCCGTGATTCGACGTAGTCGATGGAAAATAGTCGTGGAATACTCGAAATATGAGTTTCGAAAAAAGTCGAGTTGTCGCGAGTCACCCGAGCTTACTTCGAGCCACACCTAGGTCTGCTTCGAGTTTTCATGGCGTTTACTTCGGGTCCCAGTGAGTTCTGCCTCGAGTCGCTTGGAGTCGGTAGGAGTTCATTGGATCGGCATTTGAGTGGGTCGGCATTGGAGTGGATCGTCATTTGAGTAGGTCAACATTGGAGTGGATCGGCATTAGAGTGGATCGGCATTTGAATAGGTCGGCATTTGAGTGGATCGGCATTTGGATGGATCGACATTTGCTTTACTCTTGGTTGGCTCTAAGATGGACTCGGATCGGTATAGGGAAATCCCCGGGTCGGCTATAGTGAAATTAGCATTGGGTCGACATATTTTAGATCACCCTGGGTCGGCACCTCTTTCACTTCGGTTCGGTTAGCCATATGCTTTGGGTCGGCTGTGATATTCTCCTTAGGTCGGAAATGGGAAACCGGGTCGGTGCAAAGTCAAGGGGTCGGCAATTATTTTGCTTCGAGTCAAATGGTATGTTACTTCGAGTTAGATGTAAGGCTATAGTAAGTCATTCCCAGGGCAATATTGGATCAACATGTTCTAGACTTAGGGTCGGTCGTGACGAAGGCTATGGGTTCGGCTATGGTATTGATGGGCCCGGACCACTCAGGAAGCCCAGTAACTCGGGTTTTGCCTATAAATACAGCATGTGGGGCTTCAGAAAAGGGGGATCTTCATTCTTTTTCCCTTTATATTCTCCACTAAGACTACTCTGCCATTATTGTTTTAAAAACTCTGGATTGAAACTATAATTGATTCTGATATCAATAAAAAGGAAATTTCTAGAGGGGACGTAAGCTGGAGTCAGCCGAACCACTATAAATCCTCTGTTATTACTGCTTTCTTTTTTATTTTGATTGTTTTTCATATTTATACTCTCTACATACACTCTATCTGTTATCCATGACTGTGAATTGGTACTTTCAATGGCGTTTGGGTGTTAGTGACCAATTTTGGCACTAACATTTTGGTGCTTTCACTGAGAATTGAACTCAGGGATTCAAAAGTTTGGATTTTGGATTTAAAGGCTTAGGAACTCGGATTCTGGGAAGCAATGGTTAGACCATCGACAAGGAGACAAGTAACAGAAAGGAGCAATCAAGAAGGAAGTCAAGAGGCCTCCTTTGGGGCTGGGTCAGATCAGGCATCCATCTACATCACCAGGAACGAGATGCAGATTATGATGGATTCTATGCAGGAGTAGTTGATGAAAAGGCAAGAGGAAATGATGCAGACCCTCCTTAGACAATTTAGATAGACAGGAACAGTAGGAGCTGCAGGAGCTCAGATCCATGGAGCTGGATTAGAAGGACTCAACAGACAAGTAGATGAAGTGGTTCAGCAGGGGGCAGCCCCCAATCAGCAAACAACTATCAATCTAGATGGACCTAGACTTGGGGGCACACCACCAGATAATGTTGGACCAATCCATGGAGGGATACCAAATGACGTTGAGTAGCCCGATGCCAACAGGAATACAGGAGTGCGTGACGAGGAGTATGTACCAGAATTCCCTCGAGGACTAAGAGGGCGGTTAGGAAATGGAGATGGGGGGGCAACCCTTAGTATATAACACTGGATTAGCCGACATTATCAGGCGAACTATTCATGGAGGTATGGAAAACAAGGATTTGGAGGGAGTAAACAAAAGTTTGTTTACCCGAAACATCAGGATGGCTAGGAATCCACCCGATTTCAAGCTGTCCACTCTGGAAGTATACAACGGTAAGACGGATCCCACTAACCACTTGATGAGGTACACAAGGCATATGGAAGTGCTGGGGCATTAGAGGAGGTTATGGCTCGGTGTTTCCCCCTATACTTGATCGATATAGCTGCTATATGGTTCAGACAGCTGGAAGATGGATCTATTGAAACATGGACAGAATTGGTGGACATGTTTTTAAAACAATTTAGAGTTCACATCAAAAGGCCGAAGAATGTGATGACACTGACGTCTGTGAAGCAGAAGACGAGAGAATTGCTCAGGACTTTTTTAACTCGGTTTAATGCAGCAGTTGCTTCGGTGGATCGGCCAGATCCATTAATGGTTCTAATGGCGGCGGTGTCAAGAGTCAAGGATAATTCGAATTTCAAAGTATCGTTGATACGGGACCCACCAATGGATCTCGGGGAATTCTTTCACGAAGCTAAGAGATTTCTTCGACAAGAGGATGCATGTTTGGATATGAGGTCAAAGGAAGTAAACGTGGTTAAGGATGGAGAACCGTCCGGTGAAAGCTCGGGTAAAGATAAGGATAAAGGAAAGAGGAAGCGTTGGGGAGAACCAAAATTCTCCACTTACACCGGACTGAATGAGACATTGGAACGGATATACTTGGATACTCGAGATCGCCTTCCTTATCGAAGGCCAGCAAGGAGGGAACCTCAGAACGTGAAAGGGCATCGGGAAGGCACTGTCTCTTTCATGACCTGAACGGGTATGATACTAACAGCTGCCGACATCTAAAGGATATAATCGAGGAGCATGTAAGGAATGGTCAGTTGCGGCAATATGTCGAAACTCGAAATGCGACGGTGGAATAGGAGCAGCCACCGCCTACCTTGAACGCCGATGGCGCGAGGCCCAGGAATGGTGGTCGGTTGGTCATTAACTAATCGTGATGGTTTGGAATAAGTAACAAACTCTAGGCAGGCGGCTAAGCCATTTACTCATGTACGGGGACGGAGACAACCCCTAGGCTTGCTCTGAGATGATGATAAACTGTGATGCTTTGGTTTGTGAAATTTGTTTTTTTTTTGGCTTGGACACTTGCTTTTTTTGGTTTGGTTTTGGAGTTTGGTTTGAACTCCTTGTTTTGTTTGTTTTTTGATTTGGGTTCTGGTTTGGATGCTTGTCTTTTGGTTTGGATTTTTGATATGGATTTCTGGTTTGATTTGGATTTCAGATTGGATTTTGATTGGATTTTCCTTTGGTTTTTGGCTAAAAGATCGTCGAGCATGGACTATGCTCAATAAGGGTCCGGAGAGACCAGGATTCGGCGTAGGACTTAGGCCCCATACTATCTATCACCTGCTGTTTAAGGTCATCGGGTATGGATTATGCTCGGCAAGGGTCTGGAGAGACTAGGATTCGGCCTAGGACTTAGGCCTCATAATATCTATCGGTTACTATTTCAGGTCGTCGGGTATGGACTATGCTCGGCAAGGGTCCGGAGCGACCAGGATTCGGCTTAGGACTTAAGCCATGGCATTACTCAACGTTCAGGGACACTGAACCGAGAACACCAAGGCATTAATTAACACAGGTCGCCGAGTGTGGATTACGCTTGGCAAGAACCCGGAGAGGTTACAAATTTGGATATTAGCTTTGAACAGCTAAGGATTTGGGCATGGACCCGGATTTAGATATCGGCCCAGAGAGATCATGGATTCGGTTAACGGATTTGGGATGGATTTGGAATTGGATAACGACTCGGAACAGTCGCGGAGTAGACAATCAGATTTGGATGGAATTGCTTGATAATGAATGGAACATGAAATTCGGATATTGGATTTGAGACTATTCAAAACACATCTTGCAATAGCAAGGCATGTTTTGGGGGGCAAATGTTAACCTGCCTTTTGGCAAGGCCGTAGACAGGCGGATTTAACTAAATCGATTGCTCGGTTATCGAGGCTGGAATATGCTAGGTTTGAGTCGACTGGATGGATAGATCATCAATCACAGATGATAAACTTGGTTATGAAGCCGGGATTCAGCGTAGTCGATGGACAAAAGTCGCGGAATACTCGAAATATGAGTTTCGACAAAAGTCGAGTTGTCGCGAGTCACCCGGAGTTTACTTCGAGTCACGCCTAGGTCTGCTTCGGGTTTTCATGGCGTTTTCTTTGTGTCCTAGTGAGTTGTGCCTCGAGTCGCTTGGGGTCGGTAGGAGTTCATTGGATCGACATTTGAGTGGGTCGGCATTGGAGTGGATCGGCATTTGAGTGGGTTGGTATTGGAGTGGATCGGCATTGGAGTGGATCGACATTTGAATAGGTCATCATTTGAGTGGATCGGCATTTGGATGGATCGGCATTTGCTTTACTCTTGTTTGGCTCCAAGATGGATTTGGATCGGTATAGGGAAATCCCCGGGTCGGCTATAGTGAAATTAGCATTGGGTCGGCATGTTTTAGATCACCCTGGGTCGGCACCTCTTTCACTTCAGTTTGGTTAGCCATATGCTTCGGGTCCATTGTGATATTCTCCCCGGGTCATCAATGGGAAACCGGGTCGGTGCAAAGGCAAGGGGTCGACAATTAGTTTGCTTCGAGTCAAATGGTATATTACTTCGAGTCAGATGAAAGGCTACTCTGAGTCATTCCCAAGGCAATATTGGATCGGCACGTTCTAGACTCGGGGTCGGTCGTGACGAAGGGTATGGGTTCGACTATGGTATTTGTAACAACCCATAATTTTGGTTATTTGAAATTGGAATATTTCATTGATTTTAAATATTTAAAAGTTAATTTTTAGCTTGAATTTAAAATATAAGGATATATTGGATAAATTAATTTTTGAATTTAATAGTTGAATATTGGTTAAAATATTGAATCTTGATTTTAAAGCTTGATAAAAATAATTTAAAGGCTTATAAAATTTATATTGATAATAATGAAGATAATAAAACTTTTGAAATTGAATTTAAAAGCGATTTGTTTAGTTTTAAAAATATATCGTTTAAATTAACAAGTATAAAAAAGCCTTCCGGGACACAGTCTCGGAATTTGACGAAACCGGTTCCATTGGATCTGTAATAGTGTATTATTATCGGATTTCAAATTTCGTAACGTTTGGAGTTATCGTTGGTCGTACGCTGTGTAGTCAATTCCCCGATATTGCCCCGATATATCCCCGATATATCCCGTAGCGGACTTTTGGAGCAACGATATTCCTCTAAAGCAGCCCAATATAGCGGATCCGCTATTATCCTCGATATAGCAGCAATAATCCGATATATCCTCGATTTTGTTGCCTCGCTATATCCCCCTTTCCTATAAATAAGCATTTTGCCTGATGTCTTGCTTTTATGTTTTATAGTAACTTCAAAGTTGATGTAATAATGATATACGCGGTTGGTTATTATAACTAGTTCTAACTTTTTAAGTGTCAACTTTGTTTTGCTTGGTGGGAAATAATAAGTAATACGTGTTCCTCTTTTTAATGTAGAATGTTCATCATTCCACTTTTTAAAGTCGTCTGCTATATCCTACTATATCCTCGATATATCTCCTCTACAACTTTTCGCACCTCAAATGCTATGGAGTTGCAGGGGGCTTTAACTACACAGGTCGTACGGGATATAAACGCGCTGAAAATTTATATCGAAAATTCAATATAAAAATTAGTTCCAAAAAACTATCTTCTCTATACGATCGAATTAGGACTCGAAACCTTTTCCATTGCGTTCGAAATAGGGGTACAACATTATGAACGCCGAGTGGCACGCCTCGATAGGAGTTCGAGATTTTGAGTTGTGTAAATCAAGAGGATTTAAATTTATATATATATATATATATATTTGACTTGACTTTTATTCACATCAGCTCCTTTCTTTCCCTTCAAGCTACTATAGCTAGCCTCCTACACGGAAGGCATCTTTCTTTCCCCACTTTTAAATAAGAAAGCACGGCTACATTCATTCACAGTAAAAAAATATAAATCAACTTCAAAAAATTTATTTCTCCTCGTATACTCAATGGAAAAATCCCAAACCAGTTTCTAAATTCAAGTTTTGGCATGAATTTAGATTTGGTATGGCTGTTAAGGGTATGGCCATGGTTTAGGATGCTCGATTTGGAGCGGCCGTCACTAGGGTTTGCATTGCATTTTGATCTAGGGCTCGATGTGGAGATTCGAGGTCGTATTCGTGATTCGCATCGAGAGTGGCATCTCAGGCCAAGTTTTCGTGGTGCTCGGTGGCGGTTTGGGGGTTGCGATTTTGGGGGAGGTTGCCACGTTCGATGATGGTTGTCGCGTTTCATTATGGAAGCTTGGACGAGGCAACGTGGGGTCGAGCGTGTGGAGATTGTGAATGGAAGTTCGTCGGTGAGGTCGTTTTACATGGAGTGGATGACCATATTGGTGATACGTGTGCACAGTTGTTTGATTTCGTATATGCACAGGCAGGAAGAAAGGGGGAAGAAGAAGCTCTGGTCTTTGTTCGTTCGTGGGCTTGTGGGCCGAGCTTGTATAAGGTTAATATATGTTAAGTTGCAATTAAGTTATTAATTAATTTATATTAACCATTTTTTTTAAAAAATATTGTATTTCTTTCATACGTTGTCAGAATTAAACGAAACGAATTGCATGACGTTCGTATCTGTGAGATCTAGGATATGGGCTTCAATAATTCGAGATCTGGGCTATTGGGATTTCATGCTAAAATCAAACGCCTGTTTGATTTTAGACGAACTGGAGCATGGAAGCATCAACAGAAAATAAAAGTGAGTTAATCTCACTCATTTTGGATTACTAGTTAATTTTAAAAAGTTAAAATTAATTATTGGTTGATTGGTTGAATTTGATAATTGTTATCAGTCTGGATGTTATTATATATATAGTAGTATATATATTAGTAATTGAAGTGATTATTCCCGCATATATATAGCGGATGAGACCCTATGTGCCACGCATAATAGCGGATGACCATATATACCGCGATATACCCCTCGAAGTGGGATTGGTATTTTTATATTGTATTAACATCTGTGGATGCAGGAAACAGGTTGGAGGGATCCAACTGGATTCCTCAAAAATGTTGAATTAAATTTCATATATATTGATATGTGATCTGTGTAAATAAGCTGTGGTAGATTATAGTGCGATTTAAATTTATTGGATGCTATGGTAGTTTCGGCCTAGATTTTGATATTTTTAAATATCAATAATAAATGTTTAAAATTTGGAAAGAAATTTAAAATAAATTGGAAGTAAAAATATATATAGTGAAATTTTAGAATTATTAAAAGAAATGAATTTTGGGCAAAATAAATAGTTTGATTTCAAAATTTGGACTTGATAATTTTGGAATATGGAAAATAGGGATTTTGCAAATAATGTAAATAAAAGGGTATTAAATAATAAAACTTAAACGATATTTTTTAAGTATAAAAAGGATTTATTTTAAAATCGAGATTTAAATTAGTTTGGGAAAATCAAAAAGGGAATTTGAAAATAAAATATGAAATTGTTGTTCCAGATTTAAACAAGATTTTAAATTATAAAAAGAAAGTGAAATCTGAATATAGTTGGCTTTTGGAATATAGTTGGGTTATTTGGGAAATTAATTTAAAAATGGAATTCAATTTCGAAGACGATTTAAAATCGATTAAATATTGTAAAACTGTTATAAACGGGAAATGAGACAATGAAATTTATATAAAAAAAGGTTTATAAATAAAGTAAAGTGATTATCAGTGGATAAATTGAAGTTATAACCTCATGGTGAGGATTTATAAGGAGATGGGTAAATCGGCTTAAAAATAAATGGTAGATTTATTTTTTAGAAATGTGAAAAGGGGATTTACGAAAATTGGACGTAAATCAATTGGTGATAAATCAAGCAGGAAATTATTATCAAGGATAAAATTTCTCAGCGTTTTATCCTCAAGGACAGAACTTCAGTATTTTAGCCTGAAGGACAGCTTTCTTTAGGTATCAGTTTTTAGTTATTGATAGCAGTTTTTAGGTATCAGTTTGTAGTTATCGGTAGTAGTTGTTAGGTATCAGTTTTTAGTTCGGTAGCAGTTTTGGAAGAATGTTTGTCCTTATGAATAATTTTGAAAGAATGTTTGTCCTTATGAATAATTTTTAGGAGAATGTTTGTCCTTGTGGTGAAAATATTGAGGTCGTGTCCTTGAGGCTAAAAATATACAAATTTTTGTCCTTTAAATTAATTCCCCCTAAATCAAGAGAGATTTATAAATGTTAGACCGGTTATATTGGAATTGGAAAATATTTTTTTTCTGAGAAGTTAAGCTTGTCTGAAAAAGGAGGATTTTTAATTATTAACAAGTAATTTAAAAAGGTTTTTAGAATATTTTAGAAAATTAATTATTTAGTTATTTTAAATTTGTTTAAAGTATATTTAATTATTAATTAAGTTAGGTTATATTAAATTAATTATTATTTAAGAAGTAATCGATATTATTATTTCAAAAGGGTAAATTATTCAATATTAATATTATTTTTAATAACTTTTATAAAAGAGTATTTGCCTAAAATAAAACTTGGAAATTTATATAGAGATTTTATAAGTATTATTTTGGAAGTTATTTAATAAAGTTTTTGGAAAGTAATGGTATACTTTCATGGTAAAATCGGAGGCAGTGAGTGCCTGTAGTTAAGTTTTGGATTTCTCAGGGATAGAGACGTAACCATTGAGCTATGAATCCACGGTTGATACCGTAGTGGTACTTTCCATATTATTTTAAAAGGGTTTTCAAATATTTTTGAAAAGGATAGTTTGTGAATATATTAAATTCGATGAGATAAGTACATACTTTTAGATAAAGAGATTTTATTTATATAAAATTTAAATTAAAAGGGATTTAGTGTTTTCAGTGGAAAAAGGAAATATTTGGTTGAATGATTGTTTATTTGATAGTTAAAGAACCGACTATCAAATTTGGACCCAAAATATAACTTTGGGAATATCTAGAAGAAACACGGGAATTATATGGTACAGTTACCATTCGAGGTGCTATACTGTATGTATAAACTCGTTGCGTTCTTCTAGGACGATTATATGGAAATCCGTCCTCTAATGGTTTGGAGATGATCTCCGTTCTTATTTCGTCTGTTTATTTCCTAAAAAACCGGGGTTGAGTTTACCGGAAAATATCAAACGTTGTTTCGAAGAGACCGGGATCAGATAAGTTATCCGAAAACCACTTCGATCCAACGAATACATTTTCGAAAGGAAAACAAGAGCATGGAGTCGAAGATGGAGCAGTGAAGTGCAAGGGCTAATCGCTACTAATCCTGAGGATTATTCCAAAATGGATGTAGTAGGAATAGTGCCTTCGGTTTCGTTCGGACCCAGAACGGACTTGTATGAAGGAATGCTATCAATACATTGTCATTGAAGGACAATGAGCATTCTAAGTGAAAATTCCTTAAAAGGTAATCGTAGCCTCTAGCCTCATCAACCAGGAATGACTGGAAAGCAGGGGAGATGCAGCAAGGCTAAGTGGATCGCACCCAATTAGGGTATGTTTATCACCTTTTTAGATACCCTCGGATATTATTTTATTACTACGATACATGGAAGGAGCTCGGAAAAGGGTGGGAACACCCGGGGTGATAGCATATTCGGTCTATCTAGGTCAGGGGTAGTCCGGTCTTGTGTTGCAGGGATCTCGGCGTGGTCCTCGGTACATTGTTTCTAGATGTGTACTATGACAGGTGATACCCCAGTACCTAGTCATTCGTATGGAATCCATTCTCCAATACGTGTCTTTACGGTTTTGGTTGTAGAGCCTAGTATGCTGGAATTTAATTAATGTAACAATTTCAGCTATTTGAATAAGTATTTGTACTTAGACACTATTATAATATCAGAGGATTTGATATGAAATGTTTTGGTTATCGTAAGGTAAAAACCCGTCGTGTTTATGTGTGGCGTGGTCTTACGAGATACCTTTGATTTTCAAAGGATTTTGAAAACCTTAATAATTCAAATTGAGTGTGTTTTCTCATGCTGGTTTTCCAGACTGACTTGGGTGTTATTTTATTATAATGCTCGGGTCAGACTGAGTATTACAGATACATGATAGAATGCTATGGAGCTCAGGAGACGAGCTGGACGACGAAGACGTATTTCACGTATTTGGTTATATTCTGTTGTGTATTATAGGCTGTATATTCAGCTTTTGTGAGGACAAGTTATTATAACTGTCCAGTATTGTGTTATTGATGTGTTGTACTCTGATGATGTGATACATAAATAATAGCTATAGTTTCTTTTTGTATAAATACATATTATTATCTATTATATATTGTTCCGCTGCGATTGTGAGATTCCGTGTTGTGGTTTTTTTGTTTTCTTCTTCTACCTCCTTCTTCTTTCACTTACGATCTAGTATTTCCGGCATTCGATTGCTCGGCATGTAATACAGTGAACGTATTGATGTCGATTTTCGGAGGTCGAAAATCCAGGCCGTCACACTTGGTATCAGAGCTAAAGGTTAAGTGAGAACCTTGGCTTTGATGGGAAAACTCATTAGAGATAGGGTCAGTAGTACCCTAGAACGAGTTTGAGTGTATTAATAGATATGAGTGCGTATTTGTTAGTGAATATAAAATTGTTTTATATCGTGTTGCTTGATCTATTGAGTGGCTTATGGATTCTGGTCAATGCGAGTAATTAACGTTATTGATAGGGATCTCTAAACACTCTAACAGAATAATTCGACATAGTATTGTTTTAAAATGGGGTAAATGAAATAATTTTACCCAGATTATTTTTATATATAAAAGAAATAATTTTTCAGGATTTATTATAGTGTATATTGTATGCTTGGTTGCTAGGAAATGATAATATTAAACTATTATCATTTGTTGTTGTGGTGATTGAATAAA
The DNA here is from genome assembly GCA_030737815.1 of Allium fistulosum. NCBI lineage: Eukaryota > Viridiplantae > Streptophyta > Magnoliopsida > Asparagales > Amaryllidaceae > Allium > Allium fistulosum. Next base: position 60,947,188 of record CM060906.1, on the reverse strand, counting down.
AATTGATATTGTAACCAAACAGTTAAGAAATAATTCATATAACAAAATGGAATTTTGTAAATTTGGTTTATAATTTGAAATGAAATGAAATTCTAGAGGAATATTTAAAGATGATATGGTTTATAAAAATGATTTGTATAAATGATTTAAAATTTGGAAATTTGGGAATCACTATAAGAAAATGTTATATTGATAGCAAGTGGGGATTGCACGGGAGGTTGCTTGCTATAGTTAACTAGGTAATGGTTATATTGGTTAGTCTTAATAATAATTTAACGCCATTGATAATAACTGTTGAGAAAATTTTACGGTCCAAAATTTTATTTCCCTCCATCATTTTTCTATGCCGCCCAAATCCCCTTTTCCTTTTTGATATAACTTCCTCTTCGGATTCTCCTTGTCACTGCAATTCTTCCTTAATTTCAGATCTCAGCATCGATTCCAAGTGATTTCGCTCGATTCCTCAAGCCTCCGCAACCCTCAAAGCACGATTCCTCAAGCCTCCGCAACCCTCAAAGCACGATTCCTCAAGTATTCACTGGAATCCTTCTAGGCAGCTGAAGCGTGTCTTCTAGGCTCGATTCCTCAAGCGGTTCTTCAAGGCAGCTGAAGAAGTATTTCAACTTCGCTTTCCTTAAGCAGTTCTCGGTATTTCAACTTCGTGAACTGGGTGTCGGTAATTTTGTTTATTAAACTTAAGCATTTTGTGATTTTTATAGATAATGTTGATATATTTATGATATATAACGATTATTTTGATTATTAAACTAATTTGGTTTTAAGTGTTTAATCGTAAACACTGGCTTCAGGTTTTGAATATGTGAAGCTTATTTTAGTTTTTACCAACCATAGTCTATACCAACCATATTCTTCCTTATTTTAGTTTTTACCATTTTGTGTCATGTTTCCCTGTGTTATTGTGATTAGCATTACCTGAACTTGTTGTGGTTAAATACTTAAATGTCAACTGGATACTTAATTTCGTAAAATAGAAACTGTGTGCAATGAATCTGTGAACTGTGATGGATACGTTTGAACACATAGTTTTAGTCATGTGCTATTAAATTAGACTAGTCCTCAAAACGATAGCCTTGTTCAATCATTTTCTAGTCTTGAGAATATAAAAATTGATTGTCTGTTGGTAGCTATGGCTAATCAACTGGTACAATTATTACCTATTTTTATTAGGTGAAGCAGTCAGATGAAATGTTAACTGCACCCCTTTCATGTATGTTACGATCATCTAATTTTATGTTATTTATTCATAAAGCAGTATAATTTTCTCTTTCCTGAAGCACCTGAATTGCTTACATTTCTTAATTTTGTCTATTAAGAAAAATTATTCATTCATAGCATCTGGGATCAATTTTGTGTCCTTAAATAAATATATTAGATGTAAACTGTAGTAATAATTTGAATGATACAATGGTTTATGCTTCCATCACACTACAAGCCACTTGTAACATCATGATGAATTAGCACTCATCTTCTATTTCTACTATGCTTAATTATTATGTTAATCCTAATCAAATTTCTGTGTTAATCAGTCTTAGTGTATCCATACATTATGTATATGATGGTCATATGTAGTCGGCTTTTTTTTTTCATATCTGATTTTGGTCAGGTGATTATGTTGTTGTTCTCTGAATCATGTGGACATAACAAATCCCATGTTTCCCCTGTTTTCATTAGATTATATAATACTTCATTCTTACGTTTTCTTTCACTCTCTGTATTTTTTTAATCTCAATAGATCTAGAAAAGAATAGTATGTAGAATCATGAATTTGATTTTGTACCATTGCACTATTTTAAGATATTATTTGTTGGAACTTTATGATTAACCAATGATGGATGTTTTCATATTTGTTGGAACTTTATACTTAATGATGGATGTTATTTTATTGTATGACCATAATCAGTCCAATTAGTATACTTAATGATGGATGTTATTTTAGACTAGTAACAGTATCAGTTCATGTATTGATGGGCTCTTGGACATTTTTAAACATCTAAGTTTTTTTTTTATGTTTGTTGGTTTTTGAGGTGTCTCTTCCTAGAACTGTTGGATGCTGGTAGGTACTAATATGGGACCTTGGTCATTTTTGAACAGTTTATTTTTATTATTTCTTGTTTTTGTTTAACATACAAGATATTGATAGGTTTAGCTGTCTTCTCAATTTTATACTTGTAAATATCGATGAGTATTAAATTATCATGTTTTTTTAGAAATTTGCTTGTTGCAATATTGTATATGGCGATGGAAAAAGATTGGGTGCATTTACACAGGTAATAGTACAATTTTAGCTTAAAATTGAACTTGGGATTTATAATAATGATTTTTTTTGTCGTTAAATATTTTATTTTTACCGTAGAACTAGTAAGGAGTACGAGCAAGGAGCAAGGAATTTTATGCATGCAGCAAAGAGAAATTCAGAAAATATGGAAAAAAATTTGTGTCCTTGCTCAGATTGTCGAAATCTTGGTCGTCAACATGATGACATTATTGTTGAGCACCTGATTATAAGGGGAATGGATCCTTTATACAAGTGCAGTATGTGGTATAGTCATGGTGAGCAGGTAAATGTAGCTAAAAAAGTGAAGTTGGATGACACATATGAATTACTTCAAGCCATTCACTTTGAAGATGAAGATTTTGTCAACCATACTTTTTTCACCGATGATAAGCAGAATGATGACGCACAAAAGCGAACGGATGATTTCCTTAAAAATTTGGAAGATGCAGAAACACCACTGTACCCTGATTGTGTAGATCAAACGAAATTATCTGCTATCACTACATTGTATAACCTTAAATGTGAAACTGGATTATCCGATACTGGTTTTGATAAGCTTCTAAGTGTGCAACACTTGTTATTACCCAAAAATAATGTCCTTCCAAAGACTTTATACGAATTAAAGAAGTTTCTCAAAGTATTTGACATGGGATTTGAGAAGATTCACGCCTGCAAGAATGATTGTTGTCTTTTCAGGAAAGAGTACAAAGATTTGGATAGATGTCCGAAATGTGGTTCTTCGAGATGGAAGACAAATGAGCGGACGAAAAAGATAATGCAAGGTATTTCGGCCAAAGTATTGCGATATTTTCCAATTATTCCAAGATTCAAAAGAATGTTTAGATCCCAACAGATGGCAGAAGATCTAAGGTGGCATTTTAGTAATAAAAGCAATGATGATAAAATGCATCATCCTATGGATTCTTTGACATGGAGCATGGTGGATGGTAAATGGAAATCATTTTCAAGTGATCCGCGTAACCTTCGACTTGGTCTTGCTACCGATGGTTTCAACCCATTTGACATTAAGGGCTCCAAGTATAGTTGCTGGCCAGTGATGCTTGTGACATATAATCTCTCACTATATTGTGTATGAAAAAAGAGAATATTATGTTAACATTATTGATCCCTGGTCCAAAGCAACCTGGGAATGATATTGATATATATTTAGCTCCTTTGATAGAAGATTTGCAGCACTTATGGAGTAATGGGGTAGAGATTTATGATGCATTTAGCAAGACACTTTTTAACTTAAAAGCAATTTTGTTATGGACTATAAACGACTTTCCAGCGTACGGAAATCTTGCTGGATGTTGTGTAAAAGGGAAAAAAGGTTGTCCATTATGCGGTGTTAATACTCATCATCGATGGCTAAATCATAGTCGAAAAAATGTCTATATGGGGCACAGAAGATTCTTACCTCTATTAGATCCATTAAGAAAACAAAAGGCTTGGTTTGATAACAAAGTGGAGAAAGGTAACAAACCGAGAATTCTTACAGGTAGAGATATTTCTGTTATTTTGAGAGATTTTCCAAATGATTTTGGAAAAATTGAAAATGTTGAAATAGAAAAAGGCAAGAAGACAAAGAAAAGAAAATGCACCGCCTACGAAGAAGATAAAACCGATCCTACAAAAGTAGAGCTATCAAGGTGGAAAAAAGATCAATTTTCTTTGAATTACCATATTAGGAGGTTAGTGTTCAAAATTTATTTTGTTCGTAATAATCTAACTATAAAATTATATAATATTAAATTGTCATATTAATGATGTTTATAGGAACTTCCACTCCGCCACAATTTAGATGTGATGCATATTGAGAAAAACGTTGGCGAAAGTTTACTCAGCACAATGTTGCATGATAGCAAATCAAAAGATGGTATTAATTCTAGAAAGGATTTAAAGGATTGGGGAATTCGACATGCTCTATATGCACAACCTCGTGGGAAGAGAACATATCTTCCACCGGCGCCATATACTTTGTCTAGTTCTGAAAAAATAAAATTTGCAACAGATTGTATGACTTTAAGGGACCTGATGGTTACTGCTCAAATTTCAAAAGATGTGTGTCGTTGGAGGATTGCAAAGTTAGTGGATTGAATTCGCATGATTATCATGTTTTAATGCAATAAATGCTATCGGTTGCAATTAGAGGATTGCTCCCGAAAAAGCCAAGGAAAGCAATAACTCGTTTGTGTATATTTTTTAATAAAATATGCCAGCGTGTTCTTGATAGAGAGAAGTTGCAACAAATGGATGATGAGATTGTTAAAATTTTATGCGATCTTGAAAGATATTTTCCACCTTCGTTTTTCGACATAATGATACATTTAACAATTCATCTTAGTAAAGAAGCTCGATTATGTGGACCGGTTCATTTTCGATGGATGTACCCCTTCGAAAGGTATATGAAAACACTTAAAGACTATGTAAGGAACCATGCACGACCTGAAGGATGCATTGCAGAAAACTATCTCGCAGACGAATCCACGAGATTCTTTGGCGATTTTCTACAGAAATCATCAGAATTAGGGGAGAAAGAAGGTAGAAATGAAGAATATGAGAATGATGATGCAATACTCGAAGGACGTCCAATATCATCATGCAAGACAATTACATTGACGGCTAATGAGAAGGAAGTTGCTCATTTGGCCGTGCTAATGAATATGGCTATAACAGAGCCATATTTAGAGTAAGCACATATTTTTTTATTTTTTTCTGTCTTAACATATGTGTAATTATAAATGTAACTTAGCATTTTTCATATTATGCTAGTATGCATTTGGAAGAGTTACAAAGTTTGGACAAGCGCATGGAAAGAAATGCTACATTGCTATGGAAAACTCACACAAAAAACTTCGCCGATTGGATTAAAAAGAAGGTTAATTAAATATTTTAAATTTCATTTATAGGTTTGAAAATATTATTTTTGACTATATTGAGTGGATTGAGTTTTTTTCAGATATCTATTAACTCAAGTGAACATGAGGAATTATTAAAATGGATTGCATATGGCCCAAGTAGCACTGCTTTGTCCTACACATGATATATAATTAACGGGTTACGTTTTCACACAAAAGATGTTGAGAGAGAAACTCAGAATTCGGGAGTGACTTATGATGCTACTACCATGTGTAGAGCAAGTGCGAAAGATGTCTCTCAAGTAGTAGATGTAGTCACTTATTATGGGATTTTGACCGACATAATCTTGTTAGACTATCACAAATTTTATATTCCAATTTTCAAGTGTCATTGGGCAAACATTGGAAACGGGGTGAAGGTTGAAGATGGATTTACTATTGTTAATTTACATCAAAATCAAGTTTCATTTTCGAGGGATCCGTATATCCTTGCATCTCAAGTGAAACAAGTTTTTTATTCAAGAGAGAATGACTCCTCTAATTGGTATGTTGTAATGAAGGCACCACCAAGAGGTTTTCATGAATTATAGACAATCGATTCTATTGAAAGCACAAGCGGTGTTGTCCAAGATTGTGAAGAAAACGAGATGGATGTCGATTTTTTGGAGGATGCTAGCTATGTTAGGGAGGATTGTGAAGGAATATTGGAGAAAAGTTTTAAAAACCGTCATTGATTATGCTTGGAAACTATAGGTAAACCTTACATGATTACGTGGGGAAACATGTTCATTTTACAATATATTGTCTGCATTTGCATGAATATATGCACCTCTTTTGAGTGTCTTAGGCTCACGATGAATTTAGAGAAAATGGTGATGAGTAAAGATTAGCTCTACATATTAGTGTAGGTAATTTAGTTTTTGTATTTTATCTTTTATCTTTTTCCACTTTAGAAGTCAAAACTAGCTTCTTTTATTCAGTATTCACTATTTTCTTCTTATGCAGAAATTTATCGTTTATTAACATGTACATCCACATTGTTTTTCCTATTAACTAAACATGTTATACACATTGTCTGTACTAACTAATGACATGTTCTGCTGTTTGATTCAGGAAAATGGTGAACTGAAGGTGCAAAACATTTTTCAAAAATTAGTGGGAGTAGATGCTGTATTTTTAATTGATGATAGCTTGGAGAGAGAATAAGCATGAAAATCGTGTCCTCTCAATTATCCACTTCTATGTCTCAGGTAAACTATTTTTGCCCTTATGTAATTTTTTTCTACACTATTTATATTTGTTAAACACCACTCTTTTTCAAACTTATGACTAAACCATTAGACATGCTTCAGATAACTACTTTGAGTGAGTAAAGTACAAATTTTGATAATGTTTCCACCCAAAACGGTGATACCGCCACTACTGAGTCTGATTACAAAGGAAAGAAAGTGGAAAGTTGATTTTTTTAATGTGATATATATGTATTGAAATTGATTTGATCAATTAACATTTACATGAATAAACTGCAATGCCTATTTTCATCATATACAGCTAGACGGGCTTCATCTAAATCATCTCTTCCAGTCTGGAACGACATAGACCAGAGAGTTTAAGCTGATTTGAATGGAAGTAGGCAAGGTATGAGTTAACATTATCCGTGTACTGTTATCTTTTTGTGTCTCCTTAGTATATGGTTAGAGTACAAGTAACCGTAATTGATTTTTATTATAAGCTAAGAAAAATGACAACACATTTGGATGGAGGAGTTCTAGGTGATGAATGAAGTGTATGTGTATGTGTATTGTGTGGTGTATGGAGGGAGGTGAGGATGTATTGGAAATGTTGCAGTTTTGATGAAGGTAGTGGTTGCAGTTTTGGTCGTGGAGAGGGAAGGATGTTGGAGATTGATGTTGAAGTGGTGGTAAAAGGAGTTGGAAGGCAATGGTAGGTGATGGCATGTTGTTGGTGGAAGTTGCTGTTTAGTGATGGCAAGTGTGGTGCAATGTAAATGAAATGCAAGTTAGTAACAAAGAATATGAACAGAAACACTGGGTTGTAAACAGAAAATGAAATGTAAACAAAAAATGCAATTTGTTTGGAGGTTTGAAACTATCATGTGAATGAAATGCCAATTAAAATGAAACCATTTTTTTGGTAATGAAATGAAACTGAAATACAAATTCAAATGAAATGTAACTATAATAGTAAAATGAAATGCAAATTCAAATGAACATAAAATGTAGTGTAATGCATAAAAACTGTAACAGAAAATAGGAAACAAAAAATGCAATGTACACTGAATCTTAGTTTCCTGCACACTTCGAATAATCTTTTTTTATATGCAGAAAATGAGTAAAAGGAAGAGGGCTGCTCAAAAATGGCTAAAAACAATCGAAGAATCCACCACGTTCAATGATAATGCAAAAGGCAAGGACAACATGGTGGATAGCAACATTCGTATTGAAGACAACTCGCAAGAACTTGGAAACCAAGGCAACCAAATAGATGTAAACGTTGAGAATAACAATGCTCGAATTCAAGACAATGATGAAGCGGTTGACAAAGATACAATGCAAGTTTTAGAAAATTTTGAAGTTGACACGAATGAGGGAACTACTAGAGATGTCAATGAAAATCCAGTTGTGAAGCGCAATGGCAGAGGTCCAACTAAAGTGAAAGACTTCCATTGAATCCTTCTAACCGTATTAAAGTCGAATTTGATTTGAATGGCAAACCAATAGGAGATGGATCTGTCAAGTTATCGTCATATCTAGGTCCGCTAGTAAGGGAGCATGTTCCGGTTACGCTTGATAAATGGAAGAATCTAAGTGACGAACTACAAGTTGCTTTGTGGGATTGCATTCAGGTATATCTTCATTTGTTTATATCTATTTATTTGTTATAGCTTGCTATTTTGTTTTGTTTTGTTTTTTGGTCAATTTGTTTTGATCACAGTAATTTGGATGATCACAGTAAATTCTGACAGAATTATTAACACATAGAATAAACACTTTTACTTTTACTTTGGAGGTTGATCAGTAGTAAATTTTGACAGAATTATGATCACAGTAATTTGGATAAGCACTGCAATTATTAATTGGAGGTTGATCAGCAGTTATAAACTAATCGATAGATCTGCCATCATCCTGCATATAGGAATTAAACTGATTCAAAATGCAATTACAAGTACCCAATATAGACAGTGAATCTAACTTTTACTTTAACCTTGCATCATGTATTCTTATTTTCATCTGAATAATCTGTACATTTAATTCCATATAACATTGTCTCATACAGCTCCAGTTATCTTGCAATTTTTGTTTAAAATAAGATTACCCCATGCATGCAAGAAATCTAATATGTGCACAGATTATTATTTTCTCTACTGTACTATAATTCTTTTTCAGAAATGTTAACCAAAATTGGAGCGCATCTCAACTATAATATCCTGCATATACCCCACTGCAATTCAGAGGTCTTCTATGAGATTAGAGCGCATCTCAACTACAAGTGTAATTGTTAACCAAAATTGTACAGTCTAACAGACTTTAGTTATGAACACGTAAAACACTTTAGGTTTGTAAAAATTCTATACGTCTTAGTTGAGCTAGAAATTGCAAGTTGTTACGTACATGTGCATAGCTTGTACTATGAAAAATTTAAACTCTTTTTCACAAGTTCATATGCCTTTAAATATTGCAGGTTAGATTTAAATTGGACGAGGAATGGCAAAAAGCGTGCATATTTCATCAAATGGGGTGCATCTTTAGAGGTTCAAAATCTCGATTAGTTCGCAAAATAGCGGAAGCAAGGAACGAAGAAGAAAGAAATCGGTTGAAACCCGACAACCTAAGTATGAATGAGTGGAAGAAATTTGTCAAGTCTAAAATGGCTCCAGAGTTTAAGGTAACATTTACATTTTCAATGTTGATGAGATGCGAAAACCAAGCTGGATTTTTTAATGCATGTTTTCATTTTATTCTTAGGAATTGAGTCAGAAATTTCTAGCTATTAGAGACAATCAAATACCACACACATGTAGTCGTAAAGGAATGGCTCGAGTGGCCGATGATTTGGTAAGAATTACTAATTTATATACCATAATATTTATTAGCTAGTTATTCACTGTGACGTGTTGTAAAAAATATTCTTTAAACATAGAAAAAGACGAGTCCTCATCCATCTTCTGTTGGTCGAACTCAAGTGTGGATCAAATCGCACACACGAAAAAATGGCGAACCAGTAAATTCGATTGCTGCAGATGCTATTGTAAGTACTTTGAAATTTTATTAGATAACAATATGTTTGCTATTGTGATAGTTTGATTGTGTATGATATGCATGTATGACAACATGTGTAGGAAAAAATTAAACAAATACAGAATGAATCAAATTCTAGCTCAACAAGTAATTATAAAGATGATGCGCTTGCAAAAGTATTGGGACCGGATAGACCAGGGCGATTGAGAGCAATGGGAAGGGGTATGACCTACACCAAAGCAATATGGTCACACGTAAGGGATAAACAAACGGCCGAAATGCAAAATAAAATTTCAGAATTAGACGCGATGGTTCATATGCTTATGAAAAATCAGGTATATTCGACATTTTGATTTACTGCTTAGAAGCATGATATAGTTTATGATCATCTCTGAGTTAGCAACAAATGGAACTGAGAAATTGCTCATAATCTTTAGCCATGGAAAATACTACAGTTTTTATGACACCATTTTTTATAGTTATCAATAAGTTGGCAGAACTATTTGTGCACCAGAGTGTGCTAAATCTACATGCATGATATTTGGATTTTAGTAGAATATGTATGAAGTAGTTGAGCATACAATGTGCTGCATGATAGCAGAGAAGTAGATACAGATTCATTCAATCCTCCTAACTTTTATTCAAATTCTTTTCCACTTCTTCGTTTAAATCAAACCCATCAGCTTTCATCCTTTTAATTACTTCTGAAATAGGTCTCCCAGCGAATGAATATAATGATATTAATTTTTCATAAACATCCCTAGTCAAAGGTATTAATTTTTTCACTAACTTAACAAACTCCTCTACTCCTTCAACATCTATCTTCTCTTCATAATACTCAAGTCCCATATTCACATTATCATTACTTGGCTTCCAATACGTTTTCACTACCTCTATTTCCTTCATCATATCTACCGCTTTAGCAATTTGATTCACTTTAAGATATGCATCGGCCAAAACAGCCCAAGTATTGGAGGAAAGCATCTCTCCACTCTCCGCGACCTCACTCAGTAAAGGTTCCACTTTGCTTAATAGACCCTTCTCGCAATATGCATTTATCATAACTTTTGTGATTCTAATATCATATAGACTCAGCTTTGTCAATGGATTTCTCTTCATAGTAACAGTTTAGAAGAGCCCCATAAGTCTGGTGAACTTTATATTGTTCTGGGATGTTGTTGAAGTAATTCTCAGCTTGTTCAATGCCTTTAATGTTGTAGAGCAGGTTAAGTCGAACAGCATGGTCGCCCGCAGTTAACGGGAAGCGCCTATTGTCACTCATGCACTTGGATACCTATTGTTTAACAGTGAAAATTAATATTTATGTGGTACAAACATTTTATTTATTTGATACTCAAATGTGATCCATAACATGACTGTATTAACACAATACAAATGTGTCCAACTATGACTCTATGATGCTATATTCTTAAAGTTTTGGAACACACTACATACAAAAGCAAATGCCAATGAACAAAATTACTACGGCACACAATGATGATACAGTGACATTCAAGCTTTCTAATACCATCACAAAAATGTTAAAACCACTTCACATGTACATATTTATAAAAGTTCAACTCAAAGCTTTATAGTACACTGATACAATGACATCTAACTAAGCATGACATTAATTTTCAATGTCTGAAGAAAGCTATCTTACTGTAATTTTTTTCACTGTTCCATTGCAAGTTGCTTGTGTCTGTTTAAATCATTGGTGAATCCAGTCAAGTATACTTAAGGCTTTAGTGGTATTGATATCACCAAAATCTGCCAGCATGGTTGCAAATGTGCGATCAGAGAAAGCATAGAAATCAGATTACCATAGGATGACATGATGGCATGAACTAAAATCTCGTTATATTTGCTAATATCATTAGTTATGCTTTATCGGACTATCTTTAATTAATATCATGAAATTATATATCGTTACTGTTTTTTTTACGTACTGTTTTTTTTTTGTTTGACAGAGAAAAGAAAGCCTGGATGAAGCAAATGTGCATCAAGCGGTAAAAGTTATTTATAGTACTAGTGTAATATTATTATATTTGACATTTAATTTCATTATTAATATAATTTGCTTTTGATTAATAATAGAACAAACATGGTAAATAATATGACACATGTCACTTACTGGATTGGACTGCGACAGACGAAATTGTTGCGGAAGGAAGAGTTGTGCCAAGTAACCCAAAGGAGCTTGTCCAACAAATCCCTTTAGGTTCTGATGCTAATAAAATTATAATAGACACTGTGAGAAAATCGGATGCTTTCTTGTGGAGACCTTCACTTTATTCGACAAACATTGAAGACGTTGTTGGTGAGATAGTAGCATGGTCGGTTACTAGAGTTGTTTTGCGCAACTTCGATAACTTTGAAAAAGCTGATAATGGGATAATCTTTCATATTTTTTACTAATTAATTTTTTATTTTCAATGTACAAAAAGAATAATATGTTTTTTTTATTAGAGTAAAAGCAACAGCGTAAATCATAAATGCAAATTAATCGATTGGAGTGGGAGTGAAGAATTAGTTGCAGATGGACGACTGCATTCGAGTGATCCAAAAGAACTTGTGAATGATCTTCCTCTTGGTCCGGCTGCCATTGTAGTTTGGATAGATAATCCAAAAATCGAAGATGCTTTTCTATGGAGTCCCACTAAAGGATTGATCCGAGTTGGAGAAGCCATTGGTACCAAAGTTGCATGGCCTGAATCGAAAGTAGTTATCGAAACAATTAACACTGCGTCATCAAATAATCATACGAGTAATGTTGGAGTTGTCGAGCAGGTAGGTATCAAAATTATTTATATGCGATTCAATTATTTTTCATCGGACAAATTATTGAAGCACATACTAAAATAACATTTTTGTTTAATTGATAGAGTATGAATTTTATGGAAAAAAGTAAATGCAAGTTGATTGATTGGTCGGGAAAGAGAGAAATAGTTGCGTTAGGCCACGTGTCTTCAACCGATCCAAACACAATGGTTCATTATGTCCCTTTGGGAAAAAATGCAGTTAAAGTTTGGGTAGATCTTGTAATAATTCCAAAAGCACGTCTATGGAGAACAACGTCCGATTTAGAAGTCGTTGAAGATGCACTTGGTACTACGATAGCTTGGCCTGCTGCGAACGTTATAATGGAATCGATTTCTAGTAAGTATAATTCAAGCTTTGTTTAGATATGAAACTTTTTTGATTTGGTTGAATACTATCTACCCACTGATAAATTATGTACTATAATTACAGTAATTATTTATTACACATTGCATTTTAACTCTAGCTCATATACTTTACATGTATTACACATTGCATTGTATCCTTGACTTTGAGCAATCAGTCCATTTTATATTAAAAAATTCATGTGTTTTGTTACTTCAGTAATTAGAAAGTACAAGGTTTAGTGAAAATAAAATTGCACATCCAATAAATTTAGTCCTTGACCTAGCAATCAACTTGTTAATTAGCAGTTCATAAATATATATAGTTAGGCAATGCATTATTACTTGTATCTTTATGCATTATTGATTGTATCATACCTAATGTAGCTTACCAAGAAAATTATATGTTCAATCCATTATGCAATTGTTGTAACACATAACTAAACTACAAAAAATGAGATATTCTGCCTGAACTTCTCTAGTTCCAGTTTGATTTACCACCATGACGTGCATTTTTTAATTTTTTTTACATAAACCGGTGACGGCCAAAGCTTTTACTCGCTGCATGCTTGGTTTAGGATTTACTCCAGGCATTTTATATATTATAGGATGTTGAGATTTTGGCAGTTTGATGTTTGGATTTGATTCAGGATTGATCAGATACAGAAATGTTGAATTGATGGTTTGAAAAGAAACAAATACTTTGTTTTAATAGAATGGTTTCAGTGTACATCATCTTGTATTTCCAATGTTGAAAGCAGAGCCAGATAATTTTTCACGTAAAAGATGAACACTACCATAGCTATCTAGATTTACCTTACCCGAATTAACTGCCTAGGACGTTCTTACCATGGTTATAAATTGTAAATTTCTTTATTGTTGTATGTTACTACCCTGCGCAATCTTCACTCTATCAGATGTAGTCAACTGCGGTTGTAAATTTTTGCACCATAGATTGTGCCATGATAACCATTGTTGCTAGTTTTCAAAGAAACTTTGCACATCTCTTCACTGTTTAGCCACCTTTTCTTCAAGTTGGCCTCTTGAATCCTCCACAACCACATTCAACTTCAATATTTCTAGTCAGTGATAATTATTTTTTGTAAACATACTTGTTTGCTGCAACGCATGCCAAAAATAGGTGGTCACCAATAATATTTAGCATTCTCATTCATGATATAAAGAAATGGTGTAGCAATATTACCTTTCGACAAAAAAAACTAAAACGAACAACTAATTAACTGCAATTCCATTTACATAAATAATTCATGTGATACATACTCAGCTGTAGGTAGACCTGGAACTAGAATCATAGGAAATACAGATATATGCACAACACATTTCATATTTCATCTGATATAGCATGAAACAGAGCACAGATTTGGAAAGCTTTTGAAACTGATTTCAAAATTTGTAGTTGAATGCTTTTACTTCTATGCTTTAAAAACTGAGTTGCTTGCTGATTAAATTTTGCATGCAAGCTAGCTTTGCTTTTGCATTTTGAACTTTTAGTGCTTGAATTACAACTGCAGTTGCATGCAAGTTTTGAAAAGGAATGCATTTTTTTGTACCATATTAGGGTATAGATTGATCACAATAACAGATTCATTACGGGTTATGCTAGTTTCAGTAACTTAGTCTTTAGCAATGCATCTTTCGTACTAATACATACGTGTATATATTGGCTAACATATGTATGTTTGTGTTTCTTCTTCACAGGTGTTGTATGATGCTTTTGAGGTTGATACATGATGTCGCACTCTTTCTCCTTTAAATCGGTCGCACTCTTTCTCCTTTAAATCGGTCATGCTTGTCGATGGTCATTAAAATATTTTTAGTATGTATCGTTTTGGTATGCTACACTCAATTTGTGTGCTTATGTTTAATTTTTATCACAAATATTTATGTTTAATTCTTCATGTATGAAATATTACAGATATATATATATATATATATATATATATATATATATTGTGATTTGGCTTATGACTCAATTTGTGTATTTATGTTAATGTGATGAATGTGGTTTTTTTGAGTTATAATATACAAGTAGAATTGAAAATTGTAAGCTTTGAATGTTATGGCAGCAAAAAATGTGCAATAGAATTTTTTTTATAGCGTTCTAACTATGCAATAAAAAGAAAAATTGTTCAGCTTTGTTATATTATAGCATCATGTTAGTGCTATACAAAATATTTTGCAAAGAGTACATACTTTTCATAGCAATAAGAAGGTGCTATAATAGATAGTAATGAATTTTCTATAGCATTTCAACGTGTCATAAAAGGTTGACACGATGATTCCATAGCGCGTTCAAATGCTATAATAATATAGCATGTCGACATATTTATAGCAACTGAAATGCGTCATAAAAAGTTCTATAGCACGTTTCATAATGCTATAGAAAATCAGTTGCACCAATATGGCCTATTTTAGATGGCAAGAAAAATACGTTTTCCATTGCAAGTATGACACGCTATAGTATCTACCAGACTTTTTACAACATGTTGATCTATGGCGATTATAGAATCGCTATAGAAAGTTTTTATAGCGGTTTTTACACGCTATAAAAAGTCCTTTGGTTTTTACACGCTATAAAAAGTCCTAAATAAATATATTAGATGTAAACTGTAGTAATAATTTGAATGATACAATGGTTTATGCTTCCATCACACTACAAGCAACTTGTAACATCATGATGAATTAGCACTCATCTTCTATTTCTACTATGCTTAATTATTATGTTAATCCTAATCAAATTTCTGTGTTAATCAGTCTTAGTGTATCCATACATTATGTATATGATGGACAGATGTAGTCGGCTTTTTTTGTTTTTTCATATCTGATTTTGGTCAGGTGATTATGTTGTTGTTCTCTGAATCATGTGGACATAACAAATCCCATGTTTCCCCTGTTTTCATTAGATTATATAATACTTCATTCTTACGTTTTCTTTCACTCTCTGTATTTTTTTAATCTCAATAGATCTAGAAAAGAATAGTATGTAGAATCATGAATTTGATTTTGTACCATTGCACTATTTTAAGATATTATTTGTTGGAACTTTATGATTAACCAATGATGGATGTTTTCATATTTGTTGGAACTTTATACTTAATGATGGATCTTATTCTATTGTATGACCATAATCAGTCCAATTAGTATACTTAATGATGGATGTTATTTTAGACTAGTAACAGTATCAGTTCATGTATTGATGGGCTCTTGGACATTTTTAAACATCTAAGTTTTATTTTATTTTTTATGTTTGTTGGTTTTTGAGGTGTCTCTTCCTAGAACTGTTGGATGCTGGTAGGTACTAATATGGGACCTTGGTCATTTTTGAACAGTTTATTTTTATTATTTCTTGTTTTTGTTTAACATACAAGATATTGGATAGGTTTAGCTGTCTTCTCAATTTTATACTTGTAAATATCGATGAGTATTAAATTATCATGTTTTTTTAGAAATTTGCTTGTTGCAATATTGTATATGGCGATGGAAAAAGATTGGGTGCATTTACACAGGTAATAGTACAATTTTAGCTTAAAATTGAACTTGGGATTTATAATAATGATTTTTTTTGTCATTAAATATTTTATTTTTACTGTAGAACTAGTAAGGAGTACGAGCAAGGAGCAAGGAATTTTGTGCATGCAGCAAAGAGAAATTCAGGAAATATGGAAAAAAATTTGTGTCCTTGCTCAGATTGTCGAAATCTTAGTCGTCATCATGATGACATTATTGTTGAGCACCTGATTATTAGGGGAATGGATCCTTTATACAAGTGAAGTATGTGGTATAGTCATGGTGAGCAGGTAAATGTAGCTAAAAAAGTGAAGTTAACATATGAATTACTTCAAGCCATTCACTTTGAAGATGAAGATTTTGTCAACCATACTTTTTTCACCGATGATAAGCAGAATGATGACGCACAAAAGCGAACGGATGATTTCCTTAAAAATTTGGAAGATGCAGAAACACCACTGTACCCTGATTGTGTAGATCAAACGAAATTAGCTGTTATCACTGCATTGTATAACCTTAAATGTGAAACTGGATTATCCGATACTGGTTTTGATAAGCTTTTAAGTGTGCAACACTTGTTATTACCCAAAAATACTGTCCTTCCAAAGACTTTATACGAATTAAAGAAGTTTCTCAAAGTATTTGACATGGGATTTGAGAAGATTCACGCCTGCAAGAATGATTGTTGTCTTTTCAGGAAAGAGTACAAAGATTTGGATAGATGTCCGAAATGTGGTTCTTCGAGATGGAAGACAAATGAGCGGACGAAAGAGATAATGCAAGGTATTCCGGCCAAAGTATTGCGATATTTTCCAATTATTCCAAGATTCAAAAGAATGTTTAGATCCCAACAGATGGCAGAAGATCTAAGGTGGCATTTTAGTAATAAAAGAAATGATGATAAAATACGTCATCCTGTGGATTCTTTGACATGGAGCATGGTGGATGGTAAATGGAAATCATTTTCAAGTGATCCGCGTAACCTTCGACTTGGTCTTGCTACCGATGGTTTCAACCCATTTGACATTAAGGGCTCCAAGTATAGTTGCTGGCCAGTGATGCTTGTGACATATAATCTCTCACCTATATTGTGTATGAAAAAAGAGAATATTATGTTAACATTATTGATCCCTGGTCCAAAGCAACCTGGGAATGATATTGATATATATTTAGCTCCTTTGATAGAAGATTTGCAGCACTTATGGAGTAACGGGGTAGAGATTTATGATGCATTTAGCAAGACACTTTTTAACTTAAAAGCAATTTTGTTATGGACTATAAATGACTTTCCAGCGTACGAAAATCTTGCTGGATGTTGTGTAAAAGGGAAAAAAGGTTGTCCATTATGCGGTGTTAATACTCATCATCGATGGCTAAATCATAGTCGAAAAAATGTCTATATGGGGCACATAAGATTCTTACCTCTATTAGATCCATTAAGAAAACAAAAGGCTTGGATTGATAACAAAGTGGAGAAAGGTAACAAACCGAGAATTCTTACAGGTAGAGATATTTCTGTTATTTTGAGAGATTTTCCAAATGATTTTGGAAAAATTGAAAATGTTGAAATAGAAAAAGGCAAGAAGACAAAGAAAAGAAAATGCACCGCCTACGAAGAAGATAAAACCGATCCTACAAAAGTAGAGCTATCAAGGTGGAAAAAAAGATCAATTTTCTTTGAATTACCATATTGGGAGGTTAGTGTTCAAAATTTATTTTGTTCGTAATAATCTAACTATAAAATTATATAATATTAAATTGTCATATTAATGATGTTTATAGGAACTTCCACTCCGCCACAATTTAGATGTGATGCATATTGAGAAAAACGTTGGCGAAAGTTTACTCAGCACAATGTTGCATGATAGCAAATCAAAAGATGGTATTAATTCTAGAAAGGATTTAGAGGATTGGGGAATTCGACATGCTCTATATGCACAACCTCGTGGGAAGAGAACATATCTTCCACCGGCGCCATATACTTTGTCTAGTTCTGAAAAAAAAAAATTCAACAGATTGTATGACTTTAAAGGACCTGATGGTTACTGCTCAAATTTCAAAAGATGTGTGTCGTTGGAGGATTGCAAAGTTAGTGGATTGAAGTCGCATGATTATCATGTTTTAATGCAACAAATGCTATCGGTTGCAATTAGAGGATTGCTCCCGAAAAAGCCAAGGAAAGCAATAACTCGTTTGTGTATATTTTTTAATAAAATATGCCAGCGTGTTCTTGATAGAGAGAAGTTGCAACAAATGGATGATGAGATTGTTAAAATTTTATGCGATCTTGAAAGATATTTTCCACCTTCGTTTTTCGACATAATGATACATTTAACAATTCATCTTAGTAAAGAAGCTCGATTATGTGGACCGGTTCATTTTCGATGGATGTACCCCTTCGAAAGGTATATGAAAACACTTAAAGACTATGTAAGGAACCATGCACGACCTGAAGGATGCATTGCAGAAAACTATCTCGCAGACGAATCCATGAGATTCTTTGGCGATTTTCTACAGAAATCATCAGAATTAGGGGAGAAAGAAGGTAGAAATGAAGAATACGAGAATGATGATGCAATACTCGAAGGACGTCCAATATCATCATGCAAGACAATTACATTGACGGCTAATGAGAAATGAAGGCGGTGCGATAATATAATAAATTAGTAAAGTAAACTAATTAAATGAAGTGAATTGGAATAAATTAGTGAATGGGATATAAATAAGTTTGAAAAATTATAAAATTTGAAATTTGATTTGGAATGGAAATTAACTTGAACTAAGTTAAATAAAGTGAATTATGAGAGATTAAGCCTAAGTAGGCTAAATGGAATAGTTAGTGAAATAGAATTTATTAAGTGAGATTTGAAATAAATTAGTAAATGAACTAATTAATTTAAATTAGTAAGTTAAACGGATTTGAAATTGAATTTGATTGGAAATGAATTAGTGGGTGGAACTAATTAAAATGACTAGTGGATTAAATATGGTATGCGATATGGTTGATAAAATTCAATATTTAAAATTTGGAAGATAAATTGAGTTCAAATGGAATTGAAAATTGAATAGAAATGGATATAAATCAAAGTTATAAAGTGGAAATAAACATAAGAGCTTTGTATAAAATGTTTATAATAGACTTAAGAAATTGATGGTGAAATTCTTAAATAAAATTGGTATTGGGAAATATACTAAGTACATAGGTAAATGGCATAAATGTGAATAAAAAATTGATATAGCTAATAATCAATTGAAATCAATATGTAAGTTGTACGTATATTATTTTATTTGCATAATGATTTGATCCAGATTCGAGCACAGAATTTCGAGATAATTTATATCGATCCGAGTTAGGATTTTTCACTCGATTTTCGACGGCGAACACTAGATATGGATTTTCGATTGATTCTGGAATTCTCTATCATAGTTATGGCTATGCAAGGAGAATGACGGTTTCTAATCAAGGAATCAGATCTGAGTCCACACTAGAAAGTCGTGTGAACGATACTTGTTCGAAAGTGAAATTGTGTGGTCGAGTGAGTGATCAGATTTTATTTTGCGTACGGATGATATATGTACATCATACGGGTTTTGGTGAAATAAATATTGGAAATTGAAAATGCTGAATAAAATGATTTTAAATTGAATGATTGGATATTATTGGAAACTAAGGTACAGGTATTTAAAAGCAAAAGCTAAATTGATGTCTTCGATTTCAGAAGTAAAATTTGATTGCACGATAAAAAGGTACACGTTTAAATTGTGTTTGAAATTGATGACTATACTATTGAGCCACTTGGCTTTTGTTTTCTTTTGATGATTTGGGCCCCTAGAGGCATTTTGTAGTTATTTGGATTTAGCCGCACAAAGGAGACGATGGTGAAATTTTTCAAAAATTTAAGAAGTTAGAATAATTTTGAGGAAATATTTTATAATTTAAAATTTTCTTTTAAATTATAAATTTGAATGATTGAGGGAATTATACTATTTGGAATCTATGGATGAATTTGGAAATTTGAAAAAGTTATTGGGTTTTGGACCATTCTTCTTACCTAGGCAATTTCGGGGACAAAATTCTTATAACGGGGAGGAATGTAACGACCTAGAATTTTGGTTATTTGAAATTGGAATATTTAATTGATTTTAAATATTTAAAAGTTAATTTTTAACTTGAATTTCAAATATAAGGATATATTGGATAAATTAATTTTTGAATTTAATAGTTGAATATTGGTTAAAATATTGAATCTTGAGTTTAAAGCTTGATAAAAATAATTTAAAGGCTTATAAAATTTATATTGATAATAATGAAGATAATAAAACTTTTGAAATTGAATTTAAAAGTGATTTGTTCAGTTTTAAAAATATATCGTTTAAATTAACGAGTAAAAATAGCCTTTTGGGGCACAGTCTCAGAATTCGACAAAACCAGTTCCATTGGATCCGTAATAGTGTATTATTATCGGATTTCAAATTTCGTAATGTTTGGAGTTATCATTTGGTCGTACATGATATAAATGCGCTGAAAATTTATATCGAAATTTTAATATAAAAATTGGGTCCAAAAAGCTATCTTCTTCATACGATCGAATTAGGACTCGAAACCTTTTCCATTACGTTTGAAATAGGGGTATAACATTATGAACGCCTAGCGGAACGCCTCGATAGGGGTTCGAGATTTTGAGTTGTGTAAATCGAGACGATTTAAATTTAAATATATATATATATATATATTTGACTCGACTTTTATTCACATCAGCCCTTTCTTTCCCTTCAAGCTACTGTTGCTAGCCTCCTACACGCAAGGCATCTTTCTTTCCCCCATTTAAATAAGAAAGCACGGCTACATTCATTCACAGTAAAAAAAATATAAATCAACTTCAAAAAATTTATTTCTCCTCGTATACTCAATGGAAAAATCCCAAACCAGTTTCTAAATTCAAGTTTTGACATGAATATGGAATTGGTATGGCTGTTAAGGGTGCGGCCATGGTTTAGGATGCTCGATTTTAGAGCGGCCGTGACTAGGGTTTGCATTGCATTTTGATCTAGGGCTCGATGTGGAGATTCGAGGCCGTATTCGTGATCCGCATTGAGAATGGCATCTCAGGCCAAGTTTTCATGGTGCTCGGTGGCGGTTTGGGGGTCGCGATTTTGGGGGAGGTTGCCGCATTCGATGACGGCTATCGTGTTTCGTTAGGGAAGCTTGGACGACGCAGCGTGGGGTCGAGCGCATTGAGATTGTGAACGGAAGTTCGTCGGTGAGGTCGTTTTAGGAAATATTTATTTGAATGATTGTTTATTTGATAGTTAAAGAACCGACTATCAAATCTGGACCCAAAATATATCTTTGGGAATATCTAGAAGAAACACGGGAATTATATGGTACAGTTACCATACGGTTAGGAGATGATCTCCGATCTTATTTCGTATGTTTATTTCCTAAAAAAACCGGGGTTGAGTTTACCGAAAAATATCGAACGTTGTTTCGAAGAGACCGGGATCGGATAAGTTATCCGAAAACCACTTCGATCCAACGAATACGTTTTCGAAAGGAAAAAAAGAGCATGGAGTCGAAGATGGAGCAGTGAAGTGCAAGAGCTAATCGCTACTAATCCTGAGGATTATTCCAAAATAGATATAGTAGGAATAGTGCCTTCGGTTTCGTTCGGACCTAGAACGGACTTGTATGAAGGAATGCTATCAGTACATTGTCATTGGAGGACAATGAGCATTCTAAGTGAAAACTCCTTAAAAGGTAATCGTAGCCTCTAGCCTCATCAACCGGGAATGACTGAAAAGCAAGGGAGATGCAACAAGGCTAAGTGGGCCGCACCCAATTAGGGTATGTTTATCACCTTTCTAGATACCCTCGGATATTATTTTATTACTACGATACATGGAAGGAGCTCGGAAAAGGGTGAGAACACCCGGGGTGATAGCATATTCGGTGTATCCAGGTCAAGGGTAGTCCAGTCTTGTGTTGCAAGGATCCTGGCGTGGTCCTCAGTACATTGTTTCTAGATGTGTACTGTGATAGGTGATACCCCAGTACCTAGTCATTTGTATGGAATCCATTCTCCAATACGTGTCTTTACGGTTTTGGTTGTAGAGCCTAGTATGCTGGAATTTAATTAATGTAACAATTTCAGCTATTTGAATAAGTATTTGTACTTAGACACTATTATAATATCAAAGGATTTGATATGAAATGTTTTGATTATCGTAAGGTAAAAACCCGTCGTGTTTATGTGTGGCGTGGTCTTACGAGATACCTTTGATTTTCAAAGGATTTTGAAAACTTTAATAATTCAAATTGAGTGTGTTTTCTCATGCTGGTTTTCCAGACTGACTCGGGTGTTATTTTAGTATAATGCTCGGGTCAGACCGAGTATCACAAATATAGGATAGGAAGCTATGGAGCTCAGGAGACGAGCTGGATGACGAAGACATATTTCACGTATCTGATTATATTCCGCTGTGTATTGTAGACTGTATATTCAGCTTTTGTGAGGACAAGTTATTATAATTGTCAGGTATTGTGTTATTGATGTGTTGTACTCTGATGATGTGATATGTAAATAACAGCTATAATTTCTTTTTGCATAAAGACATATTATTATCTATTATATATTGTTCCGCTGCGATCGTGAGATTCTATGTTGTGGTTTTTTTTGTTTTCTTCTTCTACCTCCTTCTTCTTTCTCTTACGATCTGGTATTTCCGGCATTCGATTGCTCGACACGCAATATAGTGAACATATTGATGTTGATTTTCGGAGGTCGAAAATCTAGGCCGTCACATTATTGATGGGCCCGGACCACTCAGAAAGCCTAGTTGCTCGGGTTTTGCCTATAAATACAGCATGCAGAGCTTCAGAAAAGGGGGATCTTCATTCTGTTTCCATTCATCTTCTCCACTAAGGCTACTCTGCCATTATTGTTTTAAAAACTCTAAATTGTAATTGTAATTGATTCTGATATCAATAAAAATGAAATTTCTGGAGTGGACGTAGGCCGGAGTCAGCCGAACCACTATCAATCCTCTGTTATTACTGCTTTCTTTTTAATCTTGATTGTTCTTCATATTTATACTCTCTACATACACTCTATCTGTTATCTGTGACTGTGAATTGGTGCTTTCAACGGCACTTGGGTGCTAGTGACCAATTTTGGTGCTAACACTCAATTGATGATCAGGTTTTTCATAGTAATAGCAGATGAAATTCCCTTCCATGTTTGATCTATTTGGCTGTCTTTTCATGTTTGGACGATTAACCCTCCTTGCAAGATGGACTTCTTTAATCGGATTTCTACTTTCCTTTTCCTTCTTATCCTTTCTTTCCATGAGGTTCATCCTCTGCATCTCCTCATTAAGTGGGCTACTGACCACCAAACCCATTGAAACTACTCTATCCAAATTTGAATTGTTCGATGCAACCACGAGCATTTTGCAACTTTCTAATAAAGAACTCATCAATATCAAAGCATGTGTCTCATCATCCACCTTGTAATCCACAGCCAGTAATTGGGTTACAATTGCTTGAAAATCATTGAGATGCTCTCTAATTGACCCACCTTCCTTAAGCTTCAAATTTATCAATCCTCTCATTAGAAGTGCCTTATTGGTTGCTGAGTTTTTTTTACTACATATATTCCTTCTAATTTTTTCCAAATTTCTAAAGCATATACTTCATTAGCAACAATATGAAACATCTTATTCTTCAAAAAACACCGAATAGCCGCCCCAACCTTCCTATCCAAATTCTCCCATTTTGCTTCAGATATATTGCTAGGTTTCTCCCTTTTGTTCTTCAATGGTTGATGAAGATAATTAAGAGATATAAAATCCTCTATCTTAGCCTTCCATAACCCTTAATTTCTCCCATTAAGTTTTTCAACACTTATCTTATCCATAAGTAAAACTCTTTTTAAAAAAATTATGTAGTAAGCTCTAATACCAACTGTTATGGTTTTTTCCAAGGATCCTTACACAATTAGATTTTAGAAGAGATGAGAAGTGAAGAAAAAAGAATGACAAACAAATTCCTCCAAATAAAACCTTTATTAATTCACCAAATTATTACAAAAGAAAGCCATAAATTGAGAAGATATCTCAATCCCAAAACCCTAGAAAAATAACTTTTCCCACACACATCTAACGAACCCTACACATGTCTATTTATAATAATCTTGACAAAATATCTTTTTTAAGAAGCTACTGAATGCTTCCATGGATCTTTCCCATGTAGATAATTCATTGCCTTCTTTAAAGTAATAAAAGGGGCAATTAATTACTCTCTAAAATCTATTAAATAGGCAATGAATTTGAGTCACAATTCTACATAGATTCAAATATCTCCAAAACCTACTTAAATATGGAATATTATTTCACAAAAATCTAACACAGTACACATTGGGAATTTCCTTTACACTTATAACACTAGTTTTACACGTGTCGACTTCTGATTCATTTGACTTAGTCCTTTATTACTATTTTAGTTACCTTGCTAACACGTTTAGCATATAACGTGGATCTGATATATCACCCAATAATTGAATAAACTCTTTAATTAAATAACTTCTTGATCCCTACTTATTTACCTTCTGATTCCCTTTTATAGCCCTTTGGCTAGACTTAATGTCATTTGAAAACTACCTAATTATGTTCCCAGTTTTCTATAGTAAAATTGATCATGTATAGTACTCCTCATAAGTAACTAATTTTCCCTTCATACAGATCTTAATTAATTTATAATAATTTACCTTCTCAATGATAAATCCTATTAATCAAAACTATTTTCACACATGATATTCTTGTTTACATATTTAATCCTTCATATCAATTAAACCAATAAAATCAAAGGAATGACCAAGTTATCATACGACCGTGAATAATACAAGGAAGGAAATGTTAGAGGATATATTACTCACCTGTACTTTTAGTTGATGAAGTTTCCAGTTCCCTTAGATTTAATATTCTCTCATTTTCTTCTTCTTATTTAGGTCATAAGCACTATTAAAGAGCTCAAGCTTTTTGTTTAACGTTTTGAATGCAAAATAAAAAATAAAAAGAGGATGGTGTCAAACTTTACTTCAAAAGAATATTTTGGGCCATCGATCCACTATCTTATTTCCTTAAAAATTTGTAAGCTCTAATAGTTGCATTCAGTTCTTATTAATTTAGATTTTCAACTAGGCTTTTCCTAGTATCACTTGATTCACCCATGCATAATGAGTAATTAAATGTCCCGTGAATATTTATCCATTTTCATCATTTTAATTTTCCTTATCCCATAAATAATCACTTAATTTTTTATTTATTAATTTATGGTGTGTTACACGTACCCCTAAGTGGAAATTAGGTTGGAGGGCTTCTCATTTTAGGGTAATAAGTTTAAAGGACTGCACGTATGAAAAATTAGTTTTAAGGACAATTTACAGAAAAATGATAAATACATTTATTTTTTCAGTTATACAGAAATAATGATATTTATCATTATTTCTGTATAACTGAAAATGATAACTTCATTTATCTTTTTTCTATAAATTGTCCTTAAAACTAATTTTTCAAAAGTGTCATCCTTAAAATTTATTACCCTGCACAAAGAAGGTCTTTAAGTGAAATCCCCTACCCCTAATCTGTAGGACTTTGTATTTTCTTTTATGCATTCGTGTTATGTTTGTTGTATCTTTATATTCAATCATGATATACTGATTCCTCTTTCAGGAACTATCATAAAAACATCATCTTTAAGTTTCAAAATAAAAGGCTGTCTCTCCTCGAAAATTGGTTTTATAAAAATCTCATATTCTTAAGTTTCAGGATGTTGTAGAGAACTTTTCAAATATTTATAGAGAAATCAGCTAATATGTGTAGAAAAATATACAAATATTTGAAGTTTCTAGAATGCAAATATTTGCATAGTTTTCTGCCAATTCATTAACACCGCTAGGATCCGATTGGTGTTCATCATTCTAGTCGGATTGGTTCTTTCTTTTATTGACGTAATTGATTTGCCCTGCCTCCCAAATTGGATGGAAATGCAGATATTCTTAGAGTTCCTTGCAAATATTTGCATTCTTTCAACGAAATTCAAAAATAATTGTTTTGATTATAAAAACATGTGATTAATGTTCAGATTTAATTTTCGAAAAAAAGGGAAATTTTTTTTTTACCAAAACTAAAATAGGAATGTAATTTAAAACATGTATTGGGGATTAAATTTTCACGTACCAAAATTAAAAATAAAGGGGCAGAACCAAATTTCCACTTTTTTTAATGTATACGTTTTTCTAATCTTCAGTTTTCACATAAATTTACACTTTAATATCAATTACTAACATTTATTCAAAAATATTTAAAATAGGTATATAATGTAACGATGGTCGAACCAAGTTTTCTCTCTCCAACATGTGGCGTACATTTATGAATTGACATAGACTTTATTATAACAAAAGTAATCCCCAATTTTACGTGCCTGCAAACTCATATTTATACACTACTTCTTCAAGCTATTTAGCTATGTGGCACCATTTTAATTCACAGGAAAATAGGTACATGGAAGAAGTTGCAAAAAAATTTAGTCATAGGGACAACAAGTTTGATTTTTAGTCTGAAGGACACTTTTTAATGTAAGCAGAAAATGATAGTTACAACTATCATTCTGTGATTTACACTAAAAGTGTCCTTCAGCCTAAAAAGCAAACTTTTGTCCTTAAAACAAAAAATTTCTTCAACTTATTCCTTGAGCTTAAAAACCACAACCCAAACAAGGTAAAAGATGAATAATACAAATTATCATTTCTCTATCGATGTCCTTCGCAACAAATAAAAGCATTACATTTTCACCCAATTTCTCTATTTGAGGTGCACTTAAAGTCTAACTTGGTTAAAAAAAGTGTAGTGCTAATGGCACCGTGGAAAATGTTTGCAACTACAACAGACAAAAATAATACACACAATAAAGTTTGTATGTTATTAACTCTTTTCACACAGCCGTCAACCACCAATCAAAATCAATTTGCACGGCATACAACCGTCGGCCAACGCAATTTTCTACAGCTATTAGCCAACAGACTACAATAGTTCGATGGTTCATACTTGTGAAAAAATGTGTTGTTCGTCAATTGTTTGTCATGCAAAATAAGTCGAAATTAATGCTTTTGGCAGTCCTTTAAAAAGCCTGGTATTAGAAAGAGTATAGACTAAAATCAACTGGTATGTTTGGGGATATTTTAACAGTGATATTAGTAAGAATTTTTGGCCTTACACTTAAAAAAATCACTTTAGCTGACATTAACATTGAGGAAAATGAAAATAGAACCAAGATTCTACAAACAAAAAATCAAATGCAACTTGAGTTGCACTAAAGAAACCTACATTATAATTGTTGCATCAAAAAAGTTTCAATGCAATTCACCGAGCTTAAAAATAGTGGAAAATATGCACAAAGACAAATTTTAAAAAAAAATTAGACTAAAGGACAACAAGTTTTATTTTTTGGCTGAATAACAAACTTAAAAAAAATTAGACTAAAGGACAATGCTAATTATACTTAGCATTTTGTACAGTGTAAAACTGAATATAATGCTAGTTGTAACTAGCATTTTATATAGTGTAAAAACCGAATATAATGTTAGCTATAATTAGCACTGTCCTTCAGTCTAATATATTTTCAAAGTTTGTCCTTCAGTTTAAAAATAAAATCTGATTTACTTCGGTCTATTTTTTTTAGATTTATCCTTTTCCCCAACTGAATGTATGAACATGAAAAAAACAATCAATTTCAATAGATCTTTGAGTAAAATTGGATCTCTATAATTGAAATGGGCAAAAAGACAACTTTTGGTTTCGGTTTTCTCAACAAAACTTAAATGAGAAGAAATCAATCAGAAAATGCACTGTTCCAACCCCATTGTTTTCGCCGTAACTTCCATCAAAAGCGTTAATTACTTGCAAATAAAAATTAATAATACTCCATATATGCTTTGCGCTTTCCTACTGATTTCCTAGCTCGCTATAATCACTCACCGTCAACAAATATAAGTACTCCTTAGGAATATTCTGATCATAATTTTTCAATTTCCTCCGTATAAACAAACGAAGAAAAAATGGGTAAAATCAAATCGTTATTCAACCGCAAGATCCGCACCAAAACGGGGTCCGCCTCCACGTCCTCCCCCACCTCCGCCTCCGACGAATTCATCATCACCATTTCAGTCACCAACTCCGGCGATCTCGAGCAAGTCTTCAACCGCTTTGATACGAATGGTGACGGAAAGATCAGTTCCGACGAATTAGCCGCCATCTTCACCTCCCTCGGCCACCCGCCGACGGCTGAAGAGCTCTTCAACATGATGGCCGAGGCGGATTCCGACGGCGACGGGTTCATCAGCCTTGAGGAGTTCGTCGAGTTGAATAAGTTCAAGGATGAGGAGGATTTGATTGCCGAGTTGAAATCCGCGTTTTCCGTGTTCGATTTGGATCGAAACGGAGAGATTTCGGCCGAGGAGCTGACTAGGGTTATGAGGAGTTTGGGGGAGAAGGTTTCGATTGAAAAATGCAAGAGAATGATCGAAGGAGTTGATAAAAATGGCGACGGATTGGTTAGTTTCGAGGAGTTTAAGGTAATGATGATGTGTGGATCTGGATTTGGAATTCAGAAGAAAGATTGATCTTTGTTTCTTCATATTATTTCATTTTTTCATATTTTTCTTCTTCTTTGTGATGTGATTTTTAGACGCAAAGTTGTACAGTAGAAGAATAATTTTGGATTTATATGAAAATCAGTGTTACTTAGGTATTTGTTTGAATAATAATTAATTTGGAATGGTATTTGAAAGAATTTTATTATATTATATGTACACTTGGGCACGTCCGATGCACAAACCACTTTTTGTAATGTTTTTCAAACCTTACAAAATGATTTTAAAGTACGGGTGATGTAGCATTTTTTATGTGTAACTGTAAAAATCAAGCATTTACTGAAACGTAAATGAGACTAAATTAATTTGGGAAATAATTGAACAAAGCAAAATAAGTAACTACTATTATATCAATATATATAATATATAAAGAAATGGAACAAATATCAAAATTATCGCTTCGTGTGGTTTGAAACCTAGAAAATTTGTATCATCACCTTTTAAAAAAGTAATCAGTAACTGTATTTATATATAGAGAATTATTTTTGTCCATCGTAGTGATTGCACTTTCGATGTTACTCTTTTCCTCACGAATCCTTAATAGTTTTTGAAGTATATAATCGTTTGACGCAAGCGTGTATTTCGAATTTTCCTTTAGAGTAATATGGTTATGAAAATTTGTAAGACATTCCGTTATTTGAAGTGATAGATTTTGAGCAATATCATCATAAAATGAATGGCTATAAAAATTGAAATGAATCATCATGATTATAGAAGTATATGTAAAGACAAATTTTTTTGAAAAGAATTCCAAGATGTATCACATGGCAAAAATGCTTCTTATGACGTTCATAATCATGTACTATGTAAAAATGTCCAGTGGATGTTTGTTACAATAATGCTAACGATGAGCTTAAATAGAAAAAAAAAAATCAGTAAATCATTTCGACACATTTCCACACATGAGAATAAGTAAATAGAAAAGGGCATGATAATAAAATAAAATACACCAACAAATAATGGACTAATTTCTTTAATAATTAGTGAATGATAGGGAAAGATCTTGTTAAAAACTCAATATTGAATTACAAAAATCTAATTTGACTATGGTGCAAATGCACATTAACTATTTCGTGGTTGGTGCAGATTAAGATCCCATTCCATTTGCTATAATCTAGATATAAATGTACAAAATCAAAAGGTCTTTACCTATTTTAGAGTATATTAGCTATAATCTAGATATAAATGTACAAAATCAAAAAGTCTTTACCTATTTTAGAGTATATTAGTCATCATTTAGAGTATATTAGCTATAATCTAGATATAAATATACAAAATCAAAAAGTTTACCTATTTACGACGATAGAGGGTGATATGAATATTCAAATTTTATTTCACTTGCAATACAAAGAGATAAAAATACCAAGAAGCTAGAGGTTATAAAAACTTGGTAAACTAATATTTTTCTTTTAAAAAAACCTTATCATTGCATATATATCACCATCATCAGTAATTTGATGAGAAAGTAAATCGGAAGTCTAAAACCCAAAATGCTGGAACAAAGTCAAAATTAGTTGTATGGCAGCAACAAGTCAAGTCTAACAAACCTCATAAAGATGAATAAGTGATATTTTAAAAAGCGTGTATCAAAAAATTTAGAATCAGAAAGTTGAACATACTTATGCCCCCTTGATCAATCTATTTAACTTTTGAAATGACATGCGTTGGCGTCCTAGTTAAATTATCAAAGGCAAAACTTCTCAGTCCAATTGGAAATGGCAACAGTTAAAAGTAGTTCTGATAATAGGAGGAAAAACATTCCAGATTAAAAGAACATGATAAAACAATGTAATAGTAATTATCATACTTACCTTAGAATCACATGATAAAATGATAAAATATTTCGTATTTGAAAAATGATAGAATATCTAATATCCAAACAATGGATATGACAGAAGACACAATAATCAAATGGATGCACACCAAGATGTTTTGAGGGAACTAGATGCAATTTTCTTCATCTTCATACTTTGTCTAGCTCCAATTTACTCAACACCTAATTTATATGCTACAACCATCACATTCCTCGGCAAAAATTTAATTTCGACCAACTTTTTACCAACCGAGCTATCTACTTTCAAACAATAACAATAAACACAACGCTTTTTCTAGAAAACTATTGAGCTGAGTGCATCGACCATGACTTGAAGATTATGACAATGGAAGAGTTGATCTAGAGCATGTGGAACACATTCTCATCAATATTTTTACCCTGTTATGGTTGATTTCTTATTGATGCTAAGAGGGCTAATAACATAAGTAAGAGAATTTTACGGAAATTGCAATGCTGACAATCATGAATGCGTGAAGTAAGTGGATGAAAGGAAATGACTAAAAAGTATGTGTTAAAACAACATAAAGCATATTTTTCTTAGGGGAGCTTTTTGGAAATCCTAAAGAGGCTTCATTTTGACCTTGGTTGTCTAACATTCTTTGGAAATCCTGAAAAGGCTAGTTACAACTGAATCAGTGTAAACGTTAAAATTTGTCAGTTGTAAATACGTAACCTAGGTTAAACTTTTGGACTCCACAAATACAACTAAATTTCTAAATATAAACTACATTTGGTTTATTTGTCAATATTCAACGAGGTAAAAAAAGATGATCCTTGAAATATTTCATATAGCAATTCTCTGGACTTCATGTGTGTTTCATAAATAACCAAGCATATCATGTTTGTTTTATCATTAATTGCAAAGAAACATCATGTTTTATAAATAAATGATAACATAGAATATTTTTATTCTTTAATAAATAAATGATTATTAATTATATTGTCCATTACCAACTATGAAAATATTGAAGCATTCAAAAATAATGAAAGATCATTTTGTCTACAGAAATCAACATAGATATTAAATTTTTTTGCCAGCCAATGACTCTAAAAGTTCTCCTCCTTCTAATAACCATAAAATTTCGTAGGGAAATTTTGGATTAATAACTAAAAGTGATTTTATAAATTCATACCATTGATTAAAACAAAAACATACCGCATGTTGATATTTACTGGATGCAATATGTTACTCGGTTCCATCATAAAAGGATGAACTTCAAAAAAATCATGTAGATTAGCAATTTACATGTAACTTGGTAACCAAAACCAACTACTAAATTGATCACAAAAAATAGTTTCTTCGAATCAAGCTAGTTCAATGAACCAAAATACTTGCTTCATATCAAGCAATCAAAAAATATTTGTGATATAGTAAACGAAATGTGTAGTTGTTCTTGTATAATGCAATAGGACATAGGAGCCAAAAAGTAGCTTAAACCTTGATAACAGTCAATTAAAACCATACAATATTAAGCTTCCTATATTCTAAAAAGGTTATAATTTTAATGAAAATCTACTACTGAAATTTGACAAAATATAGCAATAAATTAACGACTAAACATTATGGTTTTTAACAACATCAATTTATCTTAATTAAAGACAAACAACCATCATTGTTCACTAATTAGTTTTCCCAGACTGACTTATAATAAAATCCCATATTTTATAGATCATATGTATATAAAAGTTTCAAAATGTATAATGTATTACAGCTACTATAGTATAGCCTTCATTGTATATGTTATACGTCTAGTATACCAAAATAGAGAATAAATAATTATAAACTCGTCGCACAAGTTTATAGCTCAGATTTCCACTACACTGGAATTCTGTATTAATTATTATAACAATATGAATGTTGTAAATAAATTACAACAACAGCGTTATACTATTTTGAATAAATAGTATAATAAAATTAAAGGATAGAATGAAGAATAATAATTCTAACCCGATTAGTCTGAGGCTCGTCGTAACGATTTCCTTAAGAATTTTATTTTTATTTCAAAATTCTCCCAAGATACAACAGACGTATTCTGCTCGAGATTGTAGTGAGTATATCACTCTGTGATTTAGAGTTATAGCAGCAGAAGAGAAGAAGAAGATTAGGATTTCTAAAATTGGTTGGGAATGTGATCAGTTTTCCTTCCTATTTATAGTTGGTCTGTATCTCTTCCGAACGGTCATATCTGCACCCATTCGCTCCATATTCATCGCTGCCCTTTAACGGGTCGCACCCGCTCATGCCGCATCCATTCGCCCGCGTCTGCTTCAGTTGGGTCGCACCCGCTACTGTTCGCCCATGCTTCTTCAGTCAGGTCGCACCCTCTTATGAACAGTCGCGTCTGTTCGTATAGCCTGCAACTGTTAAAAAACCCGGCCCAGTTTTGCAGTAAAATTAGGATCGTATTAGACCCAAACCCAAACCCGAGCCCGAGCCCGGCCCGGCCCGGTTCGGTCGGACGGTGGCGGCGCGCGCGCGTGTGGTGGAGATGCATGATCTCCCTCCTCACAACGAAGCATACATTTGGGAGCCCCAGGCCCCCAACCTCCTCTTGAGAAAGGCATATATAAACCAATATAGCTTTCAACAATTTGGCGATGTGGGACTTTGTATATTTCCATTCATTCTACCTTTAGGAATTCCAACAATCCCCCACATGAATGATAATATACATATCCCCCACACAAAGCGAAATATCACAAAGTATATATGGAATAATGCTTTATCGTGGATAAGTAGATATTTCACTTTGAACTTTCCCTAGTTAAAACTTATCGGATCTACTTGGCTTATCGGTGAATTATTTCATCTTGAACCGTCGGCCTTTATTGTATATCCAGACAATAAGCTTTACGAAGCATTGATTCCCTTCTCATCCAATCTCTTGGTTGTGTTCATTTTGGTCCTGAACAATTTTTGGTTCTACGAGTGTTTTAGAGAATAAAAGCCTTTTAATATTCTCATAGAGCCGACCCAGCTCACACTAACATAGGTGATCGCAACCATTAAGAGTATCCTACATATAGCCCACTTGTTATTTCTAAGATATGATTATCATTAAAAAACATAGTTTTAACCTTTAAATACTTCTGTAGGCATGCATTTATTTTGTGCACCATAGGAATGGAGTTGGACTATGTCCACGCAAATGCATTACGTCTTGAGTTATTCAGAACTGGTTTGCCTATTGATCCTAGTCCGTGGGATCTCCAGTCGCTAGGATAGGTTTCCGTATAAGATAACTTTTGGTGGTTTTAGGCTTTTAAACCCATTCCCCTCGATGCACAGTCAATTTTCTCTCTTGATAAACCTTTAGTAAATGGATCCGCTAGGTTATCATTTGTTCTCACATAATCTATGGAAATAGTCCCATTTGAGAGTAACTGCCTAACTATGTTATGGCGTCGACGAATATGTCGTGACTTTCCATTATACACAAAGTTGTGCGCTCTGCTTAGCGCAGCTTGGTTATCACAGTGTATGCATATGGCCGGTACAGGTTTAGGCCAAAATGGAATATCTTCTAAAAAGTGACGAAGCCATTCTGCTTCTTCGCCTGCTTTATCTAAAGCGATGAACTCCGATTCCATAGTGGATCGAGCTATGCATGTTTGTTTAGTAGATTTCCATGACACTGCTGCCCCTGCTAAGGTAAAGACATAACCACTCGTTGATTTTGATTCCTCTGAATCAGCAATCCAATTTGCATCACTATATCCTTCTAAGACGGCAGGATATTTTCCATAATGTAAGGAATAATTTGTGGTATTTTTTAAATATCCAAGCACTCTCATTAGTGCTTTCCAGTGTTCCTTTCCTGGATTGCTTGTATACCTGCTCAGTTGACTTACTGCATAAGCTATATCTGGTCTTGTGCAATTCATGAGATACATGAGACATCCTATTACACGAGAGTATTCCAGTTGCATTACACTCTCATTTGTGTTATTATGCAGTACTTCTGATGGATTAAAAGGTGTTCTCACTCCTTTAATTCCATAGTCTTGGAATTTTTCAGTAACTATCTACTGTTTTTGGTCCAAGTTTGACTTTCTTGGGAGGCGGAACTGGAACTTTTGCCAAGCACCCCCACACTTTGAGGTATTTAAAACTTGGTTTGTGTCCTTTCCATAACTCATATGGAATTGTTCCTATTTTATTGTGAGGGACTTTGTTTAATATGTGATTAGACATATTTAAGGCTTCCCCCCACAAGTTCGTCGGTAGACCAGAGGTTAAAAACATGGCATTAATCATGTCTTTTAACGTTCTGTTCTTCCTCTCGGCTACACCATTTTGTTGTGGTGAATATGGAGCTGTTGTTTGATGAATTATACCATTTTCGGCACAGAACTGTTCAAATGGTGATTCATATTCTCCACCTCGATCAGATCTCAATATCTTGATCTTTTTATTTAACTGATTTTCTACCTCAGCTTTTGTTGATAGTTCAACTGTTGCCATCTCAGTTTTAGTGATTTTGAAATAAAATTCTTAAGATGTTATACGTCTAGTACACCAAAACAGAGAATAAATAATTATAAACTCGTCGCACAAGTTTATAGCTCAGATTTCCACTACACTGAAATTTTGTATTAATTATTATAACAATATGAATGTTGTAAATAAATTACAATAACAGCGTTATACTATTTTGAATAAATAGTATAACAAAATTAAAGGATAGAATGAAGAATAATAATTCTAACCCGATTATGTCTGAGGCTCGTCGTAAAGATTTCCTTAAGAATTTTATTTCAAAATTCTCCCAAGATACAACAGATGTATTCTGCTCGAGATTGTAGTGAGTATATCACTCTGTGATTTAGAGTTATAGCAGCAGACGAGAAGAAGAAGATTAGGATTTCTAAAATTGGTTGGGAAAGTGATCAGTTTTCCTTCCTATTTATAGTTGGTCTGTATCTCTTCCGAACGGTCATATCTGCACCCGTTCGCTCCATATTCGTCGCTGCCCTTTAACGGGTCGTACCCGCTCATGCCGCATCCATTCGCCCGCGTCTGCTTCAGTTAGGTCGCACCCTCTACTGTTCGCCCATGCTTCTTCAGTCAGGTCGCACCCGCTTATGAACAGTCGCGTCTGTTCGTATAGCCTGCAACTGTTAAAAAACTCGGCCCAGTTTTGCAGTAAAATTAGGATCATACCAAACCCGAGCCCGGTTCGGTCGGACGGACGGCGGCGGCGCGCGTGTGTGGTGGAGATGCATGATCTCCCTCCTCACAACGAAGCATATATTTGGGAGCCCCAGGCCCCCAACCTCCTCTTGAGAAAGGCATATATAAACCAATATAGCTTTCAACAATTTGGCGATGTGGGACTTTGTATATTTCCATTCATTCTACCTTTAGGAATTCCAACAGTATAGACCAATAAATAGTTGTGGCAAAGAACTTAATGAATGGAGGGTGTAATATAAAGTAGCATCTCGGCTTAACAAAGGTCCTATATCACAAATATACTATATTCATAGGATAAGGAATATATAATGTATTATAATTTATAAGTTTATCTCATTTACTTATTCACCTCTCAACCTTTTATTTGCCAATTTTAAGTTTGCATACATACACAAAGCTTAGACTTTCAATTTAGGACACATAATAATCAAACATAAATGAAATGGATAAACCTACTATAGTGCCTTTACACAAAACATAAACTTTCTACTTAGAAACACAACAATCAAACATAAATCAAATGGATAAATCTATTTTATGTTTCTACTTCTTTTGAACTTGTTCAATCTCTCTGGTTTTGTTATTAATACATATCATTTATTACACATTTTTCATTAATAGTTTCACCATATTTGAAGTGATAATAACCTGGAAATGTAGAAATGTATCAAACCTGTCCAGGTCCATTAAAGTATGTTAACATATTACCTCAGCCATGTATTCGAAAATAACTCTTTATATTGTAGCTTAAAAATGGATCAAGGCATGGATCCAAAGTAGTTAGCATGGTTAAGCATCTACCAATGGAGGGAAGATGTCTTTGAAATGTTTGGTTATAGTTGCCTTTGTTGCAATAACAATATACCAAGAATATTGTTGCTAGCGTAATAAAAAAACCAAATATAATTATAATGTTTCCCTTAAACCAAAAGATTTTTTTTCCCTCAAAATTATATATTGATTTTGGTAATGTTACTATAATACATATCAATTTTGGTGGTCAAACATTTTACCAAAAGCGTTTAATTATCTGATTATTCCTAAAGTTTTAACTCAATATATAAAGGAACCAAGCATGAGAGTGTAAACGGGAATTTAAAGTAAAGAGTATCTATCTATTCATGTTGTTTTCCACTGTCAGGTATTAGGTAAATCGTTCTTACTATCCATATATAAAGAAAACTTTGGCCTGAAAGTATGGAAGTAATGGTAGGATAAGATTGAAAAGTCTATGGAAAAGAAAACAAACTGAATTTGGAGGAGATGACCGTGTAGTGGTAATAGGCAAGTGGATACGGTTTTTGCCTCCTATAATTTTTCACTGAAACGCATGATGGCCCTACAAATTAGTTAGTGGAACAAAAGTAAGCCCATGCAGATAGTTTCAGCTTTTATTACCATAGGCATTTTAGACCTTTCAAAAAAGGCTTCACTTTCCAAGTATATGCTTTATATAGAAGATATAATACTGGTAATTAACATTCCACTAATCCATTTACTTTCTTCATCATTCCTCAATGAAATTTTATGTGTTAGTATATAACACACATAAAAGTGCTTCTAATTACCATATTCTTTAGTAAGTATTAAATATTAATTTTTTATTTGTCAATTACTATCAAATTCTATTTTTTTCATTCATTTTAAACCAATCATGTGTTTTTACTTTACAATAGCCGTTTATATATGTATGGTTTTTCAATGTCGTTACTCTTGTTATGGTTGTCTTGCATGTGTTAATGAGAAACGACGGTTTGGGAATGAAATAGGCCCAAATCGCTAAATAATTTGGAGAAGTATATAAATATGGATTGGTAGACACGTAATATTGGGGGTTCCTTTTGTTACAATAAAGTGTGCCATGTGTTGGAGATGGAAAGCTTGGTCTGACCATCGTTACACATCAAATTGGTACCAAAGCCTAAGGTTACGAACTGGGCCATGCAGATAAACAATGTTTTCAAAAGTACTCCAGAGGATGCGAGTCAGAAGGGAGATTGTTAAGGTTGTCTCACATGTTGCAAGGAGGAATAATGATTTAGAATTGGTATGTTCCCACATCGCTAAATAACTTGAAGAAGTAGTGTGTAAATATAGTTGTTAGGCACGTAGCATTAGAGATTCCTTTTGTTACAATAAAGCGTGTGCCAACTTATATGCGTACGCCAAGTGCTAGAGATGGAGAGCGTAACGATCGGCATTTTCGACTCTCAAAAGTCGACACTAACACATCCACGGTATTCACGTGCCGAACATCTGAGTGTCGGAAAGACAGATTGTTGGGGGGAAAGAAAATAAAAGATAGAATAGAATCTCACATGACGAGTAATATGTATAATATACAAATGATCTTTACAAAAGAAAATTGTAATAAACATACATCAATCAGAGTAAACTAACCTATCATCAGCCTGAACAGTTATAACAGTCTATCCATAAAAACTCTAATAAGTACAATACAATACAATACAAGAACTGTAGCGGAAATAAAATATGTAAATAGGTCTTGGAGGCATCCAGCTCGTCTCCCGAAGCTCTAAAGCATCCAGCTAAATTTGGAAATATGCTCGAGTTGCCTTGAGCATTATAATAAAATAACGCCAGGACCAGTCTGGTAAACCAACTTAAGAAACTCAAATCATTTGGATTTTTAATGTTATAAAACCTTTTAAAAATAAAGGTATCTCGTAAGACACGCCGCACATAAACACGAACGGGTTTTATCTTACGATAACCAAACCATTTTTATTAGAAAACCTTGTGATATTATAATAATGTCAAAAGTTTAAAATAAATATTTAACATAGCCGGAATGGTTACATTAATTACGTTCAACAACACATTTAGTATACAACTAACCGTAAAGCACGTATTGGAAAATGGATTCCATCAATGACAAGGTTACT
This sequence comes from Allium fistulosum, assembly GCA_030737815.1. Lineage (NCBI taxonomy): Eukaryota > Viridiplantae > Streptophyta > Magnoliopsida > Asparagales > Amaryllidaceae > Allium > Allium fistulosum. The sequence continues at coordinate 60,908,436 of CM060906.1, read as the reverse complement.
GGGGTACCGCCTGTCATAGTACACCTCTAGAGAAAATGTACCGAGGACCATTGGCGACCTCTTATCAAAAGAAACCCGAGGCCTTTTTGGTCGCACCAGAAATACGTCGGCGTTCCTGGTGGGCGTCACGGTACTGTGAAGTACTTGGCGTGGACCGATTGGTCCAGGTTCAGATCGCGTGTGGGTCTAACCAAAAATAGGGCGAGTCCCCAGTTGGCACTAGGAAAAATCAGACTATTTGGGGGAGTGGGTAAAACAGTACAACTCATGGTATGGAATTGATCCACAACATAAGATATGGCTAAGGAAAGAAGTCGAGAAGGCCTCACTCGCTGTATAAAATATCCTTGCTATGTGCGCATGGTCTTTTTTGATTCAAAACTACCCAAACTATTACAATTTTCTTGCACGACCGGGAAAGATGAGGTGCGAAGCTGGGCGAAAACGAACAGCTCATCCATAAGTGCTCCCTTGGCCTTCGTCCTAGGAGCCAATATAAACGGAGGATTTGAATTCCCACCCCCGGTTAAACCACTGCTTCCGAGCTAAGCTAAGAAGAGTATACGAGGAAGGTTTGCTAGCTATGTTGATACAGGTCCCCAGGGTTTCTTCTTATAAGACTAGTCGCTCATCCTATTCGAGTTAGCTTCGACACCCCTCGGGAAGGACATAGAGATAAGGCAGCAACTCCTAGGGATGCAGCCCCGGTCCAAACACCAAGGAATTCTTCATTTTGGGTAGCAGCATTTCAAATTTGATCATAAAAAATAGTCAAAGCCCCAATCCTTCCTCGTTTGTTTATGCCAACAGATGTTAAGAATTTTTTTTCAATATGCGAGGCCTAGTACGTTCTCGACTAGACTTTACTAATCAGTCACATTCACTTAAAGAGCCGCCCAATTAATATACTGGCCTTGTTGGTTATCGCCTAGTATCCATCGTTTACACTCATACTGCCAATCAGCTATTACCTTTTGGCTTTCTCTTCTCTAGGCTTGGAAGGGAACTGTCTTTTGGTCATAAGGAGAGTTTGCTTCTACTAGATGTTAGATCCCAGACTAATATACTTGGACCTCAAACCACTCGAAAATTGAGAACCATGAGAAGCTATACAAGCAACAACATGACGCTTCCTTTCATTATTTCTTTTGCGACGAGGGAACCGCACCACGTCCGCATCAGTCGAAGTGGTGGAACGCCCTCCCGAGTCTTGTCATTTCGGACAAGAACAACTAACTGCCTAACTACCTTGTTACAAGAAGAGAGCTATGAACAGTTTGATTGGGCAACATATTATAGTAGCACTCAGGTTTCGCTTCTTTAGGACTTCTGGCATCATAGGTGCATAGCGATGGTTATCGGGATTTATTGCGTAGCTTTCCCCGCCATCCTTCGTCGAGTGCTGTTTTGTTGTCAGATTAATGTCAGAGTTTATAAGATCCATCTATTAGTTTATCTAATTATAGTCATATGAGAAGAATACCTCGGTATATTAATTGTAGACTACTCTTAAAAGAATGGAAGTCGGCTCTCACTCGGTTACAGATACTAGTCTTTCATGAAGGGCCTAAGTCCCATCCCGGAACCATCATGGGGTTAGGAGCAAAGCATCCCAAGGTTGGCACATCTCATTGGGCATATAGAAGCATTGGGAACCCTAATATCTTTCTTCATACATGGATCCCCTGCATCGCAAGACCGACTTATCCCTTTTTGGATAGTACCGAATATGACAATCCTTCGGTTGAATCCATAACCGTACTTAGCCCGAAGCATACATCCAAAAATAATATCGATCTAGATCAGGTGATGACCACACCATAATGGTAGCGAACTACATAGCCTTGCGGCATATCCCCTGTTTTAGTCATTACTGAGACTATGCTTTACCTTTTTAGCTAATCCCACTTGGAATGCTAACACCGCCCTCCAGGCAATAATGCAATGCCAGCATTCATCCATTTAAGTTTTTCAGGACATAAATAAGCCAAAGGCACTACTTCTACCGCATTCTTTTTGGAATCACCCTCAAGATTAGTAAAAGTAGCCCTTGCATTTTAAAGAACAGCATTTTCAATTCCCATCATCTTTAATATGTCTTTAATTCGAACGATTATGTCAGTTCGAAGTAGTTTTCAGATAACTCATGCTTGTCCAATCCAAATCTTTCTGAACCAACAATCAATAGTTTCCATTCGACTTAACCCTGGTTCTTTCAAAAGTAAGCGGACGATATAAGAGTCCTAAGAAAATCTTGAATATCCGCCCTTAAAGCATGAGACATTTCATCGGAATGAGTTCCCCAAGGGAATCTCAAACTGTATGAAATCGGGAAGCTTTTGTATACTTCCTAAGTCAAAATAGGTCAAGTTATCGATATTGGATAAACCACTATCTGCTGTAAGTATATAGTTTGCATATGGAAAATTAGACATTATATACTTATCGACATGTTTTGTTTTCAACCCTATACCATCCCTCGATTAACAATGAATTCAGACAAGTTGGAGTACTACCCTTGCCTCGATGATGTTCTTAATTCTCACAGATAGAAATGGACTTCCATACGTCGAAATTTAATGTCAAGTATAAGCTGAAGTACCTTCCATATACTTAAATAATCAGGACTTGTTTATAGAAATTAACCCTCTTATACTTATCACACTTCTGACATTTCGACTTCTCTATCCCTCGTCCAAAATCGAAGTCCAGTAAGTCAGGGCATTGGTTACACTTAGCCTTACCTTAGTTGAAGCACTCCGACTCTAGATCTCATAGATAGAGGAAAGTCTATCCATCGGGTTTTAGTCCTAAATATAAGATAAATTACTTTCTATAAACGTGTCAAAAATTTAACACCATTTATCATATTTGTTATATGTTACTTAATTGCCCTAATAAAGAAATCCCTTGCATAAAATAAAGACTTTTTAAAACAATCTAAAAACCAACTCCATAAACTTATTACTAGTCTTCAATTTCAAACTAGTACTATTCATCGGATAGAAATGAAACCGTTCAAGTTGGGGTATTATTACCTCTCAAACTTTGACTCGACATTCACTTCTAACTTCAAAATGGAAACAAATTTCCATACCTCGAAGTCTAGATAATAGGATCCAAGAGTTCTATATACTTGTTACAAAAATCATTTTCGAAAATCATTTATTTAAAACATGGTTTGATTTCAAAAGGCAAGATCTATTCTTTATATAAAGCAAACACTTATTTAATAATAGAAAAGTATTATAAATCAAACTTCCTTCCCAATTTCCCAAAACCATTTACTTAACAAGAATGTTATAGTCTATGATCTTTTTTTTTTCTCGAAAACATTTATTACAACAATAGTGTTGTAATTCATGCTTCCTTCGTAACGATCCAGAATTTTATCGATTTGATTTGTGAATATTTAATTTATTTTAAATATTCCATTTCTGGTTTAAGAATTAAATAACCCTCTTTTAATTTATAATTAATGATAGAAAAATCTTTTTTGGATTTTGTCTACTAAAATGGGTAGTTCAATGAAAAAACATAAAATGTGATCTAAATGTAACCCCTTTTCCGGATTTTCGACTTTTTATCGAATGCCGAGTTGTAGAAAGTTGTTGAACCTTTGTATACATTTTTGAACAACATTTTAAATGTTCGAACATTTATTTTGAAAAGTTAAGATAAATAATTAATAGTAAAAATAAGAACTAAATTTTTTAAAATATAATTAAATTTGAAATGAAAGTGATGGATATGATGTTTGAATTGAAATCTAAAGATTCTTTAAGTGTTGAAATCGGCTAAAGTACTTGAACCATACTAATATCCACCATATTTTCATAGAGGTGACATTTTGGGGGCTTATGAAATGATGGCAAGTTTGAAAATTTTGATTTAAAGGCATTTTTGGGATTATATATATTTCATATACTTTAATTTTATATATCTTTGTTTCACCTTATATATATGCACCTCCTTTGTTTTATTTCATTTCCACCTTCCTACTTCTTAACTTAGTTTTCCAACTTCTCTTCTTTTTTTATAAACTTTGGAAAAAATCCCATCTTTCTTTTAACAAAAAATATAAAAGGCTTCTACTTCACTGAAGAAAAGAAAAAAAAAAGAGATTGGAACTTGAAGCTTGAATCTTGCATTTCCAATAGTTGTGGAAGGTGAGAACATTAAACACTTATCATAAAATTTTGGAAATAAATGTTGTGAAGCTTTAAATTCTTATCTAATATTTTTGATAAAATAAATATTGTATTATTAGTGGCTTGGTAGTTATTCCTAGACGAAAGCCATATTTAAAATAATTTGTTAAATTATGTTATGTTTAGAATTTGCTTTTAATTGGATGTCATACTTACTGTAAAAACAAGGATGCACATGAACATACATACACATATACAGGCAATAAACATTTCTTCCTTCCTCTCCCGTTTCTCTGTTAAATGAAATCAAACTTCACACTCACCTTTAAAAAATCATTATCTCTTAAATCGTATGGAATTAGCTTGTGTGATCAATTGGAAAGTTGTTAGAATTAGTCTCTATTAACTTTTAAAAATAGGCGCTCAGCGTTTCGTCGAGCGGGGTAGCCAGAATTGGCCAATTACAGCAAATGTCGCATAAAGGTTGATTTTCGTGGAGTATAAAATGAAGATTTAAAGGTACGGGTGTGTTTGTATCGTCAAGTAGGAATTTTTGGTGATGGTCGTAGGCTATCAGGTGGTCGGAATTGCCTGTGGGGGATTTTTTGATCATTTTACGTTCATCTTTTTTTTGGTAAACCGGTGGTCGAGGGAGTTGATATTGGTGTTGGAGGGAGCCTTGGATCAATGATGAGACATGGTGGTTGTCGTTGGTGGTCCAGTGGGCCGTGGCGGCGACGTGGTGAAGTAGGGTTTTCGACCTATCTTATTTTGGTTTCGAATTTTTATTGTGGACGGCAAAGAGACACAACGGGCTGGGCGTGGCTAGGCATGAAGGTGTCGTGATGGGTGGGTGTTCGAACGACATAGGCGGCGGCGGTTGATGGTGGTCGTAGCAGTGGGTTTTGGGTTTTGATCGGTCGTGTTTCCAATGCCTGGAGCTCGCATTTGAAGGCGAGAAGTATTTTAGGAAGGAGTTACTGTTCCTAACGGGTTGGGTAGAAGGGAAGAGGGCCTTGTGCCTGGTGATTGGGTTAGGATTAAAAGTTGTTTGTTGTTTAAGTTTATAAACTAAGTCGGTAAATTTTTAAATGGTGATAACTCCTTTAATTTTCATCCGCTTGACCCATAAATTTTTGCATAAGGTTCATATGAACTAGTAGAATGCTATGAGATAAATAGTTGACTGTTTTGTTGAAGTATAAATTAATGATAAAATAATACCGATTGGATATAATTATATTGTTTTTAATAATAACGCAGTTAATTAATTATACTTCATTGGTGAAATCTATTTGACTGAATAAAACACTATTCTGTTATATTTAAATTGACTAGATTATTTTGGATATATGTTTAGTAGAATAAATCCCGTTCTGCTATTATATTAATGTCTACATTTAATTTTATGCCAGTTGATTTATATGGGATAAATGCCACATTAACTTGGATGGTTAATTATGGATTTGATTTACATATATGTTGCTTATGTAAACACCAATTATGTGACTTAAAAGTTAAATTGAATTAAATGGTAGCTTGATTAAGTACCATTAGGTTTGCTAAGCCTTTTTCCGAATTTGAAAAGTTATGGATTTAAATTAACTTCAATTTCTTAACAATTTGAGGTTAAGTGTTTATAAATGATGTTTTAAAGTTAGTTAATTAATTTTCTTATTAATGATGTTTTAAGCAAGTTATTTAATTATATTATTAAAGATGTTTAAAACATTCAATTATACTTGTATTGTTGTTTAAAATGATCTAATTGCAATATTAATGTCATTATAAGTTTGTTAATTGATTTAATTTTAGTTTAAATTAATTAACTGATTATATTAATGATGTTATAAAGTTAACTTGTTATTTAATTAACGAGGTTTTAAAGTTAATTAACTATTTTATTAATGATGTTTTAAGTTAAATAATTATTTTATTATGGATGTTTAAAGTTAATTAATTATTTTATTAAGGATGTTTTAAAGTTAATTAATTATTTTATTAACGATATTTCAAAGTTAATTAATTTATTTTATTAATGCTTATTTAAAATTATTTATTTATGATGCTTAAAGGTAATTAATTAATTTAATAAATGTATTTATAAATAACAATTTTTTTGTGAAGGGATTTTACTTAGTAAAATGATTTATTTAAACGAGACTTACAAATGATATTTTGTAAAGGATTTTTATAAAGGAATTTATAAATAGGAAGGAGTTTTATAAGAAAAGTTTCATAAATGATTTTTAATTTTTATGAAAGGAGCTTTATAAATAATTTTAGAGATTTATAAAAGATTTTTTATAAATTAATTCGAAGATTTATAATAGGATTTATAAATATAAAATTGGCTTATAAAAAGGAAATTATATAAAAGGAATGAGATTTGATTTTGATAGTTAATCCTTCTTAATTTTGGTGGTATGGAAACGTTCTTTTCATACTTAACACCGAAGGATATGTGGTTTTTTTTATAGTAACAAATGATTTAAATGATATTTGTTTGGCCCATTTAAATATGAATTTGAAAAGGAGAAAATCCTTCTTAAGCTTTTGTGGATATACTTATACCATCGACGAATGTTGAACAACTTGTTTATGTGCATTGTAGTGCCTTCAGTTTGTTCTTATCCTAAATAACTTGTATGGACGAATGTTGGCATTATACTGTGCTTGGAAGACAGTGTTAGCATTCCATGTGAGATTTTCTAATAGAGGAAAAAGGTAATCGTGACCTCACAAACCTTACAACCCGGTATTGACTAAAACATGGAATATGCTTCAGAGCTATGTGGTTCGCTACCATTAGAAGCAGTCATTCCTCGATCTAGAACCGATATTTATGGATTTGGTATGTGTGTGCATGGAAAAAGTGGGGCCATGAACGGTGCACATTTTCTAGTACCCTTGGTGCCAGGGGAATGATGTAATCCGGCTTGTCATTTTAAAGGTGCAGGCCGGCTCTGATTTGCAGGGGGTCCATGTGAGGTTCTCTGTATGTTTTTCTAGAGGTGTATTGTGGCAGGCGGTACCCCAATAGCATTGTCATTGATGGAAACCCAATCTTCAATACGTGCCTTTACGGACTTAGTTGTGCCCAACTATGTTGAAATGTGAGATGCAAGCATTTCAGCTATTTTACATATTTATTTTCAACCCCTAGACATTATTGTAATATCACTGGATTTTATAATAAAAACGATTTGGTTATCATAAGGTAAAAACTCATCCGTGTTTATGCGTGGTGTGGTCTTATGAGATACCTTTATTTCTAAAAGGTTTTTATAGCATTAAGTAATCCATTTGATTGTGTTTCTCAAGCTTGTTTTACCAGACTGATCCAGATGTTATTTTTCTTATTATGCTCAGGTCAGCTCGAGCATATTTTCTAGATTTAGCTGGACACTTCTGAAGCTTTAGGAGATGAGCTGAATCCTCCAAGGTGTATTTACATATTTCAACTTTTGATGTCTTTGTTCTTATTGTATTTATCAGTAATTGTAAGGACAGTTTGTAATAAATATCCAGGCTGATGATATGATAATTTATGCTCTAATGATAATATACATTTTATAGTTCATTTTCCTTTGTAAAGATCATTGGTATATTATACATACTCATCACATTGTGAGATTCTATTCTATCTTTCATTCTTTCACCCCAAGAATATGCCTTTCTGGTACTTGGATGTTCGGTACATAAATACTATGGATGTATTAGTATCGGCTCTGAGGATCGAAAAGGCAAGCTGTTACATCCTTCTTTCTTTAAAATTACTTTTAAAACTCTTTAAAACATAGTTTGAAACTTGTATTTAAAACAACCTTTTAAAGATGGTCGCTTATAAACAAAACTTAACTTTTAAAACAAAGGGGTTTCCTTTATAACATTTAAAGCACTTGTCTAAATAACTCAAATAAATTCCTATAAATATATTTAAATCTTCAATCCCTTTTCAATTACTTATACTGCTTTTATAAAACACATTCGAAAAGAATTTACAAAATATCTAAAGTAGATAACTCTTTTACTTTACTAAAATCATATATTTCCAAAGTGCATTCATAACGACTATCACTATATAGACCATAAATTTTAAAACTTGTTTAGTAAATCAAATAGCTTTTAAACTCCATTTTTTTCTAAAATTTAAACCAATTTAATACCTTTACAAAAAGGTTTGAAACCAAAAGTCATGTCCGGAAACCACTTCAAAATACTTCTAGAAAATACAGTGGTGAACCTCTTAAAAGAGAGCACAAGATTTCAATGTCGCAAAACCAACAACAAGAAGGTTGACTATAACTAAGCAACATTCACTTTCCGCATACATAAAAATTTACATAAATAAGAATGTATGTAAATAAAAATCACAAGAAGATGAATTCTTTAGGATCCCTCTACAAAATTTCTATTCTTCGAAATGCTTCCATAGCGATTTATTCACTACGGAACACTCTGACTTCCTTTTGCTTTAGTCCCCTGCAAAACACTGGTTATTTATGTCATCCACTTCCAAGCAAGAATCAATAAATAACATAACCAAGTCATAGACAATTATACAACATATATATAATTTTATTTTACAATAATAATCGTTCACTTTTAAATTTTGTTTAAAGTGAGTTAGCTCATATTTAACTCAACCAAACTTCGCTAAAAAGGCCACAACTTCCTACCATCCAACCACATGCCAAAGCTACCACCTTCCTTCACGTCCAAGCCTCCTAGTTTCTCCCCTCTCTCCTAGATGCTCATGGCCTAAGGCCTCCTTTCCCTTATATGCTCACGCCCAATGTTAAAGTAGGGTTTTGGATTTTAAGTTTTGTACTTTGGGTAGGTGGGGGTGTTATAAATGTTATTACAAAGTTGCATTGGAAGTTTAAGGAGAAAAAGAGGAGTTTTAAGGTGGTTTTGATCCACTTTAATTTAAGAGTTTTTTAGAAGAGAAGGAGTGGAAGATGTTGTTTTCTTTAAAATTAATTATCAAACTAAAAATGAAGACCATGTGAGCTTATTTAAAGAAGTAGGAAAATGTGGTTAATTACCTTAACTACCCATAGCCAAATTACTTAATTAGCCATCCAAAATGACTTCTTCCATACACTTTCTCAAGTGCCAACTCATACACCACACCCCCTTCACATGGCCATGTACTTCTATCATGATGATCTGTACTACTTAGTACTTTAGCACTTAAAATAAGAAAGAAAAGTCTTCTTTACTTTATTATTTAATTTAATTACACTTTAAAACACTAAAGGACTCTTTAGTTTAACTTAATCTCTTTTGTACTATTTTCAACTTTATAAAATATCTATACGTATACTACAAAAGTGTGCATATGTATGCAACAACATTGTGAAAACTTCCATTCGATAAAAAGTCGAAAATCCGAAAAACGAGTTTTGGTCACATTTTCCATATTTCATCGAACTACTTATTTTTATAAACAAAATTTCAAAACAAGTTTACTAACATTATTAAATAATAAAAATGTGTTATTTTTTCTTTTAAAATCAATTGTTTAAATAATTAAAATTAATTAAATATTCATAATAAAAGTGATAAAATTGCGGGTCGTTACATCCTTCCCCCTTAAAAGAATTTCAATCTTGAAATTTCATCACAACCCAACAACCTAGAAACAAGCCCTATCAATTCTCAATATTTCCCAAAATGTTAAATGACTAACAAACAAACTTAGAGTTTGTCGAGATTTATAACCTTCTCATCACACAAGGATGATAAACAATCTAATGAGAATACCTCAGGCTCAACAACCATAGGTTATTGCTCACTCGATTATTCACACTATCTCATGACAAATTGAAGAGTCATCTACCAAATTCCTCATAAACCATAAAACATTAAGGGCAAATACACCTAAGCCCTACGATGTGTATGAATCATCCGTGCACAATATCCAATCACTTGTTCGAATGCATAATCTCTCATCCAAACTAGTATAGATCACTTAACTTCTTCATTGTGGAACTCTGATTTAGTTCCTTGATCTGATAATTATGCTTTCCTACATAGTCATAAACTATGATAGAAAACACTCACATCATCCCAACAATCCCTCAAGTTCTCGCCGTGGAAAAATCGAGTGAAAACGCATAGTTTGGATTAGTGTATAACACCTAGAAATCCTGTGCCCGAACTCTAGATCAAGAACTGTCATGCGAATAAAATGATCCAAGTCCAACTTATGGTTTTATCCCTTTAGGACAACTTAATAGTTATACTACTCAAATTCTTTTTAGTGTCAAAAATTGTTTGTGAAAACATTTCATAAAAACATTACTTAAGTTTTAAACTTGTATAATACCCTACTATATCCTGAGAGTATATACATGTATCAGATTTAAAATTTTATCTTTTCTTTTTCCTTAAATCCAGATGCAGGCCCAGAATAAATCTAGGTCTTAAAACCGAGTCGACCTCTTTACCCATTTGGTCTGGTAAGTAGCTAAGAAGAGCAGGATGCTGATATCCAAACTCAGTCCTAGAGTCTACTTTTCCTTAGATATCTTTAAGGTAAAGATGTTTATTTATCAGCCCAATAACATCAAATAGTTTTCATAACTTTGATGTTAAAACAAAAGACACGGTTTTAATAAAACAAAGTTTATTAAAACGTTCTTATTAATTTAAACCATTTAAAAACTTATGTTAAATTCTTTCTTCTCAAATCGAAAAACCATATAAAGCCATATTAAAAATTTCATTTATCAACACACTCTTTTATCAAAATACCTTTTAATTTTGGATCCATTTTCTTTAGAGAACTTAAGAACTAAATACCCGGTTATTATCTCAAAACCTTTTTGAAATGATACTACATATTTTAATCCATAAAAATATACATATAGACCGAGTAACACCCAAATGATACCAAGGAACTGGGTCATACCAAATAGTATCATACATCCCCTTACCAAGAAGGGTAATACTTAAGAGAAGTGCTTACCATCTGAACACATCTCTTGCCCATTTTTAGTCATTTTCGAGCCATGAGAACTAGTTAACATAAAGTACTACTTCTCTTTCAAATTCTCTTTTAAAACAATACTGTATGCATTTCCTTATAAATAGTTTTAACAAAATATCTATTACCAACTTGCTTTGGGTTCGTTCAGATTCGAACTCATTTCGATCGTACAATAACAAAGGGAATAATTTACTAAGTGCACTACAATGTTCATCTGAGAAAACATCTATTCGTCACTTTAAAGATTATTCAGACCACCACAAAACTAATCGAGACTCATTCCCTGAATTATCCAAAGAAAATGTACAATAAAATTCTTTTTGAAATATTTATACTTATAAATACTTTCAAGTAATACCATTATTGCTTTTTTCAAAAATCATTTGAAATCTTTCTCGATGACACCAGGATTTAAATTTTCAAAAATCCTCTTTATTTTTAAAACACATTTCTATAAACCAAATTTATAAAATCGTCTTTATAAAAAGAACCATTTCATATTCTAATAACCCTTTTAACAACATTACTACCGAACACCTTATAGTCAAACTGTAAACTTAATTCACAAGGTGTTCGTATTTAATCTAAATCAAACAAAAAAATGCTCATAAACTAGCCGAGCATAAATAATCAATCAGCAAACAATAGTTAATGCTCTAAACTGGACGAGCATGACTAATCAAATAATAAATGATAATAACTGAATATTATCATTTCCTAACAAACGCATCATAAATAACTATATCAATTTTGAAAGTTATTCTTTTATATATAAAATATAATTCAAGGTAAAATTATTTCATTTACCAATTTTAAAAAACAATACTGTGTCGATTTGAATCCCAATCGATACAATTGCTATATCGACCAGAATACATAAACCACTCAATAGATCAATCAACATCATAAAAAACATTTTTATCATACTAACAAATTCGCGCTCCCATATATAGTACACTCAACTCATTCTAGGTGTTACTAAACCTATCTTTAATGAGTTTCACCCTACCAAAGGCAAGTTCTCGCTTAACCTTCAGCTTTGATACCACTGTAATGGCCGGCCTTTTTGACTCTCAAAAGTTGACACTAATACATCCATGATATTCACATGTCGAGCATCCAAGTGCTGGAAAGATAGATTGTTGGGGTGAAAGAAAAGAAAACACAAAACAAAATCTCACATCATGATAAGTAATATATAATATACAAATGGTCTATACAAAAGAAAACTGTAATATATATACATCAATCAAAGTAAACTAAACTATCATTAGCCTAGATAGTTATAATAGTCTGTCCTTACAAACACATATAAATACAATACAGGAAATGTAGCGGAAATAAAATACTTGAATAGGTCTTGGAGGAATCTAGCTCGTCAACTGAAGCTCCAAAACGTCCAGTTAAATCTGGAAATATGCTCGGGTAGACCCGAGCATTATAAGAAAATAACATGTGGATCGGTCTGGTATAGTAGCGTGAAAAACTCAATTTATTTGGATTTTTAATGTTACAAAACCTTTTCAAAGTAAAGGTATCTTATAAGACCACGACTCACATAAAAACGGATGGGATTTTACCTTCCAATAACCAAACTATTTTTATTAGAAAATCTTATGATATTATAATAGTGTCTAAGGCTTAAAATAAATATTTAACATAGCTGGAATGGTTACATTAATTACATTCAACAGCATATTTAGCATACAACTAAGTCCATAAAGCATGTATTAAAAATGGATTCCATCAATGACAAGGCTACTGGGGTAGCACCTGTCATAGTACACCTCTAGAGAAAATGTACCGAGGGCCACATATGGACCCCCTACATGGAAAAACTGACCTAACTCTTCTTGGATAGTACTGAATATGAGCATCCCTCGGTTGAATCCACAACCTTACTAGGCCCGATATATACATCCAAAAATAAAATCGAGCTAGATCAGGTGATGCTATACTTTGATGGTTGCAAACCACACAGTCTTATGGCATATTCCCTATTTTAGTCATTACCAGGTGCAAGGCTCGAGGCTACGTTTTACCTTTTTAGTAAATCCCACTTAGAATGCTAACAGTGCCCTCCAAGCAACAATGCAATGCTAGCATTCATCCATATAAGTTGTTTAGGATATGAAAAAACCGAAGACAGTACTTCTACTGCACCCTTTTTGGAATCACCCTTAGGATTAGTAGCAAGTATCCCTTGCACTTCAAAGAACTCCGTCTTTTATTCCTATTATCTTCAAGATGTCTTCAATTCGAACGCTTATATCAGTTCATAGCGGTTTTTGGATAACTCATGTTATCCGATCTCGGTCTCTCCAAACCAACAATCGATAGTTTTCGATTTACCTAACCCCGGTTCTTTCATAAATAAGCTGATAATATATGTAACACCCCACATTTTTATATAACTAAATAAAATCAATTGAATTAACATAATTGCAAAACAGAATATAAATGTCAAATATATGCATTTAAGAATTAAGAGGTTACATAGATTTATGCAAGCAATGAGTGTGTGATTAATTGACACATCAATCGACTAAAAGGGGAATTAATTAAGAGACATAAAGGCGTCAATTAGTCAGAGAATATGTCACTTTTATAACATTAATTAATTAAGGGATCTTATAATAAAGGAAAATGTATGTGGGGAATAAATTAAATGATAACATACGTATATTAATTTATAATTGACGCAATCAATTAATTAAGAAATTAATTAAAGACATTAAGTTAGCGTTAATTAATAAAAGATGGAAATTTATATGTCAATTAATTGGGTAATGAATTGGCGGTTTAAATATATACAACTAATACATGTGTGATTGAGTGATGCATAGGAATTAATTTGGATATCGATTAAAATGGGAAAACGTGTCGATTAATTAATTGGCAATCAGTTGAGCATTTTAAAAAGGGTGTCAATTAATCAAAGAATATGCCCTTGTTACAATAGCTAATAATGTAAATTAATTTGCTGGAAGAAAACGCCAGTTATAGGATTATTTGTTTCCAAGTTAAAAAGAAAAAGAAAGAATTGGAATGCGTACAAAAATCAAACGGAGTAATTAAGTTTATGATGAAGGTAAGTAAATAAGAATAAATTAAAAAAAGTATAACTTTTATATACAATCAATTAATAGAGGTATTAATTGACGTGTTCAAATAGGTAAGAAATTATAACGTATACGAATCAATTAATATTGGATAAACATACATACATACATACATACATACATACATACATACATATACATATATATATATATATGTATGTATGCATGTATGATCTAATTAATTGGATAATTAATGGGAGAATTTTATTTAGAGGGAAACGTGAATTAATAGGGTCGTATAACAGAGGAATAAATGAATAACATTGGAGAATTATACGTTATAAGCTAACATAAACAAATCAATAAATGATGGTGAGGATTCTTTTTAGGGTTAATTGGATGGTTCATAGTTGTTCACTACACCTATAAATTGAACGTAACTTAACCCTAGCCCATATTATTTTCTCTGAATCGGCTGTAGTTATTTACAGCAAACTCCTCTTCTCTTCTCCCTCTTCCTTTCTCCTATATCAATAAAATCTTTCCCCAAACAAAAAATAAAATTAAGCAAGGATATACATACAAGCAAATCAGAGAATTGCGCAAACAAATCAGGGAATTTACAGCGAATTTAAAAGGGGGAAGCAGAGAAAAGCGTAGCAAATTAAAAGGGATAGAGATTGAAGCTAAGGACGACATGTGAATGGATTTATTTATATATCTTTTAAGTTTAAGATATATTATCGTTAAATTCCCGTTTAGACAATTATATTCATTAATAATTAATCCTATTAATTAAGTTATGCTAAACTATAAGGAATTTACAGTACTAGTATTTATTTACATCTGTTTCTACGTTTTGGATTTCTATGCAAGCGTCATTCTTCTTCTATTTTCTCCTCTTTCTTCGCGTATGGATTAGAATAGATTAAACGTGAATATGGATTAAATAATTAAGAATAATGAAATGAAGGAAATAAGATGTAAAGTAATAAAATTTTGAGGAATGGATTTACTGTAATAAATTACGTTAAAATGAGAAAAGTTAATTAATCTAATAACTGGATTTGGGAGTAACTAAAAGGTTAATTGGTTGGTTTAGAAAATAGGATACATTTCTATAATTTAATATTTAGAAGACAACAATGAACGTAATTGCTAGAATAAAAGAAAGAAAAAGAGAATTAGTGTAAAATAGAGAAACCACTGTATTTTACACTATTCCAAAATAGTAAAAGAAATATCTAGCAGTTACAGATATTGTTTATAGTATTATGTAATATTAAAATATGAAAATGGATTTTTAAATATAGTTTTCATAACCACCAAATAAAATAGAATTACTTCCTAGAATAGAAGATAATAAAGCAAAGTATGACATGAATCAAGTAAATTATTAGATAAGAACTTGAAGTTGTAAACGATAATGAACCTAGGTCTGCATTCACTGTGCAGACTATTTAAGAAGATAGTTATTATGAAAAGTGAATTATATAATATATGAGAATAAAAGAATATTTTATATCATAATAAAAGAAGGCAGATTAGAACAGAAAAGAAATGCTGAAATTATGTACGGGCTATAAAAGAAGAGAAAAGGACAATTACAGGTAGAATTATAACATAGGTTATAATTAAGTAATAAGAACAGAAAAGCTTATTTTGAGACTTTGAATAAATTAAAGAGCAATAATAATGGTAGAGGCTTATTTAAATAATTTATATTAAGTCAATAAGAAAATAAAGAAGGAATGATAAAAGAGGCTTATTTTAATGAACTTAAGATTTATATTAAGTTAAATAAGCAAGATAATGAATGTGGCTCATACCAACATCATTCCCTATTAAATAAATGGAAATCTCACAATAGATAGAGGTGAGACGAGGGCAAGAATATGCTAATTAGGGTAATTAAGAAGCCAACAGAATAAGAAGGTAAACTAAATGCAAATTAAAAGATTAGACTTAGGGTCTAATAAAAGAATTGAGATGCGTTTGGAGCCGCCCAAAGGATGAAGCGTCTAACGAAGCAGTTCATCATGGATTTCAGAAATGGAGAAGCCCGTCCAACTTAGTATTTTTGGGCTTCAAGGAAGTACGAGACTTCAACGAGACGTGAGTATACTCTAGGATGGCCCTCTGGGTAGGCCTAACAAAGCTGCACCCCCGGAGGTAGGTCTTTAGGTGTTCCATCAAGAGAGTACGCCTTGACTACATTTGCATTGTAGGCCTAACGAAGCAAACCTTGTAGGAAGTCAGAAGGGATTGGTATTCGGAGTAGGGTATTCGTATGTCCAGTACTTGCAAGTAAGTTTAAGGATAGTCGCATGCCGATATTGGCCAACATCAAGACTAAGAGCGATTTCGGAAAAGACTATAGTTAAACCAACATGCCAATGATTCTTTCACTATCGAGACATTGGATGAGGGGCACCGCCATTTGGATGTTAGATTGTTTGTAGTAGGGCACAACCACTTAACTCTTTAGAAGTCTTTCGGTATTGTAGGACTAACGAAGCGGCCTTTTACAGATATATAAAATCCCCGACCGAATTCCGTACAAGATAGACATTGTTGGCGGGATTCAGATAGTAGACAGAACGATTTCGTAGTCCTCAATGTACGCACTGGGTGGTACATTGTGGATGTCCGAGCACTGGCATAGACTAGTGCGGACGCGATTTATGTTTTCATAGTAAGTAGTGGAGCATCTATATTGTAGGCCTTACGAAGCAGTCCTTTACAGATGTAGCTACGGAACGCTCGCGGAGAAAGACAATGGAGTATCTGTATTGTAGGACTTACGAAGCAGTCCTTTACAGATATAGCTACGGAGCAAGACGATGGAGCATTTGTATTGTAGGCCTTAGGAAGCAGTCCTTTAGAGATGTAGTTACGGAACGCTCTAGAAGCAAGACGATGGAGCTCTTTTCAAGGAGGATACGAGAGGTACCATGTGTGGTACCAAGGACCAATATGGTCATTGGGCATATAGCTACATATATGTATATATTAGTTATTAAGTTTTAATCTACTATGGACTAGATGGGCACGGTTCATGAACAGAGGCTAGAGTATTGTAACCTAATGAACCTAATATAAGAGTAAATGGAAATAAAACGATATATGTAGAATTAAGCCTAGAAGTATATAATTTATTTGTTCACCAGAACTTTTGTTCTGACCCCCTCCTCATAACATCCTAAAGGTTAGGTAGATGGCAGAGACTTCTCAGCTTTATGACACTTGCTTAAAAAGTGTTATTATTTGGGTGAGTATTTAGTTACTATTATATTTTAGTCAATTGCGCTGTGAGATAATTAATTGAGCTCTGATATATTTATCTTTGCCTATTTGCAGGATACCAGATACACAACTCGGGCTTCAGTGGGCTTGGTTTTTAGCATTTTTGCAAAAAATCCAGACCACTGGAATTCGGGTTGTTACATTTGGTATCAGAGCCTTGGTTTAGGATTTCTAGGTAGATAGTGAGTTAACGTATTTGTATTTTTGAATAAAATATAAATATATTATGTGCTAAAATCCAAATAGTCCCCAACCATAGATTTTAACATATGGAAAGTTTTTAGAAGTATATTTGTGCATAGTTTTCTAGTTGGGTTTGAGATGACCCAAGTATGTAGAGCCCTATGTTATTACCGATTTATAGCATACAAATAAGCCATGTTTTGAGAGAAAATTTGTATCCATATGTTTTAGGAAGTAGGGAAGTTCCTTAGGGATAGAGGGAGAGTGTTTTTATTTCACGAAGAATAAGCGATTTTATTATAAAGAAAATCCACTTTATGTCTAACCCAATAAAAATGAAACTTTTGAATTAAAAAAGTTGAAAAATATAATTGTTAATATATTTGAGGAAGTATATGTTGGGTTTTTGAAAAAATAAGTGGTATGAAATTTAAATTGGTTTTTATATGATGTAAATTTTGTTAAAAGTGAAATTCTTTTTAAAGAATTATAGAGCATGTATAGCTCGCTAGTTTCTTTATATGTAAACAATGATTTTAAATATTAAAACCTAGAGTGTGTTAAGTATCGAAAACCTAGGTTACAACATTTATTGTTGTAATAAATGTTTTTAGTAAAAATAAAGGAAGCATAGACTATGACACTATTGTTATAGTAGGTGACTCCCAAAGTAAATGTTTTTACATAGCATACGAGATTTATTAATACTTATTTTAATTGAATCCATATATTAGTGTTTTGGGTTGTAGTAACGATGTTTTACGCAACATCTGTTTTGACCCAAATGAGTTTTGAAGATAATTTCTAAAGTGGTTTGTATGTACACTTATTATTTAAATAAGCACATGAAAATATTTTCTAGTTATAAAGAAGTTTTAAAAATGAGTTCTTTTGAAAAATAATGTACGATAAATTAATGAATTTAGTGAGAAATATCTTATGTAAGTAAATATAGAGTAAATATACCTTAATCTATTGGAATGAAATGAATAATGATATAATTTTCTATGAATCACAAATAAAGATGTTTTGTGCAAGCTATATGGAATACATGAAAGAGATGTACAAGGTATGGAAAACACCATATTTTGTATAGTCTATTTCGATAAAATATAAAATAAATTCCTTATAATTTCACATAAACATGAAATACTCTTTTAAAGGATTCATAGAAGGTTTTAGCGTTAATGGTTTCTTATAAGAGAAAGTAATTCCAATACATTAAGGTATAAAATCATTAAGTGTAGTAAGTTAGTAACTCCTTCAAGGTTAAGTAATTGGAAGAGTAGGAAAGTTAAGAGTATCAAAAATTATTTTTATTTACCCCAGTTTTAGTAAATTTGAAAATCTAAAAAAAGAAGAAGGATATTTTGAAAACATGAGAGGACATTTTTTTTTAAAGTCCAGAAAAAAAAAAGTTTTAAGAACAAGCAAGACATGTTTAAAAAAAAGATGGTTTGGTGGAAAAGTAAATAAGTTCTTGAAAAGATAAAATTTAGAAGTTTTAATTTTTGAAGAAAATTTGATAAATACCAAACCAAATCAGACTTTTAAATATGGAGTAGATAGGAATCATTTTCTAGGTGTAATGGGAAAAGTATAAGGTTATAGAAGTAATTACTCCTAGTAATAATAAAAGTTCCCGTAAGGTGTATAAGACACTAGTGAAAACCTAGAAATGTTGCTTCATGTATGCAGACTATAGAAGAATAGTGAAATGATATTAGTAAGATGATAATACACACGTGGTTGGGATAAGTAGACCTTAGTTGGGGAAAAATGAAAGGTAAAGAGAAAATTTCCCCAAGATTAGTTGTCTTTTTAGATAGAGACTACATAGATTGAAACCCTTATCCATTGAAGTAAATGAGACTTAGTTATCCTTTTTGAGCATGGAATAGAAGAGATGAATAGATCTTATTCATCATGAGTAATACGGCGTAAGCTGGTAACAAGTAATAGGCGGCAGGAGGAGCATATGAGCTACACTTATTCCTAGAGTAAGACCTTTCTGTGTCAAAGGGAACATGGTCCTAAACCTCCTTGCCCTAGATGATAGCTGTGTTTAGTTGCTGTATAAAAAAAGAGTAAAAGCATAATAAGATAACTAAAAGGAAAATAACAAATTTAAAGAAAGCAACAGAAACGTCAACAGAAAATTTTAAAAAGAGATATTTTCTTATGTAAACTGTGCTTGGGAAAGTAATTTTTTTTTAGAATAGTAGCCTAAATCTCAAGTACGGAGGAAGATGTGCACAAAAGAAAATCGGAGAAACATGAAGTTTTTCTGTTTTCTACCTTCTTTCTGACATAAGAGATCGAATTCAGAAAATTAGATTTTTCTGAAATTCGAATATTTAAAGTTGTATGGTAGGGTTTGGATGCAAAATTCGTTGAACTACACCGCTGTTCAATAGGAGTGTGGGAAAATTGGATGAAAAGTGTTTTAAATTTTCAAAAGATTGCATTCATATGGAAATTGCAAGCATATTAAGGATATGTGCATCATGTTTTAAAAATAAATTTTTAAAGAAGCAAAGCACTCATAAAGGATGTACCGCATAGAAATTCATGTACATGCATATATTTTCTATTGAATAACACTTCTGCACAAGAGCACGGGTGGTCGAAAAATTGGATGTACACAAAATGGATGTGATTGATGTGAGTAATTACATAATTTTACCCTTGTCGAATTTCGGGGATGAAATTTCCTAAAGGGTGGGAGAATGTAACACCCCGCATTTTATATAATTAAATAAAATCAATTGAATTAACATAATTGCAAAACAGAATATAAATATCAAATATATGCATTTAAGAATTAAGAGGTTACATAGATTTATGCAAGCAATGAGTGTGTGATTAATTGACGCATCAATTAATTAAAAGAAGAATTAATTAAGAGACATAGATGCGTCAATTAGTCAGAGAATATGTCACTTTTATAACATTAATTAATTAAGGGATCTTCTAATAAAGGGAAATATATGTGGGGAATAAACTAAATGATAACATACATATATTAATTTATAATTGACGCAATCAATTAATTAAGATTAATTAAAGACATTAAGTAAGTGTCAATTAATAAAAGAGGTAAACTTATATGTCAATTAATTGGGTAATGAATTGGCGGTTTAAATATATACAACTAATAAATGTCTGATTGAGTGACACATAGGAATTAATTTGGATATCGATTAAAATGGGAAAACATGTCAATTAATTAATTGGCAATCAGTTGAGCATTTTAAAAAGGGTGTCAATTAATCAAAGAATATACCCTTGTTACAATAGCTAATAATGTAAATTAATTAGCTAGAAGAAAACGCCAGTTATAGGATTATTTGTTTCCAATTTAAAAAGAAAAAGAAAGATTTGGAATGCGTACAAAAACCAAACGGAGTAATTAAGTTTATGATGAAGGTAAGTTAATAAGAATAAATTAAAAAAAGTATAACTTTTATGTACAATCAATTAATAGAGGTATTAATTGACGTGTTCAAATAGGTAAGAAATTATAACGTATACGAATCAATTAATATTGGATAGACATACATACATACATACATATACATACATACATACATATATATATATATATGTATGTATGTATGTATGATCTAATTAATTGGATAATTAATGGGAGAATTTTATTTAGAGGGAAACGTGAATTAATATGGTCGTATAACAGAGGAATAAATGAATAACATTGGAGAATTATACGTTATAAGCTAACATAAACAATCAATAAATGATGGTGAGGATTGTTTTTAGGGTTAATCGGATGGTTCATAGTTGTTCACTACACCTATAAATTGAACATAACTTAACCCTAGCCCATATTATTTTCTCTGAATCAGCTGCAGTTATTTACAGCAAACTCCTCTTCTCTTCTCCCTCTTCCTTTCTGCTATATCAATCAAATCTTTCCCCAAACAAAAAATAAAATTAAGCAAGGATATACATACAAGCAAATCAGAGAATTGCGCAAACAAATCAGGGAATTTAAAAGGGGGAAGCAGAGAAAAGCGTAGCAAATTAAAAGGGATAGAGATTGAAGCTAAGGACGACATGTGAATGGATTTATTTATATATCTTTTAAGTTTAAGATATATTATCGTTAAATTCCCGTTTAGACAATTTTATTCATTAATAATTAATCCTATTAATTAAGTTATGCTGAACTATAAGGAATTTATAGTTTATTTACATCTGTTTCTACGTTTTGGATTTCTATGCAAGCGTCATTCTTCTTCTATTTTCTCCTCTTTTTTCGCATATGGATTAGAATAGATGTAACAACCCTAGATTTTTGTATATTATTTAAATTTGACTTTATTTTATTTTAAATTATTTTAGACTTATTTTATTTCAAACATTTCATTTTTAAATATAAATGTTGATTATTATGTGATTTATAGTTCTAACTAGTATAATTTGAATATTTTACTGTAAAGTGAATTTCTGCTCAAACTGTTCAAACTTTGACTTTTAAACTTCAAATTCAAATTATTTATAATCTTAAATTTTATCTTTTATTATGAAAATAGATGAAATAACTTGAACATTGCTTTTTGTTTCGTTGAAAATGGAGTTAAACTGCAAAAGATATGTACATTTCAATTTTGAGTATAAATTGTTTATTTTGCAATTTTGTTATTTTAAATTGTATAAATTATATTTTCTTTGTCATATTTTATTTTAATATGTTCAATATGTTATATTATGTATATTTTGACTTTTAAATATTTTTAAATTGATAATAGAATTTTTCCAATGTTTACTGTGTTGATTTCCTATTTTTAAAGGCTGTTTTCTTATTTTCTGCTATTTTCTTCATTTAAAATTATATTTAAATTAAATTTTATATATTTATTTTGTGAATGTATTTTTATTTTATGTTATTATTTATGTTTAAAAATATATTACAAGCTCATATGAATTTTCTAAAGTTTATACCATTTATTTTCAATTTTTCTAGCCTAGTTGACAATTTTTGCTATTTTCTTGATTTAATTATTTATAATTTATATTTATTTATTTATATTTTTTTTATTTGTTACATTTTCTAATTTTAACTGAAATTATATGTATTTTCAGCTATTTAAACTTATTAAAAATAAATAGAGGAAATTTGAAAAGTTTTAAACTCTTGAAACTCCTAAGGCTTTACATCTCCCGACCTTTCATTTTCCCAACTCTTCTCTTAATTGTTTTGGGCATGTAATCTACTCATTTCAGCTGCATTTTTTTTTTCACTTTCACGAAATTCATTTCTCCTCCTCTCACAAAAAAATCACGCCTATTGTCCTTGTGAAGCTTAGGTAAAAAAAATTCTATCTTCTTCTTGTCTTTTTATGATTTTCTACTTGAATTTGCACATGCTCTCCACCTTCATAGTTGTATTCCCCTTCCTCCAAGCTGTGGCTGACTACCACCACCACTTTTATCTGACCATCTCACAGCCTAACACCTCTCCTCCTCAGGCCAAGCCAAGCCATGATAAAGATCATCACAAAAATCCATCTAAACTAGCACTAGCCATCACCTATGCACTCAAGCTGACCTAGTTTTGGTACCATCACCTTCCACCACCCATGGCCGCCACCAACACCACCTCCACCACCTCCACCACCTCCAGCACCACCTGGACCCCCTGCCACGTCATCACCTTGGACCCCACTCCTCTGGCCGTGCCCCATGAGCCTTGGCCGAGCCTTGAATCCATGTTAAAGTGACATTGTTTTGCCTTGTTGTGTTGTTTCATGCATACTCACCTTTTGCTATCCTCTAAACATGTTTGGCCGACCCTTAGGCAACCAAAACGTGATCCAAATCTTGCCTTAGACCTGTAGTACACCATATGGCTGAACCTGAAGGTTGTTGGAAGCAAGTGCAAAGCAATTCTACTTTGATTCGTGCAGTTGATTCTATATTATTCTATCGTATTGTGCATTTGAAAACTTATATTGTTTGTATTGTTTTGTCTTATGTATTCGAGGAAGTTAACCTTGTCTCTCCCACCCTCATCATCATCATGGCTGAGACAATGAACTCCTTGTTCGAGCTTTTGAATGGTTAAAGCACAGTCAAGTAATCTATTCCGGTGTTGCTTCTTATCTTCATTGTCTCAACATTGTTTGCGTTGAATATTTATGTGTATATTGTCTTGTTTGGTTATTGTTTACAAGATAAATATCAAGGCTCTCCATTCATACAAATCAAAAGTCATGCTATATCGTGCTTGTTGTGCTTTCTGGAATATATTCTGTGTTTTGATCGCTAATCTCCAGCTTTAACAGGTGAGTTATTCTCACCAGACAATATGTACCTATATAACTGATAAACCGATACCATTTGAATCTGTAATGTATATTTTCATGTTATATATGCTTATATTATTATCATATGATGTTCACACCTGTCATTACACCTGTTATATCATATGTTACTGTTGTTTTATGTTATTCTGTTTATTTATATCAATTTATCACATTGCAAGTTCCCTGTAGACTAGAATCACTATGGGTTGAAATGATACATACCCGAACGGACTTTAGAATAGGAAAAAATCATTATGGGCTGAAATGATAGGCCTGAATGGTTTTTATTTAACTTATTTTAACTTGGGATTGCGGGTTTGAAATGATAGAACCCGGATTTTTCTTTTTTAAACTGCGGATTGAAATGATACATATCCGTATCACTTGACCTAGGTTAGAAAACTATATACAGGCCCGTGGTTATTTTATAAAGTGTTTTGGATATTTTTAAGTATTTTTAAAAATATAAATTTATGAAATTTGATTTAAATAGATTTTGAAATGTTTTAAAATAAAGAAATTATGATTTTTCTATGAGTAAAAATGTAATTAATGAATGGTTAAATTGGATTATTGAAATATAACTTAAGTTTGGAATTTGGAATTTTGGTTAAAAATGATATTTAAGTTATATGAATAAAATGGAAATTTAATTATATTTGGAAAATGGAAAAATATGATAATTTGATTAAATTTGAATTTAAGTGATTTATTAAAGTATTATTGATTTTTCTATGAATTTAAGTGGTTAAATAAATGAATGTTTAAAAGTGATCTTTTAAAATATAACTTGACTTGGAAATGTGAAATTTGGTTTTAATTAAAGGTTTAAGTTAATTAAATAAAATTGGAAATTTAGTTAAATTTGTGAAATGGAAATTTAAATTTGAAGTGTTAAGTTATTTGTTGAAATGTGAAGAATTGGAAACTTTTACACTTAAATTTATTAAGTAAATTGTTGAAAATTGGATTTAATTATAAGAAATTTATTGTGAAAAAGATATATGTTAAATGATATGTAAATGAACATTTTAAATGTTAAAATATGATTTTTGAAATGTTTATGTGTTTTAAATTGAAGTTATTTAATTGCTGGAAATACACTAACACCTGAAATCTACTTTTAATAGCATTCAGAAATGCTATAGATTCTGTTTTGAACTAAAATTGTGTAAAAAGAGCTATTACAGCATTTCTGAAATGCTGTAGTTGCTGTAGTTCAACTAATAGGCAAAAAACTTAACTCAGTTCTATTATAGCATTCTCTGGAAATGCTGTAGTAGTCTGCAGTCTTTGTTAAAATCAAATAAAACATTTGTTTTGAAATCTGAGTTACCGCAGCACTTCTGAAATGCTGTCTTTTCTGTTTTGAACCATAATTTAACTAAAAACTGAGTTTTAACAGCAGTTTTAAATGCTGTCTTTATTGAATTAAAAATGTTTTCAAATATAACTTATAGCAGTTGTTTTTAAATGTTGTGAAATGCTGAAATTTTAATAATTAGGGTTTTTGACTTAGTAAACGAACTCAGAATGGTTTGAAACTTTGGAAATTGAATACTTGATTTGAAAGTATAATAATTACACTTTTAAAAGGTTTAAATGAATTATTTTGATTGGAATATAAACTATTTAAAAGTGATTTGAAATGATAGTAAATGAATGATATCTTTGAATTTAAAAGGGTATTTAAAGTTGAATATTTGGATTTGAACTGATATGATATTTTATTTTATTAAAATGGTTTGAAATGAAGTTTGGAAAGATATGATATTTTGATATATTAAAATGATTTGAAATGAAGTTTGGAAAGATATGATATGTTAATATATTGAAATGGTTTGGAATTGATTTAATCTTTATTTTGATAAAGATTTGGATTTGAAATGATATTCTATTTTGAAGTATAAAATATTATTTTAAAATTATAACCACGGGTTATAATAACGTTTGGTTGTTAAAGAGACCGGGATCAGATATGGACATACTCTCTGTCGATACCGAAAACCACTTTGACAACTGTGTACGCGGTGGAGTTTCCAGAATGAAGAAGGATGGTGGCGACGATCCTAAGGTATATACGTGGACCCAACTCCCGTGAGTTGGCATAAGGTGACTAAAACAGGAGCGATCTCGGGCCAGTGAGGTAGCACCTCGTATCGGACACACTTCTTCGATACCATTCTATTACTTTGTGATTTTGGTGGCCACCCTTGATTTGGGAGTGTTGTTCGAGGTGGAACGGTAGTGGCTGCTATGCGTATCCATCAGTCCGTGTGCGTAATTGGTATTTCTACCCTGGCATTGCCTTGTGTGCCGTGTCACCTACCATATCGAACCCACTACGATTATGATTTTAAGATCTGACCGCGTTAAGGTTCTCCATTCCCTTAACGCTATTTTCTATATGATTATACTTTACTAATTAGACACTACTGTATATAGCGTATATTACTACATAGTAAATAGTTTAACGGATCCTTAAAGAATGGGCGATCCCAAGTATTCTTTAAGTTACTTGTACCTTTATTACAGTTCACTTGAGTTGGTTTACATTATACAAGTATATATTGTCCTGACTCGAGTGTTTTGTGTTTTGCTTTACGCTTTGGTCAGCCTGAGTTATTCACAGATTTGGATTTTCACACTCTTGGAGATTTGAATCGCTGGAGATGATCTGCTTGTCTTGTCCTATCTATTTCAGTTCGGTTTTTCTACTCAACTTGTACTTGGTTATTATATTGAGACTTTTGTTGTATTCTATTTCTTCTGTTGTACTATTTATATAGTAGCTTCATGAACTACTATCTCTTTTATTTCCGCTGCATTATATTACTCTGTGTCTGTGATTTGAGATTTTATTTACTGTATATGATGAATTTGCCAAATTTTTATTTACAACGCGATATTTTGAGCAATTCAATTCCGGCATGAGTGTCTACCTATACACTTATAATGGATGCAAATGGTTGAAAATATCGGGTCGTTACATGTGGTATCAGAGCTTTGGTTTTAGGCAAACTCAGCATATAGAGTAAATTTAATTACAGAATCACTTTCGCTCGAACATGAATTCCTTCTTCTTCGATTCGGTTTCCTTTGAATTTTGGAACGTTTCATACGGTTCCAAAATCCATTCTTGTCCCTCACTATTCATCTTCTTTTGATTCTGGAGTATCCCATAACTCCACTTCGAATGATCTTTATAGTGAATTGGAGGTCTCGCCAATATTCTAATTTTCTTGTAAAAGGGTGAAAATCCTTTACAATCAGCATTGATTCACCAGAGATTTATATTTATCCTTGGTTTAGATGCTAATATCTTTTATTTTTCCAAACTCTATCTCTTGAGATCGAACGTAGATTTGTCCCAGGAAAATCCACATCGATCTTATTCTTTAACTCACGGTTAACCCGGTTAAGGTTGGCCGCGGTTATCTAAGCTTACCCATCTCCCTACTTTGTTATTTAATCATCTTGTCTTTTGTTTCCAACCTACCTTCAAAACATTTTGAATTGTATTTGTAAATCTGTAATTAATATTTTGTTTTATATTGTGTTGTTTGAGTTGTTGATGTTGATTTGGGTATCCGATCGATTCGTCTGATCAACGCTATCGATAGGATTTCTAAAACACTTTGACAGAACAAACTGACAAAATATTATAAAAAAAAATTGGTTAATGAAATAAATTTTGATATATAATTTATGGAACTTAATAAATTGATTTAAATTGATAATTTGAAGTGATAATACTTGATTTATCATTTATTGTTCTACAAATGAATTTATAAATAGTTGTTTATAAATTTATTTGGGAACTGAAATGAATTTAAAACAAGAAATTTAAGAATTTAATTTCCGATGGATTCAAACCTTGTGTTAAAAGTTTTAAAAGGATATATTATTTAAAGTATTTCCAAGTAGAAATTTGTTTCTAAAGGATTTTTAAGTTTAAAATTTTAGTGCTCTTCTCTTTGTCGCTGGAAAATAATTTCGGTAATGACTGCAGCATCATCGACGTTCATTTTTGAGTTTCGAAGTGAAGAGACTGTTTTGTAGTCTTGCTACAGCTTTGTTTTGGGGAATTTAATTAATATGAATTTCTAAAAATATGACTTGATTTATAATATATATAGATATATGATTTAAATTTGATTTGACATATTATGTACATATATTTATTTATCTCTAACTGGTTTGAAGGAAATCGGAAATTAATTCTTACATTTTTCTTAAAGAATAATTTCAATTATAAAAAGAAAAATAAAAAAAAAATTGGATAAAGGATTCAACTTGAGATAATTGAATCGGAAAGTTTTATTTGTATAACACACAATTTCATTCCAATATAACTTACCTAAATTACACAGAAGTTGAATATGAAATTGGATAATATACAATATAGAAAGGATTTTTTTTAAATAAAATTTGAGTGGTTATAATAAATGTTATACACTTAAATTTTAGTTATAAAAGATTAACAGAGGTAAATAGTGAAAAAGGAATTTAAAGAGATTTTATTTAAATAACTTAATAATCAAATTTGATTTAATATGGAACCTTAAGTCTAACCTAGGAATTTTAATAAAGGTTATTTCCTGAAATGAATATGTTGTATAATAAATAATGTATCTTTGAATAGATAAAATAAAATACATTTGAATTGGACTTTTGGTAATAAAGTTTATTTAACTTGAATTCATAGTTTAATTGATGTCTAAATGAATAAATGTGTAAAGAAATTTGATTGTTATATTTGCTATGATAAATATTTTATTTATGAAATTGATATGTCTTGAAAAATGAATAATTATGATTTAAATAGTTAAAGTGTATTTTAACATCACTAAAAATTGATAATTGAGAATTTGGTTTTCAAATGGAATTTTAAGTGTAACTTATTAAAGGAATATCTATTTGTGAAATGGGTATTTTAAATAAAGTGTTAGGTTATGTGTTAAATTAAGAGCTAACTAAAATAGTGAACTTTTAACTTAATAAATGAAGTATAGTTTGATTTGAATATTCCATTCATAAAAGTTTGTTTTAATAAGTCATAAGTTAAATGATATTCAAATGAATATTTCTAATATTAAACTGATTTGAAATATTAATATATCTACTGTAGCATTTTATAAGTGATGCTGTTTTGAAAATACAATGTTTTGGAAGTTTTTATAATTGAATGGAGTTAGAAATGTTACAACTTTAAAATGAATATTATTTGACCTTGAATTAAAATGGTTTAAATAAAGATTATTTTAAAAGGTGTTATGATTTTCTAAGTATTATGTTTTTTTTAAAGAATAACATTTCCAAAGTGTTATGATTTTAGTAGTATGATTTCCAAATGATAAACATCTCTAAATTGTCATGATTTCAAAACATTATGGTTACAAATCTATTATCTTATTTTGTTTTTCAAACTATCTTTTGGATGTCCTTATTTCCCTTATCTTGTTATAGAATGGGAAGGCTATTGCTTATACCAGTCTGTTTAGAAATCTTTCTATAATCTTTGATAATTTTGGTACTCATTTTTAATCTGAGCACTGCTTTCCATCCATAGACCGGCGGTCAAGCGGAAAGAGTGAATCAGATTCTAGAGGATCTTTTCGTGCTTGTGTTCCTGATTCTAGAGAATCTTGGGAAGATCACCTCCACCTGGTTAAACTTACCTATAGAAATTGTCATTAGGTATAATTTTAATCTAATTGTCATCTTGTCTAAAATCTATTTCTCTCTATCTTTTTCTGTGCTTTCCCGTACCACATTCCTTTTCGGGGACGAAAAGTTTTGAGTGGAGGAGAGTGTAACAACCCTAGATTTTTGTATATTATTTAAATTTGACTTTATTTTATTTTAAATTATTTTAGACTTATTTTATTTCAAACATTTCATTTTTAAATATAAATGTTGATTATTATGTGATTTATAGTTCAAACTAGTATAATTTGAATATTTTACTTAAAGTGAATTTCTAGTCAAACTGTTCAAACTTTGACTTTTAAACTTCAAATTCAAATTATTTATAATCTTAAATTTTATCTTTTATTATGAAAATAGATGAAATAACTTGAACACTGCTTTTTGTTTCGTTGAAAACGGAGTTAAACTGCAAAAGATATGTACATTTCAATTTTGAGTATAAATTGTTTATTTTGCAATTTTGTTATTTTAAATTGTATAAATTATATTTTCTTTGTCATATTTTATTTTAATATGTTCAATATGTTATATTATGTATATTTTGACTTTTAAATATTTTTAAATTGATAATAGAATTTTTCCAATGTTTACTGTGTTGATTTCCTATTTTTAAAGGCTGTTTTCTTATTTTCTGCTATTTTCTTCATTTAAAATTATATTTAATTTAAATTTTATATATTTATTTTGTGAATGTATTTTTATTTTATGTTATTATTTATGTTTAAAAATATATTACAAGCTCATATGAATTTTCTAAAGTTTATACCATTTATTTTCAATTTTTCTAGCCTAGTTGACAATTTTTGCTATTTTCTTGATTTAATTATTTATAATTAATATTTATTTATTCATATTTTTTTTTATTTGTTACATTTTCGAATTTTAACTGAAATTATATGTATTTTCAGATATTTAAACTTATTAAAAAGAAATAGAGGAAATTTGAAAAGTTTTAAACTCTTGAAACTCCTAAGGCTTTCCATCTCCCGACCTTTCATTTTCCCAACTCTTCTCTTAATTGTTTTGGGCGTGTAATCTACTCATTTCAGCTGCATTATTTTTTCACTTTCACGAAATTCATTTCTCCTCCTCTCACAAAAAAATCACGGCTATTCTCCTTGTGAAGCTTAGGTAAAAAAATTCTATCTTCTTCTTGTCTTTTTATGATTTTCTACTTGAATTTGCACATGCTCTCCACCTTCATAGTTGTATTCCCCTTCCTCCAAGCTGTGGCTAACCACCACCACCACTTTTATCTGACCATCTCACAGCCTAACACCTCTCCTCCTCAGGCCAAGCCAAGCCATGATGAAGATCATCACAAAAATCCATCTAAACTAGCACTAGCCATCACCTATGCACTCAAGCTGACCTAGTTTTGGTACCATCACCTTCCACCACCCATGGCCGCCACCAACACCACCTCCACCACCTCCAGCACCACCTGGACCCCCTGCCACGTCATCACCTTGGACCCCACTCCTCTGGCCATGCCCCATGAGCCTTGGCTGAGCCTTGAATTGCCTTGAATCCATGTTAAAGTGACATTGTTTTGCCTTGTTGTGTTGTTTCATGCATACTCACCTTTTGCTATCCTCTAAACATGTTTGGCCGACCCTTAGGCAACCAAAACCTGATCCAAATCTTGCCTTAGACCTGTAGTTCACCATATGGCTGAACCTGAAGGTTGTTGGAAGCAAGTGCAAAGCAATTCTACTTTGATTCGTGCAGTTGATTCTATATTATTCTATCGTATTATGCATTTGAAAACTTATATTGTTTGTATTGTTTTGTCTTATGTATTCGAGGAAGTTAACCATGTCTCTCCCACACTCATCATCATCATGGCTGAGAAAATGAACCCCTTGTTCGAGCTTTGAATGGTTAAAGCACAGTCAAGTAATCTATTCCGGTGTTGCTTCTTATCTTCATTGTCTCAACATTGTTTGCGTTGAATATTTATGTGTATATTGTCTTGTTTGGTTATTGTTTACAAGATAAATATCAAGGCTCTCCATTCATTCAAATCAAAAGTCATGCTATATCGTGCTTGTTGTGCTTTCTGGAATCTATTCTGTGTGTTTTGATCGCTAATCTCCAGCTTTAACAGGTGAGTTATTCTCACCAGACAATATGTACCTATATAACTGATAAACCGACACTATTTGAATCTGTAATGTATATTATCATGTTATATATGCTTATATTATTATCATATGATGTTCACACCTGTCATTACACCTGTTATATCAATGTTACTGTTGTTTTATGTTATTCTGTTTATTTATATCAGTTTATCACATTGCAAGTTCCCTGTAGACTAGAATCACTATGGGTTGAAATGATACATACCCGAACGGACTTTAGAATAGCAAAAAATCATTATGGGCTGAAATGATAGGCCTGAATGGTTTTTATTTAACTTATTTTAACTTGGGATTGCGGGTTTGAAATGATAGAACCCGGATTTTTCTTTTTTAAACTGCGGATTGAAATGATACATATCCGTATCACTTGACCTAGGTTAGAAAACTATATACAGGCCCGTGGTTATTTTATAAAGTGTTTTGGATATTTTTAAGTATTTTTAAAAATATAAATTTATGAAATTTGATTTAAATAGATTTTGAAATGTTTTAAAATAAAGAAATTATGATTTTTCTATGAGTAAAAATGTAATTAATGAATGGTTAAATTGGATTATTGAAATATAACTTAAGTTTGGAATTTGGAATTTTGGTTAAAAATGATATTTAAGTTATATGAATAAAATGGAAATTTAATTATATTTGGAAAATGAAAAAATATGATAATTTGATTAAATTTGAATTTAAGTGATTTATTAAAGTATTATTGATTTTTCTATGAATTTAAGTGGTTAAATAAATGAATGTTTAAAAGTGATCTTTTAAAATATAACTTGACTTGGAAATGTGAAATTTGGTTTTAATTAAAGGTTTAAGTTAATTAAATAAAATTGGAAATTTAGTTAAATTTGTGAAATGGAAATTTAAATTTGAAGTGTTAAGTTATTTGTTGAAATGTGAAGAATTGGAAACTTTTACACTTAAATTTATTAAGTAAATTGTTGAAAATTGGATTTAATTATAAGAAATTTATTGTGAAAAAGATATATGTTAAATGATATGTAAATGAACATTTTAAATGTTAAAATATGATTTTTGAAATGTTTATGTGTTTTAAATTGAAGTTATTTAATTGCTGGAAATACACTAACACCTGAAATCTACTTTTAATAGCATTCAGAAATGCTATAGATTCTGTTTTGAACTAAAATTGTGTAAAAAGAGCTATTACAGCATTTCTGAAATGATGTAGTTGCTGTAGTTGAACTAATAGGCAAAAAACTTAACTCAGGTCTATTATAGCATTCTCTGGAAATGCTGTAGTAGTCTGCAGTCTTTGTTAAAATCAAATAAAACCTTTGTTTTGAAATCTGAGTTACCGCAGCACTTCTGAAATGCTATCTTTTCTGTTTTGAACCATAATTTAACTAAAAACTGAGTTTTAATAGCAGTTTTAAATGCTGTCTTTGCTGAATTAAAAATGTTTTCAAATATAACTTATAGCAGTTGTTTTTAAATGCTGTGAAATGCCGAAATTTTAATAATTAGGGTTTTTGACTTAGTAAACGAACTCAGAATGGTTTGAAACTTTGGAAATTGAATACTTGATTTGAAAGTATAATAATTACACTTTTAAAAGGTTTAAATGAATTATTTTGATTGGAATATAAACTATTTAAAAGTGATTTGAAATGATAGTAAATGAATGATATCTTTGAATTTAAAAGGGTATTTAAAGTTGAATATTTGGATTTGAACTGATATGATATTTTATTTTATTAAAATGGTTTGAAATGAAGTTTGGAAAGATATGATATTTTGATATATTAAAATGATTTGAAATGAAGTTTGGAAAGATATGATATGTTAATATATTGAAATGGTTTGGAATTGATTTAATCTTTATTTTGATAAATATTTGGATTTGAAATGTTATTCTATTTTGAAGTATAAAATATTATTTTATAATTATAACCACGGGTTATAATAACGTTTGGTTGTTAAAGAGACCGGGATCGGATATGGACATACTCTCTGTCGATACCGAAAACCACTTTGACAAATGTGTACGCGGTGGAGTTTCCAGAATGAAGAAGGATGGTGGCGACGATCCTAAGGTATATACGTGGACCCAACTCCTGTGAGTTGTCATAAGGTGACTAAAACAGGAGCGATCTCGGGCCAGTGAGGTAGCACCTCGTATTGGACACACTTCTTCGATACCATTCTATTACTTTGTGATTTTGGTGGCCACCCTTGATTTGGGAGTGTTGTTCGAGGTGGAACGGTAGTGGCTGCT
Organism: Allium fistulosum; assembly: GCA_030737815.1. NCBI lineage: Eukaryota > Viridiplantae > Streptophyta > Magnoliopsida > Asparagales > Amaryllidaceae > Allium > Allium fistulosum. The sequence continues at coordinate 60,874,307 of CM060906.1, read as the reverse complement.
ATGCGTATCCATCAGTCAGTGTGCATAATTGGTATTTCTACCCTGGCATTGCCTTGTGTGCCGTGTCACCTACCATATCGAACCCACTACGATTATGATTTTAAGATCCGACCGCGTTAAGGTTCTCCATCCCCTTAACGCTATTTTCTATATGATTATACTTTACTAATTAGACACTACTGTATATAGCGTATATTACTACATAGTAAATAGTTTAACGGATCCTTAAAGAATGGGCGATCCCAAGTATTCTTTAAGTTACTTGTACCTTTATTACAGTTCACTTGAGTTGGTTTACATTATATAAGTATATATTGTTTTGACTCGAGTGTTTTGTGTTTTGCTTTACGCTCGGGTCAGCCTGAGTTATTCACAGATTTGGATTTCCACAGTCTTGGAGATTTGAATTGCTGGAGATGATCTGCTTGTCTTGTCCTATCTATTTCAGTTTGGTTGTTCTACTCAGCTTGTACTTGGTTATTATATTGAGACTTTTGTTGTATTCTATTTCTTCTGTTGTATCTAAATTAACTCTAATGTATTTATATAGTAGCTTCATGAACTACTATCTCTTTTATTTCCGCTACATTATATTACTCTGTGTCTGTGATTTGAGATTTTATTTACTGTATATGATGAATTTGCCAAATTTTTATTTACAACGCGATATTTTGAGCAATTCAATTCCGGCATGAGTGTCTACCTATACACTTATAATGGATGCGAATGGTTGAAAATATCGGGTCGTTACAATAGATTAAACGTGAATATGGATTAAATAATTAAGAATACTGAAATGAAGGAGATAAGATGTAAAGTAATAAAAGTTTGAGGAATGGAATTACAGTAATAAATTACGTTAGAATGAGAAAAGTTAATTAATCTAATAACTAGATTTGGAAGTAACTAAAAGGTTAATTGATTGGTTTAGAAAATAGTATACATTTCTATAATTTAATATTAAAAGATAGCAATGAACGTAATTGCTAGAATAAAAGAAAGAAAAAGAGAATTAGTGTAAAATAGAGAAACCACTGTATTTTACACTATTCCAAAATAGTAAAAGAAATATCTAGCAGTTACGGATTATTGTTTATAGTATTATTTAATATTAAAATATGATAATGAATTTTTAAATATAGTTTTCATAACCAAACAAATAAAATAGAATTACTTCCTAGAATAGAAGATAATAAAGCAAAGTATGACATGAATCAAGTAAATTATTAGATAAGAACTTGAAGCTGTAAACGATAATGAACCTAGGTCTACATTCACTGCGCAGACTATATAAGAAGATAGTTATTATGATAAGTGAATTATATAATATAAGAGAATAAAAGAATATTCTATATCATAATAAATGAAGGCAGATTAGAACAGAAAAGAAATGCTGAAATTATGTACGGGCTATAAAAGAAGAGAAAATGACAATTACAGGTAGAATTATAACATAGGTTATAATTAAGTAATAAGAACAGAAAAGCTTATTTTGAGCCTTTGAATAAATTAAAGAGCAATAATAATGGTAGAAGCTTATTTAAATAATTTATATTAAATCAATAAGAAAATAAAGAAGGAATGATAAAAGAGGCTTATTTTAATGAACTTAAGATTTATATTAAGTTAAATAAGCAAGATAATGAATGTGGCTCATACCAACATCATTCCCTATTAAATAAATGGAAATCTCACAATAGATAGAGGTGAGACGAGGGCAAGAATATGCTAATTAGGGTAATTAAGTGGCCAACAGAATAAGAAGGTAAACTAAATGCAAATTAAAAGATTAGACTTAGGGTCTAATAAAAGAATTGAGATACGTTTGGAGCCGCCCAAAGGATGAAGCGTCTAACGAAGCAGTTCATCATGGATTTTAGAAATGGAGAAGCACGTTCAACTTAGTATTTTTGGGTTTCAAGGAAGTACAAGACTTCAACGGGACATGAGGATACTCTAGGATGGACCTCTGGGTAGGCCTAATGAAGCCACACCCCGGAGGTAGGTCTTTAGGTGTTCCATCAAGAGAGTACGCCTTGACTGCATTTGCATTGTAGGCCTAACGAAGAAAACCTTTGTAGGCAGTCAGAAGGGCTTGGTGTTTGGAGTAGGGTATTCGTATGTCCAGTACTTGCAAGTAAGTTTAAGGATAGTCGAATGCGGATATCGGCCAGCATCAAGACCAAGAGCAATTTCGAGAAAGACTAGAGTTAAACTAACAGGCCAATGATTCTTTCAACTATCGAGACATTGGATGAGGGGCACCGCCATTTGGATGTTAGATTGTTTGTAGTAGGGAACGACCACTTAACTCTTTAGAAGTCTTTCAGATAGTTGAGGGGTGGCTGCGTGGGGCCATAGCCACGATGAAAAAGAGATAGACCAGATATAATATCTGTATTGTAGGCCTAACGAAGCAGTCCTTTACACATATAGAAAATCCCCGACTGAATTCCGTACAAGGTAGACCTTGTTGGCGGGATTCAGATAGTAGACAGAACGATTACATAGTCCTCAATGTACGCACTGGGTGGTACATTGTGGATGTCCGAGCACTGGCATAGACTAGTGCAGACGCAATTTACGTTTTCATAGTAAGTAGTAGAGCATCTGTATTGTAGACCTTACCAAGCAGTCCTTTACAGATGTAGCTACGGAACGCTCGTGGAGCAAGATGAAGGAGTATCTGTATTGTAGGCCTTACGAAACGTCCTTTACAGATATAGCTATGGAGCAAGACGATGGAGCATCTATATTGTAGGCCTTAGGAAGCAGTCCTTTACAGATGTAGTTATAGAACGCTCTTGAAGCAAGATGATGGATCCCTTTTCGAGGAGGATACAGAAGGTACCATGGGTGGTACCTAGGACCAATATGGTCATTGGGCATATAGCTACATATATGTATACATATTAGTTATTAGGTTTTAATCTACCACGGAGTAGATGTGCACGGTTCATGAACAGAGGCGAGAGTATTGTAACCTAATGAACCTAATATAATAGTGAATGGAATTAAAATGATATATGTAGAATTAAGCCTAGAAGTATATAATTTATTCATTTACTAGAACTTTTGTTCTGACCCCCTCCTCATAACATCCTACAGGTTAGGTAGATGGCAGAGACTTCTCAGCTTTATGACACTTGCTTAGAAAGTGTTATTATTTGGGTCAGTATTTACTTACTATTATATTTTAGTCAATTGTGCTGTGAGATAATTAATTGAGCTATGATATATTTATCTTTGCCTATTTGCAGGATACCAGATACCCAACTTGGGCTTTAGTGGGCTTGGTCTTTAGCATTTTTGCAAAAAAGCCGGACCACTGGAATTCGGGTTGTTTCAATATAAGAGTCCCAAGGAGATCTCAAATATCCACCCTTAAAGCGAGAGATGTTTCACCGGATTGAGTTCCCCCATGGGAATCTCAAACCATATGAAATCGCAGAGCTTTCATATACTTCCTAAGTTAAAATAAGTCAAGTTATCAATAGTGAATAAACCACTATCTAGTGTAAGTATATGGTTTGCATATGGAAAATTAGATATCATATACTTATCACCACTTTTCGAATTCAACCGCGTACTATTCCTCGACCTCAATGACATTCTTAATTCTCACAGATGGAAATAGGCTTCTATACCTTGAAATTTAGTGTCAAGTATAAGATGAAGTATCTTCTATATACTTAATTAATCATAACCTATTATAGAAATTAACCCCCTTATACTTATCATACTTCCGACATTTCGACTTCTCTATCCGTTGTCCAGAATTAAAGCCAGGAAAGTCAGAGCACTGGTTGCATTTGATCTTGCCTTAGTTAAAGCACTTGATTCTAGATTTCACAGATAAAGGAAAGTATAATTATCGGGTTTTAGTGCTAAATATAAGATGACTTACTTTCCATAAACATGTCAATATTTTAGCACTAATCATCATATTTGTTTTACGTTACTTAATATCACCGACAAAATAATCCCTTGCATAAAACAAAATCTTTTTAAAATAATCTAAAAACCAAATCCATAAACTTATTACAAGTCTTCGATTTCAAGCTAGTACTATTCATCGATTAGAAATGAAACCGTTCAAGTTGGAGTATTATTATTGCTCAAACCTTGACTCAACATTCACTTCTAACTTCAGAAACAAATTTCTATACCTCGATGTCTAGAAAATAGGATCCAAGAGTTCCATATACTTGTTATAAAAATCATTTTCCAAAATTATTTATTTAAAACAAGGTTTGATTTCAAAAGGCAAGATCCTTTCTTTATATAAAGTAAATGGCTTATTTAATAATACCAAAGTGTTATAAATCAAACTTCCTTTCCAATTTTCCATGGACCATTTACTATAACAAAAATGTTATAGTCTATGATCTCTTTCCTTCTCTCGAAAATGTTTATTACAACAATACTGTTGTAATCCATGCTTCCTTCCTTCTTTAAAATTACTTCTAAAACTCTCTAAAACATAGTTTGCAACTTTTATTTAAAACATCCCTTTAAAGATGGTTGCTTTTAAACAAAACTTGACTTCTTAAAACAAAGGAATTTCTTTTATAAAATTTAAACCTCTTGTTTAAATAACTCAAACAAATTCTTAAAAATATATTTAAATCTTCAATCTCCTTTTTAATTACTTATACTACTTTTATAAAACACATTTTAAATGAATTTACAAAATATCTAAAGTAGATAACTCTTTTACTTTACTAAAATCATAGATTTCTGAAGTGCATTCATAGCATCTATCGCTATATGGATCGTAATGTTTAAAACTTTATTTAGTAAATCAAATATCTAACAACCTAATTGAGTTCACTTCATTTATCATTTATGTAATTAAACAAACCGGATTTAATCGTGTAAGATTAAAGATCTATTAAGTGAGGAATTGTGTAATTGTATTTTTGGGATAAATTATGTTTGAGAAATTTGGGTTTAAATTTAGTATCTCTGAAAATTAGACTATTACAATCTTTTTAAGATAAAAATGAAGATTTATAAAGTGTTAGAACTTATTTGTAAAACCAAAAGTTTAGAGGATGAGTTAAATCAATAAAATTGTGTATTTCTTTAATAAATAAATTTAGAGAAAATATTGTGAAAACAGGATTTGAGTGTGTAAATCATGTTATAAATTGTGCTAGTGTTTTCTTAAGCAATTTTATTTAGAGTGAAAATAATAAACTTTGGTGTTAAAATGATTTATAGGTATTTTTCTTATTTTAGAAAATGCAAAAATGCCTCATTTTCAATAATAAAAATAAAGGGCTAAATGATTATTAAAATTTAATTTTATTATCTAATCATCAAGAGTAAGTGATGAATTTAATTTTAGAGGTTCACATAAATTTTTCTATGTTTAAATCATTGATAAAATATTGCTTTAAGTTGTGTAAATATGAGATTTGTCGCATGTTTTAATTCATAGTTTGTTTAAACTAAAATGGGGTTTTGGGCTTTTGTTTTTTGTTTAACCCATTTAAATTGACTTAGAGAATATCTCTAAGTTGAGAAAACAAAGAAAATACAAACATTTCATCTTCAAAAAACCAACATAAGCTTTTCTCAAACAAAAAACTCTAAAACTCAAAACCAAGTTGAGAGCAAAATTGCAGGTTCTAAAATCAAATAAATTCAATAAAAATCAAGGTGATGTCTCACTCCTATCTACACCACTTCTGAAATTAGTTTAATTGTTAGTTTATTGTTATTTTTTATTTTTATTAAAACTAAATTTCAGGTCTATAATTGAAGAAATTGAGTTCTAGCTAGAGAATGAAGGAAATGTAGTGTAGTGGCAAGGCTATAAGGTGAGTTTATCTCTCCATTATCTCGAAATTCATTTGTATGTGTGATTGCTAATTGGTGTTTGGTTGAAATAGATGAATCTATAGTTGTATTAATTTCAATCTCTTGTGTTATTCACATCTTTTGTTATACAACTATATGTTTGATGAAATCCACATCATTTGATCCCTTGAATCATCAATTTTTTGTTATTTTTATGCTTGCATATCTCTAAATTAGTTATCCTTGAAGTCAAAATAACCACTGCGGGAAAATTCACCTTCGACGGACACCAAAGAGCCAAGGAAACTTCTTGGGCTCGACCTAAGCAGTGCAATCGGTGGACCAGTTGGCTCGATCTGTGCACCGGTCACCACTTGGGCCGAGCCCCAAATAGTGCCCAATTTGGCTTTTCGATTGCCCGCTTGTTTGCTTGTTCGCTTGTTTGTTCCCATATTGTTATTGCATTGTTTTTTGCCTTATTTCGTGATGATTTTGACGCCATTCTTGGGTTTTGATTTATGAATTTGTGAATTCATCTTGGAGTTTATAATCCATAGAAATGCTCTATGAATATATGATGTTACTCAAAAGTTTTATTGCACAATATCAACTTTAGTTTACAAAAGAATGAATTCCAAAGTAAACCATTTTCTCATAATATTCTCAATGGAAATTTAGAACAACTATATATATATATACACACATTTTATATTAATTTAGTTTTTTCCATTTATTCCTTCTAACTATTAAAAATATATGTATAGTTGAGCAATAAATGAATTTATGGACTTTAAAGGAGAAGTGTGGAAATATGCTTATACAAATTTTATTTAGAAATCATTTTATATATGATGAATTTGAAGTAAGTGCTTTCAAAACTACATATATGCCATTTCGGGATTTGTTTTGTGTCTTTTGATGAATTTTTCTTTAAATTAGCTTTTTATCTAATTATTTGCTTTCTCTATGAAATGAGAAATACACTTAAACAATTTAGTTGTAACAAGTGGTTATGTGACATTAATTATCACCTCACTGTTTAATTATACGACTTGTTTATATAGAGTATTTGATAGTGGAGTTTACTAACTAATAGTAAATATTTTAATAGTACCAAGTGGCTACTTTTGTTGCCCTGAGACTGAAAACAAATTGAAGCTCCGAACATTTTCAATAAAACCCTCTCGTAGGAGTATTTTAACAATGTTTTTGGTGATATTTGTGGATACTATTCGAACCGTTCCATTTTTACTTATGGGACATGGATTTTAATTTAATAATTACTATAAAAGAGTACGTGACACTATGGATTAAATAATATTTTGGGAATGCGAGTTATTGTATAACTCGTTATATTCGTTATTGCATTTGTCGGCTTGACCTTGTAGGCTAGTTGTTCGACCTAACGGCTTGATAGCAGAGGTCGCACCCCGAGTCATGGTACTCGTTTAGTTTCTAGCCCTATACCACTAAGGCAGTAGTCTGTACCGTGGGCTATATTCAATATCGTAACAATTGCGCCAACCATTAGTAGGCGTAGCACCTTAGTAGTGCAATCTCAGGTTGAACATATATTATGGATATCTGATACCGATGGGCTGTAGGAGTTTAGCGGGCTAAACTCCTGGAGCTTTTCTTATCAGTGTCCCCTTGGAAGAGAGCATTTCGCACTAAGAATATCCTAGTGGTCGATTTATGTATTATGGCGTTAGCGACCAACTTAAACTGCTCGTATGGTGCCAACGACTGACTAAAGTGCTAGTATAGTGTTAGTGATCGACCGAACTGTTAGTATGGTATTAGCGACCGACTAAATTGCTAGTGTGGTATTAGCGACCGACTAAACTGCTAGTATGGTGTTAGCAACCAATTTAAACTGCTATTGTGGTGTTAGTGATCGACTAAATTGCTAGTGATTATTTAGTAGTATTTTTGGGTATCCATTCCCACGTATTTGTCATGGCATTTAGCTTTGGGTTAGAATTCCCTTTTTGTGCTTTGAAGATTTTGATAAGTTAACACCATATTTAAGATGATAGTACTTGAGAGACTTGATATGATTTTGTGACATGGTGTGGCTCGTTTGTATTTTATGTTTAGTCCAAAAAGGGGACAGTATCTTTGATTAGCATTAGACTTATATGAATTTCTTTGGTCTATTGATTTGAAATGGCTTGTATGAATTGCCATATTTGTATATGATAGTCTAAACAGACTTAACTATTATTGAGATCACTTATATGTTAATTATAGTCAGATATGCCTCATTTTATTTGATATTCGATTGATATCTTTATTATAGTGACCTTACCTTTTGATATTTAGAGATAGCCCGATCAGGGTGTTATTTTATGCTCGGGTCAGACCTAGACATTCCAGGTTCAGGGACATTGACCATGGATTCATGTGCATGTTTGGAGTTTGAAGGGATTTTGCACTATGAAGCTTTTTGTTATCTTCTTATTAGGCTTAGCGAGGTTTTCATTAATTATCTTTTCAGTTAGTGTGTGTCATTTGTATATGTTGTAAATATATGATATTTTGGATTTAGGTAGTAATGACTATGATATATAATTTGGGTAGTGAGCTATGTACTTTTTTTTGAGACCCACTTTATATTATGGGATATGTATCATACTTTGTTCCGCTTGTGATTCTGTGTCTGTGTATATTTATTATATTGTTCTGCTATTATGAACCTACGTAAATATTTATTTTTATACGTGACACTACGTATATTTATTTTTGTTCTGCTATTGTGTCTGTGTAACTCTACTTAGTACGCGATTTTTTCGATCTTTTCTATAATAGAGAATGGTCCAACATATCTATGTGCTAGTTTCCCTGACTTTCCAAATTATACAACACCCTTCATCGCTGATACTTTAATGAATACATGATCTCCAACCGAGAACTCTAGATCCGTATGCCTCTTATCCATATAACTTTTCTGCCTAGAATGAGCCTTACTCATCCATGCTCGGATCAACTCAATCTTCTCTTTGGCTTCTCTTACCATATCCGAACCAAGGACCAATCTATTTTCAGTCTCTAACTAATATGTTGGTGATTTGCACGACCTTCCATACAAAGCTTCGAAAGGCACCATTCTTATACTAGTCTGATAGCTATTATTATAGGAAAACTCAACTAAGTTCAAATGGCCTTCCCATGACCCACCAAAATCTAGTACATAAGCTCTTAATAAATCTTCAAGTACCTTATTGATTCTTTATGTCTGCCTATCCGTCTGTAGGTGATAAGCGGTACTCATCTTAAGCTTGGTACCTAACACTTCATATAGATGCTTCCAGAATTCACTGGTGAACAAGGCATCTCTATCACAGACTATATTACTTGGAATCCCATGCAGTCTAACAATATTCTTCATAAAAAAACTTAGCCAATACAGTTGTCGTCCTCGTTCACTTAATGAGACTGTAATGTGCACTATTTGTTAGTCTATCCTCTTCGACCCAAATATTTTCATTTCCGCTATTCGACCTAAGCAACCCATCAACAAAATCCATGGATATTGAATCCCACTTGCAAACTGGTATACCTAAAGGTTGAAGCAAACCACTTGGTTTCTGATGCTCAGCTTTCACTTGTTGACAATTCGAACATTACTTCACCCATAAACCTAATTCCCTTTTCATACCTTCCCAGAAGAAAATTCTTTTCATATCCTGATACATCTTAATTCCTCCAGGATGTACAGTAAACTTTAATCGATAACACTCCCTAAAAACTTCCTTCCTTAGTTTACCAACATCTGAACACAAATCGTTTCTTCTTCCTTAACCATCCCCACTGGTAAAGAATAAAATCTTTCAAATCATCAATCTCAGTTTCACCTTCCAACCTTCTAATCCGTTCAACTAACCATGGATCATCTCTTTGCTTAGAAGTAACCCTTTCAATCAATACTGTTCGAACTTCCAGGTAAGACAACATGGCATTATTTTTACTAGATCTAGCAGTCGATCTTAGCTGCACAATACAAGTAGTCAACGCCTTTAAATCCTTCCATTCTGCCAAAATAGCTAACACCACATTCTGACGTTTTCTACTAAGTGCATCCACCATTTTTTCCCTTTACCTGGCGGATACTCGACACCAAAATCATAAGCTGCTAAAACTCCAACCACCTCTGTTGTCTCGTACTCAACTTTTACTAAGAGAATAAATACCTCAAAGAATTATGATCGGTATACAACTCGAATCTTTCTCCTAAGAGGTAGTGTCTCAAAACTTTCAATAAGAATATCACCGCTGCCAACTCCAAATCATGAGTCAAATATCTAACTTCATATGGTCTGATCTGTCGAGAAGCATAGGTAATCACTTTACCTCTTTGCCTCAACACATCTCCAAATCCTGTTCCAAAACGCATCCGTATACACCATTAAATCCTGATTACCATCTGACACAACTAACACAGGTGTATTGGTTAACAAATACTTTAACTTGATGAATGTTTCCTCACATTTATCAGACCAAACAAACTTTACGTCCTTCTTGGTTAGTTTAGTCAGAGGAGCTACTATCTATGAGAAATCCCTGAAAAATATCTGGTAATAGTCAGCAAATCAAAGGGAACTCCTTATCAGTCATCGTCTCAGGTTTCTTTCAACCGTTTTTAGCTTCGATCTTAGCTAGATCCACCGACAACCCTTTCTTTGAAACTACATGACTAAGAAACTTCACTTCTCTTTTTCAAAAATGACACTTCAAAAACTTCACATTTAGTTGATGCCATCTCAATGTCTCAAGCACTATTCTAAGATGAATGTCATGATCTATTCGTCCTTAGAATATATCAAAATGTCATCAATGAACACCAACATGAACCTATCCAAGTGCTCTCAGAAAATCCGGTTCATCAAGTCCACATGCATTAGCTAACCCGAATAGCATTACTGACCACTCGTACAAACCATATCTCATTCGAAACACCCGTCAAAGGAATACTATCCTCCAGCATCCTTAATTGATGGAACCCTTTCACCAAATCCAACTGGGAAAATACTCTGGCTCCACTCACCTGATCAAATAAATCATCAATCCTCGGCAATGGATATCTATTTTTTATCTTCTCATTCAACTTATGGTAATCAATACATAGTCTCAATGACCCATACAGTTTCTTCACAAACACCATGGCCGCTCCCTAAGGCGAATTGTTTGGTCTAATAAACAAATTTCCTTCTAAGTCCACTAGCTGCACCTTTAACTCCTTCATCTTGGTAGTGTCACTTTACTAGGTGATCTACTTACGGGTTCAGCTCCAGGTACAAGATCTATATGAAACTCAGTAGCTCATTTCGGTGGTAGTCCTATAAGAGGCTAAAAAACATCTGCAAATTCTTTTACAATATAAACCCGATTTAACTCATTTTCCACTTATACGGCACCCAATAAAGCTCAAATTTCTGGACTTGAATTCTCAACTAAGTATATGATTCGGTCACTACTATCAGGGTTTCTCAATGATATTTTTTATCTTGGCAAAATATCATAGCATCATATCTACTCAACTAATCCATACCCAAAATAATCCTGAAACTCGCATAAATAAACACAAACAAACTGCAGGGAAAAGTATAACCTAGCAACTCAAAATTCTAGATTGTCACATCTCATCCCCAGAGATGCATTCCCTCCTATTGGATTAGCTTCCCTTAAGGAAGTAACAAAGTATGATGGTTCTATCTCTAACTTATCTACCAAACACTGAAGGATAAAATAATGCGATGCACTAGTATTAAATAATACTCTAATAGTATGCTATGAATCAAAAGCATACCTCCCAACACAGCTTTTCTCTTTTCCTCCGCTATTGGCCTAAACGGTGATGGTTTCAAAGCAAACACATTTTCTTTATTAGCCTTGGCCACTTCTGGACATTTGTTCTTGTAATGCCTCACTTAGTCGCAATTAAAGCACTTCACATTCTACCTTCCTAAAACCATCTTTCCATCACCAGATTGACACTCATTAGCACAGTGCCCCTTCTTGTCACACTTATAACAAATAATATCTGCTTTCCCTTTATTAGCATCTCCACCCTTTTGAGCTTCCTTCTTCTTGAAGAAATTCCTCTTCTTATTCTAAAAACTTTTGGTTTCCACCGACTTTGCTTTCCCAAAAGTCGCAAGCATTCCCTCATTCCTGATAGCCATTTCCATCACTACATTACTCGGATCTCGGAGATGTGGCATTGTCACTTTAGCAATCTCCAGCCTCAACCCCCAGATAAATTTCTCATTCCTCTTAATCACAGCATCAATGGTGGCATATCCATATCTGGATAGCTCATCAAACTTAGAAACATACTCTAATACGAATATCTCTCCTTGCTCCAATTCCATAAACTTCCTAAACAAGGTTGACTTGGCAACTTCAGATAAGAATCTCTCCTCGAATCTCCTTCAAAATTCAACCTAAATCAATTCTTCTTCTGGTACACCTACGACTACCCCGTTCCACCAATACAATACTACACCTTGCAACTGCCTAAAACCCAATCTCCTTTTCTGCTCGTCATTCAAACCCAAGTTAGCAAGGATCCTCTCACAGTGTAGTAACCAGTTTTCTACTTCAATAGCATCTTCAATTCCAAGAAAAGGCTTTCCTCTAAGGCTAGTGTACTCTCTATTCAGCTTAGCATAGGTATTACCAACCGACGCCATGGGATTTACTCCTCCACCATTAGCAGCACTTTTTCTAGCTTGCATCATGTTGGCTAACTAATACATAGTCCTTATATCTACTGGTGGGGTTCCAGCACCAACATTAGCATTTGTGTTTTGATTAGCATTTGCTTGTCGACCTTGGTTCCTTCTAGTACTGGGTCAAACATTTCCATTGGTTGTTATGCTTCCTTCACTTAGACTCACTATTCCGTTTTCTGCTTCCATATCTTTCTTTCTTGTAATCTGTATACGAGCCTTAATAAGATACAGAAGAACGGTCTAAGAGAGATGGGAGAATACATACTTATATATAGAAAATACAAGTAAGTTACTATAGTATTATCCCATACCCCAATCTTATTCTCCGATTCATTAGGATTATGTTTTCATAAACCTTTTAATCTTTCAAGTTTTACACAAACCTATGATCCGATACAACTTGTAACATCCCCCACTTTGAGGCCTGAAACTGAGTGCTACAGATGTTGTAATCATCTATAGCATTAATTTTTAGCGACAAAATGAGGCTATGTTAAACATATCGATAATCAGAAGCACATAAATATAAAAATTTTCAAACATAATTTAATAACATACTTTTACATTCATTTCACAAATAATATTTCATATTTATTACATAATCACATTCGCAACCCATGTTCAAAGAAAATATAATTATCACAACATACTCCAATAGCGACATATGAAAGTGCCCCCTTGGTTGATCAACGTCTAATACTTGGCATCTATACAACTTGCCATTACATCCATTCAGACAAAATCAAAAACACAATGGATTAGATAAGAACTCCAAAATAGCTAGATTGCCTCTTGCACATCTCTGGAAGCTTATTCTTCTTATTGGAAACCCAAAAACCCTTACTCCCGATCTACTTAAATGAGTATGCAAGAGTTTAAGGGGAAAATAAATTTTTTTAGGTTAGACAAAGTACAAACAATCTGGTGTGAATAATATCCTACCATCTCAAACCAAATAGATATATAATAAGACCACACCACTGAGCGGAACGGATTTCCCCCTTACCAGTATATCAACCATATACTATGCTCCTGCATCCACAATAGTTAAGACATAATAGATAAACATTTGCAATCATGCAACAAACACTGGATTACTCATCCCAATTTATTTGACTATCCATCTTAATTTCATCGGACTATCTGTCTTAATTTCAAATGACTATCTATCTTATATTTATGTGGATTACCCATCTCACATGTAATTATTATTTAGATTACCCATCCCCTACCATATAGACTACCCATCACACATGGTTTCATTATTAAAGTTATACAAACTATCCATCTCACATATTTCTTTAATTAAAATGATGTGGACTATCCATCACACATCCCATGGTTTTTCTAGGATGACTATGGACCCTTTATCAACCGCATAGAGATTATCCATCTCCGTAATGATGTGGACTATCTATCACACATCCCATAGTTTTCCTAGGATAACTGTGAAGCCATCACTTATCAATTTATTGCTTGGGAAGACTGTCTAATTCCCTAGAAAGGATCAATCGAAACCCCCTAATTGGTTCGGCGAGACCAACATATTTCCCTGGAGAACCAGTAAAGACTTCTGCCACGAAGAACCTCAACAGAAAACTGTTGAGTAACGACAGCCAGTGATTGAGTTCAGTAGTTCCTCATAGAAAATTATTGACTCTAGAGATATGGTAATATGGAGAAGACAAAATTGTTTGAAGCACGCACAGAACTGGAAGCGTTTCATTTTTAACCCACATGTTCAACCTATGTCTATTGGTGTCTGCAATTAGGTTGTATACCCCTTAAACTTATAACATTTCAAAATGATATGCAATGGTATCCCCAATGATCTGTGTTGAAAATTTAAAATGAAATACATTGTTTTTCTGTCGACTTATAAAATAATGGCATCAATATGATATACATTGGTATCCCTAATGAACAATATCAAATAAAACTTATGCCTCACCGCCGTTAATACAGAAAATATGTGGCATTCATGCTGCATTATACAATATTGAAATCATCATACATACGACTCCCCACCATCTTTATAGCAATGTAAAAGACTTATGGCATTCATGCCACAATATAAATATCGAACCCCTATCCAAGGTTGGAAAAGTAATTTTTTTGATTTTATAGTCATATGGCTAACTGCCGAAATCATAAGGTCATTGACCTTCTTAAAAACATAGGCTTTTTCACCTCTTTAAAACATAGTTTTAATTAGCATAAACAAAGCCTCGCCAGCATTGGAATAAAGAGTAGCGACATTAATGCCGCTTGGCATTATCTTCGAAATCAGTCACTTGCAGCATTAATACTATAATGTCAAAAACATAGTACTTCGGCTCTGTGCTGTAAAACATAGTACTTCGGTTCTATGTCATAAAACGTAGTACTTTGGCTGTATGCCGTAAAACACAGGGTGTCGGCATTGACAACCCACGATATAAATTTCTTTTATACCGAAACCAAGTAATAGTGGCATCACCGCCATAAAATAGTTAACATAAAAAATAATGCTTGCGACATCACTAGTTTAAGCCATGACGTCGATATAGAAAACTTACATCATCGCCCCCTTAATATAGTTGGCATCAAAACAGTGGTTTGTAGCATCATTTAAAACTATGGTGAAAACTTGCGACATTGCCATACGACATTGATATACGACATTAAGACATGCAACATCATTGATACCGTAGGCATGAATGTCGATCTTACTCATGCTTCTCACTTCAACTAAGTGGATTCATTCCATACCAGCCAAGGTTGATATCGTATGCATCCATTATAGCCAACGTCCAAAAGCATAACCATGCCATAGATGATTGCAAAATCAATGATGACTATGATGGCAATCCCGTAGTTACTATAAAAACCGTTTTATTTCTATTAAAAGTATTCTCTTTTCATCAAATCTTATTCTTCAACAAATTTTTATTGGATAAAAATTTACTTTCGTCCAAATCTTTTCAGAAAACTACCACAACTAGTTTTACTTTCTCAAAGCATATATCAACTTTAATTAATTAATATTTGTAATTAATTATTAATTTAAATACTTATCTAGCATACTAAATTCATACTAATTCATAAGCACTTGGGAAAAATCCCCAAAAATCATAACAATTCAGAACTAACAATCTTTCATCCATCAAAATTTCAAGACCAAAATAATTATTTAATTATTTTTTTATAATTAAAATTCGAAATACAAGCTATTTCGTCCTTAGAAAATTCATAAAATATATTCATCTTAGCTTGCAAAATTATGAAATTAAAAACTCATCTCCAAAATAATGTTTTACTCAACATATCAGAAATAATATCGATTGAAGATTAAAAACTTTGGTTTTACACTTAAAACCCATTCAAATAATTTTATAAAAAATTTCAAAAATGATTATTCTGTCCAAATAATGATCGTGCATACATAACTAGGCAAAATAATCAAAATAAATGTGGGTATTACCCATAGCAGAATTCAACACAAAGATAAAAGAGACGATTCACTTATTATTCACCTTAGATTAGGATTTTAGAGTTGAGATTTATTGAAGAATGGTTTCCTTCACCTTTTCCTTTTGGTTTGCCCTTAGTATTCCACTTCTAAGCTTGATTATTGGTCGGCCTTCTTACGCTTTCCCTCGATTGTTTTTGTTTGAGTGAGTAAAAATAAGATGATATATGAGGGGGAGGGTTTAAGGGATACAATGTAGATCTATTCTTACTTTGCCCCACTCATACATTCTTCTACGTTTTAAATTCTAAAAACTCTTAACAATTAATTTGCCAGGCTTGACCTTGTTATTTATCAAATCTCATCCCCCTTATCTTATTATACATCACATTATTCTATTTAATTTATCTAATTAGATCTCCTAAATAATATTAATCAAAATTAGGGGTATTATAGGTGTACTTTGCCCCTCCGCTCTTTGGACATGGGAAGAGGTCCTATCGGATCGATTTCCTACATGTTAAATGGCTAGGGCTAGCCATTGGACTTTGTTCATGAGAAGGAAGTCTTGGTATGCCTGCAAATCTTTAACACTTAACACATCTTTATATGAACTCTCATGTATCTGCTAATGCTGTTGGCCAGAAATATGTCTACCTTAAGATCTTCTTTGCTAACTTTGTCCTACTGAATGATCTTTGTGGTACCCTTCATGATTTTTTTCGTAATTCCGGCCCATTCCTTCTTGGTTACACATCTCAAGTAATGGATGGAGTATCTTCTTTTGTAAAGTATATGTTATATGGCCTTTTGACCTGGCAAAACTCGGTCAAATTAAACAAGTCACACATAAAGATTATCCAAGGAAGCGACTCAGGAAAATAGCCAAAAGGCTCAAGGGAGTGATTGAACTAAGCTCGGGGAATAAAATAAAGCACACCACTCATTAAACAAAGGAGATTTTCCTTAATTCTGTTGTTTGGTACCGAACCATCCATGGTTCGGTGCTGACCTAAAACCTTATGGGGATGATCCCATCTTCTCAGCACATACTGGCCAAAGGTCCAGAAGCCCATTCCAAGATCAGTTTAATCGTTCACATGAAGCTCCCTACCTTTCTTCTCAAGCACTTCAAATAAGAAAATTTAGCTTCCCACAGTCCCATAAATTGGACTCAAAAGCAAGTTTGCAATGACTCAAACAACTATTGGACCATAAAGTTAACGGTCAAACAACCAATCTCAAAAAGTTCAGAATGATGATGGACAAAGTTTTTTGGGTTGACACTAACCTATAACTTTGGTTAGGTACCGACCCATAGAGAATGCTGAGCTAGCTATGTCTTCTTCTTCAGCAACTACCAGGAGATTATGGAGAACGTGGATTTGGACATGCCTAATGCTTTCCTACCGACCTACACCTATAAATAGACCATGATGGCCTTTATTTAGAGGATCTTTTTCACTTTTCAACACTTGTACTTATTTTCTAAAATTGCCTATCGTTTGGTGATGAACCATATGAACACTTGTATTTTCAGCAATAAAAAAGAATAACCCTTAAGTGGATGTAGGCACACCTTGCTAAACTATTATAAATCGATTATCTATTGTTTATTTCTCATTTGTAATTTACTTTTCATCATTTTATTTCTTTACATAATTCTACAGGTGTTAGTGTCATTTTTGACGCCAACATTTTGGTGCTTTCAGTAAGAGTTGATATTCTCAAGCCTGTTTGGATCCATCATCTACTATTGGATTGTCTAAATCAACAAGATAGATCCAGTTTTTCTTTATTTTAGAATTCCCTACTACTCAGATTTTCAAAAAATCTACATAACCGCTTGCTACTTGGCACCCAAAAGAGATCGTTCCACTTCTTCACTTGCTGCAAATGATGTAGAGGAGATTGATCCCCAACTTGCTGGAAAGGTTGCACAACAAACTTCTATAGATGTTCAGAACACAGTTGATGTGGTCACTAGAGTTAAAATGGATCACATGATGAAATGGATGAAGGATAAGCTCCAATAAAACCACAACAAGTTAAGTGCACAGATGAAGTAGAATTTGGATTTGCTGACTCAACTGACCAATGGTCGTAAAGAAACTAGAGGAAACAATGCATCTTTCGATTCAGAATCAGATAGTTCCTCATCATCAAAGCATATGTAGATGGTTGGAAAGCAGAAAATGCTAAGAAAATATGCCTGGAGGTTGAAACAAAGGTCGGCTAAAGCCATGACTAAGGAATATGGATCGGTACTGAACCATCGAGACCGTTCGGTACCAAACCATCAAGACTGTTCAGTACCGAACCATCATCTATGCGACATGGTGCTTAACTCCTGGGTCATGTTGTAGGTTTGACTTCTAGACATGTTTCGTATGCTCAAAATATTGGGGATCAAGGGGGTGCTATAGATCAGCCTTGAAGGAAATATCAGACTACTAAATGAACGGTTCTCCTGGAGTTAGGGGAACCTAGGTATTATGAAACAACCCAAGAGCATTTGCCGAGCCAAACACTTAGAGCAGATCATACTTATTGCCATTCGTTAGAACTAGCTAAACCGGATTTAACTAAGATGATCAAAAAGCTTATAGCGAAAGCCAACATTGGACCAATGATGATTGGGGTACTTCCCCTAGCTGGAATCCATTCACAGAGAATATTCTGCGTAAGGAATACCCACGATGGTTTGTTATACCAACGATGTCGGCATAGGATGAGAAAACTGATCCAAGGCAGTATTTGATAAAATATGTTTGGCATATGGATACTGCTAGAGCTAGTGATGTAGTGAAATGCCATTGCTTTCTGATCTTTCTGGCAGGGATGGCGACGATGTCGTTTACCAGGATGACATCGAGATCCATATCGTCCTTTGATCAATTGGTGTGAAAATTCATAGAACAATTCCACATGCATACTACACATCCGAAAGAAGTAATGTCTCTTTCTAACCACGTCCAACGAGATGGAGAATCGTTAAAGGACTTTTTGCATAGATTCCATATGGCAGTGACAGAAGTAAGTTAAGTTCAGGTGGATATTTTTTTAATGGCACTAATCAGGGTGATTCATTCCAAGATGGATTTTGAGGAATGGTTAGAGAGTAAACCCCTACTAATGATGGACGCTTTCTATAGAAAGGCCAACCAATACTTGTGGTTGGAGAACACATGCAAACATCCCCGAAAAAACAATGTTGGAGGTTCGGTTGAAACGATAGAAAGTAACATCGTTGCGAAACAATTTGAAGGGATTTCCGAAAATGTTGATGTCAATGTTGAAAATCGGAGTGATGGACAGAATAAGAATACTAACGGATGCAAAGAAAATAAAATGGATTCAAGGAAGCGGTTGAGAATCCTAAAGTTCGATAGCTATACCCATTAAATAATTCCATTGAAAACATTTATTTGGCTACTCAAGGAAAGGAACAGTACTAGAAACCAGCTTCAAGAGAGTCAACTAAAAAAGAAAGGAAGTTTAGTAAATTCTATAGGTTCCATGAAACTCATGGTCATAATACCAATGAGTTTAGACATTTACGCGATGTGTTGAGGAATTGATCATGAAAAATAAATTAAAGCAGTTTGTTCAAGTCCCATAGGATGGCAGGCAAGGATATTCTAACCCCCAGCCAGGGCAAGTCGGGCCTGGTGTTGATGACCTGAGGCGGCTTGAAAATATCTGGTTATTAATACAGTTATAAGTGCACCGTATCCAGCTGAGAAGAGTTGGAATGAGATGAAGTAGCATGCTGGTGATTTGATGCATGCAGTAATTGAGAGTTGTTTTACCATCGAAGACGGTGCTATGGAAAAACAACTCTGGTGTATGACTGATGATATTATTTTCCCTAATAAAGATGTAGATAGGAGGAATCCCCAACTAATGACCCTACTGTAGTGAGGAAGGTTTTGGTTGACTGTGGGAGTTCGGTTAACATCTTTTTTAAGAAGGCCGATGACGAGATGCTTTTGGAGGCGATGGATTTAAAGTTGTGTAAATCTCGGATCCAGGGATTTAACGGATCGACTACTGAGCCAGTGGGTTGCGTGGATCTATTGGTGGTTCTTGCGGAGGGAAATCGCAAGCGAGTACGAGTTGTGTCTTCATTGTATTGGATATATTTTCTACTTACAATACTTTTCTAGGCCGTCCAGCCCTTGCTGAATTCAAAGTGGCCATCGCTCCTTAGCGCTTGACAATAAACTTCCTAACCGAGAATGGTGTAGGGATTGTCCAGAGGGATCAAGGGCTTGTTCGCGAATGTTACATCGCTGAGCTTAAAGAGGCAAAGCGAAAAGAGAAAGGAAAAGTCATAAAGGGACTCTCCACATCAAGGCTCTGGATGAATAGCAACCACCGCCTGAGCCCTGGCTCGGGCAGCATAGTCAGTTTCCATAAGGATATGGATTTAAGGAAAGAGCCAGAGGATGGAAAAGCTACACCAGTTGAGCTAACGATTAACATTCCATTCAGTCAGGATGATCCTATACAGGTCCTGAACATTGGAACATAGCTTAGCACGAGGATGATGAAAGAATTTCTCGATTTTCTCCAGAAAAACTGGATGTGTTTACTGGGAATCACTTTGACATGTGTGGAATATCGCAAGAGATAGCAAGCCATGCATTAAATATTAATCTGAAATGCGTTCCTATGAAACAGAAACGCCGCAGCCTAGGTCCGGAGAGATCCGCTGCAGTTAAAGAAGAAGTAGAGAAGTTGAAGGATAATGGTTTCATTTGTGATGCTTTATACCAGAAATGAGTATCTAATCCAGTTTTGGTGAAGAAGTCAAACGTGAAGTGGAGGACATGTGTTGACTATTCCAATCTGAATAAGGCATGCCCTAAGGATAGCTTCCCACTTCCGAGCATTGATCAGCTGGTGGATTCTACAACTGGAAACGAGCTGCTATCGTTCATGGACGCATATTCTGGATATAATCAGATTTCGATGCTTGTATTGATTAGGAGCACACCGGTTTTATAATGGACATGGGGTTATACTACTAACTTGTTATGCTCTTTGGATTAAAGAACACCGGAGCGACTTACCAAAGGTTGTAAATGGGATGTTTAAAGATTAGATCGGGTGATTGGTGGAGGTTTACGTGGATGATATGCTCATGAAATTACGACGATCAGGGAACCATGTTAATGACTTGGTAGGGATGTTCAGTGTCCTCCAGAAATACGTGATGAAGCTCAAGCCTTTGAAATGCTCTTTTGGCATTGCATAAGGAAAAATTTTGGGCTCATTGTGAATCCTCATGGGATTATGGCCAATCCAGAGAAGATAAAGGCACCAAGGGATGTGAAGGCTCCAAAAACTGTCAAAGAGGTCCAGAGATTGAATGGAAAGGTCGTCGCCCTAAGATGGTTCATCTCCAGAGCCACTAACAAATGCATCCCTTTCTTTGAAGTGATTAAGAAAGGAAAAAGTCCAAAGGAAAGAAGGACTTTTACTTGGACGCAACAGTGTGCAAATGCATTCCATGATCTGGTGAATCACTTAGAGGGACCCCCAATTTTGTCAAAACTGTTGGATGACAAGGATTTATTTATATATCTGGCAGTGTCAGTTCATGCTTTAAGTACCGCACTTGCTTCGAGAGGAATCCCGAATCCAACGACCGGTCTATTACATCAATAAGTGATTAACAGGAGCAGAAAGAAATTATCCGATGTTGGAAAAGCTTGCATACTGCCTGTTAATTGGTTCAAGGAAGCTCCGCTCCTTTTTCCAAGCCTATCCGATCAAAGTTCTTACCGACCGGCTTTTTCGACAAGTCTTGCAATGTCCGGAGACTTCTGGAAGGCTGCTGAAATAGAATATTGAGTTAAGCCAATATGATATACCTTATCACCCTCAGAGAGTAATTCAGGGTTAGGGTTTTGTGGATTTTATAGATGAATACACTATGTGAGATGATATCCTAGAGAACAGTGGTAAATAGAATGCTAGGTGGAAGACGTACACTGATGGCACATCTAACGAACGATGTTCTAGGGCCAGAGTCATATTAGCGAGTCCCGATGAACATCCGATTTGTTACGCATTGAAACTTGATTTTCCTGTAACCAATAATGAAGCAAAATATGAGGCCTCGATTGTAGGACTCAAAATCACCAAAGAACTGGGTGATAGAACTTGCATATTTTATGTGATTCCCAACTAGTGGTATGTTAACTGCAAAATGAGTTTCAAGCGAAGGGAGAGGCTAGCTCCTTATTTAAACCAAGCCCTTGAGATGCTTATTGATTTGAATATTACATGATAAAACATATTCCAAGAGACATGAATGCGAAAGCCGACTCTTTAGCAAAGTTGGCTAGTTCTGGAGATGCACAGCTCATGGGTCTCATTCCAGTAGAAGTGGTTTTAGCTCAGAGCATCGACTAGAGGGATGTCGATTGGGTCTTGGAGGCTGAACCTGAGAAGGAATCATGGATGGATCTAATAAAAAGTTAAATACAAAGAGAAATCCTTCCGGATAGGAAAAGTGAACGATGCCAACTCCTTTGCAAAGCTCCAAGATTCATCATATAAGAAGGAGTGCTTTATAGGAAGGGTTTCTCCATCCTTGTGCTTTGGTGTGTTAGCCAACGATGAGATCAAGCGAGTTCTAAAGGAAGTTCATGAAGGAGCATGTAGCGCCCACAACGGGGGCAAACCTTAGAAAAGAAGATTCTTCGTTATGGGTATTTCTGGCCAACTGTCAACTAGGATGAAGCTTATTATATAAGAAGGTATAACAAGTGCCAGAAGTTCGCTAAAATACCGAGAGTCCCATCGACAGAAATTACTGAAATGTCAGTCTAGGTCCATTTGCAGTCTAGAGAATCGATATTATCTGTGTTTTGCCGATAGCTAAAGGAGGTGCGAAGTATGCTATAGTCCCAGTTGATTACTTCATTAAATGGGCAGAGGTAGAGCCGGTAGCCACGATCACCATGAAAAAGGTAATCATCTTCATCGTCAGAAATATCATCTACCATTTTAGGGTCCCACAAATGATCATATCAGACAACAGACCCAATTCGATAGTGCTGAATTCAAGGAATTCTAGCGTAGGTATGGTATCGAGAAAAGTTTTATCGCGGTGGTGCACCCCATTTGCATGCGAATGGATAGGCTGAAGCAATGAATAAAATTATCAAGTCCATTCTGAAGAAGCGATTGGAGAAGACAAAAGGCAAGTGGGTCGATGAATTACCGTTAGCGCTTTGGGCTTATCGAACGACCTACAAGTTGGCAACTGGTCACTCTTTGTTCACTCTAGCTTACGGATCAAAGGCTATGATCCCGATGGAGCTTAAAATGCCTTCTCATTGAGTGACTCATTATAACCCATAAGCGAATGAGAAAACCTAATGGAGTCTCTAAACATGATCGATGAGAAATGCGACAAAGTTGAGTTGAGAGTAGCCACGCACCGAAGACGATTCGCCCAAAATTACAATACGAAGATCAGAACCAGGACCTTTGAGATTGGCGATCTCATTCTCAAACAGATCTTTCCTGGCCCTGGGAACTTGGGTCCAATATGGGAAGGTCCATAAACAATTAAGCAAAAGCTTGGAGATGGCACGTTCAAGCTAGCAACGGTAGACGGGATCTCACTCCCGCGGGCGTGGAATAGTGAACATTTACGACGCTATTTCACTTGATTGTAAGCTTGTATATATCTTCCCATTAATCAGATAGTCTATCGTTTTGAATGTTTTATAAAAGAAATGACTTTCCAGAGCTTATAAATCTGTCTATAGTTGATTTAAAACGGTGAATGGTATATATTTAATTAGACTTGCAAATGAAAATTAGGTGCCAAATAACTCCTCCAACCTTAGACTTGGGTGCAGGAGTATTGATATTCCTAATTTGAAGGTTGAACGAGACTATTGACCTTTACTAACTGAACGAGACACTTCACCTTTGTCTCTCATACCTAGAGTCTAGTAAAGCGTACACCCATTGCCTGGAATAGGCATGACAAAAGGTCTACGCCTAAAGATAGGCGAGATCTTGTTTACAAACTTTGATTTATGCCCGGAATCAGGCATGACCGAAGATGTATATGCAGGAAAAAGATATTTAAACCGCCATGCTAAATGGTTAACTTTGATTGATGCCTAGAGTCCGGCATGGATAGGGATGTCCAAAGAAATGTCTAAATACGAATTGCTTCAATCAATACTCAACATTGAAAACAAGATCATATGATATATGTATGAGGTTAACAACGAGAAGTGGATCGCTGAAATATTGAATGTGAAGCGCATTTCATAAACACTTAAATAAATTCACACTAGACTTAAACTAAAAACAAAAGTCTTTTTATTTCACAACCAGAATAACTATAAGTGTTATTAACATCTAAAGCAAAAACGATGCCAAATCCGCACAACACTAGCCAAAAGCAAAAAGAAACAAAGTGCTTAACTATTGCAGCAAAACAAAAGCATAAAGTAACCGATCGATTGCCTTTTCCCTTTC
This sequence comes from Allium fistulosum, assembly GCA_030737815.1. Classification (NCBI taxonomy): domain Eukaryota; kingdom Viridiplantae; phylum Streptophyta; class Magnoliopsida; order Asparagales; family Amaryllidaceae; genus Allium; species Allium fistulosum. The sequence continues at coordinate 60,849,791 of CM060906.1, read as the reverse complement.
TTTCCCTCACTGGAAGACTTACCACCTCCTTTTGCTCCAAGAATCCTTTTTCTTTCTCATCCTCCACTTCCTTGGCCTTTTGCTAGAGTGCTCTGTGATGAAGAAATGGGCGAACTCTGAGTATTACCACCCATAGGAATGGAGTCAGTAGGCGAAGCAACGAACAATGGAACTGGAGGTGGATCAAACGGCTCTTGCTTGATTTTGGTAGCATCCAATACATCTAGTACTTGTTGGTTGTAAATCTCCTGCATCATAGGCTTCAAAGAAAGTCCTAAAGACACCATAATCAAAACATCTTTATCAACCTGAATTTTCTAAAACTCACCTGTCTGTTCTTCATCAGAAGCCTGGATCTTCTATGCATTGGGACTGGGGGTATCAGCAACTGGAATGGTCGGGATTTTCCCGGAGATGGACATGACTGTTGACTCTATCGTTGTTGCATGTGGACCTAGTTGGGAGCTTTCCTTGGGCAGATTTGAGATTGCCTGCTGATCTAAAATTTAAGATAGGTGAAATGAGAGATTAGCAACATCAACCGACGTCATGTGTGTCCTCTCAAAAATCGGTGAAGTCAATGGTATACCTCCACCTGAGTGTGGCTCTGAACATGCAGGAGTACCATACAAATTTCTTTCATAGATAGGAGACAACATGCTAAGCCTATGAAATTGTGGTGCATCTGGATTGTACCCAGGATTCGATGAAATGATAGAGGCATTTGATGGCCCAGAGGTAAGGCCTGTAGTAGTATCTTGAGGAGTGGTGCGAGAATCTTCAACTTGGTCCCTTTGAGTAACGAAAACAAGTTCAGGGTAAAGAATGCACTCGCCGGCTCTAAGCATCTCGATTTTCTCCTCGCTTAGAAACTCCTTTTCCAACTCCTCCAGGCCCATCTCACCTTCCTTTAAGTCTTTTCGCTCGTCACAAGCTAATTTCTCCCAGGCCATCGCCAAGGTATGGAGATAAGCCTTGCAAAGCCATGCTATTCTCTAAACTTGAGAACATTAGCTTTGTAATTTATGACGAGTGGATCAAAGATATCCTTAATCCATCTCACCACAGAGGCTACTAATCATCCATTCTATTAGCTTTATCCAGTGCCTCATCCCTTTCTCTGCGAGTGGCATCTCTTTCTTCGCATGCATCAAGCAAATCTACAATAGTTATGGGCAGTTAGAAGAGCTTCATCTTTCTCTTTCTTCTTCTTCTTCTCAAGTTGTGCCTTTAATGCTTTAACCTCGTCAGCCAAATCATAATTTCTATAGTGAATGGATTCCACTTCGATCATGTGGTACCTTCTTTCTTGCTCAATCGTAGTATGCTTCTCCTTGACCTTTTGATCAACCTCCTCTTTCTCCTTCTTCAACTCGACAACTTCCTTCTCGAGATGGGCAATGGTCACATTATTTTGGTCCTCTATGATTTTCATTCCTATGATTTCAACTTCCAATTCCTCAGAGTATTCCAATATTCTTTCAGTCAAGCTTTTCCAAGTAAAATACCGATCATAGATGTCATTTACATAAGCAACTTTGTTAGTCTGGTATCACTCAGGAACATCCTTTATGCTTGTAACAAACTTGTAAGCTTTGAAATTGAACTTGGGAAAGCGACATTGCAAATCAACTACTAAATGGTTCAAAGAGACCGATCGCTCTGCTTGTACAATAGATGTTTATTAGGTTGTTCAACCGGCTTCTCAACAGGTGCCTTATCGTACTTGCGTCGAGAGGAATCAAATGTAGTGGACTTTGTAGGGTGCTGAGATTGCTGAGAAGCATGAGACAGCGTTTGTTGCTTGGCAGAAGGAGAAATATGAGACATGTCATCATGTGGACGATCGACTTGGCGATTAGAATGTCTCTTTGAAACCCTGGATGGAGGAGATCTAGATCTAGAATGATGTTTAGACGATAAATCATGCAACATGTAGTCTTTCTCTTTACTTCCACGATCTCGACTCGAGTGCTGGCTGGCTGGCCTCAGATCCATGGCCAAACTTGTAAGGCCGCATGGTTGGTTTTTGCCTCGGGTGAACCCCGTATGCTCTTGGAAATCGTAATACAATCCACGATGGTCCATAGAATCTATGCATGAAACAAAGATGAACTAGTCTTGATCGGATTAAAATGCCACATGAACCAATTAAAGTACAGTGTTTGTATATGTGTGTGTTAATGTCCTGGTGTCCCCTAATAGACCATGGGTTCTAATTTTGTTGACAGGGGTGATCTTCCCTACTTTTGTTGAAGGAATGTATTCATTGAAGCAAATAGAGGACGAACATCCTCGAGACCCATGTTGGCCGGAAAATATGATTTAATCACACCTTGAATGGCCCTAAAGGCAGCATAAGGGTCTTCAGAAGTTTGTACATGAGTCTCAAGTATGGACATAACTGGAGGAGGCAGAATCAAAGTGTTCTTTTTAGGAAGCTTAATTTTAAGTCTTTTCCTCTAGAGGGGTTTCTGATCATCATCATTGTCACCTTGTTCATCATGCCCCCTACTCCTTCTTCTCCACATCTGAATTCACCCTCTTCAGTAGGCTCTCGAACATCGACAGTCTCACCTACTGGACTTTGGACTGGGTGGACTGGTGATTCATCTCCGTCATTCCTAGTTATCGATTCATCTTCCTCACTGTCTGTGGCAATCAAAGTAGGACCAACACTACGGTTAGGGTCCAATAAGTGGTGAGCCAAGAGATTTTCATCACTAAGCAACAATTTGGCTCTTCTCTCTACTATGGTGAATGCCTGAAATTGTCGCACTGTCTAAACCAGGGTAGCATTATTGTCCTTATGTGGAACATCTACAAAAGGCAAAAGTCAATTAGAAATCATAAAGTCAAGGATAAAAATTTATACCTAAGAGATGAGAATAAAGACTTACATCCAGATAGCCACTGTTGCGCGATCCTAGGAGGGCAGTGAATAAAAAAGAACTCCTCCTTGAAATAACTTAACTTGTTCCAAGTTCTAACCACAACTTTGCACATCCTGGACGACTCTATAAAGATATGAGAAGGATTCCCTTTATAACGCTTGAAACTATACAAGTATCGTATCTCTTGAAAATTCAGAATCCGTTGAAAGTGACGAACAAAGATGATGTACAAGCAATTGAGGAAAGCATAGCTGTTCGAGTGGAGTTGAGTAAGAGCCAACTTCATTTGACACAAAATTTGTCTTATGAATGGATTAAATGGTGGAACTCCCCCTAACATGCACATGTACTTGTTACATGCCGTATATCCTTCAGAAGGGTGATGTGCCCTCTAGAGACGGGTTAGGACCATCACGTCATCCCATAGAATGTCGTGCTTCTCACTGGTCCTCCTAAGCGATGCCTTATCAACTTTGGAGGCAACAGAATCAATGAGATCTTCCAATATAACCACTTCTGGAGTGTGTCGGGAGCAGGTTCAACTTCTGGGTCTTGCACAGGCACTCTTTGGATTCCCTAAGTAGGTTGATCTTCTTGAGGAATATCAGGATGAGCGGCAGGTTATGTTGGAGTTTGTTGCTCTTAAGAATCTCTTGTCGAGCTGGACTTAGTATTTGACTCATTATATCTGATGGTTGATGGACCGATAGTTTGAGAAGAAAGGCCCTCGGAATGCCTGACGTCCATAGCTATCAAAAAATCAACACACAATCAACATTAGATAGATTAAAAGTCTATACCCTTGTGCTACAGTGAATCTATTGCAGTGTTATGCAATGTCGTAAAGTGCAAATATCCGATGTATAGTGCAATAGTCCATTTCAGAGATCGAACATTGCCTGAAGCAGCCACCACTACTGACCGTCTTAATGAGTTCACATCGTCAGAAGAATGCTTAGGATTCATTAGAACTTAGAGTGTCGAGTTCACTAGAAATTGACTACACTTGTATAAAAAGGAGAAATCAGAGAATCCAACTAAGAGGCTGGTTCGGTATCGAACCATCCCACTTAGGGGATTTTTAGTTTTCTTCTCCTCCTCTTCATGTCGCAAGAACTTCTGCCCCATTCAAGTATGCTCCTCAAAGCCACTTATCTCCAGCCACTATCCATCATCACCACTCACCAAAATATGCTCAAGATCAAAGTTCTGAGTATGGGGATACGACCTATGCTCGTATGGGTCGGTATGGGTCAATAGTGATCCCAGGCGGTGTCGATTTGGGTCGAGGTAGAGGAGATGTTCGATTGTTGAGGCTAGAAGGCGGGGGTGGTCAGGTTTGGTTCTAGAGGGGCGGCGATGTTCAAGTTTGAACCTTAAGTGTCCAAGTTTTTTAATGGCAGAACTCAAATCTAAAAGAAGACAGTAAGGCAAAGTGAAGAGATGGGTATGGGTCGGCTGAGTTTTACTAAGCCAAAGCCAATTTTTTGGCTATGGACCAACTCAAATCCTAAGTCCTTAGGTCGATACCAAATCATATTGTTTGGTACAGGATGATCCAATAAAAAAAGGGAAAGAAGAGAAGCATGATTCAATATACACGTTCATCTATGCTTGTATACTCTTAGACTTTAGCAATCATACACATGTACGTGTGTATGCCTATGCGTACAGAACAGTTAATTTAAGAATTCGATTAACAAGAAATCCTAACCTGAAAATTCAAAAATTGAAATATTCAAGAATGCCAGACTTGGAACAACAAGGCATGAAGGCAGTTTCCAATTTTATAATCGCTGACACTATTGAAACGTCACGACAAATGGGAAAATATATGATTATTCACAGGAATGGACCTAAGGAAGGATAACAACTGTTCGAAACAAGGCTTGAAATTTTTAACGACAATCCTAATCTAACCTTATTCAAAGCACATCACATTTGAAATGAGATGTACATTGATGGGCAAGTGTTATTCGGCCTTTTGACCCGGTAAAACTTAGTTAGATTAAACAAGTCACACATAAAGATTATCGAAGGAGAGACCAAAGAGAATAGCCAGAAGGCTCAAGGGAGTGGTTAAGACAAACCCGAGGACAAAAACAAAGCACATCACTCATTAAACAAGGGAGATTTTCGCTAAGTCTATGGTTCGTGCCGAACCATTCATGCATCGTTGCCGACCTATTCATGGTTCGGCGCCGATCCATAAAACCTTATGGGGATAGTCCCATCTTATCACCACATACTAGCTAAAGGTCCTGAAGCCTATTCCAAGCTCCATATCATCGTTTTGCATGAAGCTCTCTACCGTTCTTCTCAAGCACTTCAAATAAGCAAATTCAGCTTCCCACCGACCTATAAATTAGACTCCAAACAAGCTTGCAATGACTTAAACAACTATGGAACCTTAAAGCTAACGGTCAAACAATTAATCTCCAAAAGTTTAGAATGATGATTGACAAAGTTTTATGGGTCGATACCGACCCATAGCTATGGTTTGGTACTGACCCATAGAGAATGCTGAGCTGGCCACGTCTTCTTCTTAAGTAACTACAGGAAAATCATGGAGAACATGGGTTTGGACGTGCTTGATGCTTTCCTGCCGACCTATAACTATAAATAGACCATGAGGAGCTTCATTTGGAGGATCTTTTTCACGTTTTAGCACTTGTGTTTATTTTCTGTAACTGCCTATCGTTCGGCAACGAACCATAAGAACACTTGTTATAATTTCAGCAATAAAAAGAGAAGAACCTTTAAGTGGACGTAGTCACACCTTGCTGAACCACTATAAATCGATTGTCTACTGTTTATTTCTAATTTTTAATTTACTTTTCATCATTTTATTTCTTTACATAATTCTACAGGTGTTAGTGCCATTTTTGATGCTAACAGTATCCCATCAAAGAATGTGTAGTAGGCGGCTTGATATCTTATCATTTTAGCCTCATTTTTGTTAGTTGGTAAGATTCCTTCTAATAAGTAGTGCTTGATAGGGGTCATCCATGACTCCACCTCTTCTTGACCCGTGATTCCCTTGATTCTCATTTCATCTTTCTTGTTATTCCTTTCTCCAGCCCTTGGCACGTTGGGACCTTGTCAGCACTAAGAGTTGATGTGCATCGGAAATGCTTGGTTCCAGCAAATGTTCTACTGGGATTTCCTTCATTCCATGCGCAACCTTAGTGCTTACCAACTTCGCCGAGGTGTGTGCGAGTGAATTTTTCTTCCCTTGGGATTTTATCAGTGTTGGACTATTCAAACTGAGTGAGTAACTCTTTAACTAGTTCTACATATTTAGCCAAAGTTAGCTCTTTTACCTGATAACTCCCCTTTATTTGATTAACTATGAGCTGAGAATTATTATGAATCTTTAGATGGGATACCTTCATTACCTGAGCCATATTTAGGCCTATGGTTAGTGCTTTGTATTCCATCACGTTATTAGTTTCCTTAAATTCCAACTGGACTGCTTCATAGAGTTTTTTCTTATCCAAGGGGATGAGCATATTGCCTATTTCAGACCCCTGTTGGTTGGATTCGCCATCAATGTATAATTGTCAACTTTGTGGAACGTCTTATTTTTCTGTGTTAGGCTGTTATTCTTGCAGGGTGCATTCTACAATGAAGTCTGGCAATGCCTGCCCCATAACTGCCTTACTGGGCAGTACGTGATGTCATATTGGTTAATTATATGTCCCACTTTAGATGGCCCATTTCTCTGGTCTTTGCAATATTTGCTTCAGAGACTTGTCTGTTAGCACCTTTATGGGATGCACTTGGAAATATAGCGGGAGCTTTCTTGCTATCATAAGCAGATTGTATGCCAATTTTTCGATCACTGTATACCTCAACTCTGCTCTTTTAAGCTGTTTGCTGGTAAAGTAAATTGGACGCTGAAAGCCTTCCTCTTCTCTTACAATCATGGCGCTCATTACTTAATAAGTTACTACTAGGTATACGTAGAGGTCCTCGCCCGGGATCGGTTTAAAAAGTATTACAGGGATGGCCAGGTGGGGTTTCAATAATTCGAAGGCATCTTTGCATTCCTGGGTCCACTCAATGTTCATGTCCTTCTTGATCTGGTCAAAAAATGGGATCCACTTATCTGTGGCTTTGGAAATGAACCTACTAAGGGCAGTTACTTTTCCATTCAAACTTAGTTACATTCGTAGGCTTCTTAGGTATCCCCGTCTCTTTTATTGCATCAATCTTCTCTGGATTGGCTTCTATCCCCCTGGCGCTTACTATATACCCTAATAATTTTCCCGACTATATTGCAAATGTACACTTTTATGGGTTAAGTTTCATTCCATATAGCCTTAAGGTCGTAAAGGTTTCTTCAAGATCCTTCACATTATCTGATGCGGCCTTGGACTTTACTAATATATCATCCATACAAACTTTGATAGTCTTTCCTATTTGATCTTCAGATACCATGTTGACTAGCCGTTGGTGCGTTGCCTCCGTGTTCTTTACCCTGAATGGCATTACTTTGTAACAATAAAGTCCCTTGTCAGTTAGGAAGCTCATGTCCTCCTAGTCCGGAACATCGCTATTTATTTATAACCTTAGTAGGTATCCATGAAGGTCGGTAATTCATGCCCGCTTGTTGCATCTATTAACTGATTTATTCTAGGCAATGAAGCTATCCTTTAGGCATGCTTTGTTAAGATTTGTGAAATCTATGCAGGTCATCCACTTCTCGCTTGGTTTCTTTACTAAGACCGGAGTCGCTATCCACTTCGAATAATATACCTCATGGATGAACCTATTTGCTTTTAATTTTTCCATTATACCTCCTCTGGTCAAAGGTGTGGCAATTTTGCATATGATCACAGGGTCAACTCCCGTCATATCTGAATGGGTCCAAGCAAATACATCCTTCGACTTTTTCAAGAAACCGATCAATGTTTCATGCAACTTGTGACATCCCACCTCTATACCTACATTACCCAATAGTATTACTAAGTAATACTGTCAAGTAACATAGAGAACGAGGCGATGTAGGTGAAGCACACGTGAATACTTCCTTGGACCAATAATAAACACATTACATAATATAAAAACTGCTCACCTTGACGTACACAGTCTCGATGCAAAGCAATAAACATGCATGGTTCCCAAGGATAGAACAATACATACTATAAAATAAATTATAGAGAATACAGAGTCATCAATGCAGCGATAACATATATAATATAAAATATACAGAAATATGAGTGGAATACAAAAATAAGTCAATCTAATAAATCTTAACTATATACAAGATAGATCCAATATATATGATCCAGTAACATATACATACACGAGTTCAAATAATCAATATACAATACATCTAGTAGTATAGCCTTCTACTAAGCCTAATAAGCGGATCTGGTCACATTGTCCCTGAACCAAAAATGTCTCTGACTGACTCGAGTATTATTTAAATAATAAACAGGTCAGACTATGTCTAGATTCAATAATGAGAATATAAACGATATCTTAGGAAGTAACATACACACGACATATTAATGAAATTCAATCATCAACGAAATAATCAAACATCCATAACACATCGAACATCATCATAACACATCAAACATCTAAAATCTGTCACATCCAAAACACCACTCACATCAAGCATCCATCGCATACATTACACGCATCATATAACTCACATTTCACACATCACATGCATCGCACATATCATACATCGCAAAAAACACACCACAAACATCAATTCATTCATATTTATTTAACAGTATTAAATTTTTATTCATTTTATTCTTCATTTTTATTTTCATTTTTAGTACTACTATTATACGTGCTGTTGTTATTGCTACTGCCAGAAGCCGAGTCTACATCTGACCCTTGTAGCATCTCAGATGTAAAGGGAGACCATACTCGTAAATTTTTTGTGAGCGTCCTCACTAGTATTAAGCTGCATAATACATCCCTCGTCACTTCCTTGCCTCCTCGTTTCTCGCTCCTATCATCAACCACCTCATCTCGTTCTAAATTCATCCCATCAGCCCATGCAGTAAACTATGACCATGTGACGAGGGGGTCACCGCAACCATCGAGAAGCTACCCCACGGTCGGTCAAGCTAGGATGAGGCTAGCAAAAACTCTGGCTAACTCATCCTCGTAAGGGACTTCGGTCTCCTCATTCCACTCAAATGCAGAGATAAGCATATTCCAGTTTTAAAATAAAATAAAATAAGTAATAATATAATTTATCTCTCATGTCAAGTCAGAAATCCAAGTAATATCGATTAATAATCGTGTATAATATAGAATAATTCATCAATATCCAGGTGTTAAATACTCGGTCTTCGATGAATTACCAGACATTATACTTATGTTGAGTAAATAAATACACCTCACACTGATGTCCTATAATGCCCGGTGAACTACAATTATATACACAACACCCTCAATTAATCAATATTAAAAAAAATTCCACTTTGCTTATTAATTCACTCTAGCTTAAATCGTTCTTCAATTCATTTTTATTTATTTTATTACTTTACAATCCTCAACACAACATGTAATTTAACTTCATTACATCGTAATAAACAAATCAACAATCATCCAAACATACGTCAATATATTAGTTAATTAGTATTTAATGAGAAGAAGTTTTTTATTTTAATATATTCACTTTATTTTTGTTTCCCTCTTTGTATAAAAAAACTTTATTTAAATTTAATCACAAAACATCTCTTTTATGTATTTCCTTCTCTTTAAAAATAATAATGATTGATTCCCTCGTCTAATTCAAAATCCGTATTTCAGAACAAATTGTTTTGTTTTACAGAATCCTCCATTCGAACTCGCTAATAAATTTCAAAACCTTAAAATTATTTTCACCACAAATTTCTACTTTAATATTATTAAAATACTTCAAGGAAGTATATATCTTCCAAATACCTTTAAAATCTCAAATTTGAACAATATTCTTGATTCAAAATATTTACAAATCCAAATATACTACTTCAAATCATTATTTGAAATCCTCATTTATTTTCAAACACTTCTTTTAGAGCTATTAATCCATCAAACTAAAATTCTATTTCAGAAATAATATGTTACTTCCAAAAATCCACTTCAAAAAATATATATGTATATATATAATCCCTACAATTGAATTTTCAACTATAATAATTTGCATATACCTTGCAATCACTTCAGAATATCATTTTATATACTTCTCATCTATTAAATTTAAATAACTCATTACTTTTAAAAAAATATTTTCCAAACAGCATTTCATAAATACCCTTCCTTTATTTTTATAATCAATGGTAAATAAATATAATTATTCAAACTTCGTTTTTTTATTTCAAAATTCGTTATTTACCAAATAAATATTAATTCACAAAGTCTTCAAAATCATTCCACTTATATATTTTTTCAAGATCATTCCTCCTTCAAATTATTTAAACAGCTTAAATAATTAAGAAATCATTCTAGAATTCACCATTTATCTCTGAAATAATTTATTTGTTTCAAAAATACTTATTTTAATTTATTTATCTCTTTCCCAAACAATTTCAAATTCCATTCAATTATTTGCGACCATCTAATTATTACTTGATTATCACAAATCAACAATCTAGTAATAATTATCACAACATCAAGTAAATCAAAACTCACAACACAATACAATCCAATTCAAACAACATCAGTCATCAATCATCAGTAAACAACTATTTCATCCTATAAATCAAACATATATCCAATCAAGCCAGTCAAACAAATATATGGGGGATTACACATCAATTAAATTGAAAAAGACATAGTTGTGAGTGAGATAACTCACCGAACGATCGCGCTTAATCATATCAGCAACAATTATCAGCGTACATGATTCAGCCTTCTACCCTACGCACTAAGCATAACCGCACCATCCTCCCATTGCCGCCTTCAAACCACATCATCCACATACTCCAACATACGTCTACAACTTCTGCAGCTATCCATCATCACTTAAATTCTCCTCCACGTCGTTGTTCATCCAAATGCATACTTACGTTGACCCAGCCTACATCACCTACGCCCAACATCCGTTATCTCTCTCTCCATTACCAGACCCAACATCCACTGCCACATTCGAACACCAGCCATTCCACCATGAACCCTCCATTACTTTCACAGCACTTCAACCTCCATCTCACGCAACTGCCACCTACTCGACCTTGCCATCAACCCACAGCCCACGCCATAACCCTAAATCACATTACCCAACATTGCATTGCTTAGCCTAATATCACACATGCGTCTCCAATCATCTAACCTGTTGCTTCCTCACCATCGCTCGCTATGCCAGGTCGCCACCTTCAAGAATGTGGTTGTCATGGTTGTCGTCGCCCTCTTTTTTATTACAAATCGGAGGTTGAATTTTAGGGTTTAGGGATCGAACTGGAAATGGAGGGGTACGGGTCTTCATTTGGGATCCAATGCTTGAAGGTTGGGGGAAGGAAAAGAAGAGTATAGAATAGGAAAAAGTGTGGACTTGGGTTAGTTTACTTTGGGCCTTGATATTGGGCTCAATTAAAATAGAATAAAATTTTCCTTCTTTTCTTTTTAATAATTTTTTTACTTGTAAATACGTTTTAATTTAATCTAATCTACTTATCACTTTGTTTTATGAAATACAGTCCATAACTGCACAGTTTTATACAGCTCGATGCCCGCTTAATTTTATTTACCATCCATTGTAGTATTACCAAATAAATTTATTTTTCAACTATTCTAAACATATTTAAAATTATTTACACTTCAAAATATTTTATATTCAATTAAAATAATTTATACAATTTCAATAAATCGTTCAGAAAGAATTTATTAGTTCAATTCAATTTATTACAACAAAATCTTTTATGAAGTAGAATTTAATTAACTAACAATTCATTTTCAAAATATTAAATATCACTAATTGAGTTCAAACAATTTTATTTTAATAAAATTTATTAATTTATATGATGCATAAAGCAGGGCAGTTACATAGCTCACTTGTTAGATTCTTTCTAATTTTTACCATCTTTGAGGGGTCAAATGGGTCCAACTTTATCCCTTCCAAATTGTCAAGTGGTTCTAGGTCCTTGATCCTCATCCCCAACCTAGGATCTATTTCATTCTCATCTTTATTCCTTTTGGGTGAGCTTCCAACATCTTATGTTGAGGAATTGCCTGACAGATACTGTGCATAAAATGAGTTATACTCATTTATTCCAACCATGGGCAGATAGGAATGCTTAGACTTCACCGCATGCACTGTGGTTATACAATTACCTATTTAAGTACCTGCATTGGAACTTAATTTTGGTGGAGTTATTTTAACTAGCATTTCATTTCTTCTTATGTTATCATTAGAGTCAAAAGACATAATAGTATAGTTGTGAACAACTTTATTAGTGGGATCCAAGGTTACATTATAAGTTCCATTACTAATAAATTTCTCCCCACACACTACCTATCCCTAATGTTATACCGCATTTTTCCAGGCAGTATACCAATGGATTTGGCCAAATGAATTTCATGATCATTAAGGCAGGGTGCCTGGAGAGATGATTATCAGGCTCAGATATCGGTTATAAACAAGGCTATGGATGATGGTCGAGCAGATTTGAATGGATGACACCTTGGAATTGGCTAAGTCTGGAATTTTCACTTCCCTTAGGCAAAAGGTCGGATCGGATCAATATGGCGTTGGATCGCTCAGATTGGCAGTACAACTCAATGATGATCTCTTAATAACTTAACGAACAACGCATCAACTTGGGAATCAATTTTGGAAATAAGAAGTACGCATCATAGGGGACCCAAAGGAAGGGTCGCATGTCGCCATGTGGTATGGAGAAGGGGTTGGCATTGACCCTCTTAGGGGTGGGCGATCGACCTAAATTTTTTTGAGTCGGGTCATCTTGCCTTGGAAATTCCACATCAGAATTTTGAGCGAGATATTTGCACTTTTTCTCCTATAAATACAGCAGGCTCAACATTCATTCAGGGATCTTTTTTCTATCTCTTCTTCTTCACTCCCTTCCCTTCCTTTATTAATTTTCTAAGGCAAGAATAATTGTACTGGTAATCTTACAGTATAAATAATAAGATTATTGGAGTTGACGTAGGCCAGAGTTTGTTGAACCAATATAAAATCTACGTGTTCATTTACATTTTTGCATTAAATTTGTGGTCTGTGAACTTATATTATTCTTTAATTGGTATTGTTATTGGATTGGTGGTGCTTTCACATAACTTAGATGTTGGTGGCCATTTTTTCTATCAGCATTTTGGTGCTTTTATTAAGAGTACTCGTGCACGCTGATTTGGACAAGATTTAGAGCTTGGATTTGGAACGATGGTTAGGCAATCTTCAAAGAGAGCGTTAGTAGAACGGAGTCACCATGGATAAAGTCAGGAGGCATCCTCAGAAGCTGGAGCTAATCAGATCTCCGCCTACGTCACTAGGGAGGAGATGGAAACAATGGTGAACGCTATGTAGGAACAAATGATGAAGAGGCAAGAGGAGATGATGTAGAATTTCCTCGGGCAGGTTGGATATGCTAGAGTGCAAAACCAAGGATTTCGAGCTAACAGAAATTTGGATTAAGGAGTTGGAGCAGTAGTGGCTGTGGGAAATCAAAAACGGGATCATGGACAAGGAGAAAATAAGCAGGAGAATAGAGTGGAGCAGCCGGGGGCAGCACCTGACCAATAGGGAGGGGTTGGCATCGATCCCTCTAAAGGGGTTGGCATCTATCCCCAATTGTTTGGGGACATGCCCCCAAGTCTGGTCGGTTAGGATGCTGGTAGGTCTGCGATCAATCCTCTGGAGTTTGGCATGAATCAAAATTAGGATGCTCATTTGGAAGAGTATAATCCGGGATACCCTCGCAAAGTTGAGGGCAGGCTTGAGTGGATGCTGGAATGGCTAGAGATTGGACTCTAGGACTTGGAGTAGAAACTAGCATGCTTGGACATGGATTAGAGCGACCAAGGGCAAACCCCGACTAAGGAAGATGGATCGGCACTGATCCCTTCACAGGGATCGGCATCACTCCCCAAGGAACTTAAGGCATGACTTTGGTTGGCTTTGGAAGGAATCAGACAGCGGTGATGGACTAGGAGCAGCCATCATCTACCACAAATTGGACGAGCCTGGCTTAAGGGCACAGGTCGTCATCTCTTGATCGGGATGGCATGAACTAAAATTATAAACTTCACAATAAAACGGCTAAGTCACTTACACATGTACGGGATCGAGGTCGGTTCCTAAGCATGCTTTGAGATGGCAATGAACAACTATAATAAATGGATCTTAATACACTTAAATCCGCATTAATGCGATCAACAAAACAGGTCATGGTTATTGTCCCGACCGAAGAGATGGGGCAGTAACCTGAAGGTGTGAGTTTCTTCGTCGGAGAGCGATAGGATAGACTCGTACATGGATTAAGCTCTCAACCGGAGAGTCGAGGCTGGAGAGAGGAAGTCAGTACGGAATTGATCAGTTTATGTCTCTGGTCGGAGAGTCAGGGCCGGAGTGCAAGAATTGAGTCACTTTGTCGGAGGGTAATGGGACCGATTCACTTATTGTTGTTTCCCCTTTCATTGGAGAGCAACTGGATGGGGTAGGGCAAGAGCCCGAAGAGGCTATGATCGGTCTAGGAGGGCTAGGACATCACTTAATGTTCAGAGACACTGAACAAGAGTGTAGGAAGTAACGCCGCTTTGCTGAAGAGCGATTGGATCGGCTTACTTCTCGTTGCTCCCCCTTCACCGGAGAGTGATAGGATGGGGTCCAGCAAGTGCCTGGAGAGGCCATGATCGGTCCAGGAGGACCATGACATCACTATGTGCCCCAAAAGGGTTGGAGTGTAGGGGGTGAGTAGCTTCGTTGGGGAGCAACATGATTGGCTTAATTGTCGTTAAGTTTAGATTAAGCTTAGCAAGAGTCCGAAGAGGCCATCGGTCGTTCAAAAGAGACCATGAACTTGGATAATGATCCAGAGAGATCGCGGACTGGCTTACTAAATTCCAAGATTTCAAATGGTTATGGACTTGGATAATGACCCGGGGAAGTCGCGAACTTGGATATTGACCTAGAGAGGTCGCAGACTTGGATATCGGCCCGAAGAGGCCACGGGTTTAGCTAACGATCCAGAGAGGTCGAGGACTTAGGATGATGATGCAGAGAGATCAAGGCTTTGGACTTGGCAAACGATCTAACAAGGTCGTAGATTTGTTTAACAGCTTTTAATGGATATGGATTTAGCTAAGGATTTGGAATGCATTCGGAATTAGCTATTGACTCGGAGCAGTCGTGGATTTCATTAACGAATTCCCGAGTAGACGCAAGACATCTCACGGTGATTTGGCTCGGCAATGGATCACACTCTGGATTGGATACTTGGGCTATCGATGGATTCTGGACTTCAGACTTATGGCAATTCAAAACACGCCTTCCTACCCCAAGGCATGTTTTAGGGGGCAAATGTTATACTGCCTTTTGGCCAAGCAGCATACTAATGGATTTGGCCAAACAGATTTCGTGATTATCAAGGCAAGATGGCCGAAGATATCATTATCAGGCTCGAAGATCGGTTATAAACAAGGCTATAGACGATGGTCGAGCGGATTTGGATGGATGATACCATGGAGTTAGCTAAGTATAGAATTGGCACTTCCCTTAGGTAGAGATTAGATTGAATTAATATGGCTATGGATTGCTCGGATTGTCAACACAACTCCATGATGATCTCTCAATAACTTAACAAATAACTTTGGGAACAAGAAGTAGGCAACATGGGGGACCTACAGGAGGGGTCACTGCTTCAACATGGCATGGAGAAGGGGTCGAATTCGATCCCTTTTAGGGATGAGCGATCGACCTAAATTTCTTTGGGTTGGGTCATCTTGGCTTGGAGATTCCAGATCCAAATTTTGAGCGAGATATTTGCACATCTTCTCCGATAAATATAACAGGCTTAACATTCATTCAGGGATCTTTTTCTGGCTCTTCTTCTTCACCCTCTCCCCTTCTTCCATTAATTTTCTAAGACAAGAACAACTATACTTGTAATCTTACAGTATAAATAATAAGATTATTATAGTAGACGTAGGCCAGAGTTTGCTGAACCACTATAAAATCTACGCGTTCATTTCCTTTGCTGCACTGAATCTGTGATCTATGAACTTATATTACTCTCTGATTGGTCTTATTATTAGATTGGTGGTGCTTTCACGTTACTTGGGTGTTGGTGGCCATTTTTTCCATCAACACCTGCTAAGGTGGGGAATTTCATGAGTGGATACTTTTGAAAGTTGATCATACGCAGCTCTATCAACGTGGGTCTCCCCAAGAAGGCATTGTATGGAGACTGTTGAATGATGACCGAATTTTTTTCATAAAAGGACTTGTGAAGAGGTGACGTTCTAACTGTCACGACCAGTTATGCTATACCCATTAGGGTTGTTGTTGCATTATTAAAGCCGTAAATCGGATTAGTACTTGGTGTCAAAACTTCCCCTGGTAAACTTATTTTATCAAAAGCTATTTTAAAGATAACATTCACAGAACTACTTGAATATATTAAGACCTTTCTCATTATGAAGTTTGAAATCTGCACGGTCACTACAAGAGGATCCTGGTGTAGGAATATCATTCCAACTAAGTCTGAAGAGGTAAAAGTTATGTCTGGAACTACCTTCTGCTTGATGTGATATATGGTTCGATGTCCTATGGGAGCCTCTTGCATATACCTCTCCTATGTCTTTTTTCTTTATCAAGCTAAATGAGGTCCTCCATGGATGGATGCATAAGGTTGGTCGAGTTTCCTACCAAACGTTCATTTGGGTTAGGAGTCTAGTTCTGTGTTGAAGTGATGAAATCATCTTCCACATAAGTTCCCAAATAGCCCTTCTAGATTAGTCTTTCTATATCGTTTTTATGTGGCGGCAATTGCCAATATGGTGCCCATAGACTCTATGGAATCTGCATTATGCGTCTCCTTTGTTGGGCTCTGCCTTCATCCCTTTATTAGGTACATTATAAGCTAAATCTGTTTTGGTTACTTCATAAATTTTACCTGGTGTATGAGTAAGGGGATTTTTTAATATGAAGTTAAATTCCCTTGGTCTCTTCGTTGGTTGGTTGTTATACATTTATGCCCCCATTCCCGCTTTCTTTTCCAAGTGGTCTAAATCGCCCTTTCAATCCTGAAGCTTTGGTCTCTTCAATTCGTATGTAACTGCTATCCCTCTTATAAAAGTCTTTCATGCTTCGACATGTCTTTCTACTAATTTATCCCACATTTAAGTATTTCTTGTTATTCCAAAGTGCATTGCCATTATGAGCGCTTCTTCACTTGTGACCCCGATTCTAATTTCCTCTTCTTTGAAGCATTTAATGAAACTTTGCAAGCTTTCATTTTCTCTTTGCTTAATTAAGGTTAGGCTATAGAGGTCCAGGGAGCATTCACAACCGATGTGAAATTGTCTATGGAAATATGTAGATAACTGCACCCAAGAATGTATTTCTCCTTAGGCATATCTCTTGAACCATCTCTATGTTGCCCCCGCGAGGTACACTGTAGTTTGTAGTGAGCCAACCTTCCAACTTCCAGAATGTCCATATAGTACTCAAACGTGCATAAGTGATGGATTGGGTTTGCTAATCCATCGTACATTTTAATGGTTGGAGCCCCGAATCTATTTTGGAAATATACTTCAATAATGGCATTGCTGAATGGAGATGAGCACTTCTCCTTTCCACTTCCCTTATCGCCCTGTTTATACATTTTTACCAAGTACTCCATGTGAGCCTTCAAATCTCTGATCTCTTCATATTTTTTACTGATGCATGATAAGGCACCTTTATAGCCGAGCTGGCCTCATTTTCCTATATAGTCTGGTTTTGGTTCTTCTCCAACGGTAGTGGGTTGATATTCCTAGGTTTAGCTTTAATATGCTGGTTTTTTGGTGCTTTTCCCTTTATTTTTTCCCAAGCTGAGTATTTTGACACTGCCATTCTCATTGATGAGAGTGTCGTGTTTTTCTCCTGCCTGCACTTTCTGCGCAACATGTGAAAGATGGTGGTGGGCTATGAAGCTATAGGGATTTTGATATTTTTCTTGATTTTGAGTTACCAACTTCTCTACACTATCAATCCTTTCGTTGATCCGAGTAACGAAAGTGTTAAGTGCATCAAGGATGGGTCTGATGCTGCTTTTTGAGGTGGACGGTTTGTTTTTGATATGGTGGCTAAGGGTTTGTTCAGTTGTGGCTAAGTGCTCGGGTTCTTGTGGGGGAGATAAAGGAATTTTTGATTTGCATTATTCAGGGTTCCTTAGGAAGTGTTGGAGAGTGGGATTAGTTATGGCTACAGTCAAGATCTGGTGGGAGGGACCTTTCTTCTAGCGCCAAAATATTAATGAGATTTTTCATCTTACAACATCATGTCTCACTTAGGGGATTATATATCTGATTATCCTATTAATTGCGAATCAACAAAAGTAAATAATATTAAAATTTTCTTTAATGTAGTACTTATGTTGTAGGGTGCTTACACAATCATGAAGAAACACTTTAACTATTTGTTATTAGGTACCGAACTTTGTAAAATAAAAACTCAACAGAACCGACCTAAATGGAAAGTAATTAATGCAGTAAAGTGAAGAACACAAAAATTTACATGGTTCAGATTTCATAAAATCCTGCATCCACGGATCAAATCTTTTATTATCTTTCTTCTACCTTGTATAATGATTTTAATGACATAAAAGAGCACAAGAATATAAGATAATTTTTTGGAGAATTAATCAACAAAAGTCTTTTTCTCTACTACAATACTTTTCTATTTATAGTAGAAATTCTCTCGTGGATTGTTGACATGACTTCTCTACATCCTTTCTCTTACGTTAGATGTTGCCATGCATCTTCCATCTTTTGATTGCTATAGTGTGCATGGATCTTTGACCTGGCCATTGCTTGGAAAATTTTCTTTTGGTGGGAAGATTTGGATTTAGGCAGGATAATTTGAATTTGAAATGCCATTCTTAACGTTCGTATGGTGCACAGTATTGGTATTTCTGTTGGTGCTGCATCATTTATATTTTGGCGACCAACTTCTGCACACTACATTTGGACAATCAAGTGGATCATGAAACATAACCGTGTAAATGTAAAATAGTTTTGGTTTTATTTTTTTAAGCCATAATGTACTACGCAGACCGACCTAGTTTGGATCGGACTAGTCCCATGGTAGTGTGTCGACGCCGTCCTGCGGTATAGAGATTGTTCCCCTTGATTGTTATGATACATTGTGCTGGTGTGTTAAGGGTGTTGTTGGACATACTTGAATTGTTACTGCATAGTCTCCTTATATGATGGAATGACTTTACAAGTGGTGGCATAGTGGGAAGATACTGTGCTATAATTTTCTTGTGTGATGTTTTCACTTTGATTTTGCCCTTAGTGCTGAGATAAGTTTGGTTGAGCTTTTTGCTTTTTTGATTATTTTGGTATTGCGGCACAGTTGTACAGTGTGTTCTACTTAATTTTTACGTTGTGATTTTATTATATGGTGAAGATCAATTTACAAATGGCGACGTAGGTTCAGGAGAAGGTTTTGGCTTGGGAGATGACGGCGCCATTATAGGGTATGACGGTGCAGTGTTTGGTGAAAATGTCAACGTAGTCAAATGCGTAGGCTGTGATCCTCGGGATGTTTGAGTGTGTACTTTGCTTTAATGCAGCGCAGTTTTTTTTCGTTTTGTTATCATGATGCCTCTCATCTCCAAACTAGCGTAGTTTGTTAAGTGATTCATGCTTATGTTCAACGTAATTTTCTGTATGATTATGCGATACGAGTTTGCTTCCTGACTATGTTGTCTGTTTGTTATTTTATATCAATCATTTTAAATGCTTTGGATATATGCGAAATGTTTGATGGTGTGACTTTTTTTATGAAGACTATTGCATTATTGGTTTGGCCAGTCTTGTAGTCTTGTTAACTTTATTTCATCGAACTACGCGAATAGTGTCTTTTAGGGATCTGTTTAGCCTACTGCATGATTTTGGATCGTTTTGTTATACTGGATAGCGCACCATACATTGTGGCCGAAAATGGGTGTAACAGACTACATTAACAAATTTAGAACTTTTGATGTAAGTTATATATATTGTTTATACATTTTATATTTAGTAAATAGTTTGGTAATATGATATTATTTTTTGCAGATATAACCACTCTGTTAAAAATTGGTTGAATGAGTTTGTAAAACTCGAAAACATCTTGGTTTTTTAATAATAATAATGAAATCGGACACTAGTGTTACTATAAGAAACCAAAAAGATTGTTGGACGTAAACATAGTGGCGTTTATAAGAGGAATCAAGTTGAAAATCCTACTAATTACAGATTACTGATGCCAACAAAAATATAATTATTGATTTAGACTAAAAGATGTGAAGCTTCCTTCTTTGGATGACAAAGTAAAAAATATATCTTCATTGGCTTTGACTTAAGGTCAAAAGGATATAAGTTATATAAGCCTATTAATAGAAAAGTTATTGTTAGTCGAGACATGGTGATGCAGCAGCGGATAACGAAAATGTATGAAACGGTGAAAGTAACAATCGGTGGATTGAAAGATACCAAAGGCCCAAATCCGTTGATCCAAAGATAACGGATTCTAGCTATCCTAAACACGTTGATCGCACACGATACCGTGTTTAAAGATCTACGATTCTTCGTACGTTGATCTAGCGCACTAGATTCCGTGAATCGGCTTCAGCAGTCGTTGATTCGAGCGCACTCGAATGCCGAAAGTGGAGATAGAAGATCACACTCAACTACCAATTTAAGAAGAGGAACAAAGCTCTCAAACAAAAGTTTATTCAAAATCAACTAACTATTACAAATGACTCAACATCCCTATTTATAGGGTTACAACAACACACTTACACGACTCAACACATTACAACACATAGGTCGGAAACGACCTAACATTTGCGACCTAAAAACAAACAAATACAATACAACACATTACAAGGCCTTCATGACCTAAAACAAACACACGACAAATGACCTATCAAATATAACTGACATACGACTTACAACATATTTACAACATCATACGCGACTTAATATGTACAATACAATGACTCAACGACCTTGCGTCCTAAGAGGATACGCGGCTTCCAGAATCTGCGACATAAGTTTCAGTAGCACGCATGCAACTTAGAGATCCAGGCTTCAACGACCTATGGTAGGTCGTTCGCGACCTAAGAAAATAGCCCATGCGACTTATCAAACAACGACTTAAGACATTCGGCTTAAAAACTCGAGCGGTGTAACCGAAGCGACCTAAAACTATCAGTGATGTAAATAGGTCGTTCGCGACTTAAACTCTCACGACCCAAAGAAGTAGCATGTGAGCGACCTAAGGTAAACGAGACAATACCAGTAGTTGTTTGGTCTGGTAGGTCTTTGGAGTGACTTTCATATAACTCATGACCTCCGTTAGGTCGCTGGGGCGACTTAAAGGTGTTGCTAGGTCGCTGGAGTTCGGTAGAGTTAGATCGTAACTCGTCATCATGTCTTGATCGACTTAAGGCATCAACCGTTGCATAGATCGATTGGTTAACCCGCTGCCTAGGTTGATTGGTTGATTTGTTAGGTCGGAGCTCGTTAGGTCGGAGCTAGTTAGGTCGCTGGTGTCTTAAGGTAGTACGTATTGCCTTGTTTAGCTCGCTGGACCGGTTCCCATGATTTACTAGGTCGCTTGGACGACCTACCAACGTACTAGGTCGTAACATGCTAGGTCGTAACATGCTAGGTCGTTTGCGACCTAAAATTCGCAACTTATGGAATTTCATGAATTCTGGAGCAGCTTTGATCTCGTGACATTGGTGCGCTGCATCATACTCCCCTGATTGAAAAGAATTCGTCCCGAATTCATTTTCTTTCCTTCTTCGAGATGCTGTCTTCCATTCATTATCTGGTCTGATGCGGCTCTGGTGATAACCACTCTTGAGATTGATTTTTCTTGACCCTTTGAAGCTGCGACTCGACATAAGGAACGCATTGCGTAAAACAGACGTGGCATTAGACAGGCGGCATAAGGAAGTGATCTGAGGGAGATGACATATGAAAAAGTGTGGAATGAACTAAGCACTAGTTGCCATATCCAATTCATGTAGCACAGAACTTCATAAGAATAGTGTCGTATACCATATTTCTTGTGCCAATAGGAAAATGTGATATAGAACCAAAACGTGTCGAAAATGTGAGACGATATAAGAAAGTTTAAATCACGGAACGACTTAGGAAATCACGATTGAAAAGGTGTGAGGACTCATGCTCAGATTCTCGTCTTTCCTTATCTCGTTCGGGTGGTCATCATTTAGAATATTCCCTTGATGTGTTGCATCAATTTCCCCTGACTGAAATGAATTCCCACTCGCTTCTCCTTCAACATGTTTATTTTCATGAAACGATTCCAAGCAATTGACGTTGATAACGTCAGCCGTGCGGACATGATCAGGCAATTCCAACTGACAATCATTCTCTTCATCCTATCTTTTCAACTCTTTCTGTTCTTTCAGATTCTGAAGATCATACGATCCCTGTAGTAGAATAGCATCTGGTACTAGTTCAGTGTGAGGTTGAATGTCCTGTAGTGGTGGTAACTCTTCGGGTAGTTTCTCAGGATATTCGACTTCAGACTCATTGAATTCTGACCCAACTTCCTCGAAAACCTCAAGATCTTTACTCGTTCCTTGCTCGGTCAACACAAGTAATTCATTTCTAATTTTCACAGTCTTCTAAAAATACAAGATTAGTCCCTTTAAGCAGTTCCTTAAACATCTCATCTTCACACTCCTCAAATACTTCAATCTCTTCGGGATTCTCAAAATCAGAACTTTCTCCAGATTCAATCAACGTTGATAATTCATCACTATCTTTCATTTTATTGACGAACTCTTTCAAAGATAATAAGCTATCTGATTCTGCCTTCTCTTCTATTTCACTTTCACTTTGTTCGGGCTTCTCGGAAACAATGGAATTTACACTTAGCTGGCTCTCGTCCATAAGCTCAGGCGTTAAACAAGAATCTTCCATCATCAAGTTATTTTCCTCAACTCCGAACACAATTTCTTCTTCCATACTACCGATATCAATCTTTGATGGTGAAGAATAATCAACTTCTACATCCCCATACTTTGACTCAATTTCTTCATCATCATCAAATTTCGGCGGTTGATAAAAGTCAAATTCAGCAGTCCTTCTCAACAAGTTACATCCTTCATCTCCGGACAAAACTCCTTCATCGTTGTCAAATTTTGGTGGTAATTCTTCGAATGATTCTGTAGGACCGACCTCTTCAAACTCTTCTAACATTGGTTTAACCTCCTCAGGAGTTTTAAGCTCTTTACTTGCCTCATACCTAACCAACGATTCAGCACTACCTTCGGCTTCTTCAACACCTTCGCTGAAAGATAGTGGGCTAGTCGGTTCCTCTTCCTTTTCCGGATCGCTTTCAGTAGAATCATCCACATCCTCGTTTTCACATTCTTTGACAACTAATGCTTTCATCTTGGGCTCCGTACATTCAATACTTCTATGGCCTGACTCCTGATAATGATAGCGCTTAATTCGGTCATCAACATTTGTCTTAGTGATTCCATGTATAACTGGTTCGTTGACTCTCTTAGAAACATTTATATTGCAATTAACGCCTTTATTCTGATTGCTGGGGTTTGTAACCACACCCTTTCCTCGACTCCCTTGGCTCAACTTCTGCAACTGTCGGTTCACACAAACTTGATAATTATTGGGTAAAAAATTTGCCTTCATCATCCTTTTCATCTTATCCCAAGTGACAACTTTGGATTTCCTCATTCTCTCTCTGGTTGATTTAGTTTGTTGCCACCAATCCATAGCTCTTCCTCTCAGTCTTGTAGCAACTAACTTAACTTGACGATCCTCAGGTACGTTTTTGAGTTCAAGAATATTTTCAACCTTTGATAACCAATCCAAGAATTCCACTACTTGTAGACCACCTCAGAATTCTGGAATTTCCGTATCCTTCCTTGATTCCCATGTATGACCATTCTCTTCAACATTCCTATATCGATTTTTCCCTTGACCTGGATACTGAAAGTGAACACGATCACCATAACTATCTTCTTCAAAATTAGATGAGCTTCGATGTCGATTCTGAACATTGACTCTTCTATGACCATGCACGTCCTCTCTACTTCTTTCCTCTACTCGACATTCATAATCACAATATGGCTCATGCTCGTAACCACGATAAGCTCTTCTTTCTTTATTCTGATAATCATGATTGTCTCGAACTCCATGATCTCGATTTATCGACAAAGATGATTCTCTTCTTTCTCTATTATAACGTGGCGAAACTCTCCTTTGATTTCGATTCATGTCAAACTTCATTCTCTCCACTTTCTCGAAACCCTTATTGAACCTTTCATCAATACGTTGTTCCATCCATTCAGGATCTTCACTCCCATACAAATTTGCAACATTATGATGACGGTTAACACATCTCGGAGGCATGATCAGATCTTCAAGAGATCCAAACACAAACTTTACTTTGATCAAAAAAATTCTCGAATCAAACTTCCCCACTTGTTTTAAATCTCACGAACACCCCAAATAAACAAACAACTTAATTCGAACTCCAAAATTTCAAATCTCAAAATTGACGCCCAATGAACTTGGATAAGTTCGTCTCCTAGCTCACGACTTGAACAAATCTCGCACAAACTTGAACAAGCTCGCTTCTAGCTCCAATACTTAAACTCTCGGCCTTGACTTGCAAAAGTGAACTTCAACACTTCAACTTGGCTCGGCTCTAACTCTCGGCCTTGAACAACAAATGAACAACAATGCACGGCCTTGATTCTTCAACACAATGTAATGCACGGCTTGAATTCTTCAATAAGAATTGACTCCAAAGACTCGGCTTAGCTATGATTGGCTAAGTCTTGCTCTGATACCAAATGATGCAGCAGCGGATAACGAAAATGTATGAAACGGTGAAAGTAACAATCGGTGGATTAAAAGATACCAAAGGCCCAAATCCATTGATCCAAAGATACCGGATTCTAGCTATCCCAAACACGTTGATCGTGCACGATACCGTGTTTAAAGATCTACGATTCTTCGTACGTTGATCTAGCGCACTAGATTCCGTGAATCGGCTTCAGCAGCCGTTGATTCGAGCGCACTCGAATGCCGAAAGTGGAGATAGGAGATCACACTCAACTACCAATTTAAGAAGAGGCACAAAGCTCTCAAACAAAAGTTTATTCAAAATCAACTAACTATTACAAATGACTCAACATCCCTATTTATAGGGTTACAACAACACACTTACACGACTCAACACATTACAACACATAGGTCGGAAACGACCTAACACTTGCGACATAAAAACAAACAAATACAATACAACACATTACAAGGCCTTCACGACCTAAAACAAACACACGACAAACGACCTATCAAATATAACCGACATACGACTTACAACATATTTACAACATCATACGCGACTTAATATGTACAATACAATGACTCAACGACCTTGCGTCCTAAGAGGATATGCGGCTTCCAGAATCTGCGACATAAGTTTCAGTAGCACGCATGCGACTTAGAGATCCAGGCTTCAGCGACCTATGGTAGGTCGTTCGCGACCTAAGAAAATAGCCCATGCGACTTATCAAACAACGACTTAAGACATTCGGCTTAAAAACTCGAGCGGTGTAACTGGAGCGACCTAAAACTATCAGCGATGTAAATAGGTCATTCGCGACTTAAACTCTCGCGACCCAAAGAAGTAGCATGTGAGCGACCTAAGGTAAACGAGACGATACCAGTAGTTGTTTGGTCTGGTAGATCGTTGGAGCGACTTTCATATAACTCATGACCTCCGTTAGGTCGTTGGGGCGACTTAAAGGTGTTGCTAGGTCGCTGGAGTTCGGTAGAGTTAGGTCGTAACTCGTCATCATGTCTTGATCGACTTAAGGCATCAACCGTTGCATAGATCGATTGGTTAACCCGCTGCCTAGGTTGATTGGTTGATTTGTTAGGTCAGAGCTCGTTAGGTCGAAGCTAGTTAGGTCGCTGGCGACTTAAGGTAGTACGTATTGCCTTGTTTAGCTCGCTAGACCGGTTCCCATGATTTACTAGGTCGCTTGGACGACCTACCAACGTACTAGGTCGTAACATGCTAGGTCGTTTGCGACCTAAAATTCACAACTTATGGAATTTCATGAATTCTGGAGCAGCTTCGATCTCGTGACATTAGTGCACTGCATCACATGGAGTTTGATGAATAAAGTGCTTGGAATTGGAACAAATAAGAAGATGATTATAATTTCTTTCCTGTTTATGAAGAGGAATGCAATGATGATATGGAAGAAGAGCCCATTAGTTCAACATAGTCATCTCCTTTAACCATCAACGAAGAATATCTATTTGAAGAAAGCTCAAGTGAAAGGCCACCATGCATTAGATCTTTACAAAAATTATACGAGGTACCTCCAATTTCCGATGATATTTTCTTATTTTGTCTTTTTTCCAATTGTGAACTTATAAGTCAAAGAAGCAAAACAAGACAAAATATGGAGGGAAGCTATTGGTGCAAAGTAGGTATACAAAGTGAAGAAGAATGCTAAAGAGAATTTGAAAGATACAAAGCAAGATTGGTGGTTAATGGATACAAGCAAAGAGCAAGTATAGGCTATGATGAGGTATCTGCTTCTGTTGCCCGCTTAGGATTTATAAGATTATTAATTTCTTTAGCAGTTTAGAACAAATGGAAAATATATCAAATAGATATGAAATCTGCTTTCTTAAATGGTAACTTAGAAAAGAAAGTTTATTTTGCACCAATCACCAGGTTATAAAAATAAAGGACACAAAGATAAAGATTTAAAATTGGAAAAGGTACTTTATGGTTTAAAACAAGCCCTAAGAGCATGAAATACAATAAGTGATATGCATTTTTTAGAAAATAATTTTGTAAAATGCCTACACAAACATGCTCTTTACATAAAGACAAATCAAAATGGAGATATTTTAATCGTAGGCTTATATGTGGATGACTTAATCTTTACTGAAAATAATCCAAAAGCTTTTGATTTCAAGAGTGAAATGAGTTTAGAAATTGAGATGGCAGACGTTGGACTTATGTTATACTATCTTGGAATCCAAGTGATTCATAGTCAACATGGAATATTTATTTCTGAAGAAACATATATAAAATAAATATTGAAAAAATTCAAGATGGATGGTTGCAAATCTGTGAGCACTTCACAGAATGTGGTAAAGCTCTAAAAAATGAATTAGAAGAATATTTATTTCTCAAAAAATATACAAGAAGAGAATGTGGATCATACACTATTCAAGGGCCTGGTTGGTAGCTTGAGATACTTAACTGGCATAAGATCGGATATGCTTCATGGAGTAGGTCTTATTAGTCGCCACTATATGAAAGTTCCTACAACATCGCAATTGAAGACAACAAACTGGTCTTTCGATATATTAAAGGTGCCACCGACTTTGGATTATTGTATTAACATTCTAATAATTTCTAGTTGATTAGCTACAACGATAGCGATTGGGCTGGAGATGTTGATGATAATAAAAGTATAGCTGGATTTTTTTTATAGGAGACACAATCTTCACTTGAAGTTCAAAAAAACAACCAATTGTGACACTTTAAACATGTGAAGCTGAGTATGTTGGTACTTCAACTTGTGTGTGTCATACAATTTGAATTCGAGACTTATTAGAGGAGTTGCACATGCCACAACACAATGCAACAAAGATATTTATGGATACTAGTCAATCATAGCACTTGCTAAGAATCTTTTCTTCCATGATCGAAGTTCACATATGAATGTACACTACCAGATTAGAGAACAGATTACAAAAAAGGAGGTAAAAACGAAGTTCTTCAATTCAAAAAGTCAAACTGCATATATTTTCATAATAGCATTGAAGCATGATGGCTTTAAAAGGTTGCGAGACTTTCTCTAAGTTACAAAACCAAGTTTACAGGGATGTTGGAAATAAACTTGGATTTAGGAAGTATTAATTATGTTGAGCAATTTTAATTTTGGCATTTACGAAAATAATTAATAAAAGGCTAAAGTTTAGCCTAAAGAAAAATGTATATGTATGTTGTAGTAAGGAGTCTCTAGAGTTATCTATTCTAGAAATGTATAAAAAAACCAATAATAATTATACAAAAATCTAGAGAATGATCATTAGTCATTGGAAATGTAGAATGCATTTCCACCATTCAATCAGAAAACGTGTTACTACAAATAGGGAAGAGTTATTCTCATTTGTGTGCAAGCAAAAGTAAAGCAAATAAAGTAGAAAAAGAATTGCAATAAAGTTTCATTTCTTCCTCCACAAAATCTATATCCCAATTTCAACTGGAAAATTACATTTAATTCTTCATTTTCTTATTTCTAAAATACAAATATACACATATATTGCTCTCTTTTATATGTAGGTCTATACTTTGTGTTTGCAGCGTTGAATAATGAAAAACAACTCTGCTTAGTGTTGACATTAGTCCCACAGCGAGCAATTTATAAAATAAATCTTACTTAAATACTAAGAAATCACAATTCAGATTACTTATTAGTTCTGTGATAATTTGTGGTTCTCGCTGTCTATTTTTGCTCTTTCTTACAAATTTATCGATGTTTGTTGTTTATTATTATTATTATTTTTAGATTTTCTTTGTGAATGTGTACATTCCAAGAACTTTTTTCCTCCAGATTTCTAACATTTTTTCTCATTCTAAGGTTTAGTTGAAAAGTTAAGTACATTTTGATTTTTTCTTCTTTGTATATATACATATATATTATATACTGAAAGATTTTGAATCTAAATGATTTATTAACAACTGATTACAAGAGTCTTAACATACAAAAGATAATACAGGTTGTAGTATTTATATAAACAAGTTGTAGTGGGCTTTGGCCCGCTATCCAGAATTGAGCTGAGAGAAAATCTGGACCGTTGAGATGTGTGGTCTAGATTATAAGAGAGTAGTTGATGAGGATACTAAACAAACACAACCCGGTTATCAAACTATCTTTAACTCCCCCTTTCAATTGCGGCTAGGGTTTCCTTGATTCCTCTTTCGTCTGCTCTTTAGCAATGTCTTCGATGCAGAGTTTGCTCTTTAGATCCTCAAAATTTTTGCGCGATAGAGCCTTTGTAAATATGTCAGCTATTTGACAAGAGGCAGGAAGATGGTTAACTTCGAGTTTTCCTCTTGCAATCTGTTCTCTGACGAAGTACAGATCAATCTCGATGTGCTTCGTTCGAGCATGTAATACAGGATTGGCTGAGAGAGCGACAGTACTGGAGTTGTCACACCAAATAATGGTCTTGCGCGATAGCTTGATCCCTAATTCCTTAATTAGGGCTTCAGTCCAAATTACTTCAGCGGTGGCTGAAGCTACGCTTCTGTACTCAGATTCAGTGCTGGACCGAGAGATGGTTGGCTGCTTTTTGGCACACCATGAAACAGGATTTCCACCAAAGAAGATGCAGTGCCCGGTTGTAGATCTTCGATCATCACAATCTGAGGCCCAATCTGCATCAGCGAATCCTTGAATAGATAAGTTTTTGCTTTTGTTTAGCTTGATGCCTTGATTTAAAGTGCCTTTGAGATATCTGAGTATTCGTTTTACTGCTTTCCAGTGTAAGTCCAGTGGTCTCTGCATGAATTGACAAACTTTGTTTACAGCAAAGGATATATCTGGTCTAGTTACAGTTACGTATTGTAAAGCACCTACTATGCTTCTATATTGCTTGATGTTATCAATTTGTTCTCCCTTATATTTAGATAAATGTAAGTTGCTTGTCATAGGAGTAGGCATAGGTTTAGCTTCATGCATTTTTGCTCTACTCAATATTTCAGAGATATATTTTTGCTGACTTAAGACAATTCCTTTGTCTGTAGTAGTAATTACTTCTATACCGAAGAAGTAATGTAATTTGCCTAAGTCTTTAATAGAGAAGGTTTTATCTAACATATTGACAATATATCTTATTTCATCTTTGTCATTGCCTGTAACTATAAAATCATCAACATATACAAGAATGTAAGTGATATACCTTTCATTAATCTTTGTGTAAATAGAGTTGTCAGATTTGCATACCTGATATCCCATAGAGATTAATGTAGCTTTTAATTTTTCATACCATACCCTGGGAGCCTGCTTGAGACCATAAAGAGCTTTATGAAGCTTGCAAACAAAATTCTTTTTGTCATTTTGAATGTACCCTTGGGGTTGCTGCATATAAACTTCTTCCTGTAATTCTCCATTTAGGAAAGCATTATTTACATCAAGTTGCCTTATATCCCATTCATAGTATAAGGCTATAGTTAGTATAATTCTGATAGTAGCCGGTTTGACTACTGGTGAGAAAGTTTCGGAGAAATCGAATCCATATTGTTGAGAGTATCCTTTGGCTACAAGCCTAGCTTTGTATTTGATTCTATTGCCATCTGGTAGAGTTTTTAGCTTGTAAGTCCATCTGCTACCTATTATGTTTTTATTTGCTGGTGCTGGAACTAGGCTCCATGTTTTGTTTTTGATTAATGCACTGTACTCTTCATCCATGGCTTCTTTCCATTTGTTGCTACTAGCTGCTTCCTCATAATTGGTTGGTTCCATATGATTTATATTGGCAGTGTAGATTTTTGGTTTGAATATCCCATGTTTTGATCTGGTAATCATAGGATGTCCCTCTTGTGCAGGTGTTGTGGCACTGTTATCTGGAGGAGGGCTGTTCACTTGACTGATGTTCTGATCTTCAGATTCATAGTCATCAGACTCATTATTATATGAGTTTGCATCATTATTCTGACCTGGCTCTTCAGTGGGCACAGTGTGTTGGAGATTTGATGCAGGATCCTCACTGTTTTCAGTACTCTTGACTTCTTCTCTTTCCCATACAGGTATGGGTGGTAAGAATTTCTTGGCACTGTAAATCTTTTGGGTAGTTTTCATGTCTTTGCTAGTGAAGGGAAATACACATTCATTGAATGCAACATGTCTTGACACAATAATTTTCCCTTCACTTGTAAGACATTTATATCCTTTTTGAGTAGTGGCATATCCAAGGAAAGTGCAGGGTAAGGATCTAAAGCTTAACTTATGTTGATTATATGGTCTAGTGCATGGATAGCATAAGCATCCAAAAGTTTTGAGGAATGAATAATCTGGTTTAGAACTAAACAATATTTCTAATGGTGTTTTGTTCCTCAAAACTCTTGTAGGCATTCTATTTATAAGAAACACAGCAGTTGTAAATGCATCTGGCCAGAATTTTAAAGGCATTGATGCATGTGCAAGTAGTGTTAGACCAGTGTCAACTATGTGCCTGTGTTTTCTTTCAACAATGCCATTTTGCTCAGATGTGTGTGGACAGGTAATTCTATGGCTTATCCCTTTTTCAGAAAAGAATTCTTTTAAAGTTTTAAATTCAGATCCACCATCTGTTTGTATGGTTTTAAGTTTCTGATTTGTTAGATTTTCCACTTGCCTTACAAAATGAATTACTGCATTCTTTGCTTCAGATTTTGACTTGAGTAATAGAATCCAAGTATATCTAGAGAAAGAATCAACAAAAGAGATGTAGTAATTCATTCCATAATCAGAGTTAATGGGTGCAGGTCCCCATAGATCAACTGCAACCATTTCTAAGGGTTTATTGTATCTTGTTAAAGAATTACTAAATGGTACTTTGTGACTTTTTCCTAACTGACATGCTTGACACACATAAGGTAAGGATATATCTTTATATTTAATATTGCTGTCATTCAAAATATTTCTAACAATAGCTATACTGGGATGACCCAGTTTACAGTGCCAAGTATCAAGAATTTTGTTGGATTCTATTGTTTCACCAATCTTTGAATGATTACACCATTTACTCTTCTGCCTTGATTCACTATTTTGCATTAGACTGAAACTATATAACCCATTGTGCATTTTACCCTGTAAAAGAACATCCTTACTTAGTAAATCTCTGACTAGACAGTATTTTGGATAAAATTCAAAGTATACTTGATTGTCAGTAGCAAACTGAGAAACACTTATTAGATTCTTTTTAATTTGAGGAACTCTGAGAAGATGATTTAAGTGTAATTCTCTTTTGCTATTGATTTTGGCTTTGCCAGTGTGTGTGATTTTTAATGAACTACCATTACCAACATAAATGGATTGCGTACCTTTGTATTCTTTGTTCCCAAGATTGAGATTCTCCAAGCTGTTTGTCACATGATTGGTCGCTCCAGAGTCTGGATACCAGTCTTCATGTAGTATATCTTCATTTTTGATTTGACTGTCTGACTCATTTTGATTCTTTGAATGGATTGCTTGATTTCTTGCTTCTGTTTGAGTAAGATTAACATTTGGATTGTGATTCCTTTGATTGTTGTTTGATTGCTGGGCTAGGATAAAATTCTGATCGAATCTGAAGTAGCATTTTGAGGCAATATGTCCCAGTTTTTCACAAATTTGACATTTAATTCTGTTATTGCCAGACCATCTTCCTCTGCCTCTGCCTCTGGTATTTTGACCACTTCTTTGTCCTGTTTGGTTTCTGTCTTGTCCTTTTCCTTTGAAACTGGTTGTGTAGTTTACTGAGTAATCTGTGTTGGTGGCTTTCTTTTGTTCAATTCTGCCTTCTTGAGATAGAAGAGTAGAGTGAACATATTACATATCTGGCAGGGTTCTTTGTGATGATATGACTGTGACTAAAGCTTCATAGTTTTCATCTAGACCATTTAGAATGGTTAGCACTTGTTCAGATTCAGAGACTCTGTGTCCAGCAGAGGCAAGTTTATCACAATAATTCTTTGCTTTGGTAAGATATTCTTGCATTGTCATATTTTCTTTCCTTAGGTTTTGAAACTGTTTTCTGTAGTGCATAATTCTTGCTGCTGTTTGGGAGTTAAAAATTCGTTCAATAGCTTCCCATATATCACTTGATGATTTGCAGCCAACTATCTGGGATAGAATATTCACACTCACAGATGACATTATCCAAGAAGCAAGAAGACTATCTTGTTTTAGATAGTTTGAGTATTCAATGTTAGATATCATATTATCTTTATCATCTTTGACCATTTTTGGTGGAATGATTAACATACCATTGATATATTCATCTAGACCATAACCTCTGATTGCTGTTTCAATCTGATATTTCCATAGTAAATAGTTGTCTTCATCTAGTTGCACTGCTAAGTGTCCCTTTGGTTTGATGATTTGCAGATTCTGACTGCTGCTGATGTTTCTGGTGGTTGGAGAGGTGGTTCCAGAGTTTTCTTCATTTCCGGCCATGTTTTCAATGATTGGTGAGGCAGTTGAATGAGAACTGCAGCCAAGAATTGATACTTCTGTTTGCAAGAAAGAACTGATGGTTTGTGTTGTTTATCAAGAATTGATTTCTTGATAAATTTCACACTGCAGTAGAGATACAATATTACTCGATGATGTTTACAACAACTGAGAGTTCTGCAGCCTTAACTTTTCTTGAGTTTTAGGCGAGGCAGAAGAACAGAAATGATTACTGGATCGAGAGAGGGGTATAATCTCCAATGATGAAAATTTTCTGAGGAGATTTTCAGAGTATACTCTGTTTGCCGTTGGGCATTAGTATTGGCTTTGATACCATGAAAGATTTTGAATCTAAATGATTTATTAACAACTGATTACAAGAGTCTTAACATACAAAAGATAATACAGGTTGCAGTATTTATATAAACAAGTTGTAGTGGGCTTTGGCCCGCTATCCAGAATTGAGCTGAGAGAAAATCTGGACCGTTGAGATGTGTGGTCTAGATTATAAGAGAGTAGTTGATGAGGATACTAAACAAACACAACCCGGTTATCAAACTATCTTTAACTTATACATATATTTTCCGCACTCATTTATGAAGAAATCATTATGAAATCCAACACCATGTTTAAGGGCGTTTCAACTGAAGGGAGGAAGGCGGTGTTGTAAGATGCCAAGAAAAATAACCCAACACAAGAAGACTGGGCTAATAGACTTTATTATGTATTGTGTATTCTTGCATGGGAAGTTCTTTATACTGTAATTTAATGGGAAAACCCTTTAAATTAATATGGTAAAAAGGAAATATGTGCTTGAATTTGAGAAAATAGATAAATGAACCAATTTATCTATTTGTAAAGAAACTATGCTTGAACCAATAATTTTCTTGGAACATAAATATTCGTAGTAGCAGCTGGTGCATAGCATGTGGTTGTCAAGGACGTAATGGTGTACACTTAAAGTTTTGAGATCTACGAACAATGATAAGGCGGTTCATATTGTAGTAACACGTGACTGCAACTTTTGAAGTTTCAGAAGATGGTGATGTTGATTCATTTGGTTGTGTATATATGGGCAGTCTACTGTTAGGGAAAGGGCAGGCACGATATGTATGATATACCATTCAATAGTTTATGCATACATCAGCACTTTGCATCTCCCACAAGCTTTGTGCACACTAAACCGGCAACTCTAGTTGGCAGAATCTTGGTCTGGCCAGCTTCTTCCTTACTTCTTAAGGTCTCATATACTTCATAAGCAGAACAAATTACTACGAGGAATCTCATATAGTTTAGCACATGAAAATGTTAGCAATTATTTGTTTCATAAATAATCTACTGAACTAAAATGAAAAATATTTTAGAGTTCATTAAAAAGAAAACAATCACTAACTTTGGAACATTGTGAATATGTAGCTCTGGGTTGCTATGGCATATAATATCATACCATCTTCTTATGTTTTTTGCTTGGACGAAGTAGAAGTCTTGCACGAGTTAAAGAAGAGGCAAACTAGGCCTCGGATGACTCGCCCATTCATTCAAACGAGAAGCAAATGTTAGTTTGATCTGTAGATGGATAGATCAAGTAAAGATGGCAAGTCATCCTCGGCTTTGTACCCCTCTCCCTTTTCTCATGTAAGTCTTTCTCATCACTGCCTACTCTTCTCTCTATTATCTTATCTTTGCTTTCTCCCCATATGTCTCTCTTTGTCTGCTGCATCTAGATCTACATTAATGCATGGCTATTTATAGTCATATTCGTAATGAAACCATTTGCATGATTCCGGAATATAAAGAGAAAAAGCATGTGTTGACTTATCCATTGCCATTGGAATATATTATGCTTGTCTATATAGTGTTATCACTGTTATGTGTAGTATGGTTCTTTCAAGAAATAGTTGCATGTATGATAAGTATTTTTTGGAATGCGCTCGTATACAAGTGATTGTAGTTGACATGCTTTTCAATATCGGCAGGTTCATCACTATATTATATTCTTGAGAGGAATTGGATGCTAATTTGGATCATGTCTTACCCTCTTCTGATATTTGTTTTCTCAATTTGACTTTCAGTATGATTAGTACTTGCTGGAGATATTATTCTCCATTACTTGTTCTATATTCCAAGATATATATATTCTCCCATGTACTACAGATCATCTTCATGCTATGATATATATGTGTTGACAATTATTTCATAATCTTACTGATCTAGTAAGAATTCTTTCATATTTTATATGCAAATGCACATCAATCTCTTTTATGTAAACAAAAATGCAGTGAAGAACAATTGATAAGAGGTAGATAGCCGTGTTAAGTGGTTAATGTAAATGAAATTTGTACTTTATAGTTGTTAACTGAGCTAGCAATAAAATTAAACCAATCCATTAAAACTGTTATTGATTACTTCCAGACGCAAAACTTTGTGCCTAAACGAGAATTTTGTATGTGTTCCATTTGTAGGGATCATTTATTTATACTAGTAAAAATTGTTGTTGCTCCTTGTGCCTTATGATGCTGGACTTTAAAACATCGTAGATAATCCATTTATCAAATCCAAACATATGCTGCTACTTTGCGAATGATAATTTGTAGTAACTGGTGTTGTTAGCTCTACAAACAAGGTGTGTATGGTTCAAACCTTGTCATTGTTAACCTATTAACCAAATTTTCTATCAAATAAAAAAAAAACGTTGTTGGTTTAATTTCGAACTCAAGCAATAGTTTGTTGATTGTTCACAAACTGATTTTCTTACATTTCCAAATGCTAATTAGAGTAAAGGTATCACAATTTCAGCATCCTCTAATGGCGGAATTCCCTCCTTTAAACTCATCTTACTATACTCCAATATTTAATTTTTCTAATTTTGTTCCTCTTAATCGACAAGATTATCAATTACCGTGTCCACTCAATCAGCTTTATTCTCAATTAGGATTTGGCTTACTCATTTAACTGACTTTTGCTGGGATAAAAACATTCTTATAACTATGTTGTGGAGTTTAGGTAATGCAGTGAGCCTTGATAAAGCAGAAAATGCAAAATCCGATTATTCATATCTAGATGTTGAAATTAACAGAGATGCATCTTACCCTCTTCATGCTTCTATTAA
Source organism: Allium fistulosum (assembly GCA_030737815.1). NCBI lineage: Eukaryota > Viridiplantae > Streptophyta > Magnoliopsida > Asparagales > Amaryllidaceae > Allium > Allium fistulosum. The sequence continues at coordinate 60,813,378 of CM060906.1, read as the reverse complement.
CATTACTCTTGGAGGAAATTTATATAAAGTTATATAAAGTTGATGTGCAATTAGCTACCGTCAGCAATGATATTAATATAGACGATTGGAGCATGGACAGATGATGTTCTTACTAGACAAAATAAAAGAGCAGGGATGAAATCTTTGGAGCTTGGACCATCAAGTTCATGTAAGCCTTTTGATCATTCATTTACTAGTAGTTTGCAAATGCATGCTGTTTTAAGTTCAATATCATCTGCGTAGTTGTACCATATTGCTAGAAGTGTAGTGTTAATTTTTAATAATGGAGAAAATGATATTGAATTATTGAAAGCACTTGAATCACTGAGGTTTAAGCCTACCACATGAAGATTGTATCCTGGAATATTGGAGGCGTTGACACCCTTAGTAAATGTGCTAATATTAGAAATATTATTATGTCATGTTGATATTATCATGTTTTAGGAAACTAAGATAGCTAATCCTAATAATTTTCATTTAAATCTCTGGGTGACAACATGTTCACTGAGTGGAGCTCTGTGCCTTCCATGGGAAGTTCTGGTGGACTTTTTGTTGGATGGAGAAATGATAAATTTGTTCTGAAGCAAGAATGTAAGCACAGAAATATTTTACATGTAGTTCTTAAAAGTGTAGCTGATGGCAGCAATATTTTTATTACCATATATATGGACACCCGACTAGAATAGATAGACAAATAATATGGGAGAATTGTATCGACTTAGCTGCTGGTGCCAATGGGTTGTAGGGGTAGATTTTAATATTACATGAATTTGTGATGAAGGAAGAGGTAGAGAAGGGGATATAGGGGACAAGAATGATTTTGGTGATTTTGTTAAATGTTGCAACTTATTGATATTCCTCAACAACAGAAAATACACTTGGAGTAATCGTTGGAATTCTTAATATAAGTATAAATGAAATACACTTGTCCCACATCGTCTAAACTTTAATCAAAGCTAAAGTATATTAATAGCTTTTCAATATACGAGTTGGGGCTTTGCGATACCCAAATGTTTGCTTCGTTGTAAGGAGGAAGATCATGCATCACCATCACACGCGCGTGTCGTCGCCGCCGTCCTACTTGATCAGGTTTGGGTCTAATATGATTCTATTTTTACTGCAAAACTAGGCCGGGTTTTCTGACAGTTGTAGGCTATACGAACAGGTGTGAATCTGTTCATAAGCGGACGCGGATTAACTGAGGGGGTGCGACTTCTAAAGCGGGCGCAGGTTTTTTGGCGAACAGACGCATCCATTAGTGGACGGAAGCGGGTGCGACTTATGGCAGCAGCAACTGCGAACGCAGAACCAGTGGCGAACGGGGACGACCCGTTCTACATTCTCATTCAATTCCAGTTCTAATTTCTTCCGCTTCTTCTTCTCTGCTGCTCTATACAACATATTACATAGTTGACATACTCATTACAATCTCATGCAGATTACGTCTATTGTATCTTGGGAGACTTTAAATAAAGTCTTAAGGAAATTGTTACGACAAGCCTCAGACGGAATTTCCTTCTTCAATCGATTAGGTTTTAATTGATTTATATATGTTTGTATATATATCTATCATTTTCGTTTTCTACGTTGTGCTATTTTTGTAAATAGTATTACGTTTGATCTATCGCTATAGTTATTGCTATAGTTGTTAGTTTGTTGTTGTAATTTAATTACGACATAACTATTGCTTAAATTAGCTAATACAGACTTCTAGAGTAGTGGAAATCTGATTGATAAACTTCTGAAACGGGTTTAACTATTGCTTAAATTAGCTAATACAGACTTACAGAGTAGTAGAAATCTGATTGATAAACTTGTGAGACGAGTTTATAATTGATTATTCTCTGTTTTGGTATATTAGACGTATAACATCTTAAGACTTTCCTGTTTTAACTAAAATAGAGATGGCAACAGTAGAGCTCTCAACAAAGGCTACTACACACAACAGGCCCGATCCTTTTAAAGGAGATGGTGACGACTTTCTAACATGGCAGAATCAGATGTTATTCTATCTCACCACACTCGGTCTGCAACGGTATCTCGAGGAGGAGGAACATATTCCTGCACCAGGCAAGGAATCAGATGTTGATACGTGGAAGCATTCCGATTTTCTATGCAGAAACTATATTCTGAATTGTGTCGACAAGGTGTTATACAAAGTATATCAACCTATAAAGACAGCAAAAGCACTCTGGAATGCACTTGCCACGAAGTACAAGACGCAAAATATTAGTCTTAAGAAATTCATTATAGACAAATTCATGGACTACAAGATGGTCGACTCCAAACCGGTGATTGTTCAACTACATGAACCGCAAATCATCATTCATGAACTCGAAGCGGAAGGTCATAAGGTTGGAGAATCGTTTTTGGTTGAAGCCATCACGGGAAAACTGCCACTGTCATGGAGAGACTACCACAACTATCTAAAGCATAAAAAGAAAGAGATTTCTTTGCAGGACCTCATCGTACGATTAAAGATTGAGGCAGATAACCGCGGAATTACCAAACAAAGCGAGGCGATATTGGTAACAGAAGGGTCGAAGAACAAGAATAAAGCCCACTTTAATAAAAATAAGAACTTCTCAAAGAAGAGGAAAGCTCTTGAAAACAAACCCAAAGATAATAAAACCAAGAAGTTTAATGGCGAATGTTGGGTTTGTGGCAAAATGGGACACGCCGCAAAGGAAATTGTTACGACAAGCCTCAGACGAAATTTCCTTCTTCATCCGGTTAGATTTCTGTTTACATATATATTTATATACATCGTTCTGTAACCTTTCCGTTTCAACGTTGTGCTGTTTCTGCGAAGTAGTACAACGCTTGTTTATCACTATGATTTAACACAGCAATTTGTTGTTGTTATTACTATAGTTTGTTGTTGTAAATTAATTACAACATAGTCATTGTTCAAAATTACTAATACAGAATTCCAAATTAGTGGAAATCTGATTTGTAAACTTGTGTGACGAGTTTATAACATATTGGTCTTTATTTTGGTATACTGATCGTATAACATCTTAAGACTTTCCTGTTTTCACTAAAACAGAGATGGCGACATTTGAACTGTAAATGTGATAAATACTACAAATGTGAGACATGTGTAGAAGTAAAATTGGTTAAAAAACCATTTCGTACTGTTGATAGAAGTACAGAACCACTAGGTTTGGTTCACACTGGTTTATGTGATTTCAAAGCATTACCTACAAAAGGTGGGAAAAAGTACTTTATCACTTTTATTGACGACTATACACGATATTGCTATGTATATCTTTTGAATAGTAAAGATGGAGTAATTACATTTATAAAATATAAGGCTGAAGTAGAAAATCAGTTAAATAAAAGGATCAAGATATTAAGATCCGATCAAGGTGGAGAATATGATCACCATTTGAAACAATTATGTGCAGAAACTGGTATAATTCATCAAACAACAGCTTCATATTCACCACAACAAAATGGTATTGCCGAGAGAAAGAATAGAACATTAAAAGATATGATAAATGCAATGCTATTGACCTCTGGTCTACCGACGAACTTGTGGGGGAAAGCCTTAAATATGTCTAATCATATATTAAACAAGGTTTCTCACAATAAAACAGGAACAATTCCATATGAGTTATGGAAATGACACATACCAAGTTTCAAATACCTCAAAGTGTGGGGGTGCTTGGCAAAAGTTTCAGTTCCGCCTCCCAAGAAAGTCAAACTTGGACCAAAAACTATAGACTGTTGCTATCTAAGGCTAGCCCAAAATTGTAGTGCATACAGATTTTTGGTATTCAAGTCTGATATAGCTGATATTAATGTCAATACAATCATAGAGTCTCGAGATGCCACATTTTTTGAAGATGTGTTTCGCACAAAAGGGATGAAGGAAATTATGTCCCTTAAAGGAGAAGAGAAGAATCAAGCAAGCCACATGACGATGAAACTCATCGTGAAATTGAGGAAGTTGAACCAAGAAGAAGCGTAAGAGCAAGAATGTCCAAGACGTTTGGTTTAGATTTTCTAACATACATGTTAGAACACGAACCTCAAACATACAAGGAAGCAATGTCATCTTCTGAATCTTCATGTTGGAAAGAAGCAACCAAAAGTGAAATTGATTCAATTCTAAGTAATAAAACTTGGGAAATAGTTGATCTTCCGCCTGGAATAAAACCGATTGGTAGCAAATGGATCTTCAAAAAGAAGATGAAACTAGATGGCTCTATTGACAAATATAAAGCAAGATTGGTAGCCAAAGATATCATCAAAATGAAGGTTTAGACTTCTTTGATACTTATTCACCGGTTACACGAATAACCTCTATAAGAATGTTAATAGCAATTGCATCCATATATAATCTAGAAATTCATCAAATGGATGTAAAGACAACATTCTTAAATGGAAATCTTGATGAGCAGATTTACATGGAGCAACCCGAGGGTTTTATTTCCAAAGGAAATGAAAACAAAGTATGTAGATTAGTAAAATCATTATACGGACTAAAACAAGCTCCAAAACAATGACACACAAAATTTGATAGTGTCATGATGAAAAATGGTTTCCGTATAAATGAATGTGATAAATGTGTTTATTATAAACAAGTTGGACAATCATACGTGATGGTTTGTTTATATGTAGACGATATGCTAATCTTTGGTCCAACTAGTAAAGTAATAGAGACCATAAAGAAAATGTTAATCAACAATTTCAACATGAAAGATTTAGGAGTTGCAGACGTTATTTTGGGAATCAAAATAATAAAAACACCTAATGGAATTGAACTATCTCAGTCACACTATGCGGAAAAAGTGATTGAAAAATTCCAAAATTATGGAATTAAAGGAGTAAGAACACCTTTTAATCCATCAAAAGTACTGCATAAAAACACTAATGAGAGTGGAATGCAACTGGAATACTCTCGTGTAATAGGATGTCTAATGTACCTCATGAATTGCACAAGACCAGATATAGCTTATGCAGTAAGTCGATTGAGCAGGTATACAAGCAGCCTAGGGAAGGAACACTGGAAAGCACTAATGAGTGTTGGGATATTTAAAGAGTACCACGAACTTTTCCTTACATTACGGAAAATTTCCTACCGTCTTAGAAGGATATAGTGATGCAAACTGGATTTCTGGTTCAGAGGAATCTAAATCAACTAGTGGTTATGTCTTCACCCTAGCAGGAGCAGCACTGTCATGGAAATCTACTAAACAAACGTGCATAGCCCGATCCACTATGGAATCAGAGTTCATCGCTTTAGATAAAGCAGGCGAAGAAGCAGAATGGCTTCGTCAATTTTTAGAAGAAATTCCATTTTGGCCTAAACCTGTACCGGCCATATGCATACACTGTGATAATCAAGCAGCGTTAAGCAGAGCGCAAAACTTTGTGTATAATGGAAAGTCACGACATATTCGTCTACGCCATAACATAGTTAGGCAGTTACTCTCAAATGGAACTATTTCCATTGATTATGTGAGAACTACTGATAACCTTGCAGATCCATTTACTAAAGGATTATCAAGAGAGAAAATTGACTACGCATCGAGGGGAATGGGTTTAAAAGCCTAACCAACCAGAGTTATCTTATGAGGAAACCTATCCTAGCGACTGGAGATCCCACAGACTAGGATCAATAGACAAACCAGTTCTGAGTAACTCAAGAAGTAATGCATTTGTTTGGACTTAGTCCTACTCCATTCCTATGGTGCACAATAGAATGCATGCCTACAGAAGTATTAAAAGGATAAGCTATGTTTTTAATGATGGCCATATCTTGAAAATAACAAGTGGGATATATGTAGGATACTCTTAATGGTTGCGATCACCTATGTTAGTGTGAGCTGGGTCGGTTCTATGAGAATATTAAAGGCTTAAATTCTCTAAAAACACTCGCAGAACTAAATTTGTTAAGGACCAAAATGAACACAACCAAGAGATTGGATGTGAAGGGAAACAATGCTTTGTAAAGCTTATTGTCTGGTTATGCAAAAACGGCTGACGGTTCAAGATGAAATAACTCACCGATTAGCCAAGTATATCCGATAAGTTTTAACTAGGGAAAGTTCAAAGTGAAATATCTACTTATCCTCGATATAGCATTATTTTCATATGAACTGTGTGATATTACACTTTGTGTGGGGGAGACATATATCATCATCATGTGGGGGATTGTTAGAGGCCCTTTATAGTGAATGAGATATTGTCCCACATCGCCAAAAATAAGTTAATGTTCATGCTTATATACTACTTTCCTCAAACCCATATTGGCCCTTAGGGTCAGGTAATTTTGTGTGAGAGGGAGGACCTATATGGCCATGAACTAACACACACACGCGCGCCACCTGCCCGTCCCGTACCAAACCAGGCCCGGTCGGATGCTGGTGCGGGTGCAATAAGAGTGGACCGTGTTATATTTTTGCTACATAGAAGTAAACAGTTTTCTACTGTTTAAATTCAAATAGAAGAGACTAGTGGATTGGAAATGCACGTTGCGAACTGTCTGACCGGACACTGCTTTTCAAACAGAAATAGGCGTTGCAAATGAAGAGACACGACTGTTTTTAGCCGTTGCAAATGAAAAAACACGACTGTTGCAAACTGCGATAGTTTTTTGCCATTGCAAATGAAGAGACGCGATTGTTGCAAACCGCGACAGTTTTTTGCCATTGTAGACGAAGAGATGCGGCTGTTCCCAACAGACATAACCGTTGGGAATTAGCCTATAAAAGGAGAAGGAAACCTAATCAGTGAAAAACTCCGTATTTTCTCTTCTTCCTCTTCATTTCTTAATCTCTAAAATTCGTGCACTTCTGCATATCACACAGAAGATCATACACATCACAATCTCGATCAGATCACGTCTATTGTATCTTGGGAGACTTTGAATAAAGTCTTAAGGAAATTGTTACGACAAGCCTCAGACGAAATTTCCTTCTTCATCCGGTTAGATTTTTGTTTACTTATATATTTATATACATCGTTCTGTAATCTTTCCGTTTCAACATTGTGTTGTTTCTGCAAAGTAGTACAACGCTTGTTTATCACTATGGTTTAACACAACAATTTGTTGTTGTTATTGCTATAGTTTGTTGTTGTAAATTAATTACAACATAGTCATTATTCAAAATTACTAATATAGAATTCCAAAGTAGTGGAAATCTGATTTGTAAACTTGTGTGATGAGTTTATAACATATTGGTCACTGTCTTGGTATACTGATCGTATAACACCATACTGCTAGAAGTGTAGTGTTAATTTTTAATAATGGAGAAAATGATATTGAATTATTGAAAGCACTTGAATCACTGAGGTTTAAGCCTACCACATGAAGATTGTATCCTGGAATATTAGAGGCGTTGACACCCTTAGTAAATGTGCTAATATTAGAAATATTATTATGTCATGTTGATATTATCATGTTTTAGGCAACTAAGATAGCTAATTCTAATAATTTTCATTTAAATCTCTGGGTTACAATATGTTAACTGAGTGGAGCTTTGTGCCTTCCATGGGAAATTCTGGTGGCCTTTTTGTTGGATGGAGAAACGATAAATTTGTTCTGAAGCAAGAATGTAAGCACAGAAATATTTTACATGTAGTTCTTAAAAGTGTATTTGATGGCAGCAATATTTTTGTTACCATATATATGGACTCCCGACTAGAATAGATAGACAAAACATATGGGAGAATTGTCTTGACTTAGCTTCTGGTGCCAATGGGTTGTAGGGATAGATTTTAATAATACATGATTTTGTGACGAAGGAAGAGGTAGAAAAGGGGATATAGGGGACATGAATGATTTTAGTGATTTTGTTAAATGTTGTAGACTTATTGATCTTCCTCAACAACAGAAAAAACACTTGGAGTAATAATAGAGATTCTCCTACAATGGCCAAGCTTGATGGATTTTTTATTAATGATTTGTGTAATGATAAGTTTCCTCTTACTTCAAAGGCTGCAACAAATGCAGTCTTCTATTACCATTTTTCAATTGTATTTAACACAAACGATGATGTTAAAATCCCTAAGCAATTCAGTTTTGAGAAAATGTGGTTGGAAGAGGATTTAATATATTGAATAAATGGAACTCTTTTGTATGTGAAGGAGGGGCTGCTAAGAGAATAGCTTTCAAATTAAATCAACTCAAGAAATTCCTTAAGAGATGGGAGAAATAATCTTTTGATAGCTTAAGAGAAAGGAAAGATAATCTAAATGAAGAGATTCTAAAGATTAGATGCTTAGAGGAGTTGAGAGACTAAACAGTGCAAGAAAAGGATGATCCACACTTAAAAGAGATTAAGAAGAAAGAAGCTTATAGTCCCCGAAAAAATTATGTAGAGGCAGAGATCTTGAGTGCAATGGCTTAAATAACGAGATTCCAACATATCATATTTTCACAAGGTTGCTAATGGAAGGAAAAGAGCCAATCAAAATTTCAAATTAAAGTAAATGGAGCTGAAATTAATGCTAGGGAAGATATCTCTAAAGAATTCACATCCTACTATCAAAAGCTATTTGGAACTAAGAATATATAAGTTTTTGATGATTAGAGTTTACATTATAATGATGTCTTGCTCACTCCCCTAGATGATCTTGAACACTGTTTATTGAAGAAGAAATTTGGAAAGCTATCAAAGATTTGCCTGGTGATAAAGCCCCTGGACTTTATGGATTTCCATCCATGTTCTTTCAAAATTATTGGTACATGATGAAAGATTATATTATGTCATTATTTGACTAATCATATATAGAAAATTTGTAGTTACAATGCTTGAACTATTCTAGAGTGATACTTATTCCTAAAAATGATGGTGCTAAAGAGCCAAAAGATTTCAAGCCCATAAGTTTGCTTAATTGCATCTTTAAAATCATCACAAAAGTGGTAGTAAACAGACTAAAGCATATGATGGATAGGAATATAAGCAAAACATAATCGGCATTCATTAAAGATAGATATATCCTTGAAGGTGTTGTAGCTGCACAAGAAGTTATAACTTACTGTACTAAGAATAACATTCCCAGTATTGTTCAGAAATTGAACTTTTCAAAAGCTTTTGACTTCACTGGTTGGGATTTTCTTTTAAATACTATGACAGCTAGAGGTTTTGGGAAAACATGGTTGATATGGATTAAAAGAATTTTGAAAAGTGGTATTTCAAATATAAATATTAATGGTATAGATGATAGAAAGATTAAATAAAGAAGAGGGCTGAGACAAGATGATCCTCTTTCCCCTCTTCTTTTTAATATTACAATAGATGTTTTTACTGAATTGTTCATGTTGTAGTCAACTCTAATATATATATATATATATATATATATATATATATATATGTTGTTGGTAGTAATATAGTTGAATGGGGTATTTCTACATTGCAATACGTAAATGATACTAAATTTTTTAGCTCCACACAGCGCAAACATATTGCTGCACTGAATTGATTTTATATGGTTTTGAAGATCTTTTGGGTTTACAAATAAATTTTTATTAAAGCTCTGTATCTTACTTGGTGAAGCTATTCAGTCTAGTTTGGAAGTAGCAAGTAGTTTGAACTGCAAATTAGAAGAGTTTCCCATTAACTATTTTCGCATAACTCTAAGACCTACCAAGCTCAAGTATAAGGATTGGCAATCCTTAATAGATAAAATAGATTCAAGGTTGGCTAGATGGAAGGGTAATAGCTCGTTTAAGGCATGTAGACTTATATTAGTTAATTCAGTTTTAACTGCTAGGCCTGTTTACTAAATGTCTCTATAAATTACCAATATGGGTTGTTAAAAGAATTGATGCTATCAGAAGAAATTTTCTTTGAAAAGGGGGAAGAGTGGGTTCATCAATAAATAATTAAGCTGCTTGGAAATGTGTTTGCAAGACGTGGGAATAAAGAGGTTTTGGGATATTATATTTAGAGGATCTAAATTGTGCATATGTTTGCAAATGGTTACGGAAAGCCGTTGATACAAATGATTGTTAATAAGAAATCTTGTTAACATCTCAAAGCAGAACTTAAAGAATGACCAACCCTTCAAAACCCCTTTCAAATGGGTCGATAAGGACTTCATGTTTTTGAAAGGTGCCCCTTCAAAGGTGTTAATTATTGATTAAAAATCTAGTCAACACTTCAAAGGTGTTAATTATTGATTAAAAATCTAGTCAACACTTCAAAGAAAAGTTTAAGGAAGAAACATGTCATTCAGAACCCTTTTCGAATGAATCGAAAGGGTCATTACACCTTTAAAGGTGGAACCCTTTCAAAAGCATAGATTCCACTATCATAGTGAAGTTTCCTTCAAAAAGGATTATATGTTTTGGAGTATCCAAGTGCCTTCCGAAAGAGTCCTCCCTACAAATATGACTTCAATAATCATATAGTGAGTTCCTTCAAAACCCCTTTCGAACGAGTCAAGAGGGAATTTATTCCCTCGTAGGGACTCGAAGTACAACATATATAACAAATAAGGTGTAGACTCAATGTGCTATGGAATCTCATCTTGGATAAATGATGCAAGTTTAATTGACTTGTCAATATTGGATTATCATCATCATGTCAATTTAATACTACATGGCTTTAAATGTGATGATAATATGTTTCGAAATCAAAGAATCCAAGTAGACTTCATAGCCTTTCATATGTCAAATAGGGGTAAGGAAAATAAGTGAGTATCATATGCAATTGGTCATTAGTCGAGCTAATTGCCGAAATGATCTTCCTCGTATTCGAAATCGATATTAGGTTCATGCATCCTCTCATCTTTATTTATCTAAATTGGATTACAAGTAAGAGAATTTTCCCCAAATTGGTCTAGGGTTACAAGAATTAGATTTTGCTAAGAAGTGAGAAAGAAATTCAAGAATCCAAAATCTGATCCCTAACTTGGACCCCTGGTATCATATTTATAGATTCGGATTGACCCCTTCCGCTCCCATCCTTTTGAAGCTGTTGAAAGGTCTTTCTTCCAACCTTTCGCACCCATCCTTTTTCCTTTGTCCTTTTGCTTCCATAGCTTTAAAGGCGAATATCTGGTCTCTTATTACGCTTGGATTAGTCCTTTCGCCTCCATCAAAAGTACACTAAAAACGGATATTGTTCCAACATTTCTCAATACTGCTTTTTTGTACTTCTGGAACCTTTCGACACCTTCGAAAGGTATGCCTCTTTTAGTAGCGAAAGGGTCAAGGTTACCTATTGTGTTATTTGGATGTAAGCGGAAGCACACCTAACTCCTTCTCCTTTGAATCATCTCCTTGGTCGCTTTGGTCTGGTGCTAATCATGATGAGTGATTATTTGAGTGAGTGAGGAAGTGCTTGTTATCCCACCTTTTGGTCAAGGCTGGAATATCAACAAATTGGCAAGGAATGATGGACGTCGGGATTGGAAATCGATTGGAAACAGGGCTGCAATCGATATCATCAAAATTTGGCCGAGCCTCGATTAGGACGGAATCGATTGGAGACGATGATGAGGATTAGGAGAGGCTGTGTTTCAAATCTCAGGTTAATCGGAGTTCGTATGAACGAGATACAATCGATACAAGATAGGAAGAATACATTGTTCGAATCCATCAGAAAGTTGAGGTGATGTCCATTTCGAATCCATCAGGTTCATACCCATCGGAATGGCATCCCCCCAGTATGTTCGTATCCATCGAGTGTGGCATGGTTCGACTCCATCAGGTTCGTATCGATCAGCAGTTCACGCGTGCTCGGCTGTTCGTATCCATGGAGCAGCGCCTTGTTCGTATCAGTTGGTTCAGGTTCGCATCGATGGCATTCGTATCGATCGGCATGGACTTGACTCAGTAATTTCGCATCGATCAGGTAAGTAAACAGGTAAAGCTTTGTTCGTATCCACCAAGCAAAGCCTTTTTCGTATCGATCAGGTAAGGTCTCGTTCGTATCCATCCCAAGGGTAGGAAATGTACTTCTGGGATCGACACGAAGAAGGACACGAATCGATGGGTGCAAGCATACCATGTTTTGAATACGAATAGGCATGAAATGCGGATGCGAACGAAGAATATCCACGAATCCAAGGAAGAAGCATTCAACTCGGCGCACAAGATGGATCGCTCCAGGAAGCTCGCGCCACGTCATCACATGCTCACGTGCCTCTATTGAGTCGAGGGGGATGGATTCGAACCAATGGATTCGAAGGTAGCAGGCTACGGAAAATACAATTTCGTATCAATCATATCTCCCAAACCGCTGATCCAAATGCAACGAAATTTTCACAGAAGCTTACGCACATGGTGAAGAATGTTCCTGCCAAGTTTCAGCTCGATTGGACTAATTCTTGATGGATACGAAATCGCTTCGTATCGATCGCAGATCGAGTTAAAACTTGGTAGGGTCGGTCACGTTGGCACATTCACGTGCCAGAAGAAGTCTCCCAAAGTTTCAGCACGATATCAGCCTCCTACGCCTATAAATAGCCCCCTGAAGTCTATAGAAAAGAGGCATCTTTTGGCCATTGAACGTCCAGACTCTGTCGGATTCAATTCTACTCCTAACCATCACTATTGTAAACGATTTTCTTCACTATAATTGCTGTAATTGATTGTAATCAGCAAGGATAATCAATAAAAAGGAAAACTATTGAAGTGGACGTAGGCCGGAGATAACCGAACCACTATAAATCTCGTGTCTCTGTTATTTATTTCAGAATTGTTGTTTGTTTGGATCTGTGATCTGTATTTGGGATATTGTTGATTTACATTCATAGTTTGGTGCTTTCACAATATTTGGGGTTTGTGACCAATTTTGGCGCAAACACTTTGGTGCTTTCACTGAGAAGGGACTAGCACCCGCTACATCGGATTGAAATTCAGACTTGAAAAACGTGAAGAGTCCGGATTTAGAAGACAATGACTCGACAGAATAGTAGAAGACAAAGAGTAGAGAGGAGCCATCAGGAAGGAAGCCAAGAAGCCTCCTCCGGAGCTGGAGAAGGGCAAGCTTCTATCTACATCACCAGAGATGAAATGGAAGCTATGGCAAACTGATTGCATGAAAGGTTGTTAAATAGTCAACAGGACATGATGCAGACTTTCTTTGAGCAGATGAGAGCCGCGGGAACACAGAACCTTGGACCAGCTACAGCGGCTGCAAATGTGGAACAAGGAACTAGGGTTGCGGAACCCAGTGGAAGACAGAATACAGAACCGGAGGGCAATGAACCAAGGCCTGGGGGCAGGCCCGCAGGATCTGACACAGGAAGACCTTTGGAAGGAGTTCAACAGGCTAGAGCCAACGTTGCTGCTAATGAACCACATGAAGAATATGTACCAGAATTCCCTCAAGGACATGGGGGGCAACCTTTGACCGACAACACTGGATTAGTTGAGATTATTAGAAGAACTATGCGTGGAGGTTTGACCAATAGAGATTTGGAAGGAGTGAACAGAAGTCCGTTTACTCAGGAAATCAGGACAGCTCAAAATCCACCCAAGTTCAAGCTACCTAGCGTGGAAGTATATAATGGCAAGGCTGATCCAACTGATCATTTGATGAGATACACCAGACACATGGAAGTGCTGGGGGCATCGGAGGAAGTAATGGCTCGATGTTTCCCTTTATACTTGACGGACCTAGCTGCGATGTGGTTCAGGCAGCTGGGTGAAGGATCTATCAGGACTTGGAGGGAGTTAGTGGATAAGTTTTTGGGGCAGTTTCGGGTCCATATCAAGAGACCAAAGAACGTAATGACGCTAACGTCGGTAAAGCAAAGGACGGATGAATCACTCAGGGCTTTTCTAACTCGATTCAATGCAGCAGTTGCTTTGGTGGATCGGCCGGACCCATCAATGGTTTTGATGGCAGCGGTGTCAGGAGTCAGAGAGGATTCGGATTTCAAGGTATCTTTAGTACGAGACCCACCGCTGGATCTCGAGGAATTCTTTAATGAAGCAGAAAGGTTCCTTCGGCAAGAAGATGCATGTATGGACTTAAAGTTAAAAGAGGTGAATGCGACTGAGGGTGGAGGACCATCCAACGGAGGCTCGGATAAGGATAAGGAAAAGAGGAAGCTGGATGACGATTCAGGAAAGGCCAGAAAATGATGGAAGGATCCGAAGTTTCCCACATACATAGGATTAAATGAGACGCTGGAGCGAATTTACTTGGAAACCAGGAATCGCCTTCCTTACCGAAGGCCGGCTAGGAGAGAACCATCTGAGCGGGAGAGGGCTTCAGGAAGGCACTGTCTCTTCCACGATTTGGACGGACACGACACCAACAGCTGCAGGCACTTAAAGGACATAATCGAGGAACACGTTAGGAATGGACAATTGAGGCAATATGTTGGGGAACGAAATGCAGTGGCGGAGCATGAACAACCACCATCTACCTCGAACCGTGATGGTACGAGGCTTAGGGATGATGGTCGATTGATTATCAATTGACCAGGATAATATGAAATAAATAACAAGCCCTTAGCAAGCGACCAAGTCATTTACACATGTATGGGGACGGAGATAGCCCCTAGGCATGCTCTGAATGATGATAGGCCGCGAAACTATGGTTTGTGAAATCTTCCTTCTGTTTTGGATTGAACTTTAATTTTTCTGGTTTGGTTTTGGAGTTTGGTTTGAACTCCTGGTTTTGTTTGCTTTCTGATTTGGATTTTTGTTTGGATGTTTGATTTCTGTTTTGAATGCTGATTTGGATTTCTGATTTCTTGGCTTGATTTGGATTTTGTATTGGATTTCGATTGGATTTTCATCTGGTTTTTGGTAAAAGGTCGTCGGGTATGGATTATGCCTGGCAAGGGGTGGGTCAGTTTGCCCGAACGTGGTAAATTGACTCATTCAGGTCGTTGAGTATGGACTATGCTCAACAAGGGTCCGGAGAGACCAGGATTTGGCCTAGGACTTAGGCCCTGTATTATCAATTGTTGTTTTCAGGTCGTTGAGTATGGACTATGCTCAACAAGGGTCCGGAGAGACCAGGATTCGGCCTAGGACTTAGGCCCTATATTATCGGTTCTATTTCAGATCGTCAAGTAAGGACAATGCTCGGCAAGGGTCTAGAGCGACCAGGATTCGGCTTAGGACTTAAGCCACGGCATTACTAACGTCCAGGGACACTGGACCACGGTCGTCAAGTGTGGATTGCGCTTGGCAAGAACCCGGAGAAGTTACGGATTTGAACAGCGACCCGGAAAGGTCCAGAATTCGGCTTAGGACTTAAGCCATGATCTTATACAGCGTCTAGGGACACTAGACCACGGTCATCAAGTGTGGATTGCGCTTGGCAAGAATTCGGAGAGGATACAGATTTGGATATCGACCCGGAGAGGCCCTGGATTTGGTTATTGGCTATTGGATCAGGATGGAATAAAACTCAGTTATCAAGTTTGGATGGACATGGAACTGGCTACGGACTTTGGATATCGGATTCGGAGTTATTCAAAACACGCCTTATTATCACAAGGCATGTTTTGGGGGGCAAATATTATCCACCTTTTGGTCAAGGCTGGAATATCAACAAATTGGCAAGGAATGATGGACGTCGGGATTGGAAATCGATTGGAAACAGGGCTGCAATCGATATCATCAAAATTTGGCCGAGCCCCGATTAGGACGGAATCGATTGGAGACGATGATGAGGATTAGGAGAGGCTGTGTTTCAAATCTCAGGTTAATCGGAGTTCGTATGAACGAGATACAATCGATACAAGATAGGAAGAATACACTGTTTGAATCCATCAGAAAGTTGAGGTGATGTCCATTTCGAATCCATCAGGTTCGTACCCATCGGAATGGCATCCCCCCAGTATGTTCGTATCCATCGAGTGTGGCGTGGTTCGACTCCATCAGGTTCGTATCGATCAGCAGTTCACGCGTGCTCGGCTGTTCGTATCCATGGAGCAGCGTCTTGTTCGTATCGGTTGGTTCAGGTTCGCATCGATGGCATTCGTATCGATCGGCATGGACTTGACTCAGTAATTTCGCATCGATCAGGTAAGTAAACAGGTAAAGCTTTGTTCGTATCCACCAGGCAAAGCCTTTTTCGTATCGATCAGGTAAGGTCTCGTTCATATCCATCCCAAGGGTAGGAAATGTACTTCTGGGATCGACACGAAGAAGGACACGAATCGATGGGTGCAAGCGTACCATGTTATGAATACGAATAGGCATGAAATGCGGATGCAAACGATGAATATCCACGAATCCAGGGAAGAAGCATTCAAGTCGATGCACAAGATGGATCGCTCCAGGAAGCTCGCGCCACGTCATCACATGCTCACGTGCCTCTATTGAGTCGAGGCGGACGGATTCGAACCAATGGATTCGAAGGCAGCAGGCTACGGAAAATACAATTTCGTATCAATCATATCTCCCAAACCGCTGATCCAAATGCAACGAAATTTTCACAGAAGCTTACGCACATGGTGAAGAATGTTCCTGCCAAGTTTCAGCTCGATTGGACTAATTCTTGATGGATACGAAATCGCTTCGTATCGATCGCAGATCGAGTTGAAACTTGGTGGGGTCGGTCACGTTGGCCCACTCACATGCCAGAAGAAGTCTCCCAAAGTTTTAGCACGATATCAGCCTCCTACACCTATAAATAGCCCCCTGAAGCCTATAGAAAAGAGGCATCTTTTGGCCATTGAACGTCCAGACTCTGTCGGATTCAATTCTACTCCTAACCATCACTATTGTAAACGATTTTCTTCACTATAATCGCTGTAATTGATTGTAATCAGCAAGGATAATCAATAAAAAGGAAAACTATTGAAGTGGACGTAGGCCGGAGATAGCCGAACCACTATAAATCTTGTGTCTCTGTTATTTATTTCAGAATTGTTGTTTGCTGTTTGTTTGGATCTGTGATCTGTATTTGGGATATTGTTGATTTACATTCATAGTTTGGTGCTTTCACAATATTTGGGGTTTGTGACCAATTTTGGCGCAAACAGTGCTTTCGAATGGTTTCGAAAGGACTAGTAGGTGATGAGAGGATCATTGCGAAAGGTCACTTGGTCTCATGTGAAGTTTTCTTTATGCTTGCGGAAGGGTTCCACCATTTCGAAAAGCTTATCTTTGCTTTCGAAAGGTACACACTGGTAAAATGTCCCTCTATGGAAGATTAACAGTGGCGAAACCAACTATTTTGAAGAGTTTGGTTCTTGTGCGCGAGCTTGTTATTTGATACCTTCGAAAGGTGCTTCGAACTCATACAAGACTCTTTCACGTATGTGGAATCAACTGCTTCGAAAAGATTAACTTAGGTGGAAGGGTATCCTTGCCTCCCTTTCAACTCCTTCGAAACTCTCGTTTCACTCAATACTTGTAGGTGAATTAGGTGCTTGCGGCACCAATCTGACCTCTTTGAAAGCTACTTCAATGCCTTCGAAACACTACTTTTAAATCACAGTGAAACCCTTCTTTTCAACTCTTGCGAAGCTTTTTGAACACTTTTATGGGCCTTCTTTCATGCCTTTGTTCTTAAGTGAGTTTTATGGTTAACATTTTGCCCCTCTTGTATGAAAGAAGCTTTTGTTCTTTAGGACAAAAATCTAATAACCTTCTTTTTGCACTATTCCATCCTTAATGACCTTATTTCCCTGCAAAGTACAAAGTAAGTAACATTCTTTATTGTTTGATCAAAATTTATGTAAAAATAAGTTTAGTGATTTGTTCGTAATATGATTGAAAACAATATCAGCATTTTTAATAACAAAAGTCCTGAATTCTAAATTTGGAAATGATGGAGATTAATAGACCATCATCTGGAGTTAACAAGTGTTAAGAAATCCACAGTTGGGAATGATTGAAGGTCAAAAATTCTTGTCTGGCAATAATAATAGAAGTCCCAACATCCAACTTTAGTAATAACGAAAGAAGCCCAAAAATTAAACCATTGTTATATTAAAATAAGGCAAGGAATATAGTTTAGGTCTGGCATCGATAATTGAAGTTCAAAAGCCTTCTTTTGGTGATAACAATTGTCTGGTAATAAAAGTCCAGAAATTATCATCTGGAAATAAGTCATAGAAAACCAAGAATCCTCATTTGGAGATAGATAATAGAAGTTTAGAAATCCTCTTTTGAAAATAACTGATAGAAGATCAAGAATGATCGTTTAATAATAAAAGTCCATAGATCATTATCTGGAAATAAGTCATAGAAGACTAGGAATCCTCTTTTGGGAACGAATAATTTGAGTCCAGAAATTCTTACCTAGAAATAATAGAAGATCTGAAACCTAGACTCGGGTATTGTAAGATAGACCTAGGAATTAATAGAAGACCAGTAATTCATAATAGAGGTATCAGAGCCTAGATTCAGGCATTAATGAGTGAAGTCTAGGAATCAATGGTGAGAGACCCGAAACCCAGATTCGGGAATTAATAAATGAAGTCCAGAAATCCTCTTTTGGAAATTAATCGAAGGCTGCAGATTTTTATTTGAGCCTTTTGTTTTGCACCACTCTTTGTGTTTTGATTTCTTTGACATGTGCCATCTTTTAGGCTCCGTATATTGTCGTTATTTGGTGTGCCGCTTCTTGGGCTTGGACGTCTTAGTCCGTTGTTGTTTGGTGCGCTTGGTTAGCTTATTCACAAGCAGGATCCAAACGTACCCAACCTCCCTTCAGGAGATGCTCCAGCCAGGCCTTATAGGTGGGACTGAAGACTTGTTCGGTGCCTTGGCCAAGCCATAACATGGCGGGACCAAAGGCTTACTTCATCCTCCCTCAAGGAGGTGCTCCAGCCAGGCCTTATAGGTGGGACTGAAGGCTTGTTCGATGCCTTGGCCAGGCCATAGCGTGGCGGGACCAAGGGCTTACTCTGTCTCCCCTCCATGGGGCGCCTTAATCGGCCATAGCATGGCATGATCAAGGGCTTGTTGATACTTTAACTTGGCCATAGCATGGCACAGATAAAGGTTTACTCTAACCTCCTTCCAGGAGGCGCTTTGACCTGGCCATCTTGGCGCGGACAAAGGCTTATGACCGTTTAAGATAATTTCCAAGTTTTAGGTGAATTCTACTCCCGACCATGTAGATTTTTCTTAAGAAAGAGATGCTTTATTCGTTCATTGTGAGAAAATATGGTCACGAATGTTCCGCATTCCACGTTCTAAGAACCATATTGCCTTCTGGTCGATATATTTTGTAAGCTCCAGGAGGAATTACATTGCATACGATTAGGGACCCTCCCAGTTTGGTCCTAGCGGTCCATCCGTTGGATTTCTTGTGTTTGCCATCATCCTTCGGAGTACTAAATCTCCCTCTTGAAATGATCATGTCTTTATTTTGGAATTGTAATATTTCAAGATTCTCCTTTGATATTCTGCAGTCCAAATAGCTGCTTCATCTCTTAACTCATGTATTAAATCCAATGATTCTTTCTTCAATTCTTGGTTTGGATCAAATGCATATGCGATTCTTAAATGTGAGGGTACCTCAATTTCAGTTGGCAATATTGCTTCGCACCCATATGTTAGAGAGTAAGGGGTATGACCCGTGGCAGTTTTAGTGAATGTATGATAGGCCCAGAGTACAAGTGGCAATTCTTCTACCCAATTTCCTTTGCCTTTATTCAATCATTTTTTCAGGATAGTCTTAATAGTCTTATTTGCCGCCTCAACGGCCCCATTAGCCTTTGGATATGCCATGGAAGAAAAGCTTTTGATAATCCCGTTCTTATGGCAAAATTTGGAAAACTCTTCGCTTTCAAATTATGTTCCATTGTCAGATATAATCTTATAAGGGATCCCAAATCTAGTAACAATGTTTTTAATGACGAATCTAAGCACTTTCCCAGAAGTGATTTTAGGGAGTGGCTCCACTTCTTTCCACTTAGTAAAGTAATCAATGGCCACTACAACATATTTTTCTCCTCCTTTGGAAATCGACAATGGTCCGATTAAGTCGATTCCCCATACATTGAAGGCCCACAGACTAGAGATCGGAGTTAATTGGCTTAATGGTAAATGGGGATTCTTCGAGTACTTCTAGCATCTTTCACATTTCTTTACATACTCTATAGCTTGACCTGCCATTTGAGGCTAATAGAAACCTTGTCTCATTATTTTCTTAGCCAACTTTATCCCATTGGAATGGTCTCCGCAAAATCCTCCATGCGCTTCCATCAACAATTTCATCCCATCCTCCAAACTCACACATCTAAAGTAAGGAAGGACATATCCTTTCTTAAAGAATTCCATCCATCATTGTGAAAGTCGAAGCCTATCGTCTGATTTTCCTAACTTCCATTTTGTCTAATGGTAATATCCCATTAGTAAGATATTCCACAATAGGGGTCATCTAAGTGTTATCATAACAATTATCTGCCTTCGGATGATTGGGCTTCTCATATGGAATCTCTTCATTAATTTCTCTTTCTTTTCTCTCTTGCGTCCTGGCTTGGGATCTAGTTAAAACCAGTAGTTCCTTCCCTGGTTCAGGCATTTCCACTTCAATGCTAAGATTTGCTTGATATCCTATTGGTACGATACGGGTTTCTGGAGCTCCTCTTGAGCTAGACAATTTTGCTAATGAATCCGCTTGAGAGTTATCTTCCCTTAGGACTTGATGTATAGAAAAAATCTTCAAATCAAGCAAGCATTTTTAGTACCTTCTTAACATATAGGGCTGGTTTGGCATCTTTAGTCTGATATATCGGTTTTATCTGATTCACCATTAGTTGAGAGTCACTAAAGATTTGAATCCAAGGGATTTTAAGTTGCAAGGCCAGAGTCATTCCTATCACCATTGATTCATATTCAGCTACGTTATTTTTTGCAGCAAACCCTAGCTTCATTGCATAGTGTAAGCGATGCCCATCGGATGATTATGACATACCCCGCTCCAGCTCCCTGCTCATTTGACACCCCATCCACAAAGAATTGTCATATGGGTTTTTGATCTTTCTCTTTCTCTGATTGTTCCTTAACGAAGCTTGTACATTCATTGATAAAGTCTGTTAACATCTGCCATTTAATTGCTGTTTGTGGCTGAAATTCAATTTTGTATTGGCTAAGTTCAATTCCCCATTTTACTAGCCTCCCTGAAGTCTCATGTTTACTGAAAACTTGTTTCAGTGGAAAGTTAATCAAAACTCTGATTGGATGCGCTTAAAAATACGCTCTGAGTTTCTGTGCCATCTGTATCAAACAGTAAGCTAACTTTTCTATGACTGGATACCGAACCTCAGCATCCTTCAATCGTCTGCTTACATAATAAATGGGAAGTTGAGTTTTATTCTCCTCTCTAATCAGCACTGAACTAACTGCGTGTTCTGAAACCGCCATATACAAATATAGGCTTTCTCCATCCATGGGGCTGGATGGTATAGGCAGACTTTCTAAATGATTTTTAATTCTTGGAAGGCTTTCTTACAATCTTCTCCCCATTCAAAATTATTTCTCTTCTTAATTACATTGAAGAAGGGGATGCATCTATCAGTTGCTTTGGAGATGAATCTGCTTAGGGCTGCAATTCTACCATTCAAGCTCATTACATCTTTGCTGGTTTTGGGTTCTGCCATGTTTTTGACAGCCTGGATCTTACCTTCGATTCCTTGCGCGCTAACGATGTAACATAAGAATTTTTCGAAATGAACTCTAAAAGAACATTTCTAAGGATTCAGTCTCATTTTGATACCTTCGTAATACTTCAAACATTTCTTCAAGATCCTTAAGGTGATTCTCAGCTTCATGAGACTTTACCAGCATGCCATCCACAAAACTTCCATATTTCATCCAATTTGTTCCTTAAACATTCTATTGACTAACCTCTGATAAGTAGCTCCCGCATTCTTCAGCTCAAAAGGCATTGCTTTATAACAGAAAGTTCCCCAACCGATAATGAAGCTTGTATGCTCTTTGTCCGGTTTAAACATGGGTATTTGGTTATATCCTGAATAAGCATCCATGAGGGACAATAGCTTATGAAAACTAGTTGCATCAACTAACCGATCTATTGTATGTAACGGATAACAGTCTTTCGAGCATGTTTTGTTCAGATCCGTGTAATCGACACATGTTCTCCATTTGCCTTTTTCCTTTTTTACCAACACTGGATTTTCTAGCCATTTTGGATAAAAAAATTCTCGAATGAATCCATTTTCAA
The DNA here is from genome assembly GCA_030737815.1 of Allium fistulosum. Classification (NCBI taxonomy): domain Eukaryota; kingdom Viridiplantae; phylum Streptophyta; class Magnoliopsida; order Asparagales; family Amaryllidaceae; genus Allium; species Allium fistulosum. The sequence goes on along the minus strand of CM060906.1, from coordinate 60,791,299 downwards.
GTAGCCTTTTAACCTCTTCTTTCACAACATCGGATCAAACTTTATCAAATTGCCTCTTCTTTTGTCGAACAAGGGTCACATTTGGATCAATATTTAATGCATGACACATAAATAATGGATCGATCCTGATCATATATGAATGTGTACATGCAAATACATCTTTGTTAGCTTTGAGGAATTGAATTAAATCCACTTTCAAGTTGTCCTTCAATTCCTTTCCCACTCTAATGATCTTGGTCGATCAGTTGGATCTATACATATTTCCTCGAGATCCTCTGTAGGCTTTATCCTCTCCGTTTCCCCTCGACAATCTAATTCTGTAATGATCTTGCTTTCCTCTATTGAGTTGGCGTCAGTCCTCTTCCTTTTGCTCCCAGATGAGATGTACCTTCCAAACACACATTTATTTATTTTATTAGATTTCATTTTTGTTTCAAATGTTGGATGTAAAAATCCATCATCTAAAGGCTGAAAAATAGTAGAGGAATCATAATAAGAAGAGTACTCCCTTTTATATTGATCAAGAGTGGCAAAATACATTTCGCGAGAGCTAAATTATTTTCCCCGAATGGTACCCCAACCTCTTTTAGTTAAGAATTTCACCATCCAATACTTTGGTGAGACGAATGCATCCACCTCATCTAACACAGGGCGGCCAAAAATTGCATTATAGTATGATGGTTGATTGATGATCACAAAAAGAGTTTCAAAAATTCTGCAGCATGGCGGTACTCCCATTTGTACTAGAAGCTTTACTTACCCCACTGGAGTTGACCCTTTGTTATTGAACCTAAAAATAGGTTCAAGACTAGGCTCTAGCTTATCTTCAGGAATGCCAATTTGATTAAAGGCATGCTTGAAGAGGACATTGACTGCGCTTCCAGTGTCAACCAGAATCTTGGACACTATAGAGAGCCCAATTTGAGTGGTGATCATAAGAGGGTCATTATAGGGGTGCTGGATTCCCTTTTTGAGTTATTGGGGAGTAATGACAAGATTCGACATATGTATATTCGGCCATGGATTTTTGAGCGGGGGATCTTCTTGGATAGAAAATAATCCTTCTTTAGCTTCCTTGATATATCTGTTTCTGGATCCTTTACTAGTCCCTACTGGATGTGGTCCTCCATGAATCACATCAATTCTATTCAAGGGTGGACTCGGATTTAATGGATCCTCGTCTTCTAAGTTATTCACAGCAATATTAGGGAATTTTCACGGTCCATAGATTGGATGTAATAGAATGGACTTGGTATTTAGGAGCCCATGATTTCATGAATACTGATTAGTTCGCTCATTTCAGTGAACCTGGTCCGCGGTGCTTTCTGTTGGTCCTGGATGTATTCTTTTAGGTGTCCTTCACGAATTACCTTTTGAATAATTCCAGCCAACACTCGGCATTCATCAGTTTTATTACCATTTGCTTTATGATAAGCATAATAATCGTCCCCCTTTCTTAGCTCAGGGTAGTTTCTGGCCTTGAATGAAGTTGTGAAGTTAACTTTTTCTTTTTTTGGCATAGATATAAGACAATGGCTTGTTCAAAGCGATTGAATTAGTCTTGGAATCCTCCCTCCTTGGCCTTTTATGTCCTTGGTCAAACCCAAATCTTCCACTCTCCTTATTATGGTTAGCTTTCTTCATGGCATAGTATAATTCATCCATTCGAATGATTTTATCAGCTTGGAAGTGAAAGTCTTGTAAATCTTTACATCCATGAACAAAGAGCTCTTTCCAAAATGGTGTATTTTCTATCAGTCCCGAATGCACTGCAATCAGTTTATCCATGTCGTTCATATCTTTGGCTTTCAGTGCCTCTGTATTGAACCTTCTAAGGTAATCACCCAGCAATTCTCGTTGCCTTTGTTTGATGTTTGCTATAACAGTATAATCAACTATGGCATCTTTGCATATGTAGAATTGAGCGGACAATTCATAGAAAAATTATTTCCATGAGTAAATAGTCTTCTCTCGATATTGATGGTACCATTTTGCAGCAGCTCCTTGAAGGGTTACTGGGAATAACCTACACTGCACTGCTTCAGAAGCATTATATAGATCCATTTGGCTATCGAAAGCCATCAGTTGGTCATTGGGATCGGTTGTGAAATAATATTTCATGGTTGGGATCTTGATGTGAGATGGGATTACTGCGGACATAATTTCACCAGTAAGTGGAGCTACTTGTTCATTGTCATTCACTCGATCATCTAAAGTTCTTTTCCCTTTAGCGTTTAGCATATCTTTGATAGCCTTCTCTGCCACATCTTTCAAATAAGCTTCAGCGTCATGATAGCTTTTGCGATTTGGGTTATATTCCTTTGTAGTTGAGCTTCTAGATTGCTCTAGAGATTTATCCTATATTCTTCCTTGATGATCATCTTTAATTGCGTGACGTTCTTTTTACTTTGACGATGTTAGGTCGACCTTGCTCGTACCTTTGTAGCTATGAGTTTTCCAATTGACCACCTCATCTCCAGTTGTTGGTTTAGCAGTTTTGGAAGGTTTTTGAGATAGAGCTGCTTTCAGGAGCTCTTGCATTTCTAGTAGTTGTTGCTCCAAATGCCTTATCTTGATTGCATTATCATCTGGTTGTGCTGGGGTCGATGGCTGTCCTTGCACAACTCCCTCCAAGTTGAAAGTTGGAGTAATATTTTCCTCCAAATATGTTGTGTGCACTGCTTCCTCGTCCATTCGACTATATCTTTTTGATTTCATTTTCCTACAACAAGTCAAACGTTTCATAATTAATCTATAAGGAAACAATAAGAGCGGAGGTTCATGATCTCCTTCTAGTGCCAAAAATGTTAACAAGAAATCTTGTTAACACCTCAAAGAAGAACTTAAAGAATGACCAACCCCTTTGAAATCCCTTTCGAATGTCTCGATGGGGACTTCATGTTTTCAAAATTTGCCCCTTCAAAGATGTTAATTGTTGATAAAAAATCTAGTCAACACTTCAAAGAAAAGTATAAGAAAGAAACAATTCATTCAGAACCCTTTTCGAATGAGTTGAAAGGGTCATTACACCATCAAAGGTGGAACCCTTTTGAAAGCATAGATTCCACTATCATAGTGAAGTTTCCTTCAAAAGGGATTATATGTTTTGGAGTATCCAAGCGCCTTCTGAAGGAGTCGTCCTCACAAATATGAATTCAATAATCATATAGTGAGTTTATTCGAAACCCCTTTTGAACGAGTCAAGAGGGACTTTATTCCCTCGTAGGGACTTGAAGTACAACATATATAACAAATAAGAGATAGACTCAATGTGCTATGGAATCCCATCTCGGATAAATGATGCAAGTTTAATTGACTTGTCAATATTGGATTATCATCATCACATCATATTAATATTACATAGCTTTAAACTTGATGATAATATGCTTCGAAATCAAAGTATCCAAGTAGACTCCATAGCCTTGCATATCTCAAATATGGGTTAGGAAAATAAGTGAGTATCATGTGTAATTGGTCATTAGTCGAGCTAAGGCCGAAATGATCTTACTCGTTTTTGAAATAGATATTAGATTCATGCATCCTCTCATATTTATTTATCTAAATTGGATTACAAGTAAGAGAATTTTCCTAAAATTTGTCTAGGGTTACAAGAATTTGATTTTGCTAAGAAGTGATAAAGAAATTCAAGAATCCAAAATCTAGTTCCCAGCTTGGACCCCAAAGGTCGTATTTATAGATATGGATTGACCGCTTCCACTCCCATCCTTTCGAAGCTATCGAAAGGTCTTTCTTCCAACCTTTCCAACCATCCTTTCGCCTTTGTCCTTCCACTTCCATAGCTTCAAAGGCGGATATCTAGTCTCTTATTACGCTTGGATTAGTCCTTTCGCCTCCATTTAAAGTACACTAACAATGGAAATTGGTCCAACATTTCTCAATACTGCTTTCGTGTACTTCTGGAACCTTTCGACACCTTCGAAAGTTATGCCCCTTTTTGTAGCGAAAGGGTCAAGGTTCCCTATTACGTTATTTGGATGCAAGCGGAAGCACTCCCAACTCCTTCTTCTCCTTCAAACCTCTCCTTGGTCACTTTGGTCTAGTGCTAATCATGATGGGTGATTATTTGAGTGAGTGAGGAAGGGCTTTCGAATGGTTTCGAAAGGACTAGTATGTGACGAGAGGAGCGAAAGGTCACTTGGTCTCATGTGAAGTTTTCTTTGTGCTTGCAGAAGGGTTCAATCATTTCGAAAGGCCTATCTTTGCTTTCGGAAGGTACACGTTGGTAAAATGTCCATATATGGAAGATTAACAGTGGCGAAACCAACTATTTTGAAGGGTTTGGTTCATGTGTGTGAGCTTGTTATTCGATACCTTCAAAAGGTTCTTCGAACTCATACAAGACTCTTTCACGTATGTGGAATCAACTACGTCGAAAAGGTTAACAGAGGTGGAATGGTAGCCTTGCCTCCCTTTCGTCTCCTTTGAAAGCTCTCGTTTCACTCAATACTTGTAGGTGCATCAGGTGCTTGCGGCACCAATCTAACCTCTTTGAAAGCTACTTCAATGCCTTCGAAACACTGCTTTTGAATCATAGCAATACCCTTCTTTTCAATTATTGCGAAGCTTTTACAACACTTCCATGGGACTTCATTCATGTCTTTGTTCTTAAGCGAGTTTTATGGTTAATAATGATGCAGTTTGGAAATTTTGGATTTTCAAATGTTTTTACAACGACAAGTTTTCCTTTGAAAAGCCTCTTTGTAACACTCCTAGTTTTAAATAACATTATTCAGTAGATTTAATTAGATAAATTAAATAGAATAACATAGAGATTAGAGTGATAAGGGAATTGAGATTTGAAAACTATTTAGGGTCGTGCCTCAACTAAATGTATTTATAAAAATGGTTTATAAGTTAAATCATAAGAGAATAAGGCAAGTATAATATGGGAATAGCTGTATACCATAATCCCATAACCCCTAAACCCTTACCTCATTCTCATTCACGTTTTTCATACAACAAAAACATAAATAAAGGAGAAACAAGGCCGGCCATTACCCTAGGAGAAGAAGAGCTTAAAACAATTAGAAGCTAAGATTCAAACTAGGAAGATTAAAGCAAGAATAAATCTTAAGTTCCTTATCCAGACAAGGTGAATAATGGTCTAAACCATCTCATATAAGTCTTTTGGAACTTTTAATTTTGGTTTTAAGGTTTAAAACCGTTTGGATGGATGAATGATGATATGCTTTGATGATATGCCATGTTTTGATTTAAACAAGGTTTTTTGTGTAATGATATAATTCGATTTTAATGTTAAAATCATGTAAATTGATTTCGAATGCCATGATGTTTGAATATGTTATGTAAAATATTATTTTGGAGGTGGGTTTAAAATTTTATAATATTCCAAGCTATGGATAATTTATTATGAATTTTGAATGGAAGAAATAGATAATTTGGGTTTAAATTATTTAAGGCAAATAAGTAATGTTTTGGGTCGGAAATTTATATATGTTAGAATAACATATTAAAAGTGAATAATTGTGATTTTTGGGGATTTTTCCTAAGTGTGTTAATATGGTTATTAAATTATTTAAGTTGGAGGACTTAAAAGTTTAAATGTTTTGTTGAAGGCAATGGCTTATTTGCTAAAATGATTTCAATTATTAATTATTGAATTCGGCAGCCTTTTTAGAAAAGGATTTTGATAAAGAATTGGCAACCAATTTTCTTTGGCAAATTGGGTAAGTTAGGTAAAAATGAATTTCTTTGAAAGGCAATAAACCAGTTTTGTTTTGATTTACAACTTCGCCACTTCCATTTGCTAGCTTCTGTCACCATACTTCTGCTAATGAACCCACTTGAAACCAATGCACATGGTATCAAGCTATTGATACATAGTGGATTGGAGAAAGGCGGAAGGGACTGTGTCAAAGGCATGCTTTCGAAGGGGTTGAAGTGATTCTTATAAGCTTTCGAACACATTACTAGCCTTTGTTTTTAAAAGATGCTTTCGAGGGGTTGAAGCTTTCGAATCAATCAACTTACCTTTGTTCAAAAAGAGGCTTTCGAACAAGTTGCCTCTTACCTTTGTTTTTAGAAAGGAGCTTTCGAAAGAGTTACCACTTACTTTGTTTTTAAAGAAGCTTTTGAATGAGTTGCAACATTTTGAACCAATTCGATACCTAACTGCCGCCTTTATACCTTTCGAATTAGTTAAAGGCCGCTTTTCTTTATAGCCTTTTAACAATGAGTTCGAAAGTAAGGCTTTCGTTTTATTAATATTGAAGTCGCCTTCCCAATGCTTTCGAAAGGGTCCTTGTAGCTTCTTTTATCAATGGTTTTGAAAGGTTGGTTTTGAAGCTATCATTTTCCCCAATTCTTTTATTTAAAGATCAATGTTTCGAAAGGGTTACTTTCACTTTTGTTCTCTTTGACCCAGAAGTTATAGTTAATGTTAAACCCAATGATTTCGAAAGAGATACTTTCAAATGGTTTCGAAGCTATGCTTCCATAAATTCTACTTGAACTAAGTGCCATCGAAAGATAAGCTTTAAGTGTTTCAAAAGGGATATCTTTAATGGTTTCAAAAGAGAAGCTTTAAGTGTTTCGAAAGGTATGTTTTTAATGGTTCCAAAAGGAAGGTTTTTAGGCTTCGATAGGTATGTTTTTAATAGTTTTGAAAGGGAAGGCCTAAGGTTTTAAGTAATGATACAAAGGATATAGTCGATTGCCTTAGTTTTCAAATAAGAAACCCAATCTCATTTTTAAAGGTAAACCCATGGCAATATGAAAGAGTTTTGAAATGGCATTTAACTTTGGACTTTTCGAAGAAGCTTTCCTTGCTAAAGATGGTGGGTTAAGGGTATTAACCATGTTTCATTAGAAAAATGATTACAAGGAAATTAAATCATAGATGTTTATATTGTTATGTTTTGATCAGATCATGTATGCTTCTGTAAACATATTCACTTCATATTTAACCCATAACTGCATTTTGGGGTGTTAAGGGTAGAATAACCAGCTAGGTTGACCTAGTAGTGAATATACATTGAGTTAACTCCTGTGTAAGTAGAATTGCATCCATGAGGTCAGACAGACCAGAATATAGGATGCCCAAAGACTGATCAAATGATTATTGGTTTAGACAGGTTCTTAGTAAGCCCATGAAAACTATGTATGGAAATAGTTACTGGCAGGGGCCAGTAGGTTCTTAGTGATCCCATGAAAACTATGTCCAGAATAAGTTATTGAGAGGGATCAATAGTTACATAGTGATCCCATGAAAACTATGACATAAGAGATGTTATTGGAGAATCCAATAGGTTCATAGTAAGCCCATGAAAACTATGATTGGAGAAAGTTGTTGGTAGATACTAGTAGGTTCTTAGTTATCCCATGAAAACTATGAAACTGGACAGATAGTTTGTAAGCTTGGAACAGGTTATTAGTCAGCCCGCGAAAACTAATAGGTTAATATTGACCCTAGAAACTATAACTTAAGACAAATAGTCAGATAAATGGGGATGGGATATCAGAGCATATTGCATGTTTGCATAACATTATGATACATTTTATTATGCTATATCTTAACCATTGTGGATTCAGGTGCACAGTATATGGTTATTATAAATTGGGTTAAGATACTAGTGAGGGGAAAACCCAATCCGCTAAGTGGTGTGGTCTTACTAGATATCTATATGATTCGCGACGGTAGGTTATTACTGTTAGGCCTTGAGATGATGGCTTTGATCACAACAACCTTAGGACTTATTATAAAATATAAATACTAACGTTATGGTTTAGATATATATGTATATGCAGAATATAAACATGTAGGTACCAAGAATGAAGACTGTACAGTATAGAGATACAAGACTGATGATATTAAAGATCGAAGATATCAAGATTGAAGACTCATGAGTATAAAGAAATCAAGTTATCAAGAGTTCAAGATTTCAAACAGTACAAGATAATGTAGTTAGTCTAGAATTATGTTAAAACTTCTTGAAAGCACTTACATCTTTATTCGAAATTTATTCGTAGAATGGAATCCACTTCGAGCCTGTTAAAGGGATGGAACCCTAGTGGGATGGAACCCACGACAATATCTAGTGGGACATATAGTGGTCCTATTTTGATATCCACTAAGTTTATAAAAATGTTTTTCAAAAATATATCTCTTGTTTTTTAAAATGTTTTCAAAACTTTCTTTTCAAAAAGTCATCTCTCTTTTTTGAAATATTTTAGCCTCAAAACTATTTTTTTAAATATTTTGATTTCAAAATTGTCCTTGTTTTAAAACCATCTCTTGTTTTAAATATTTAGCTTTAAAATATTTATATACTCAGATTTTAAATCACTTTATAGATTAAAGTTATATATATTAAAAATTATTTTCTAGACTCTTTTATATGTTTAAACTATATTCAAATATATTTACAAAGTTTAGAAATTGTTTTGAAAAATTATAGAAACCAATTTTAATAAGAAAATCAAAACATCAAATTTGCCTTGAGCATGTCGACATACCTCAACCCCCCATGTCCACATGGTGTCCGTTATTTTCAAATTTCAATTTTCAAAAGAAGTGTCTATTTGTCGTATCCTTTCACGAATAGATATGGCTGTTGCTCTACTATAAATACCAGTATGTTCTAAACGAATTTTAACCAAATTTTCATTTATTTTCTCTCCTCTTCATCTTCCACATTTATTCTAAAGAATCCTAAACTATACTCTGCCAAAATATCAAGTGAATCAAACTTGATTATCTCTTGTTTGATTCTCTACCACTCTCTCCATAAGATCTCAGTGCTATTCAGAGTTATAGGATCTTTTGTAAATCAAACTGTTGAGTAAAAGGTGCGGTTGAGCCTTGAAATCAATTGGGTGTGATTGTAGCCCTGGAAATCAATTAGGTGATCTTGTAGCCTAGTTAAATCAAGAGAGTTGTTCTGAACTCGAATACAGGAGGGTGTTCCTCGTTGCCTTGAAACCGAGGGTGTAATCTAGGAGATTATTTTTGAAAAGAAATTCGTACGATTGTATGGGACTAGATGTAGGGTAACTTCGAACCAGTATAAAATCCTGGTGTGTTCTTTCCTTTACTGCTTTTATTTAGTATTTACATCTGTGTATGATTCTGTGATTATATCTGTGTTTGTGAATTGCATTTGTTGGTGTTTAAATTGAACAAAATTCAAAAAAGATTTAAAAAATACATAAAACACTATTCACCCCCTAGTGTTATTCCAGCCTTAAGATCCATAATCCGCATTTCTCACATTTGGTATCAGAGCAAGGTTTTCAAAGTTTTCATAATCTGAATTTTGAATACTTTAAAAAATGGCTACCAACACTGGTTCTGTTAACACTATCACTAGTTCATTTGTAGAGGGTCAGTCTACTGCCAAACTACCACTTTTTAATGGCAGTAACTATGCATATTGGGCATGTAGAATGAAAATATATTTACAGTCAATAGGATTAAACTCTTAGAATATCACACAAACTGAATATTCTGAACCCACAACTAGTTTTGCACAAAGGACTGCTGAGCAAAAGAATATTGCATAAAATAATTCAAAAGTCATGAATATTTTATTTTGTTCGCTTGATAGGAATGAATTCAATAGAGTATCTGTTTGTAAGTCTGCATATGATACCTGGAAAACTTTACAAGTTACTCATGAAGGAACAAGCAAAGTCAAACAGACCAAAATATCCATACTCACAAATCAGTTTCAATTATTCAAATGAATTCTAATGAGTCCATTTCAGATATGTATAGTAGATTTCAGGAGATTGTGCATTCTCTAATTTCATTGGGAAAAAGTTTTTCCGAAGAAGTTCAAGTCAGAAAAATTCTAAATTCTCTTACTCCAGAATGGGATCAGAAAACTCTTGCAATCGAAGAAGCAAATCATATCAGTACTTTAAAGATTGAATAATTAATTGGAAATCTAATGTCGTTCGAAGTACAAATGCAAGGGAGAAGAGATAGCAAGGCATTCAAAAAGAAGTCAATTGCATTCAATACATTAACAGATGGATCAGACTCGGGAAGTGATGATGATGAAGAAATAGCTTTCATGACAAAGAATTTTCGGAAGTTTCTGAGATACAGACAGATGAACAACTTCAAAAAGAATGATCACAGGAATTCTGGAAATCATAATGAAGTACCAAACCACGTCAAATGTTTCAACTGTGATGAACCAGGCCATCTCAAAAGAGACTGTCTGCATCCTGCTAAGTAAAAGTTTGCTACAAGCAATGATTAAACAAAGAAAAGGAAAAGAGCATATACTGCTACACTAGACGATTCAGACTTAGATTCATCCTCAAGCGATGATGATCAGAAGACAGAAAATTCAAATGTGTGCTTTACGCTATTCATGATTCTGATGATCTCGGAGATACGAATCTAGAAAAAGGTACATGTTTACAATATATTGGTTGAAATTGTTTGATTGTTTTTTGAAATTAAATTTTAAATTTTTTATTATTATGTTTACTTTTATTTTTAATATTATAATATATATTTTTTATTAAAAGAATATTATTATATTACTCCAGAAAATATACAGACATTAAAAATAATATATGTATATGATATTAAAGTATAAAGGAAAATATAAGTCACATGAATTCTCTGACCCATCTCGACATGGCCCTACCCATGATGTCGACATCCCTGTCAAAAATTTGAAATTCGAATTTGAATTCAAATCTTTGAACTTCCTTCCACCATTTCACCAAATTCAATGTTCTGGAAAGGTACCTATTGACCAGAGAACATGTCTATTGAATATCTATTTATTTCCATTATCTTACATACCTTTTCACTTTCATTTTAAAATTCAAACTCTCTTTCACTCTTTCAAACTTTCTACTCTCTTCAAAAATGGCTTCTTCAAGCACTCCATCCATAATGAGGCTGTCTAAAATCATTAAAGAGTACCTCTATAATGATCCGGAAGCAATCAAGGCTTATATAAGCTATGCTAATTTTGAAAAAGTTCATACGAGAAAGTTTGCTATCTTTAGCGATTTCTCTACATATGAAATCAATACTCTTCTTGAAGAGAATCATATTCTTAGTCTTTTTGACAATTCTCAAAATGATTTTGTTTGTTACCCAAATCTTGTTAAAATGTTTTATGCGAATTTGAATCGCGGTTTTTATGAAGGAAATGAAGATGAAATTTGGAGTAGTGTTAAAGGCACTAATATTGTTTTAAATTGTGAAAATTTGGGTAACATTCTCAATTGCAAGAATTCGGGAATAGATCTTTCTACTTTTAATATTGATGAACATCATCGTGAGACATTTCATCACATTTTCGAAGGAGATGACAACTTTGAATTTAAAAATCGTAACTTTCGTCCAAAAGCACGTATTTTCAATCTTCTTTTGCAACATACTATCACTCCTAGGTCGGGAAATTTCAATAACCCGACTTTAAAAGTTTGTAAAGCTCTTTTTGCTATTTTTGGTCATTATGAAATTAATTGGGCGCAAGTGATTATGGATGAACTTCGTCGTAAGAATTTGGAAATGGGTGAGAATACCTTATATCATGGAATCTATCTCACTCGGATTTTTAATTATTTTGGCGTTGATTACAAAAGGGAAGAATTTGTTTCAAGAAAAGTGTTTAATCAAGCCATTTCTCTCATGAAAATTCCTTTCATATTTCAACAATATGAATCTCTTGCCAAAAAGGATGAAAGATTGGCACATGAAGATATGGAGGAAGAAGATGAAGAAGAAGAAGAAGAAGAAGGGGGGAAATGGAAATTGAAGAAGGTAATGAAGAAACCTCCTTGGAAAGTATTGAATATCCTACCAATACTAACAATCCTTCCAACAAAACTCTCCTCAAAAATCAAAAGGTTATAGTGGAAAATCAACGGATTCTCAAAAGATCCGTTAGTAAGAAATTGGATAAAATGTCCACTAATATGAACAAATTCTTGGCTAAAGTTGGTCAGAAACTTGGCTTATCATCATCATCTTCATCCTCTAGCACATTCTAAGAACTAGATTGTGATGTATTAGTTTGTTTTGTGTGAGCTTGTATTGTTCTTTTTTATCATATTATGTAATATCTTATGTATCATCTCATATATGTATAAAAATCATCTATCTTATGTTTTCCTACCTTATCGTGTCTCTGCAATAAATGTTAGTATAGTATATAAGTTTATATATATATACATACTTATTCACAAAATAAATAAGACACATAAATTAACTAACCCATGTCGACATGCTTCTACCCCCCTATGTCGACATATAACAGTCAGATTTGGTTATTTTTAAATTTTGAAATTAAAATAACTAACTCGTGTCTATTTATTTTAAACGAATTTCTGCCTATTTAAAACACCTGTTTCTTTCAGAAATTTGTAGTCTTTTCATTTCTACTTATCTCTATTTTGCATCTCTTCACTACTTATCAATAATGGCTTCCTCTTCTCAAACTCTAAGTGATAATCTTGAAGAAACTCACAATTCATTCAAGAATATACTTACTTTTATTCTCCCCAATCAAAGGCACTTAGAACTAAGTCAAATGCAGATGATAAAAGAACAAGAGAAGCATTTCGATGCCCTCCGTTGGATGATTTCTGCCCTCAACAAAGATGATCTTGATGCAATTCCTGTAGAAACTTTGATTCAAGATAATGAAGATTGGGAAGTTATTAAAAAGAATCCTATCTTTGGAGAAGAAGGATGGGTTAAAGTTCCTAGAAATATTTGATCTCCTTATGGTTTGAATTGTTTGTTTTCGAATTTTGTGATTTGATTTGATTTGCTTTGATTTGATTAGAATTTATTTGGTTTGAATGGATTGTGTAACATTATATTAAACATAGTATATATTTGTTGGGTTTAAACTTTCATAATTGTCATTAACTCATGTTATTATATATATATATATAATCCATCATAATTTGTCACAGGTACTCCAGTATAAGCCCAAGGGGGAGTTATATAAGCTTAGAATTAGTTTTTGTGGATGACAAAGGGAGAGAAATATAAAATAGAGTAGTTAGGCTTAGATTAAGGGGGAGCTATTAGTTTGAGGGGGAGTTATAGTGAAGGTGAAGTATATTTTATAAACATAGGTTGTCATCATCAAAAAGGGGGAGATTGTTAGTCCTTGAGATCATGGTTTTGATGACAACAACCTTAGGACTTGTTACAAAATATAAATACTAACGTTATGGTTTAGATATATATGTATATGCAGAATATAAACATGTAGGTACCAAGAATGAAGACTGTACAATATAAAGATACAAGACTGATGAATTTAAAGATCGAAGATATCAAGATTGAAGACTCATGAGTATCAAGAAATCAAGTTATCAAGAGTTTAAGATTTCAAACAGTACAATATAATGTAGTCAGTCTAGAATTATGTTAAAACTTCTTGAAAGCACTTACATCTTTATTCGAAATTTATTCGTGGAATGGAATCCACTTCGAGTCTGTTAAAGGGATGGAACCCTCGTGGGATGGAACCCATGACAATATCTAGTGGAACATATAGTGGTCCTATTTTGATATCCACTAATTTTATAAAAATGTTTTTCAAAAATATATCTCTTGCTTTTTAAAATGTTTTCAAAACTTTCTTTTCAAAAAGACATCTCTCTTCTTTGAAATACTTTAGCCTCAAAACTATTTTTTTAATATTTTGATTTCAAAATTGTCCTTGTTTTTAAACCATCTCTTGTTTTTAAACCATCTCTTGTTTTAAATATTTAGCTTTAAAATATTTATATACTCAGATTTTATATCACTTTATAGATTAAGATTATATATATTAAAAATTATTTTCTAAACTCTTTTCTATGTTTAAACTATATTCAAATATATTTACAAAGTTTAGAAATTATTTTGACAAATTATTGAAACCAATTTTAATAAGAAAATCAAAACATCAATTTTTCCTTGAGCATGTCGACATACCTCAACCCCACAAGTCCACATAGTGTCCGTTATTTTCAAATTTAAATTTTCAAAAGAAGTGTCTATTCGTCGTATCCTATCACGAATAGATCTGTTGCTCTACTATAAATACCAGTAAGTTCTAAACGAATTTTAACCAGATTTTCATTTATTTTCTCTCCTCTACATCTTTCACATTTATTCTAAAGAATCCTAAACTATACTCTGCCAAAATATCAAGTGAATCAAACTTGATTATCTCTTGTTTGATTCTCTACCACTCTCTCCATAAGATCTCAGTGCTATTCAGAGTTATATGATCTTTTGTAAATCAAACTGTTGAGTAAAATGTGCGGTTGAACCTTGAAATCAATTGGGTGTGATTGTAGCCTCGGAAATCAATTAAGTGATCTTGGAGCCTGGTTAAATCAAGAGAGTTGCACTGAACTCGAATACTGGAGGGTGCACCTCGTAGCCTTGAAACCGAGGGTGTAATCTGGGAGATTATTTTTAAAAAGAAATCCGTACGATTGTACGGGACTGGATGTAGGGTAACTCCGAATCAGTATAACATCCTGGTGTGTTCTTTCCTTTACTGCTTTTATTTAGTATTTGCATCTGTGTTTGATTCTATGATTATATCTGTGTTTGTGAATTGCATTTGTTGGTGTTTAAATTGAACAAAATTCAAAAAAGATTTAAAAAATAAATAAAACACTATTCACCCTCCTCTAGTGTTATTTCAGCCTTAAGATCCGTAATCCGCATTTCTCACAATTATTCATACCAGACTTTTTGTCTGACTCGAAGTTTATGTTTTTCCCTTAAACCCTTGGGTGCTCAATTAATTTTGAGTAGTTTGAGAGTTAAGGTTTCAGGTTCTACTTTAGACGAATAAGCTTCTGGAGACGTGCAGGAGGCAACCTAGCTAGTAGGAGTTTTTTCTGTTTGATTCTGCTGTGTTTTGGATGTAAAAGGTGAAGTTGTTTAATTGCCTATATTAAGGCTCTGATCCACTAAGGGATCATCTTCATATGTCGCTCTTAGCGTATTTTGTAATAATTATATTTCTCTGAATGTGGTTTACGAATTGGGATCATGTAATGAATTTGAAATGTGATTTGAAGTGGAATGAGTAATTTATTTTATGATTTAAATTTTTTTCATATCCATATGTTTCTGTTATATCAATGTATCTAACATTACCGCATTTAGTCACCAAGAATTAATAATTATAAATGACTGGAGCATCTGTAGCAGTTAGTTTTGGACCTCCAAACGGGGGATGTTACACTCTTTCTATCCAGATTTCAAACTTATGAAAGGATATCATCTCCTTTTAATATATTTTTTAGCTTGGTCTAAAATTAGAAGTCCATGATGGTAAAATAATACAGTTTTGGTTACAGCCTAAGCTATTAGCCATTCCTTTAAGAGTGGAATTTCCTAAACTTAATAAAATATCTCTAGGTCAAGAAGCCTTTGTTGCTGATCTTTTTCATAAAGAGGATTGTTATATTTGGTGTTAACCAGCCTTTCGGCAAGGCAACATACAGGCGGATTTAACCCAATCGACCGTACAATTATCGAAGCTGAATTGTAACGGACTTGGCTCTAGTTTGAATGAATGGACGATCAATCACGGGTGATAAACATGATTATGAGATCGGGATTCGGCATAGTCGACGGACTAACTGCGTAGGATACTTGAGTATGGGCTTTTGAAAAAGGTCGAGCAGCTCCGGATCATAAAGGGTTTGCTTCGAGTTTTCACGAGGATTACTTCGAGTCAAAGAGGTGTTTGCTTTGGGTCACGATAGGGCATCCTTTGAAGGGGGTGACATTGGACCTCCTTGGATCAGCATTGTCTTGCTTCGGGTCATCTCAGCATCCACTTCAAGTCATTGGAGGGTTCACTTCGAGTCAAGGAAGCAGCTACTTCGGGTCAGAGTCATTGATCGATCAATATCCATATGATCCACATCAATTTCGTATCCATCAAACTTCATCTATCACTTCGTATCCATCCCCATCCATTTCGTATCCATCGGCCCACAAGCATCAATTCGTATCCATCCATTAAGGCCCTTCGGTTCGTATCCATCAAGCAATAGCGGCATGCTTCGTATCGATCACTCACCGATCGATACGAAGAAAAGAGCCAAGTATCAATACGAAGGGAGGACTTTGGCATCGATATGAAATCATATGAGAAGCATCGGTATGAAGGAAGAAGGCAGGGATCGATACGAAGAGCTTGGCAACCGATGGATACGAAGGAATAGGTCTAATCAAAAGAGGCGGTCTACAAGCATGAAACATGGATCTCCATGGAATTCTCGCTCCACGTCACCGCTGCACAACTGATCGATACGCAGCCTAACGATACGAAGGAGCATCGATACGAAGGCATCGACACGCAGCCATCAGCCTACCTGCAAAATCAATCTTGGATGGATCATAACTCAAAAACTATAAGTCCAAATGCTATGAAATTTTCATAAAAGCTTTTTTATCCACTGAAGAACCACCACGATTGATCGCACCTTCATTGGACTATATCCTGATCGATATGAAGAGAGTAGGGATCGATCAAGATCGATCCCAAACAACCCCAGATCGATCTGGTGGGACTACACATATGTGAGAAGAAGTATTCCAAGCTTTGAGGGAGATATTTCCAGATCTACACCTATAAATAATACCCCTACGCCTATAGAAAAATGTCTTTTTGGCTCTTCTACGTCGTTACTCTACTGAAACTCCATTGTAACTTGAGTGCCATTGATAGTACTATTGTAAATCAGTTGAGAATCATCAATAAATAGCAAACTCTTCAAAATGGACGTAGGCTACAACGCCGAACCACTATAAATCTCATCTTTTTACTACTTTCTTTTTAATTTTTGTTCTTCTTCATATTTATATCCTCTTCACATATTCTATCTATGATCTGTGACTGTGAATTGGTGCTTTCATCTGTAATTTGGTGTTTGTGACCAATTTTGGCGCAAACATTTTGGTGCTTTCACTGAGAAAGCCAACGCTCAGGGATTCTGAAGCTTGGATTTTGAATTTGAAGGCTTAGGAACTTGGATCTGGGAAGCCATGACTAAGCAATCAACAAGAAGATAGAGAACAGAGAGGAGCCATCATGAAGGAAGTCATGAGGCTTCCTCAGGAGCTAATCAGACCTCAATTTTCATCACCAGAGATGAGATGGAGATGATGATGGGTGCTATGTAGGAAGGGATGCTAAAAAGGCAGGAGGAAATAATGCAGAACCTACTCCGACAGGTTGGACGAGCTGGAGTGCAAAATCAAGAGAACATAGCTGTAGGGAATGCTGAAAATCTGGATCGCAAAGACGGAGCAGCAGGAGCAGAGGTAGTCCAGAACCAGAGTCATGGGAATGGAGCAACCAGGATACGGGATAGAGAGGGGCCATCTGGAAAAGCCCCTGAACTAGGGGGCATGCCCCCGGATCTTGTTGGCTCAATTCCAGGTAGGATACCAGGCGATGTTGTGCAATTTGGCGTCGATAGAGAAATGAATGCTCGTCTAGGAGAGTAGATTTTAAGATTCCCTCGAGAACTCGGGGGGTAAGTCGGAGGTAATGGACAATGAATACCGCTTTGTGACATTAACAGATTGGCAGAAATGGTCAGATGGGCCATGAGAGGAGGATTGGTGAATAAAGATTTGGAGGATGTGAACAGGAGCCCCTTCGCTCCCACAATTAGGCAGGCTAGGAATCCACTTGAATTGAAGCATCAACACTGAAGACGTATGATGGAAGGACGGATCCTGTTGTTCATCTAACAAGGTATATGAGGCACATGGAAGTACCGGGGGCATCAGAGGAGGTCATGGCCCGGTGTTTCCCTTTGTGTTTGATGGATATAGCAGCACTGTGTTTCAGGCAACTGGAAAGCGACTCTGTTAGAACATGGACCGAATTGATTGGAAGGTTTATGAGGTAGTTCAAAGTTCACATCTCGAGACCCAAAAATGTGATGAGTTTGACGACACTGAAACAAAAAACTAGAGAGTCTCTAAGGAATTTTTTAACGTGATTGAATGCATCGGCAACATCGGTGGATCATCTAGATCCGTCCATGGTTTTGATGGCAGTTGTATCTGGCATAGCTGATGGCACGGAATTCAAGAATTCATTGACAAGGGATCCACCAATGGATCTAGGGGAGTTTTACCATGAGGCAGAATGGTTTTCTGCGACAGGAAGACGCGAAGGCTGAAAGAGAGGAAGGCGAGGAAGTTGATGTTTATGCGGTCAAAGGCGGGGATCCGCCCGGGAAAGATTCAATCAAGGATAAAGGGAAGCGAAAAGCAGAGAATGGCTCTAATGAACCGAAGCAGCCACGAAAGGAACCAAGATTCACCTCTTATACGGAGTTGAGTGAGGCTTTAGAACGAATATATCAAGACACTAAGGGGTGGGTTCCTTATCGAAGGCCAATCAGGAGGGAGCCAACCGATAATGTAAGAAAATCAGACAAATACTGCCTATTCCACGAGCTAGGCGGACATAGTACAAACGATTGTAGGCATTTGAGGGATGAGATCGAAGGACATATCCGGAATGACATGCTGTTACAGTACGTGAAGAGGCGAACAACGACGGTGGAATAGGAGCGACCACCATCCGCATCAAATGAAGACGGCTCCGAATCAAGGCGTCAGCTTATCATCAACTGATCGGGATAATGAAGAATAAGCAATAAACTCCACAATACAACGATTAACTCACTTACACATGTACGGGGTCACGAACGGTCCTCAGGCATGCTCTGAGATGACTATAAACCGCTACAGTGGAGATGCTTGCTCTTCGATGTTTTAGTTTTGCTTTTGTTTCTCTTTTTTGTATCTGGACTTGCTTTTATTAATTGGATATTTCAATTATAAGACTCATCTGAATGTAAAATCTGATATTCATAATTCGCCTCGAACGACACCCGACCTCGGATGGTCACAATTCGCTTCGAACGCACCCGACCTCGAACGGTCATAATTCGCCTCGAACGGTTATAATTCACCTCGAATGGTCGCAATTCGCCTCGAATGGCACCCGTCCATGAAGGATCACATATCACCCCGAACGGCATACGATCTCGAGCGATCACTTTTCCTGATCAGGTAAGATCATCAACCTCGTCACAGGTCATCAACAGGCTCCGAACATCAGGCTTATGGCATTACAAAACACACCTTCCTATCACAAGGCATGTTTTGGGGGGCAAAGCATTAACCCACCTTTCGGCAAGGCAACATACATGCGGATTTAACCCAATCGACTATACAATTATCCAAGCTGAATTGTCACGGACTTGGTTCTGTTTTGAATGAATGGACGACCAATCACGGGTGATAAACATGATTATGAGTCCGGGATTCGGCATAGTCGATGGACTAACTATGCAGGATAATTGAATATGGGCCTTTGACAAAGGTCGAGCTGCTCCAGGATCACAATGGGTTTGTTTCGGGTTTTTAGGAGGATTACTTTGAGTCAAAGAGGTGTTTGCTTTGGGTCACGATAGGGCATTCTTTGAAGGAGGTGGCATTGGACCTCCTTGGATCAGCATTGTCTTGCTTCGGGTCATCTCAGTATCCACTTCGAGTCACTGGAGGGGTCACCTCGAGTCAAGGAAGCAGCTACTTCGGGTCAGAGTCATGGATCGATCAATGTCCACATGATCCACGTCAATTTTGTATCCATCAAACTTCATCTATTACTTCGTGCCCATCCCTATCCATTTCGTATCCATCAGCCTATAGGCATCAATTCGTATCCATCCATTAAGGCCCTTCGGTTCGTATCCATCAAGCAATAGCAGCATGCTTCGTATCAATCACTCACTGATCGATACGAAGAAAAGAGCCAGGTATCGAGGTGGACTTTGGCATCGATTTGAAATCATATGAGAAGCATCGGTACAAAGGAAGAAGGCAGGGATCGATACGAAGAGCTTGGCGACCGATGGATATGAAGGAATAGGTCTAATCAAAAGAGGCGGTCTACAAGCATGAAACATGGATCTCCACGGAATTCTTGCTCCACGTCACCGCTGCACAACTGATCGATACGCAGCCTATCGATACGAAGGAGCATCGATACGAAGGCATCGATACACAACCATCAGCCTAACTGCAAAATCAATCTTGGATCGATCATAACTCAAAAACTATAAGTCCAAATGCTATGAAATTTTCACAGAAGCTTTCTTATCCCCTGAAGAACCACCATGATCGATCGCACCTTCATTGGACCAAATCTTGATCGATACGAAGAGAGTAGGGATCGATCAGGATTGATCCCAAACAACCTTAGATCAATCTAGTGAACCCACCCACGTGTGAGAAGAAGTATTTCGAGCTTTGATGGAGATATTTCCAGATACACACCTATAAATAGCACCTTTACGCCTATAGAAAAAGGACTTTTTGGCTCTTCTACACCGCTACTCTGCTGAAACTCCATTGTAACTTGAGTGACATTGATAGTATGGTTGTAAATTAGTTGAGAATCATCAATAAACAACAAACTCTTCAAATTGGACGTAGGCTACAACGCCGAACCACTATAAATCTCGTCTTTTTACTGCTTTGTTTTTAGTTTTTATTGTTCTTCATATTTATAACCTCTTCACATATTCTATCTGTGATCTGTGACTGTGAATTGGTTCTTTCATCTGCAATTGGGTGTTTGTGACCAATTTTGGTGCAAACATTTGGAATCTTACTTTTAACATAATTTTGAAGGAATTGAACCTGATAAATTACTTTAAATTAATGGAGATAGTTGAGCATGTTGAAATTTCTAAAATAGTAAATGATTCTTACAATTGGGAGATTTGTAGGGAAAAGATTTTCAGCATTTCTTCTTCATACAAGCTCAAAAACTATATGGTGGTTGTTAATCTAAAAAATGGATCAACACCTTGAATTGAATGTGAAAGCACTAACCCTGTTTATCAAAGTAAATAGAATAGAAAATAAATATGAAAAGAGCAGAAATAGTAAAGAGACAAGAGAATTTATAGTGGTTCGGTTATTAACGAAGCCCATGTCCACTTTATAACTTTCTATTATTGACCGACTACTGTTACAAGTTGAATCTAATTACAATTTGGTTGGATTTTGTAAGTTAGATCAAGTCACCAGTACCAGAGTTCACTGGAGAATCACAGTGAACCCCTAGATGACTATTGTGTGGAAGGAGAAGGGTGAAGAATAATCTTTGTAGATTTCTAGCAGTCAGTCCAGAAGCCCCCTTTATGTTGCAAGTAGGACTGTATTTATAGAGGTTAGAGAACTATTGGGCTAGGTCGCTTTGCTAGAAGCCTACACTTGATGATATGAAGACGCTCCAAAAATCTCATAACGATTTGACTTAACCTGATGGATCGCTAGCGATCCATAGGGCATGGATCGCTAGCAATCTATGTACTTAGGGTAATTTCTGATCGTATTATTTGGGTTGCTTTCCTTGCTTTATGTAGTTGCTCTCCATGTAATTTCATAGCTAATTGCCTTGTTTTGACGATGACTCACACATGAGTTAGATTGATCTATGACTAGAATCAGATGGGTCTTCACTTCTCGAACTAGGTTGCTTGGAAGGCTATGAAACTTGGCAAGCATATTTAGAAGTGGAAATGAATCAAGATGAAAGGGTTTACAATGACTCAAGAATCGTCCCTATGGATCGCTAGCGATCCATAGGTGATGGATCGCTAGCAATCCATCTCCTTAGCTTATTTTTGGCTGATTTTGCTTAATTACTATTCACTTGTTCTTTTGAGTGCATTGTCCAAGTATCAAGTCATTTGGAGTTAGTTTGATCATCCGTCTTCATGAGTCATCTGGTCCAGAAGAATCATCCATAACTTGCTCAAAACATAACAAAATTAGACGAAACTTTGCAGGTACACTCTAGAGGGTATTTGGGACCTACCCTATAAATTTGAGGTGGTGGGGCCTACCCTACATGGGTCGCTAGCGACCCATCAAGATGGACATACTAACTCCAATCAATCCCATTTTTTCTTTGATCCTTTTTATGTCTTCTAAGTGTTCTCCCAAAATTTCAAGTCAATCATACTCCGTATGAGTTCTCTGGGTCCGTTTTAAGTCAGCTACTTTTGTCAAAAAGCGAGTAAACAGTGGTGTTCATACTACATATTATAAACCATTTTGGAAATTACTAGTTTCATCTAAATTGAAATTTCATATGTGGCAATGCATTCTTGGAAAAATTAATACAGTTGAGATGCTGAAGCAACATGGGATGAATCCGAATCACCTTTGCTATCACTGTAATGTTTCTGAAGAAACTACTGATAATTTATTCTACAGATGTCCAATTACATTTTATATTTGGGATAGTTGCCTTAAATTCTTTAATATACATAACTTGCTTTGTTTTAGTACTCAATATTGGTAATGGGAAGATGACATAGTCAAATATGTTAACTATGAGAGCAGAAGTCAGTGTAACATTGTCATCTTAGTAGTTACTTGGTCTATATGGCTTAAACATAATAAAAAATGCTTCCATAATAAAACAAACCAACTGATATTATTATCAAAAACAGTATAGATCCCATTTATTATTGGGCAGGTGCATACAAAAGAAAGACTGACTAGAAAGCTCGTTATGATTTTCTAACTAAGACTGACCATATCAAATGACACAGTTGGAGCAAGAATAGCTTTCAGGAGAAGAGTGGCTGAAGTGGATCGGGCTGTTACTGAAGGTGATGCTTGAAATTCCTAAGGACGAAATGGTTGCCTGACGTTTGTGGTTATGTCTGTACATGTAGTTTTCTCTTATTATATGTTGTTATCTTGTACTGGGAATATGTTAGATATGTTTAGTGTTTTGTATAGTAGTCTATATGATGTAATCATATATTTTGGAGTTTTTTTAGTCAGGTTGTATAAGGGTGGTGTTATCCTTTTGGTGTCTATGTAAACGACATAGCATACTGAATATATGATAATATATTTATAGGTTGGGACTAGTTCCCACCCTTTGTCTCAAAAAATAATACTAATTACAATTATATTACAAATCATGGTAATTAATCAAATAATTTTACTATATTTATTATGTTTATTTTATTATTATACAGTTTTTAATATGCTTTATTTCTTGTGATATGAATAAATTTGATAAACTGGACTTTGTGATTCACAATTAAAATGTTAAAATAATGAAAAAATTAAACAGATAAATTTTTATAGTTTAATTGATCTAAACGTTAAAACCTTGAACCCTTAAGTTTTGTGGTTTGGTCCTAATAACTATGCATTCAACTACCTTTATTTTAAAAGTATTATTTTACAATAATTAACAAATGTATAGTGGATATGAAGAGGGACCTATGGGACACATCATATTGGGATAAATACATTGTCTTTACAAACTTTGCCAAACATGTATAGAAATTTAATATTGAAGTCGGTCCTTGGTTTAAACTTTCTTTTAATATCAAGGGTGATACTTTATTCAAGCAGAACACTTATTATGATGTCTCAGGAGCTTAAACCCATGACCTCTAGAACATTTATTTAAAGCACCATATCTCTAACCACTTGATCTAGAGGTCCTTGGTTAGTAGTGAAAAAATTTAAGTACTGAAGTATGTACAAACTTTGCTCAAGTACAGTATTGGGCATATATCGTATAGGTAAACTCCTTATTTATAATCTATTTTGGAAAGCTACCCTTAAGTAATGATATTGTGTACGTTTTCTTTTTCTTTATCGCTATGCTACTAAGACATCTAAAGTTAGGTCGTGTCAATGCTTTATTAAGTGACCATATTTAATTGCAAAGTCCAAACTTTAAGAGTCATTTGATTCAATCTGATAACTTTTAGTGATTAACTGCAACCTACTTTGGCCAGAGATTTTGATTTTAAGTCGACCAATAATTACTGTAGCACTAGCCCTTTTTTTATCAAAGAAGACAAATCCTCTGTTTAGTAGGGCTTACTTCTTAGACTTCAAAACATACCCAAAAATGGTCGTAACTGAACAAATAGTGAGTGATTTTACATAATCAAAGCAAGGCATTCATGTAAAAACTATCCACGGTACCTTAAGTCAAAAGACCACTAAAGATCGTCATCTGAAATTCTCTGTTTGATTTAGATATAATAACCTATTGAGAACTAATGGTAAGTCTATTCTATAATTTTTATAAACAATTACATGTATGTAACCTCTAAGTGCTTCAAATGATCATGAGTACATTAATACGTAGAGCATTATGTATACTAGTCTCAAATGGTATACTAATATCCCTTTCTCCATGTACATTGACAGGGAATATTTAAGGATACATGTTTTAGTGATACGCTTCATTACTCATGTTTCTTAA
Source organism: Allium fistulosum (assembly GCA_030737815.1). Lineage (NCBI taxonomy): Eukaryota > Viridiplantae > Streptophyta > Magnoliopsida > Asparagales > Amaryllidaceae > Allium > Allium fistulosum. Next base: position 60,766,952 of record CM060906.1, on the reverse strand, counting down.
TTCATTTGTTACTCCAATCGATCAAACACTTTTCCTATTGATTTCTATCTATATATTTTTAAATGTGCTCATAGCATTACCTATAAATTATAGTAACATATATTAGAAACCAAACCATGCAACATTCTACTATTTTGAATAAGATTCTCTATAGGAGTTAAGTGTATACATGTATGTAATCAAATACATGATTGTCCCTAGGGCCCCATAACTCTATCATGAACATCATAGTCATTTTTGGAAGGTTCCCAGTACTTAAGATATTTGTTACATGATATATATTAGATATAAAATAATGTTTTTTGATTTTTAAACAAATTAAGTAATTTCTTTTTCCTTTAGCCGAAGTCGATATTCATCACCAAAATGAATGTGTTGACGCAAAAAATAGGCACCAACACCCACGTGAAAGCACCAATATCCAGTCACAGGTCACAGATAGTATATGATGTAGATAATATAATATGGAGAATAATCAAATTAAAATGAAAGCAAGTAAAAGAGACAAGATTTATAGTGGTTCGGCTAACTCCAGCCTACGTCCACTCCAGAACAATCCTTTTTATTATACTGAAATTTGATTACAGCTACAATTCAAGATTCTAGAATAAAAATGGCAGAGTATGCCCTAGGTAGAAGATTAAGAGAAGCAGAGTGAAGGTCCTCTTTTTGAAGCGAACCCTGCTGTATTTATAGGTGAAACTTCGGTTACAGTGTCTTCTCACCAACATGGTCCCGCCATAACGATCATCCAGCCCACTTCGTCCAAAAATAACGATCGACCAAGCACTACCGATCATTATTCCACTTAATTCAATGTCGATCCCTCCCTGAAGCATGTCGATCCATCGCCTTCCAACAAACTTCACCGATCCATCCTTCTTGAAGCATGCCGACCCCTCTACCTTCATGAAAATGCCGATCCATCCCATCCTCATGAGTATACTGACCCCTCCTTGTGTAACCTAGAAGGTATTCCGATCCTTCCTGGTCTATGAAGATATGCCAACCCTTCCCATGCCGATCCCTTTTATGCCACCCCATGTCATGCCGATCCCTTTTATGCCACCCCATGTCATGCCGATCCCTTCCATGCCGACCCCTTTCTATGCCGAGCCCAATCATGCCGATCCCTTCCTATGCCAAGCCCAACCATGTCGATCCCTTCCTATGCCGAGCCCAATCATGCCGACCGTTATTCCTTCTCACATGCTGACCCCTCACTATGCCGAACCCTCTTATGCCGACCCATATTACACCAAATCATCATTTGCCGATCCTTTATTATTCAAGCCAATATCCTCTTCTAAACACCCTGCATCATTTATCCACCGACTATGTTTAATCCCAGCTTCATATTATTATTTATAGTTGATTATCCATCCATCCATTTGAGCCAAATCCATGATACTCTAGCCTTGATGACCGTGAAGCCTATTGGGTTAAATCCACCTGCGTACGACCTTGCCAAAAGGCAGGTTAACACTTTTCTCCCCAAAACATGCCTTGCGATAGGAAGGCGTGTTTTGAATTGCCATAAATCCAAAATTCAAAGTCCATAATCCATTGATCGTTATATTATCCAACCTAGAATCCAATCCATTTCCTTGATCTCTCCGGATCGTTACCGAAATCCATGACTGTTCCAAGTCGATATCCAATTCCGAATCCATCCCAAATCCATTAACCAAATCCACGATCACTCCAGATCGCTTTATCCAAATTCGGGACCACTCCGTCCATATCCAAATCCTTAGACCTCTCTGGGTCGTTTTATCCAAATCCAGGACCACTCTGGGTCCAAACCCAAGTCCATAGACCTCTCCGGGTCATTGCCGAGCACAATCCGTACTCAACGATTTGAGTAGGCCGATCCTTTCACTCTCCAGTGAAGCAGCCTACCCCTTGCCAAGCATAGTCCATATTTGACAATCCGTTGCATTCTATTCTCCGGCCTCAACTCTTCGGCCGAGGGCTTAATCCATGGATTATCCTACTCCAGCCTCGATCCCCAATCGAAGACTTGATCCGTGGGGCATCCTACTCCGGCCTCGATCCCCTGTCGAGGACTTGATCCGTGGGGTATCCTACTCCAGCCTCGATCCCCAGTCAAGGAATTATCCGTTTTCGATTCCATCCTGTCGCTCTCCAGCGAAGGGACTCGTAACTAGCGGTTATTGCCCCATCTCTCCGTTCGAGGCCGTAACTGTGACCTGTGTTATTTATTACATTAATACAGATTTAATCATTCCAGAGTCCAGTTGGTAAAATATAAAATAAAAGCCCATACAACCGAAAAAACTAAATAGCCATAGTATCAGAAAAACCAAAGTTTGTAGTAAACAGAAAAATCAAAATTTCATAAACCCGAGCATCATGGTTCATCGTTATTTCAAGCATGCCTAGGGACCGTCCTCGATCCCGTACATGTGTAAGTGACTTAGCTGTACTACTACGGGGTTTATTACTTGTTCTATGCCATAAATCCAATCAGTTGATTATAAGCTGACGATGATGCCTTGATCCAGTGCCATCTTCATTTGAGGTGGGCGGTGGCTGCTCTTGTTCCACTACCACAGCTTGATTCCTTATATATTTTTGCAAATGACCATTCCTCACATGTTCCTCAATGATATCCTTTAAATGCCTGTAGTCATTCGTATTGTGCCCATCCAGCTCATGAAATAGGCAATGCTTTCCTGATGCCCACTCGTATTCGGAGGGTTTCCTTTTTGCCAGCCTTCGATACTGGAGGCGTCCTCGAGTATCCAAATAAATCATTTCTAGAGTTTCATTCAAATCCGTGTAAGAAGAGAATTTCGGTTCTCTCCATTGCCTTTTCGACATATTACTACCGTCATTCATTCTCCGTTTCCCCTTGTTGTTCTTGTTTACATCTCCTAATGATCCTCCACTTTGCACGGCATTCACTTCTGGTTTGTTTGCTCATGCGTCTTCCTGTCGCAAGAACCTTTCTGCTTTATGGTAAAACTCCCCTAAATCCATAGGTGGATCCCGTGCTAGTGAATCCTCAAATTCTGTGCCATCAGCAATGCCAGATGCAGCTGCCATTAAAACCATGGATGGATTTAGACGATCCACCGATGTCGCCGCAACATTAAACTGTGTTAGAAAACTCCTCAAAGACTCTTCTGTTCTCTATTTAAGTGTTGCAAAACTCATCACATTTTTGGGTCTCGAGATGTGAACTCTAAACTGCCTCATAAACCTTTAGATCAATTCTATCCACGTACCAATAGAGCCGCTTTCTAATTGTCTAAACCATAGTGCTGCTATATTCTTCAAATACAAAGGGAAGCACCATGCCATGACCTCCTTCGATGCCCCTAGTACTTCCATGTGCCACATGTACCTCGTTAGATGAACAACGGGATCCGTTCTTCCATCATATGTCTCCAGCGTTGGTAGTTTGAATTTCGATGGATTCCTAGCTTGCCTAATCGTAGGAGTGAAGAGGCTCCTATGCACATCTTCCAAATCTTTGTTTACCAATCGTCCTCTCATGGCCCGTCTGATCATTTCCGCCAACCTATCATTGTCATCAAGTGGCAGTCTTTGTCCATTGTCTCCAACCTGCCCCCCGAGTCTACGAGTGAATCCTAAAATCTGTTCTTCTGGATGAGCACCCATATCCCAATCAATGCCAAACTGCACCGCACCACCTGGTATCCCACCTGGAATCGAGCCAATATGATCCGGGGGTATGCCCCTAAGTGTGGAACGATCGACACCGATCGTTCTATAACGATCGACATTGCTTTGGTCGATCATTCCTGGTTGGTCAGGGGATGCTCCTGGTTGCTCCACTCTATCTCGTATCCTGGTTGTTCCATTTCCTTTGTTCTGATTCTGGACTTCCTCTACACCTGCTGCTCCTACTCCGTGATCCACATTTTCAGTATTTCTTACTACTCCATTCCCTTGGTTTTGCACTCCAGCCTGTCCAATCTGTCGGAGTAGATTCTACATCATTTCCTCCTACCTCTTCAGCATCCTCTCCTGCATAGCATCCATCAATGTTTCCATCTCATCTCTGGTAATTAAGATTGGCGTCTGATTAGCTCTTGAGGAAACCTCCTGACTTCCTTCATGATGGCTCCTATCTGTTCTCTGTCTCCTTGTCGATTGCCTAGCCATTGCTTCGCAAATCTAAGTTCTCAAGCTTTCAAATCCAAAATCCTCACTTCCAAATCCCTGAGTGCAAGCCTTCTCAGTGAAAGCACCAAAATGTTGATGCCAAAAATGGGCACCAACACCCAATTATACGTGGAAGCACCAATATCCAGTAACAGATCAAAGATAGTATATGATGTAGATAATATAATATGAAGAATAATCAAATTAAAATGAAAGCAAGTAAAAGAGACAAGATATATAGTGGTTTGGCTAACTCCGACCTACATCCACTCCAGAACAATCCTCTTTTTTATACTGAAATTTGATTACAGTTATAATTCAAGATTCTAGATTAAAAACGGTAGAGTATCCCTAGGTAGAATATGAAGAGAAGCAGAGTGAAGGTCCTCTTTCTGAAGCCAAGCCTGCTGTATTTATAGGTGAAACTTCGGTTAAAGGGTCTTCTCATCTACATGGGCCCACCATAACGATCGACAGCCCACTTCATCCAAAAATAACGATCGGCCTAGAACTACTGATCGTTATTCCTTCACTTAATTCAATGCTGATCCCTCCTGAAGCATGCCGATCCATCGCCTTCCAACAAACTACATCGATCCATCCATCTTGTAGCATGCCGACCCCTCTACCTTCACGAAAATGCTGATCCATCCCTTCCTTATGAGTATACCGACCCCTCCTTGTGTAACCTGGAAGGTATGCCGATCCTTCCTGGTCTATGAAGATATGCCAACCCTTCCCATGTCGATCTCTTTTATGCCACCTCATGTCATGCCGATCCCTTCCATGCCGACGCCTTCCTATTATGAGCCCAATCATGCTGATCCCTTCCTATGCCGAGCCCAATCATGTCGATCCCTTCCTATGCCGAGCCCAATCATGCCGACCGTTATCCCTTCTCACATGCCGACCCATCACTATGCTGTACCCTCTTATGCCGACCCATATTACACCAAATCATCTTATGCCGATCCTTCTTTATTCAAGCCAATATCCATCTTCCAAGCACCCTACATCGTTTATCCACCGACTATGTTTAATCCTGGCTTCATATTATTATTTGTAGTTGATTATCCATCCGTCCATTTGAGCCAAATCCATGATATTCCAGCCTCGATAACCGTGAAGCCTATTGGGTTAAATCCGCCTACGTACGGCCTCGCCAAAAGGCGGGTTAATAGAATATTTCCATATTTTGACTCATTAAGCTCCGTAAACATGTTTCTCCATCCAAACATATGATTGATAGATCCCATATAAAAATACCATGCATTATAATTATTATTTTCATCTTCATTTTGTGCCCATAATATTGTATAATGTCTTCCTCTTCTTTAGCAAAGTTGAACTCTCTTGAGTATATCTGCCATGATATGAAATTTATCACAATTATAACATTAAATTTGTGATATTTCATACCTCAACCTTCAATTTCTTTCATGTTTCCTCTTCTTCTTCGACATCTTGTTGCATATATATTTAGGCTTCTCTCTTTTTTATTGACAAATATATAGATGTTTCTTTCACAGTTTTGTCCACAATCACTTCCTCTTGGGTTATGACTTCATCCATTTTCAACTATCCCATTTTTGCACAAAATGATTTTGGATTGAAGAGTTTTCTCCCATGGCTCTCTTTACTTTTTTTCTTGAATTTCTCTTCATCGGCTTGAAGTAGGACTGTCATTGGATACCCGAAAAATCCGAAATCAGTCCACATTCGCATCCAAAAAGCGGATAAATATCCGATATCCGGAAAAAGGATGCGGATGCGAATATGAAGACATCCGCATCTGAAAATTATCCGTCCGGTATTTTCCAAGATTATAGTTTAAATTATGTGTATTTTCGTAAAGCGAAAGATATTTATATATTGTTTTATTAAGTTAGAAGTTTATATTATATGCACTAAATGCATATTAACTGCTCAAAACTATTTATTATCGTTATATTTGTTTATTTTTAACATTTTTATAATCAATGTGATTGAAAAAAGTTCATGATAAACTAAAATTTTCCATTTATATTTTTTGTTTTATCGATCGTTAGCGGATAGGATAATTATCTGATATCCGTCCGTATCCGCGGATGCGAATATCCGATATCCGAAAATGATTTCGGATGCGGATGCGGATATGGCACTATCCGCATCCGAAAGTATCCGTTGACAGGCCTAGCTTGAAGAGATCCCATGAGTTGATCAACAATCATAGATTCTCGATCTTAGGGTCATCAAATGATACAAATATATAATCAAACCTTGAGTCCAGTGATCATAAAAATTTCTCAACAATTCTAGAATCGCAGATGTTTCCTCCATATCTTTTTATTTGATTTACAACAGATAAAAGTCATGAAAAGTAATCATTGATTAATTTTGAAAATTTCATACATAAAAATTAAACTCATCTCGCATAGTTTGTAATTGAATTTATTTAACTTTATCAATTCTTTTGAGAGCATTTTTCAAAATCTATCATGCTTCCTTGCTACTTTGCCCATTTGCTAATTTTTCAAACATAACTTCATCTAGTTCTTAATGGATGAGGCTAAAAGCATATTGATCCTTCTTCTTCAAGTCCTTCAAATAATTCCTTTGGGTTTGGAATTAAGTAGTGACATTAATAGTGTGACAACGTGGTGTAGAAATATACCTAAAATTGTTAATTAAATATATTTATTTAATGATTTATGAATAACTAAAGTAAAATTATTTATTTTGGAAGTTTAAATGAAATGATGATTCATTTGATTATAATAAAAACGTTTTATGTTGAAATGGAAAGAAGCAATGTCTTATAAATAAATTAAAGTGGAATTTTAAATTATATTGGAGTTAGGTTTTATAAAAATATAATTAGTAAATATTTTATTGATAAATGAAATAGAAATGAAACTAAATGTAATGTATTATTTTAAAAATTCCTAATATAAGTTTAAAATATTTTTTGAGAGTTTAAATAAATTATTAAGGGATTAAAATGAATTATATGAGTTAAAAATATAAAGACGTGCATTTTTATTTATAAACAAAAAAATAGTGGACAAAAAGTATTTTCTTTGTTTAAAATTTCAAAAATGGGCTTTAAAATATTTTTTTATGGCAAAGATTTTAAGAAATGAATTTTTAGTGGGATCAAAGCGAGTTACAGGAATTTAATCTTTTATAAAACAAGAAAAATGAACACATAACCTTATTTGTGTGTGTATACATATATATGAAAATACCTTAATTTTACTTTCTAATGAGCCCGATGGATTGCTAGCACTATCCAATACCCATGACTAACTTTATTTTCAGTAAAGAGAAATATTCTCTTCTCATTTATGCATTCTAAACTTAAGAAATATTATCCATGCCAGCCTTTAAATTTCAAGCAAATTTTAGAGCTAAAGTGTCTAGGAGTGAAGGATTTGTGCTCTAACCTATTCTTAACACTTATTATCTTTTATTATAGAAAAAGTGTATTTATCTTTTTCTAGTTTCAGGTTAGAAAGCATAGAAGTGATTTTGTGAGCTATGAAGCAAGATTTTGGAAGAAATATGCTTTAATCTTGGTTATAAGTGAGTGCAACCAAGTTTGATGCTATAAAATCCGAACTATAGTGACGAGATGATGTTGTTGTGCTTTGATCTTCGTTCAAAATATGAACTTTTTGGTGATGTTATTAATTTTGTATTTACTATCAAAATATTTTTTACTTTCTATTCAAAATGTCCAATTTTCAAACAAAACTCTGCTCGATTTTCAATTGATTGTTGCATGTCAATTCTATAGTGTTTGCGTTAGTTGTTTACTATTTGCAATTGTCCAGACTTGGGTCGGAAGTCATCATACAAAAATTGGCAGAGAAAACGAGTAGAAACCTATAGTAGAAATGCTCCAAGAGTGCCCACAAGTTGACCGCCTGTGACCTCAACGATCGACTACCGCATTCTGACTGTTCAACCATTATGGGAAGCAGTGGCTAATCATTGGCTAGTGGTTGGAGCTATTTAGCTCCAGTCAAGGACGAACCCTTATATTATAAAAAAATGTAAAAAAAACCGTTTTACTATACAAAGTTTACTATTACTGGTTAAATTATTAAATAAAAATTATAATATTGGCAATATGAGCTAAAAAGAAAATGAATTTGGTAATTGAAAATATATTTGAAAATTTGTTTAATGAAAATTAATTTTGAAAATGGAGTTATGAAAATTTAGTTTATTTTTTTATAATTATTTTATAAAGAGATATTATAGATTATTTTACCTTTATAAAAATATTTAAAAAGAGATTAATGATCACTTTTCTAAATTATTTTTAAAATTGGTTTATTGAAATTATAATATAAAATAAATATTTTGGGAATTAGAATAAATAACATCTATTGAAATATGTGATTAGATCATGAGTGGTATGTAATGTGTTGTTTGACTATGTTATGTTATGTACTTATGTGAAGTGTTATGTTCATTATTGAAATAATCGACTAGCCACTTGTTGTACTATCACCCATTTATGCTTGAATGAATTGTGTGATTTTATGTGATTATGAAAATGTCCTATGTAAGGTTTAAATTGTGATATGAAAATGTGTTAACAATTCTTTATTGAAATCAAGAATAAACTACATTTAGGGAGTAATGTCATTAGTGAGGACATGTTAAATAAATATAATAATATTGATCGAAGCGAGGTCAGATGCCAGATGGACCAGTTATTCCATCGTCATAGCTATATTGATTCGAGGTCACACCTTGAATCTTGACTATTTGATCCCATCACAACAAATATTCCAAACGATGTGCTGCATGGGATCAAAAGGGTGAGGCAATATGTGATGATGTGTATTGATGGATAATGGGGTGCACCAACTAAGGTGGAGTGTGGTAAGTGATATAGTGTAGTTAATAGATTAGGTGAGAGCACCAACAACTCTGGATCGAGGGGAAGTGAATCCTTAGTGTCGATTCAACATCTAGTAGATTGAAACTTAATAGGATTATAGTGATATACACATCGATCACTTATATACGTATGTTATTAATTATAAATGTAATCTAATAAATGATGAGAGAAGTGTATTCTTAGTTAATTAAAGTTGCAACTGTAAGATACATTAAATAAAGTCGTGAAATGTGTGTCATAACCTTGTGTAGAATAACGAGTGTGTGACATATATATTACTTACACTTGACATTTATACCATGTTATTGATCGAGTTAAGGGTATGCCCTAAGGATAATTCTATAATTTATTGTAAATTAATTAACCCTGTAATCAATCCGTTTGTAATAAAGGTGTTTTTCTTTTTGTTGTATATTTGTTACAATGTATTATAAATAATTAAAATATTAACTAAAATATATTTAATAGAAAATCCATAAATGGTGTGTTTGTAATAGTAGTTACAAATAGTTGTAATCATGAGTGTTGTAACATCCCAGAATTTTATCATTTTGATTTTGAATATTTAATTAATTTTAAATATTTAATAATTGGTTTTTAAAGTTTAATAACTTATATTCAAATATAATGATTAAATATTTGAACTGTGAATTAAATGTTAACTAAGTGTATTCAATAACGTTATTAAACTCCTTTTAACTAATAAATAATAATTATAAAATCATTCTATAATTTTTTTTATTTAAAATAATAAATAGTTTGAATAGGTAATAAGAAAATAAATTGTTAATAAAACGACTTGATTATTTATTGTAGCATTTTTAATTAAATTTATAGGATTTTTCCATAATTTTAATTTGAAAAATATTTAAATTATCGTTTGACGTATTTTACGGCAAATGGTGGTATTTTTAAAATTTTACAGGATAAGATAGCCAGTGTATATTAGAATTGCTTTGCGATCGTATTTCATTTTTGTGTACGATCATATTTTTGTTCTGTCATTCGTGGTTCGTACGCGAATGAAACTCTATGCAGCGAGATACCGAAAATCATGCAATAACGTATCTTAACCCATAACTTAACTCTTCACTTTCCCTCTTCTCTCTCTCTTTCATTTTTGTTTTATAGTAAACAAGAAAAGAAAGTAAGCCTCCTCTTTTAAAATCAAAATAAAAAGTACTTAACGAAAAAATTCAAAACATGAATCATTGTGTTCGTATTAATTAGATCTTTGAATCAATATGAGTTTAGTTGTGTGTGGTTGAGTTTGGCATTGTTCGACAGTTTTGTTGTAAGGAGGAGTAATCTAAGGTTTGAGTTTTTATGAAATCTAGAGCGGGTTAAGCTATGGCATCGTTGAGTTTTGTTTTCCCAGATGAAGAAGCTCGAATGCCGTCGTTTTGGTAAGGTGCGATAGGAATTTGGAAGGTGCGAAATATGCGTACGGTCGCAAGTGATGGCCATGTTAGTGGCTATGCACAAGATCGAACATGACCAATAGTAATAAACAATGTAAATGTAGCAGAAATAGTAAAGTAGATCACACAGTCGGTTTTATACTGGTTCAGACTTCCCGTCCTACGTCCAGTCCCGAAGCTCCTCTTCGGAATTTCCTTTAACTAATTAACCTGACTTCGCCCGGAGGAACATGTTTACAAACTTCGCTTGAACAACTGAACAAGACTTCAATGACAACTACAAGTAGTGTAACAAATGTTACTTTCTGACACAGCGTATCTTGATATATAGAATGTCACTTTGATGTACAATGACTCCTATAACCAAATCAAATGATATTGGGTGGAGGTGTAGAGGCTAAGAAGTTTATTCGACTAGAATATGGGATGTAGAAATGAAGCACACTAGTCGAAATCTCTGAATCACATGAATTTCTTGGAATTCGGAGTACTGCTTAGAAATTGAGAGTTTGAGGCCTAAATTTCAATGCATAGAGTTATGTCTCAATGTATCTCGATTCAGGAATGGTTAGAGGATTATATAGTTGTTGTAGGGATGCCAATGTAGGGCTGCTACCTTCCAAATTCGCCATTGATGAAGAGAAGTGGCTGCATGAGCGAAGAGATGCAACTTCTAGAGCAAAGAGACACGAAGGCACCAATTCAAAAAAATAGTCGTTTTTGTATTAGCTCAATCGACTGAGGACCAAACTCAATCGACTAAAAGTGGCCAATTTTGGTCCAGAACTTCGGGCTTGATTCAGTATGCTGTTTTTTTATAAATTAGTCGTCCTAGGCTAGTTCAGTCGACTGAGCAAGAATTTCAGTCGACTGAATAAGTATAATTTCCAAAAGCTTGCTTAGATCAGTGGTAAAGGCGTGTGCTTATCTCTCAACCCACCCGGGTTCGAGCCCTAGCTACGCGTATTTTTAGCCAATTTATTTTTCATCTTTTCCATCATCGTTTTGACTTGAAATAACTTAATAAACATATTAGTAGCATTGTTGTATGGTTGTTATCATCAAAACACCATATATATGGTTCTTTCAAGAAACGACTAAAACCAAAGAGCGAGTGGAAGCCAAGCTATGTGGGGTTGCTTCCATTAAGGTATTATCACATCTACTCTAGATTGGTTTCGGTTATATGTGCACTAAGATGTGACATACTCAGATTCTCGGTAAGCTTGGTAGGGTTCGGCTTGAACGTGTCCGAGAGCCATCGTAGTTCTCAAGTATATTTCTAGAGATATACTTTCGATGAGAGGGGTGCAACCTCCTAGTCATTGTTGAAAAATTCATTTTCCTCATTTGATTCAAATCTTTGAATCATTCTCCTTATTGCATGTAGAAGTGCCTAGAGGTCTTCTCGATGTTTAATTATTTAACTCCATTCTTTCAAGTCTATTTTGTTCTGACTTGTTTGCATTCTTTCATCTATGGATTGTTGTTCTTGTGAGGAAAAACCTGTTCCATGTTTAGCAGTCTGGTCTCATAGAATTATTAAATGTTCATCATTGCTTGATTTTTCTCATGCTGGTTTTCCAGACTGATCCGGGTGTTATTTTATTATAATTTTCAGGTCATACCGAGAATTTTCTAAGTTGTCATTGGTGGGACATGGAGTTTATGGAGTAGAGCTGGATGTTCACCTGTCGTAGTATTTTTATTTTCCACTATATTATATTGTATACCTATCAACAATTGTAAGGTCAAAAATTTATACATGTCCAACTGATGAGGTTTTATTTTTACTTTGATGTAACTTATATCTTAGGGTGACAATTTATACTATCTTTATTATATTATATGTTGTCGTTTTCGCTGTGAGATTATATTACCCCTGTTTGTTATTTCTATGTTACCCTAAAAATCTACCTTTCTAACGATTGGATGTTCGACCTTGGAATACCATAGATATATTTGGCCCTGACTTTCGATGGTCGAAAAGGCAGATCATTACGTTTGGTATCTGAGCTGAAGGTTAAGCGAGAACCTTGGCTTTGGTGCGTAAACTTATTAGAGATAGGGTAAGCGACACCCTAGAATGAGTTGAAAATAGTATATATACGAGAGCATATTTGTTATTGCTCTAAAAACATATTGTTTTAATTGGTCTATTGAGTTGTCTATGAATTTTGGTTGAGACATAGGACACCACGATTTCGATAGGGATTTGTAAACACTCGAACAAGGCAGACAGACACGATATTGATTTTTGGAAGTTTAGTAAATAAAATTTTTTACCAAGGATCGCATATTATATGTATATATATAAAGGAATAATTTTTAAATTGATATATTTATTTTTGTGGTGTTTTATGTTTGAAAATGATAATATTTATTTATTATCATTGCTGTTTGATTTTCCATACTCGAGTAGTTAGGAGCATTGACTGTTGTTCATTGATTGCTGATTATTTGTGCTCGGCTTATTTATAAGAGCTTATTTCATTGATTTAGAAATGAACCTCTTATGAATTAAGTTTAACAATTTGACTATAAGGTGTTCGGTGAAAAAGTTAAGTTAAAAGCCATCTTTTCATAATGTTGAGTTAAAAGTAAAACTTTTAACAAAAGTTGTTTAATATAATCTAAATGCAAAGATAAGACATTTAGAGGATAAATCATTGTGGGAAGTTTATTATAATAAAGGATAAATTATTACAATATAAGATGATTTTAATAGTGCATTTTATATAAATATGATATAGAAAATGATTTATAAAAGGTGTTTTATAAGTAAAAAGAGTTTTTGAGGATTTAAATCCCGGTATTGCTCGAAATGATTTCAAACAGATTTTGAGAAAAGAAATAATAGTATTACTTGGAAATGTTTGTAAGTATATGTTTGCACCAAAAATGGTCACAAACCCCAAGTGTTGTGAAAGCACCAGTGTATGAATACAGATCAACAATATTCACACACAAATCACAGATCTAAGCAAGTAACAAGCAGCAATCAAGAAATAATGAACAGTGACACTGACACACAATTTATAGTGGTTCGACGATCTTGCCTACGTCCACTCTAAAGTTGATGATTTTATTGATATTCGCTTGATGATTACAATTTCTTCTGATGTAATACAACTGATTTTAAGATTAGAATCTGAATCTAGGGAAGCAGTGGTGATTCTGAGTAAATCTGGCAAAGTCTGGGCGCTCTTTAGCTCTTAGAATTGTCCGACCCCTTTTCTAAATGACCAGGGGCTCTATTTATAGATGTAGGAGGCTGATATTTCGCCTAAATTGAAGGGAGACCAGCTCTGGTACGTCAGGGGGCCCACATGCCCGCTTTCTGGAAGTCCGGGCCCACTTTGGGATCGATTCGACCCTTGGTTCGAATCGATCAAGAAAGAGTCCAATCGAGCTTAAATTTGGTGTGAACGTTCTTCAACATGTGCTCAAGCTTCTGTGAAAATTTCATAGCATTTGGACTTGTGGATCTCGAGTTATGATCGATTCAAGGTCTCTTTTCTGGTCGCAGTGCTTTGTTCGAATCGAGTACGTTCGACTCGATTGCTTCGAATCGATCCAAGCGTGCGCTAGCAGCTTGTCGTGGCGCGCGTTCTTCGTGTCGATCCGTCTTTATCTCGGAGTTGATTGAGTCGAATCCACGTTTCTAGCTTCTTGTGACTTAGTCGATTTGAAGTAGTGGATTCGAAGTACATGGATTCGAACGTATGCTCGTTCGAATCGATCACGCCATATCTTACCCACTCGATTCGAAGCTACTCTTGCAGGATGGAATCGGAGCAAAGTCATAGGATGGATTCGAAAGACTTCAACCTGAAGGAAACAAAGTGAGGTGGCATCATGGATTCGAAGTGGCTCGTCTGAATCGATTCGAGCGAATGTTCTTTGATGGATTCGAACAGACTCTGCGCTGATGGATTCGAACGTTGAAGGTGTTTTGATGGAGTCGAAGGCTAAAGCACTTCCATGGATTCGAAGCCATCAGGGGAAATTCGTTGGAGTCGAGTTTGATGGATTCGACCCTAGGGGATTCGAACCATAGGGAGACGAACTCAAGGCTATGTCCTTCACTTGCGTCGATGATATCTTGGGCGTACGAACTCAGATTGACTCGAGATTTGGAATGTTGTTTTATCTGGCCTTGCTTGACATGTCTTATCAATTGTAGCCTGATCCGGACCCGGGCAAAATTCATCGATATCCATGGTGAACCTGCGATACACAATCGATGTTCATGACTAATAATCATTGATTTTCAGTTAATCTTTGGGTATCTCGGCTTTGCCAAAAGTTGGGATAACATTTTGCCCCCCAAAACACGCCTTTTGGTAAAAGTTGTGTTTTGATCAGTCTCAAATTGAATGCAGTAAATTCATGTTTTATTCAGAGCTTATAGCATTTTTAATCAAGTCCATGGCTGTTCGAAGCCGATTTGTTATCAATTTCTTCGAGTGGAAGTTAATAATGAGATTCTATGGTCTCTCCGTACTACTGATGGTCACTCCGGACCCTTGCCAAGCCCATTCCAGACTTAGCGAGCGAATGGAAAGATCCTATTGCACTCCGGCGTTGCTTTCTATTCCTTGCACTATGGCCCTAGTTAGGGCGTAAAGCGATGTCTTGGTCATTCTGGACCGATCATAGCCTTTCCGGGCTCTTATCGAATCCCGATCCGATCACTCTCCGGTGAATAGGAAACGATGCTTAAGTGAGTCGATCCTGTCGCTCTCCGGCGAAGCAACTCACTTCTTGCACTTCGGACCCTGCCTCTCCGGGTAGGATCATAAAGCGATCATGTTTATATTGATATTCGATGTTCATCTTTTAACTCTCCAGTCAAAGGTTTATTTCAAGAAATTCAAGTTTATTTATTAAATTCAGGTCCTAGATGTTCAATCTCAAACATCAGGAAAACTAAACATTGCCTCTCCGGGCAGATCGGTCTATCTCCATCTCAGAGCATGCCTAGGGATCTCTCCGGTTCCCGTACATGAGTAAGTGGAGTAGCCGTTTTATTTTGAAAATCAAATCTAATGAAATTATTTGACCGAAGTCCAAATCCTGAACTTGGCCCTTGCCATCTTAATCAGTGGATGACGAGTCGTGATGCTGATCCAGGATCGTTTCTGTTAGGCGGTGGCGGTAGTTGTTCAGGCCTTACTGCCGCTGCCCGTTCTTTGACATATTGTGGCAATCTACCACTCCTGGCATGTTCTTCCACCTCATCCTTTAGATGGCGGCATTCATCGGTTGTGTGCCCATCTAACTCATGGAATAGGCAATATTTTCCGGTTCTACGTTCCCGCTCTGTGGAATCTCTCCTTGGTGGTTTTCGATAGGGGAGTTGCCCTCGAGTTTCGGTGTAAATTCGTTCCAGTCCTGCCACCAAGTCTGTGTATTGCCTGAATCTGGGCTCTCGAAATTTCTTCCGTTTATCAGGACCATCATGTGCGTCGTCCTGCTTTCTCTTCCCTTTGTCCGCCGTGAGCTGTTCCCCGGCGGTTCCTTCGCCTTGTACAGCGTTTATCACCTGCCTTTCGGCTTGCGATTCTTCTAATCGAATGAATCGTTCAGCTTCATGGTAAAACTCTCCAAGATCTTGCGGTGGATCTCTTGTTAAAGAGTCTTTGAATTCGGTGCCTTCTCCAACTCCTGCCACCGCCGCCATCAAAATCATCGATGGGTCCGGGCGATTTACAGAAGCCACCGTTGCATTAAATCGTAACAGAAAATCTTTTATGGACTCTCCGGTCCTTTGTTTTATTGATGCCAAAGTCATCACGCTCTTGGGTCGCATTACGTGAACCCTAAACTGCTTCATGAAGCAATCCACAAGCTCGCCCCATGTCCTGATTGATCCTGTCTCTAGCTGCCTAAACCAAAGTGCAGCCAAATCTGATAAGAATAAGGGGAAACATCGTGCCATTACTTCCTCGGATGCTCCCAGCACTTCCATGTGTCTGATATATCTGGTGATATGCATGGTCGGGTCTGACTTTTCGTCATAAGGATCCAGCATTGGTAGTTTGAATTTTGGAGGGTTCCTTGCATTCCGAATATTCAGAGCGAACGGACTCCGACTAACCTCTTCCAATCCTCCGCCTGACAATCCCCCTCTCATGATCCATCTCACTAGGCCAATCATTCTTTCATCTCCATCCAGGGGTTGCCCCCTTGTCATGTCTCTGTCTTGCCCTCCGAGTCTTGTAGGGAATTCTGGTACGTACTCTTCGGGTGGCTCGTTAGCATTTGTGTTGGCCCTAGCCGGTTGAGCTCCTTCCAAAGGTCCTTCTGCGTTGGATCCTGCGGGTCTGCCCCCAAGCCCTTGTTGATTGCCTTCTGGTTCTGTATTCTGTCCTTCGTTGGGTTCCATAGCCCTAGCTCCTTGTTCCACATTCACAGCCTCTATAGCTGGTCCAAGGTTCTGTGTCCCTGCAGCTCTCATCTGCTCGAAGAAATTCTGCAGCATCTCTTGTTGGCTTTTCATCATTCTTTCCTGCATTAGGTTATTCATAGCCTCCATCTCATCTCTAGTAATGTAGATCGAAGCTTGTCCTTCTCCAGCGCCAGAGGATGCCTCTCGACTTCCTCCCTGTTGGCTCCTCTCAGCTCTTTGTCTTGTTTGTCGAGTCATTGTAGAGCCAAATCTAAATCCTTAAAATTTCAAATCTAAACTTTGAATCTGGTGTAGCGGGTGCTAGTTGTTCTCAGTGAAAGCACCAAAGTGTTTGCGCCAAAAATGGTCACAAACCCCAAGTGTTGTGAAAGCACCAGTGTATGAATACAGATCAACAATATTCACACACAAATCACAGATCTAAGCAAGTAACAAGCAGCAATCAAGAAATAATGAACAGTGACACACAATTTATAGTGGTTCGACGATCTTGCCTACGTCCACTCTGAAGTTGATGATTTTATTGATATTCGCTTGATGATTACAATTTCTTCTGATGTAATACAACTGATTTTAAGATTAGAATCTGAATCTAGGGAAGCAGTGGTGATTCTGAGTAAATCTGGCAAAGTCTGGGCGCTCTTTAGCTCTTAGAATTGTCCGACCCCTTTTCTAAATGACCAGGGGCTCTATTTATAGATGTAGGAGGCTGATATTTCGCCTAAATTGAAGGGAGACCAGCTCTGGTACGTCAGGGGGCCCACATGCCCGCTTTCTGGAAGTCCGGGCCCACTTTGGGATCGATTCGACCAATGGTTCGAATCGATCAAGAAAGAGTCCAATCGAGCTTAAATTTGGTGTGAACGTTCTTCAACATGTGCTCAAGCTTCTGTGAAAATTTCATAGCATTTGGACTTGTGGA
The DNA here is from genome assembly GCA_030737815.1 of Allium fistulosum. Classification (NCBI taxonomy): domain Eukaryota; kingdom Viridiplantae; phylum Streptophyta; class Magnoliopsida; order Asparagales; family Amaryllidaceae; genus Allium; species Allium fistulosum. Next base: position 60,749,139 of record CM060906.1, on the reverse strand, counting down.
TCTCGAGTTATGATCGATTCAAGGTCGCTTTTCTGGTCGCAGTGCTCTGTTCGAATCAAGTACGTTCGACTCGATTGCTTCGAATCGATCCAAGCGTGCGCTAGCAGGTTGTCGTGGCGCGCGTTCTTCGTGTCGATCCGTCTTTATCTCCGAGTTGACTGGGTTGAATCCACGTTTCTAGCTTCTTGTGACTTAGTCGATTTGAAGTAGTGGATTCGAAGTACATGGATTCGAACGTATGCTCGTTCGAATCGATCACGCCATATCTTACCCACTCGATTCGAAGCTACTCTTGCAGGATGGAATCGGAGCAAAGTCATAGGATGGATTCGAAAGACTTCAACCTGAAGGAAACGAAGTGAGGTGGCATCATGGATTCGAAGTGGCTCGTCTGAATCGATTCGAGCGAATGTTCTTTGATGGATTCGAACCAAGACTCTGCGCTGATGGATTCGAACGTTGAAGGTGTTTTGATGGATTCGAAGGCTAAAGCACTTCCATGGATTCGAAGCCATCAGGGGAACTTCGTTGGAGTCGAGTTTGATGGATTCGACCCTAGGGGATTCGAACCATAGGGAGACGAACTCAAGGCTATGTCCTTCACTTGCGTCGATGATATCTTGGGTGTACGAACTCGGATTGACTCGAGATTTGGAATTTTGTTTTATCTGGCCTTGCTTGACATGTCTTATCAATTGTAGCCTGATCTGGACCCGGGCAAAATTCATCGATATCCATGGTGAACCTGCGATACACAATCGATGTTCATGACTAATAATCATTGATTTTCAGTTAATCTTTGGGTATCTCGGCTTTGCCAAAAGTTAGGATAACAGTATAAATATTTCTAAGAGAATTTTTAATAAAGATACATTTTCTTTAGATAGTTTAGGGGAAAACATTTCAATTTGCTTTATGTTAATCTAAGTAATCTTCTAAGTGACGAACGAATACTCGCTTAGGCAAACGTTGCAGTGCACTTAGTAAATTATTCTTTTAATCATTATGTGATCAAAATGAGTTCGAATCTGAACGAACCCAAAGTGACTGTTAGTAAATAAATTGAAAAAGTTATTTTATATATAGAAATATATGAAGCATGATTTCAAAAAAGATTTTTGAAAAAAAATTGGGTATTAGTTCGTAAGTTTCCTTAAAGGAAATTGATTTAAATTAAAAGGCATTTTTATAAATAATTTGATAAATTAAAAATTTTAAACTCTTGGATAGAAAAAAGATAATTTAACTCAAGTTTTTAAATGGGGTAGATTGGATATGAAAGTTTTAATAAGCATTGTTCTATTAAAACCATAGTTTTGTTTAAACATCTAAGTCAAATAAACTATTTGGTGTTATTGGGCCGACTAAATAAACATCTTTACCTTAGGGATGTCTAAGAAAAGTAGACTCTGAGATTGAGCTTGGATACTAGCATCCTACTCTTCTTGGCTACTTAACAAACCAGATAGGTAAAGAAGTCGAAGTAGTCGACTTAGTTTTAAAGACCCATATTTTGTTTGAGCCTCTATTTGAATTATGAAAATAATAAATAATAAATAAAATAAAATAAAATTGACATTTTATATATAATCTTAGGATGTATAAGAGATTATACAAGCAAATAAAAGTGGAGTAAGTCTTTAATTCAATGTTTTATAAAGATGTTTCTTTATAAAATGTTTATAAACTTGAGTGAAAATTTATGAAGTAATTCATGAATAATTTTAGTATTGAATGAAATACTATAAATGAGAATGAAAGTAATTTAGAAAGAGATTGGTATAGTTAAGAAACCAATAAGAGTACATAAGTTGTACGTAGATTATTTTTTTCGCACGGTTCTTGATGTAGGATTCGACCACATAACTTTGGGGTGATTCATACCAGTCTAAAAAGGATTTCTCACTTGATTCTTATCAACGAACACTTGATTCGGATTCTTGATATAATACTAAGGTTTTCTATCATAATATATAGCTATTTAAGGAGAATGGAGGTTTCTAATCGAGGAACCTGATCGGTGTCCACACTAGAAAGGTCGAGTGGGAGACACTAGTTCGGAAGAGAAGTTTATGTATCCGAGCAAGTAATCGAATCAGATATTGCATACAGATGATTTACGTACATCATGCGGGCTTAAGTATATTTGTATGCTTTATTGTGTGGCTTAGGAAAGTTTGGGGAGTGACTTTCAATTTTGTTCTAAGGTAGCTCAGATAATCTTCTAAACAGTAACCAAAGGCTGATGAGTGTAATGGTACGCTTAGTAAATTATCTATATCCTTGGACGATCGAGAAATTTATGCACCTAAGAAAAATTCTAAATCTTGTTTGATAGTCATTTAACATATTAAATAATGTTAAGCGCTAGTTTATTCCTTTATGGAATTTGATTTGGTTGATAGTGTGATTTTATAGACTACGGTTTATTAAGTTGTTGTTCGTTGGAACTTAAATCCCAATGCTTTTAAAAAAGTGATTTCGAAAGAATTTTTGAAAGAAATAATAATTGTATTATTTTAAAAATATTGATGAAGTGTTATTATTTCAGAACATTTGAAAAGAATATCTATGAAGTTGGTTTTTTTACATATTTTTAGTTAGGACTAAAGTTGGATGATTGGGAGTTTTATGATTTGAAAGACTCCCTAGGTATATTTGCTTACTCTAGTTATTGTTTTAGGAGGAACCAGAATACCACTAGATGCTCCATGTTGTTTTGGTTCTAGACTTATACCATGCTTTGGTAGGAGGAGCCCCCGCCTTGCCATAACTGATTTTGGTTTTGATATATTTCTCTTTGGAGGAATTTGGAAAATAATATTTTGAATATAGAAACCTAGGCATTTAGTTCTAAATTTATCTTTAAAAAGATAGGATGCTTAATATTTCATTCCAGAGTATTCTCTATACTCTTGTTGCATATGGTTATTATATTGTTTATGTTGACATTTCTCATTAATGAAATAGCTTGTGTATTGCTTTTTGTCAACATAGTTCTCTTTTGGATTATGAGTACAAGATAGGTACAGGGATGAAAGAGATTACTATTTGATTTCTTGAGCACTTGCATTTGCATTGAGATAGTAAGTCGCTTGCAAAAATAAAAGTCAAACGCAAAAGTGGTATGTTGTAGACATATATATTGGTGATTGATTGATGATTTTATGCGTCGTGTATGGAAGGTCACTTGGCTTTTGTTTTCTTTGTTGGTTTGGACTAGTTATGGTGAGTTGTAGTTTTTTCAAATCAGCCGCACAAGATGCCGAAATTTTACGTAACATAAAGGACTTTAAAAGTTTAATAACTCATTTTAATTTATAAGTTTTTAAAGCCTAAGGGTGAGAAAATATTTTCTTCCGTTGGATATTTTGAAGATGAAATTCTTTTAAGGGGGGAGAATGTAACATCCCGGAGTTTTATCAATTTTTTTTGAATATTTGATTAATTTTAAATATTTAATAATTGGTTTTAAAGTTTAATAACTTATATTCAAATATAGTGATTATTTAAATAATTTAATTATGAATTAAATATTAATTAAATATATTTGATAACCTTATTTAATCCCTTTTAATTAATAAATAATAATTGTGAACTCATTTTATAAATTTATTTACAATAATAAATAGTTCGAATAGGTAACCAAAAAATAAATTGTTAATAAAACGACTTGATTTTTATTATAGTATTTTTAATTGAATTTATAGGATTTTTTCATAATTTTTAATTTGGAAAATATTTAAATTATCGTTTAACGTATTATATGGCAAAAAGATGGTATTTTTGAAATTTTACAGAGTAAGATAACTAGTATATATTAGTATTGCTTTGCGATCATATCACATTTTTGTGTACGATCGTATTTTCATTTTGTCATTTGTGGTTCGTATGCGAACAAAATTCCGTTCAGTGAGATGCCGAAAAATGTGCACTAACATACCTCAACCCTTAACCTAACTTTTCACTTTCCCTCTTCTCTCTCTTTCATTTTTATTTTACAGTAAATGAAAAAAGAAAGCAAGCCTCCTCTTTTAAAATCAAACTAAAAGAATTTACTTAACGAAAAAATTCAAAACAAGAATCTTTGAGTTCGTATGGACTAGATCTTCAAATCAATATGAGTTTGGTTGTGTCCGGTTGTTCAATAGTTTTGTCGTAAGGAGGAGTGATAGAGGGTTTTAGTTTTTGTGAAATCTTGAGTGAATTAAGCCATGGCATTGTTGCATTTGGTTTTCTTCGATGGAGGAGCTCGGATGTCGTCATTTTGGTGTGGTGCGATGGGAATTTGGAAGGTGTGACATATGCATATGATCACAAGTGATGGCACAAGTCGCGTTGTTGTCGGGTCGAGCGAGTTCCACCATGTCATATCCATCGTGAAGCTTTTTCATAGAGAAAGTTGATGGAGATGATGTGGCGTCGTTTCGCCGAGTAACGAGAGAGAAATTGAAGAGAAAAGGGGGAGTCATGTTGGGTTACTCATGTATCAGGACTATCAGTGTGCATGGCAATGGTATTTTGGGAAGAAAGGGGATTATTTTAGTTAAGGGTATTTAAATTTGTAAGTGAGTAAGTTATTTAATTATCTAATTAATCCTAAATCTTATAAAATCGATATCTTGCTCATATGAGGTCGGAGACACGGTATTTTCATTGGACTCATGTTGTCGTTATCTACGCGCTGGAACTAATTTTGTTGGATTTAGAGTTAGTAGAATTTTGGGCTAAAGTCGAACGACCAAACCGAAACCTGAAAGCGTCAATTGGAATTTTAGTGACTTTACTCACCTCTAAATAAACTATATGATATCCATGTTACTATAGATAATTGTTGAATGCTTAGAGGATAGTTAATAATTTTAATAAAGCATAAATTAATGATAAAACTATAGCGATTTAATTTAATTACGTTAAACTTAGTTAAATTACTTATACTTCATTGTCATATCTATTTAGCCGAATAAAAGACCGTTCTACTATAATTAAATTGAATAGATTATTTTGGACATCTACCGAGCAGAATAAACTACCGTTCTGTGCTTGCAAAGCAAAGGTTTATTTTTGAAGTTAATTAATATGTGGGTTGATTAATAAATGATGTGTTAGTTATTAATTGTTAATTGTTGATAATAATATGTATGTTATTATTGTTTGACTATTTGTTTGGATTTGAATTTCGACTTGAAAAGCGAATTGCATAAATAACCATTATTTTACAAGGGACTTTTGTAGAGAGACTCTAAAAGGTTTCTTGCCATTACTAATTTACTATTATATGCATCTTACTTATATCCTTATGTTGCTTATATTGTTGTTGGGTTGAAATATTTGTGACATACTATATGAAATATCATCTCCTTTAATCCTTGTTATGTGTTGAACATGAGCTTGTATTTTTACAAATAAATGTTTGGTCATGTTTTTGCACTTTGAAAGTTGTTTAAACAATATTTTCAAGTATTTTGGGAATTTGGAAAAAAAGGGAAGTGCTGATTAAAAATTTATAAAAGGAGTTATAAATTTAATTAGTTATCTTTTGGAAAATTAATACCATTTTAAATTTGTAAAGAGATTATAAATTTGATTAATTATCTTTTGAGATAATTAATGTCGTTCTAAATTTATAAAAGATTAGAAATTGGATTTAATTATATTTCAGGATATTTATTGTTGTTTAAATTTATATAGGTTATTTACCTTAAATATTTTGTAAATTCTTTTCAAATGGGTTTGTAAGGATTGTAAAAGTATTTGAAAAAAATTGGAGGTTTATATATATTCTTAATTATTATTTAACTATAATAGAGTTAAATAATAAATTTATTAATGATGTTTAATGTTAATTAACTAATTTAATAAAAGTGTTCTAAAGTTAATTAACTGATTTAATAAAAGTGTTTTAAAGTTAATTAACTAATTTAATAAAAGTGACTAAATTTAATTGACTGATTTAATGAAGGTGTTTAAATTTAATTAATTGATTTATTAAAGGAGTTACAAAATTAATTAATTGTCTCTTGGGACAATTAATGTGGATTTAAATTTATAAAATAGTTATATCGATTATCTTTCAGGATGATTAATATTGTTTTAAATTTATAAAAGCATTTTAATCGATTTATTATCTTCCGGGATAATAAATATTATTTGAAATTTATAAATGACAGATTATAAATGAGAAAATCTTTTAAAAAGGAATGTTTTAAAAATAAAGCTAAGTGTAAATTGTTTTTTGTTTTACCGTAAATAATGTTTTAATGACATTTGATTTGACCCTTCTTTTTAATACACTTAGAAATATAAATTTGATCTTTAAAAAGGATATTTTAAAGAGTATTTTTAAAGTGTTTTACAAATATTTATGATGTGAAAATCAAGCACAAGTGTGAGTCAAATGTTTTAAGAGATATAATATCCATATACGATCATTTTAATTATCCCCGGTTGTTGATTTATTAACAATCGATTCTGCTATCTCCTTTGTATCGTCGGTCTAAGATGATTTGTTGCTCATTTGAGCATTGTTTTCCTTGTCGGAAAATGACTAAAACCAAAGAGCGAGTGGAAGCCAAGCTATGTGGGGTTGTTCCCATTAGGGAATTATCACATCTACTCTAGATTGGTTTCGGTTATATACCATTATGATGTGAAAAACTCGGATTCTTGATAAGGTTGGCGGGGTCCGGCTTGGACGTGTTCGAGAGCCATCATAATTCTCAAGTATATTTCTAGAGGTAAACTTTCGATGAGGGGGCTGCAACCTCCTAGCCACTGTTGGAAAATCCAGTTTTCCTTATTTGATTCAAATCTTTGAATTATTTTCTTAATTATATCGAGAAGTGATTGGAGCTCTTTTCGATGTTTAATTATTTGATTTCATTCTTTCAAGCCTGATTTTGTTCTGACTTGTTTCCATTCTTTCATCTATGGATGTTGTTCTTGTGAGGAAAAACCCGTTCCGTGTTTAGCGACACGGTCTTATAGAATTATTATATGTTCATCGTATTACTTGAGTTTTCTCATACTTGTTTTCAAGACTATCCGGGTGTTATTTTATTATAATGCTCGGGTCAGAATGAGTATTTTTCTAGGTTGTCATTGGCGGAACATGGTGCTCTTGGAGAAGAGCTGGATGTTCACCTACCGTAGTATTTTTATTTTCCATTGTATTATATTATATACCTATCAGTAATTTTAAGGTCAGAAATTCATAACTGTCCAGCTGATGAGGTTTATTTTAACTCTGATGTATCTTGTATGTTGAGGTGACAGTTTATACTATCTTTGTTATATTATATGTTATCTTTTCTGCTTTGAGATTCTGCTTCCCCTGTTTGTTCTTTTTATTTTACCCAAACAATCTGCCTTACATTGGAATACCATGTATGTATTTGGTACCGACTTTCGATTGTCGAAATGGTGGGTCGTTACAAGTATTTTGTCACAATATTATAAAACATATCATTTTAGATGTTCCTAGTCAAGATGCATCAAGACTGGCTATCGATGTATTTGTTGAGACTGGAGTACGTAACGCTCTTCAAATGTGGAGCGGTATATTACTCATGACCCCTAGGGGCACATAGGGGATACGTACCGATAGTCATTGGATAAACATGGAACGACTCACTCGATAATTTTCTGTTGGTTAATATAACTAAGGTCAAATAGAAAATGTAGATGTGACCAATTTACAAAATTCTCTTGACTTGAGAATACTGTTGATCTTCTATATGAAAGCCCTACTTTGATTATAGTCAGATCATGGCACGACATCATCGAGTGATTCACTATTGAAGAGAGGATTTGTCTCCTTAGTTATATAGGGTTAGTACCATGAAGAACTCAAGTCAACTGAAAGTAAAAGTATCTGGCCAGAGCATTTCGGTTAATAATTATTATTGTTGTTGAACTAATGATTTTTTGTTTGGATTATATAGTTGAATGTGGACGGTATTTGAATTTTGACCATTACCAAATTCCATAAGTCCAAAATGATATTGTTTTATTGAAAATAATTAGTGTAAATAATAGTCACAACCGGGTAATGCTTCATAAAGTAAAATCGGATATTACCGAAACCTGGTAAGCAATAATTTGGCCAAAATGTCACACCACTTACTAAGTAGCATGTGAACGTAATATTTGAGTAGTGTGATATTAATCACTGTCCAAATTTACACCTAACGGGTCACAAACCAAAAAGATGAATATTTCTTTGACCAAATGATTTATTAATTTGTAATTGTTATAGATTAACTAAATTAATTAATATTTATGAAATATTAATTATAAAATTTTGATTTTGATTTGATGAAAAAATATTGTTAAATATATTTATAATAGTCATAAATATATTAATCGATATATGATATCAATAAGCGTTAAATTGGAACTAATTGCATACTATTTTTTTGGGCTCTAATGGGTTTAAAGCTCATGAAGAGGGCTGATAGGATCAGCTCAAATAATGGATAATAGGTTGTAATACCACGTAATATTTATGATAACTAATTTAAAAAAGAAACTAATAAATAATAATAACATCGAAAAATAGAGTTTTCAAAAACGTCAAGTTTTGGCTATGAAACCTACACCAATAGGTTCGTGGCAAATTTCTGATCAATTTTTATATATAAAAGTTTTCCGAACGGAGTTTAAACGAAAAGACTATTAATGTTTGAACTTTTCGAATCAGAAATAATTGTATATATGCAATTATGGTAATACAAATAATTAACTAATGTTAATTGCCTTCAGTAAGAATTAACCGATAGTTAACGTCATTTAAATGTTAAATTAGTTAATAATGGAAACAAATTGTATCGATTGGGTTAATAAGGAAGAAAATTAAACAAATCAAACAATGCTGATTAAATAACAAAAACTTTAAGGATCGGCCGACCCCTAACTTGGGCCGGTCGACCGCTAGTGGTCGACCTGTTAAACTGTCAATTTGAGATTTTTGACGTGCCCGAATGGCCCAAATTTATAATAATTTAATCGAACGACTAACATTGGTTCGAATCCCTATAAATACGAACATTACCCCTCACTTTTCTTCTCATATTCTCTGAGAGACTTCGGAGCTCTACTATATTCTTTTCTCCACAAAATTTTTAGTTCTTAAAAATAATTATAATTTATACATACATACTAATGGAGAACAGTAGAGGATGATTGAGAAGAAGAATAGTGTCGAATCAAATCGTCAAAGCTAAGGTAAATTATAAATCCGAATCAAAAATCTAAATTAAATCCAAATCTTTTCTCCGATCTAGATTTCTGATAAGTATATGTATTGTTTCAATATATGTATTCAAATAGGGAGAAAGAAAAGAAAGTCATACTAAATAACAGGGATTAGATCTGGAGATTTGTAAAGCTAAAAAGGTGCATGGGAAACTATATATTTTTATATAATATTGGATTTATATCATTATAAATCTATTCATGCATGCCTGAAATTTAAATTGGAGTTGTAGGCTAAAATTTATATATGTATAATGAATTTATAAACCCTGCCTACATATTCTATAATTGATAACTTGAACTATATACTTCATGTATGTGAATCTGGAAAATATTGGGTAGTAGTCCCAAAATTTAGTATTGGCATTAGTAGTCCTTGAAACTTATAAAATTATGTGATAGTTCTAGATTTGTAAAATTAAGTGACTTTTGCAAGTGAAAATGCAAGTTAAGTTATAAAAATAAATTATGAAGACTTAAGTAGTATTTAATACATTAGAATATAGGGTGTTACAATGCAAATTTCTGTAGATTATCAAGTTCAAATTTATAAATTAAAGTGTATCGTTTGAAATAACAAGGAATACACCTAAAAAGAAAGAGATATATAAAATAGAGACATTTACCATATTTTTTACTGGCTATTTCAATAACTATGAAAAAGATAATTCATTGTAATTCCAAGCGAAACACAAATTCTCCTTTTGGATAAGATATAGAAATTTACAGTGTTAACCTTTTCATTTTGAAGATTCGTAATCCCAACGTATTAAAATGCAGAAATCCCTAAGGATTAATCAAAGAAGTATAAATATGGTAATAATAATGGACTAAGAGAAGAATTAATATATATGCAATATAAGCAGGACATAAATTAACTAAAAACGATGAAAGGTAGGCAGGCAATAATTTAAAATAAAAGGGTATGGAAAGTCCTCTAAATGAGGGAGGGAAATAAAAGGGTTAAAAAGGGAATATAGATAGAAAATTAAATAGTAAGAAAAGGGAAGAAAATGGGAAAAGATATTTAGATCTTTTATAAGGAAGCGGTAAATGACCTTGAATTAAAAAAGATGCAAACACATGAAGAAATAAAGAAATGTTATTTATAATGAACAATGGAGGCATAATAATCAAACAAGTATAATTAAGTACACACACACACACACACATATATATATACACACACGCATACACACATGCACGCTGCCTTATGTATGCATTTTTGATGGGTGTGAATTATTAAAGTTAGTAAATAACTTTGGTGGATAAGAATGACTTAGAATGGGTTGGAATGCGAGGTCAGTAGTTTTAAATAATAGAATTCTACCCAGCGCAAGGGGCTACCTGCAGTTGTGTATACATTACACTGATGTAGGACATATCCAATTATAGGACCCGTGCAATTATATATGCTTGCATATAAGTGAAGGAATACTCCAGTAGGGTCAACTTCAATCGTTTAGGAGGGGTTTTGCCTTGATTGCATTACGCAGTCTAAATGGGATAACGAGCAAAGTTCGGTGCTATGTCAGTGTGTTGGTTCCATATTAGGGAGTAGGAGCTGTACATAGGTCGAGAATGCCATCGATCCCGAGCGGTCAACGGGAAAGACGAGGGTTACACCTAATTGGGCTACACCTTCTACTAGTGTAGGTCACGTAGGTCATGCATCACCATAGTTGATTGCTAGTTTATTTGTTAGAGGTAAGGCTAGATAACCTTTAAGAGAGGTCTTTCAAAACGAATGGGGTAGTCCGTGGAGCCGAGTCTACAATAGTCTGAAGAGCTAAGTCCTCTATAGTCCATGGGGCTGGGTCCACAATAGTCCAAGAAATTGAGTCCTTTGTAGTTTATGGAGCCGAGTCTACAATAGGATGTAGACAAGTAGAAAATTCCCAAGGCGAGATAGAATACGGCTAAACTATATAACACCGTTATTAGGCACTATGAGAGTTCCTTGGTATGCACGATGACTAGGACATGATACTACGTTGATGATGGATCCCGAAAAGGTGTTGGGTCATGGATACTTGTAGGGAGAGTATCTTGGTCTATAGGGGGACTGTGGTACTTACACACACATATACATATGTAGTTATGGTCTACTTCGGGTAGATGGGGCATATCGTATGCATACATGGATTTGAGACGACTAAGTAAAATAAAAAGACATAACATGTGATGGAAGACAATTGGCATAAACTAGTGTTATGTGGAAAACGTATAATTTACCAGTCATCAGAATGTTGTTCTGATCCACTCCTCATTAGAACCCATATGATTGCTTTAGAGTGATATTTACTAGTGTAAGGCGGGAATAGCTAAAGGACATGTTTCATTATGCATGCTCGATAATAATAAAGAAATTAGGGTCAATCTTGGTCTGTAACTATATAATTTATTGCACTTTACTATTCCGCTGTATGTTATACCGATAGTACTCTATATGCATGTAACAACCCGTATTTTTATACATTGGCATATTTAAATAATTGATTTATTTAAATATTAAATTGCTAATTTAATAGATGGACTGAAAACTCAACTTTCACAAAGGGATGAATTAGGACCTGAGACCACTTCCATTGAGTGCGGATCGTCCGAGTAGTCGAGAATGAGTATAAGCATTGATATATTTCGACTGGCGGATTTTTAGTAGTAGCCTACGTTCGATTAGTAGATCGATCCAAATGGTTAACTTTTGTATACGATGGAATTAGGTCCTGAAACCTTTTCCATTGAGTTCGAAATATGGGTAATTGTTTATAAACGACAGTGAGCATGCTTCGTTTGGAGTTGTAGATTTCTCGATAGATACTTGTGATCGATACATGTGAAATTAACCATCAGGCTAGCTGTCTCGGATGGTGTCGTATTCTATACCATCGAGACCGAAAAAATGCATAGAGTCACTTTGTTCGATTACCGTTTTGATACGACCTAGCTAGAGCTCGTGTGAGTCGAAAACATGGAGAGCAATATGGATAAATACAATATTCTTTAATTTAATTTTCATAAAAAATAAAAAATCTTTTTATCTCCCTTCTCTCTCTTAGTGATAAAAATAACCAACGGTCGCTATCTTCTTAGCCTTAGATCTCCTCCGTCATGGCATTTCAGGCGGTGGCACCTGAAAGTGAAATGACCACCTTGGCATGTACTTGCTTCACCTATAAGCAATTGAAATGCGGCGCATCGTGGTGGCATGGGCGATCGTCTGAAGCGGTGGTGCTTGAGGTACTTGATCTCGGTGATGGCAAAGCTCTAGGTGTTCAGACCAATGGCGTTCGACGAGGCTAGGGGAGGACGTTCGGTTGGTGATCTTCGATTAGACTACGGTTGGCTGTGGCGGGGCCGGCAAGGAGATGAACGGAGACGATCGTGTTCGTCTTTCGGGTATTGGGGAAAATTGGGTTAAAATGGGATTAGGGATGACTAATTGAGTAATTAATCTAATTTAACTATTTTAATTATTCTCTTCCATATTTAATTCGTATATTTTGCATACGAGGCCCAATCGAGACGCGTTCTTCGCCGTTGCGCTCTTGCTCAGATTCTCTACAACATGGTATGGACTTGGACTAGATTCGGACATTTGAAAATTTAAGCAAAGGTTAGCGGAACGATAGCTCTACAATTAATTATCGTATAAATCCTAGTATCTTTGTATACCGGTTTATATGATTAGAATGATTTAGAGTAATGTGGTTCATTGATATATGAAGTTTGAATGGATCATTATCGACATATAATAGTTGTTGAGATCCTAGGTAAATGTCGACGATAGTTGTGGTATTTATTTAATAATTTCTCTGTTTGATTGGATTAGTTTCAGTGGATATTCGGGTTGATTAATTTAGATCCCGAATACATTTTTGTGGAGATCTATTCGTATTGGATAGAGTTGGAGGGGGTTGATATTAATTTATAACGTGGTTATAAATTAATTTAACCCCAATTTATTGTTTAAATTAGTGATAGAAATATTGGTACATATTTTATTACTAATCGGGATTTAAAAGTATGACTTTAAGATAAGCATGAAGACTTAAAAATGATTGAATGATTTTGTAGATTTGATAAATGAATTTACACTCAATTAAATTTGATAAATCAAGTGTTGTAATTGCTTAAAAATTAGTTTTGGGTAAATGGGATATTATATAAAATGCTTATGTGATTTTATAAAATAGTGCGATTGAGACCTACTTGATTTAATTTGATAAATTAAGTATATTGTGGTTTAAATTGGTTTTTAAGCGAATATAATATTTTATAAAAGGATTTATGGATTTATAAAATATTATGAAGTGAAATATATTATTAAAATCAGTTTTAAGTATATAATGTTGTTTTTTATAAAATGGTTATGATTTTATAAAAATAGCATGAAAGTGTATATTTAATTGTAATTGTATAATTAAATAATATTAAGCTTTCAAATGATTTATAAGCTTATGGTAGTTTTATAATTAATATATTATGCTTGGAAATAATATATTAATAGATGGATCATCTCCTAGATTACCATATGGAATAACGAGTTGATTAATGATTGAATCGTGTAATTTTCATGCCATTGTTTTTAATTGTTTGAATTTGTTGAATTGATTGTAGATTAGAATTGAATGGTAGGTAAATAGATTGTTTGATCGGTTGATTAATTTGACTTTGAGATGGTAGAATAGTTGTTTTGGTTGGGTATTGCCTTCGTGTTAGTAAATGGGCATGAGATGTATTAATTAGTTCCGTATAGGTGGACTGATTGTATATATATCTACATATAGTTCATGCAGGATTATATATTTCTGTATTTATATATAGTTCTAGTATGTCCGATTTGAACTGCTTGAAGAGGCACAAAATATTTTATAGATATTCATGGATATGCGATTTCAGGCATAAGTATATGGTTTTGGTGTATCCAACTTAGGACTAGTGGAAGGAGCACATAATATTTTATAGATATTCATTGATATGCGGGTTAAGTCATATGTATATTGTTCTGGTATATTCGACATGGGACTTCTAGGGAGAGGCACAGAATGTTTTATTGATATCCATTGGTATGCGGTTTTAAGGCATATATATATATATATAATTTCAGTATGTCCAACTTGGGACTACCGATTGGTGCAATGGAATCAATTGCACCTTGGGGTGCACGACCTGCATACGTAGTTCTGAAGCAAGGCGGAGAGAGACTGGGATACTAGTCTAGATTAGGTCATATACTGTTACATAATACTCTTGGAGGCTACGACGGGACCTATAGGCCAACTTCATTTGACGTGTTGGTTTTCAAAGGAGTCCATATATAGTTGTGGCTCTCGATTGGCCTCATAGGTAGCTAACAGCAATTCATAAAGATTTGTTGGTCCCTATAGGAGCGACAATACTTCGGCATTGTGTACCCATGTGGAAAGGATGTAGGGAAGGTTTGCATTTACATACATTTTCGGTATGTCTGTATTGATAATCGGAAGTAAAGGACGCTAGCATGGGAATCCATTGTTCCCTTGAGACGACACGACCTATAAACATGACCCTGAAGCAAAGGAGGAGGGAGACTAGAATGCCAGTCTAGAGTAGGTTATATACTGTTCCATAGCACTCTTGGATGCTACGACTGGAATTACAGGCCAACTTCTTATGATGTTTTGATTTTCAAGGGAGTCCACAAGTTAGTTATGGCTCTCGATATGTCTCATTGGTAGCTAGTGGCAGTTCGGGATACTGGTATCAATTATCAATATCCGTATTTCGGTTTTGGGTATGGAGATGCTATTTTAGTAGCATTGATATATAACCATATTCGTTTTTCATTTTAGATGCTTTGATAAGGATCGTTGGATCGACTGGTGTCCATAGCGGACCTTACCCACCAACAACGATGGGAATCAAGTTATTCTTTCGACGTTTGTTATTGTTATGATTGTGCATGTTATATTGGTTGGTTGATTACCATTAATGAACATTATGTGTTAGACTTGTATAGGGATGTTTATATTACTCCTGCATCAGTACAATAGGTTACCCCTATCAAGGTATGCTGTTATGTTTCAGTCACATTATTGGTTATGCTGACTCATTGGTTGAAGGAAAAGAGCAGATTATGGTATGATCTCCTACTTTTTAGTTGGGTTTTACTTTACTTGTTTAAGAGTAGTCCGGGTTATCCCTAAGCCAAGTTGGTGGAGAGGACCGCTGTACTTCACAAATCCCCAATATATTTGTGTTTGAATTGATATACAATACTTTGATATTGTTCCCCTCACACCAGGCTTTATGTCTGACCCGTGTTTTGTCTTTGTCTGCTTATGTCATGATAACCCTCGGGTCGATTGAGTAGTTGGAGAGTCAAGTGCTTTTGGGGATATGCTTTCAAGACCGCTGGAGCACTTTAGTGGCGAAGATGGTACCTTGGATATATACTTGATGTTGTAATAGTATGTGACAAATAGGCTATTTATATACGAGACTTGTTGTATCAGATACTATATTTTGACTTTCTGTATTGATATCCATTTATCAGTTACTTCCATCTAACAGTCTCTTATATATTGTGTATCCTATTGTGCATGTATATTTAGTATATTATATATGATCATTCCATTGTGAGATTCTACCGTTGTGCCTTGATGATGTTTAGTTTTTTTTATTTTACCCCAACAGAGTGTCATTTGTGGTATTCTGGAGTCAGACATTGTCACAACGTTGATTCTGCTACTACTAAGGGTGGATCGTTACATCTGGTATCAGAGCTTAGGCTCAACGCTTTGGACCTTGTATACCAGTTTGAGTTAAGCAAGCTGGTAGGTGAAGATACGTTGAGAGAGCGTACTTGTGTTTTTCTACTATATAATATTGCATACACCACATGCCCTCTAGACTTAGATTTATTTCATTCATTAGTTACTAAGGTATAGTCGTTCAAGCTATCAGTATTAGCAGACAGAGTACAAGAGTGACTATGGATAGGCAGTCTGAGATGTCTGATTAGTTCAAAGATTATTTTGCCCCAACACGGCATGTTCAGCCGCACGAGAATGTTCCAACAACTGTGGTACGTTTGGAATGTGGTGTAGCCCTTTGGGCGTAGTAGTAGAAGAGATTGTCTAGCAGACTATAACTTGGATTGATTCTAAATGTCGCTTCGAGTCTTGATTTATTTCTAAGATCGAAGGGGACGTACTGCTTGAGCGAATGGCTTATACGTTCTGCGTACAGTCATTCGTGTTAGAAGTGTTTTCCAGGCATTAGTAAACCTTAGGCGATGGGAGTAATCTCATGTGCTGAAAAGGTATTTTCTAAAGATCCGTCCATTCACATACCAGTTCTTAATCCCTAGTTCGAGCGCAAGGTCTCTAGGTGATTTGCACTAGTTAGGCAAGGGGTTTTCACTCGATTCTTAAAGACGAGCACTTGAGTCAGATTCTTGAGATGACTGAGAGATTTTCGAAGTGCAACCTTGGTCATGCATGGAAGTTTTGATGGTCCGACCAAGTAACCGGTTTAGAGTTTACCCGAGAGGAGTCAGGTGACCGACCTAATTTAACAAAGAAACCTTGCGAGCAAACAAAGGATTTGATCAGGCATCGTAAGCATTGGGGATGACCTTTATTCGTTGTAAAATCATGTATTTGGTATGGTATAGTTGGGATAGCTTGTGATAGTTCGGGAAATACCGCTTGTCTATTTTTGTGAAGATTTGGATAATCTTCTAAGTGGCAATATGATACTTTACTAGGCGAACATCGCAGTATACTTAGTATATTATCCTTATTATCATTATGCGGTTGAGGTGAGTATGAACCCAAGCGAGCACAAGCGTTTGTAGATAGTCATTTATTGATGACTTAATTGTAAAGTTTCTCCTTTGGAGAATGAATTCTGTTTAGAAGGGAAGGGAAGGGAAGGGAAGTTGAGACTTAGTTCGATTGATTTATTCAGGAGTTTTGAGGATAGGGATCCAGCATATCATCTAAGTTTTCAGGTGGTGTGATAATCTTTCATGTATTGTATTCATGAGAGTGGCTTCACCACTTAAGTGTTTGGGTTATCATGGATGTAGAACAGACTCATTGGGGTATACAGTTGGAAATGCACGTTTGGCCTAGTGTTGGTTTCCGTGCGTGTAGGTATAAATTCTTTGTTATATTTCATTGTTTAGTATGCTTATGTTGTTTGTTGTTGCTTACTATTATTTGATGGTTGGTTGTTGTTGTTGTTTGTTGCTGCTTGCTATTACTTGATGGTTGGTTTATGTTGTTGTTTGATGTTGTTTACTACTGATTGATTATTTATTTTTTGATTGATTGTTTGCTTGCTATTTCTTAATTATTGATTGATTGTTTAATTTTGTTGATTGATTTTTGTTGTTTTTATGGATTGTTTATTAGTATAAGTGTGTACTTCCAATGACATTGTCCGAATAAGTCGATTGGAGAAAGTGGAAGTGAACCGATGTCGCTTAGACCTCGTGGGTCTATTCATTTTAGGTGTAGTGCTATGTGGCTTCAGACCGATGGGGTTAAGTTTGTTCATGTTCGATGGAGCTTAGTATTGATATGCCTCCAGTTGTTAAAGTAAAATTTTTATTTTCCTTTTATGTTTTGTTAAAATGTAAGAAAGCATGGTGTAGAGCTCGCTTTGTTGTTGATTGTGTTTTACAAGTGTGCTTCTCATGTTTATATGAGATGCTTGTTGCATTGGATGTGTTTGTTGCACAGTTAGTTGTAACATATTTATATGAGATGCTTGTTACATTGGAAGTGTTTTTTGCACAGTCAGTTGCTACATATTTATTTGAGATACTTGTTGCACATGGATTTAGGCCATGCTAGAGTTTACATGTAGATTAGCATCATGACATTGTTTGCATTCATGATTGGGATTGCAAGTTGGGCATGTGTTGAGTTGCATATTTTTTGCTAATCATGATTATGTGGTCATACTGATATGTATGCATTTATTGTTTGGATAAGCATGTTGTAATAATTTTGCTACTTATGCATGTATATGGTGCATAAATGGGGGCATATTGATTCTCTTTGATATACATGACTTTCTTTTGGATTATGTACGTGAAATGCAGGTGCATGGAAGCAGAGGCTTGTAACTGCTTTTGGTTTCACGGGTTGAATTAGTTTGCTTGCAACTTGGTACGTTTTTATTCTTAACAGATGTGTTTGCTATGCGACGCACACTCTATAAGGTATATCATACGTATGTATTGTTGTTGTGTTGTCTTCAGATATGGGAGGACCTAGATATGGGCTTATATTGTTGTTTTGGGAGTGGTTGTGGATTTTTAGATCGACCCGTGTAGTGCTGCCAAAATTTTCCGTAATCTTAGTTTAATTTAAAAGAAAAGTTAACAAGAAGGTTGTTAGACATAGCCAATAGTCGAGAGAGTCGGTAGCATGGCATAACTAGTTAACTTCTCTTTTGAATTGCAAGTTTGCACTTCTTTTTCCATTTGCATTTCATTGGAAATGTGCATGTAGATTAGGCATTTGGTTTAGTCGATTAGACTATGGGTTGTTTGTGATTGTACTTAGGGAGTGAAGATGAAGGCATAGGCTAGTCTAAGTCTTTTCCCACTATTACGATCATTTGAAGTTAGTGGTTCGTTGCTCAGATTTAGAGTATTTGCAGATGCTCGATTAGTGAGATGCATCATGTTAGTAGACATGTGTATTTTCGGGTGTGTTACGATGTGTGTTCTTGTGCATGCTAGTGCTGAGATGTGATGGTATAGGACCTGCTTGTTATAAGTTACTATACGTTGGATGTGTATTTACTAGTGAATGATTACCAGGGATAAGCGATAATTTAAATGTAGTGTCGTTTGTGACAGGGTATTAGGGTAGAGTTACATTTTGCCTTGGAAGTTTGAGGACGAAATTCATTTAAGGGGGGAAGAATATAACAATCTGTATTTTTACACGCGGCATATTTAACTAATTGATTTATTTAAATATTAAATTAATAATTTAATCGATGGGCTGAAAACTCGACTTTCACAAATGGACGAATTAGGACTCTAGACCACTTCCATAGAGTCTGGATTGTCCGAGCGATCGAGAATGAGTATGAGCATTGATATATTTCGACCGATGGATTTTTAGCTAGTAGCCTGCATTCGATTAGTAGATCGATCCAAAAGGCTAACATTTTATACGATGGAATTAGATCCCGAAATCTTTTCCATTGAGTTCGGAATATGGGTATTTTATTATAAACGACAATAAGCATGCTTTGTTTGGAGTTGCAGATTTCTCGATAGATACTTGTGATCGATACATGTGAAATTAACCATCCGGCTAGCTGTCTCGGATGGTGTCGTATTCTATACCATCGAGACCTAAAAAATGCGTAGAGTCGTGTGGTTCAAGAACCGTTTCGATCCAACCAAGCTAGAATTCGTGGGAGTCGAAAACATGGAGAGAAAATTGGATAAATACAGTATTCTTTAATTTTATTTTCATAAAAAAATAAAATATCTTTCTCTTTCCCTTCTCTCTCTCAACGATTAAAATAACCAACAACTGCTATCTTCCTAGGCTTGGATCTCCTCCGTCATGGCATTTGAGGCGAAAACGCCTGAAAGTGAAATGACCGCCTTGGCCTGTACTTGCTTCGCCCAGAAGCGATTGGAGTGCGGCGCATCGTAATGGCTTGGGTGTTTGTTCAAAGCGGTGGTGCTCTAGTGGTTCGGACCAACAGTGTTCGGCGAGGCTAGGGGAGGATGTTCGATTGGTGATCTCCGATTAGACTATAGTTGGCTGTTGCGGCGTCGGCAAGGAGATGAACGGAGATGATCGTGGGTTCGTGTTTATGTTTTGAGTATTGGGGAAGATTGGGTTAACATGGGGTTAGAGGTGATTAATTGAGTAATTAATCTAATTTAATATTTTAATTAATCTCTTATGTATTTAATTCGTATATTTTGCATAGGAGGTCCAATCGAGACACGGTCTTCGACGTTGCGCTCGTGGTCAAATTCTCAACAACATGGTATGGACTTGGACTGGATTCAGACATTTGAAAATTTAGGCAAAGGTAAGCAAAACGATAACTCTAAAATAAATTATCATATAAATACTAGTATTTTTGTATACCAGTTTATACGATTAGAATGATGTAGAGTAAAGTGGTCCATTGATATATGATGTCTGGATGGATCATTATCGACATATAACAGTTGTTGAGATCCTAGGTAAATGTCAACGACATTTGTGGTATTTATTTAACAATTTCCCTGTTTGATTAGATTAGTATCAGTGGATATTCGGGATGATTGATTTAGATCCCATATATATATTTGTGGAGATCTACTCATATTGAATAGAGTTGAAGGAGGTTGATATTAATTTATAACGCGGTTATAAATTAATTTAACCCGAATTTGTTGTTTAAATAAGTGATAGAAATATTGGTACATATTTTATTACTAATCAAGATTTAAAAGTATGACTTTTAAGATAAGCATGAAGACTTAAACATGATTGAATGATTTTGTAGATTTGATAAATGAATTTACACTATATTAAATTTGATAAATTAAGTGTTGTAATTGCTTAAAATTAGTTTTGAGTAAATGGGATATTTTATAAAATGCTTATATGATTTTATAAAATGGTGTGATTAAGACCTACTTGATTTAATTTGATAAATTAAGTATATTGTGGCTTAAATTGGTTTTTAAGCAGATATAATATTTTATAAAAGGATTTATAAAATATTATGAGGTGAAATATATTATTAAAATTAGTTTTAATTATATAATGATGTTTTTTTATAAAATGGTTATGATTTTATAAAAATAGGATGAAATTGTATATTTAATTATAATTGTATAATTAATTAATATTAAGCTTTCAAATGATTTATAAGCTTATGGTTGTTTTATAGTTAATATATTATGCTTGGAAATAATATATTAATAGATGGCTCATCTCCTAGATTAACGTACGGTATAACTAGTTGATTGATGATTGAATCATATAATTTTCATGTCATTGTTTTTAATTGGTTGAATTGATTGTAGATTAGAATTGAATGATAGATAAATAGATTATTTGATTGGTTGATTAATTTGACTTTGAGATGGTAGAATAGATGTTTTGGATGGGTATTTCCTTCGTGTATGTAAATAGGCACGAGATGTATTAATTAGTTCCATATAGATGGACCGATTGTATATTTACCTGCATATAGTTTATGCAGGGTTATATATATCTGTATTTATATATAGTTCTGGTATATGTCTCACTTAGGACTGTTGGAAGATGCACAGAATATTTTATAGATATTCATTGATATGCCGTTTTAGGCATATGTATATATTTCTGGTATGCCCGACTTGGGACTATTGGAAGGAGTACGGGATAATTTATAGATATTCATTGATATGCGGGTTCAGTCATATGTATATAGTTCGGGTATGTCCGACTTGAGACTACTAGGGAGAGGCACAGAATGTTTCATAGATATTCATTGATATGCGGTTTAAGGCATATATATATATATGTATATATATATGTATGTATATATATGTATATATATATATATATCTGTGTGTATTTTTGGTATATCCGACTAGGGGCTACAGATTGGTGCAACGGAATCCATTGTACCTTAGGGCACACGACCTGCATAGGTGGTTCCGAAGTAGGGGCGGAGAGAGACTCGGATGCTAGTCTAGAGTAGATCATATACTGCTGCATAGTACTCTTGGAGGCTACGACGGGTCAACATGCCAACTTCTTTTGAGGTGTTGGTTTTCAGGGGAATCCACAATATAGTGGTAGCTCTCGATAGACCTCATAGGTAGCTAATGGCAATTCATAAAGATATATCGATTCACATGGGAGCGATAATACTTCGGCATTGTGTACCCATATGGAAAGTATGTAGGCAAGATTTAGCATTTACATACTTTTTCAATATGCCGGTGTTGATAATCGGAAGTAAAAGAAGCTGGCATGGGAATCCATTGTACCCTTGAGACGACACGACCTGTAGACGTGATCCCGGAGCAGGGCGAAGTGAGACTAGAATGCTAGTCTAGAGTAGGTCATATACTGTTCACCCGAAAGTGTGTATGCGCTTGTGCACACTAATTATGGATCGTGTAATATGGACTAACAATATATGCGGAATGTTCTATACAAGTAAATATTCAATAAACTAACTATATAGCAATTCACAGATATAGAATAGTAAATGCAGTAAACTATAAAAATCACACCAGGGATTTTTATACTGGTTCGGACCTCCCATCCTACGTCCAGTCCCAGACTCCTATCTAGATTTTCACAACCAACTACCTCGCTTCACCCGGAGGAACAGGTTTACAACACCCGAACAGCCGAACGGGATTTCGTGTCTCTTACAACACCTAGGACTTCAACAAAAACAAATACAATTGCCGTTGACAACTTGTGCTCTTGATAACACGGATTTGTCACTTGTAGTACACCCTTCCTATAATCTTATCCTCAAAATATGTGAATGATGTTTGTGAAGATTGAAGGAAGTATATTACTTATTGAATCAAAAGATATGAAATAATTTCAATGATTCAATAAGCAATTGAAATGTTTGAGAGTTCAAGACAGAGATCAATAGAATAGAGATTAGAATAATAGAATTCGTTTTTAATTGGAATAATGATTTCATGATGTTTATATAAGAAATAAACAGTTGTAACCCTTTGTGAAAAGATACAAACAAAGGTCATGATCATTGGTGAAGAGAAAGAGAAGCAACCGTTGAAGAAAATGAAGTGTCTATACGAAAGGTTGCTCTCTGTTTGAAAACGGTCGACAGGTCAAAAATGGCCGGTAGACAGGATTTTAAATATATAGACGTTATGTGCATGTGTGCACGTTCTTTGTGCAATTTACACAGAAACGGTCGACCGCCCAAAAACCTACCGGTCGACCGGTCCCTGTCAAATTGCACAATGAATGTGCAATGCCATTCAAACGTATATATATTGATTATATTGAGGTGCATGATTATTTGAGGATAGATTTTAACAAGTTTAACACTATTACAACATCAAATAATCAACCTATAATCTAGAGTACCATATGTAGCTCTTTTGTGTCTCTTTATAGCCAAGATGTCTTCTTTTTGTCGATCGCCTTTATTTCTTTGTCAGAAATCAAAACTTCATGGACTATGTGACTCAACATTCTCCCCTTTTTTGATTGATGACAACATATATCTGAAGTTCTGAATCTCCCCCTGAATATGTGATCTCCCTGAGATTTTGTCTGTATTCTTTATATATATATATATTCCTGCAAATAATTGTTAGCTCTTTCTCCCCCTTTGTCATCGACAAAAAGGAGTAATAGATAATGGAATAATATACGAATGTATCAACCAGAATATCCATTTTCCTCTTTTCTTAAGTGGGAACTGCAAAAATATAATTAAGACCATGGTACCCACTCTTTATGGGATCCTAAGAGTTAGATCTTAGGAATCCAAACCCATACGGGTCCGGTATCCCCTTTATATACATAATTAGTATTAAAATGCACAGTATTCATGAAATTCTGAATATATTTGTTCCTAATCAAATTGTTATTTGTTTTAGGAACCCATATTTTGATAGTCTTGATATTTTTCTTTTGAAATTTCACAACTGGTTTTGGTTTGGAATATAATAAACTAAGATTTTTCTTAGCTTCAGTCTTTTGTATTTTCCTCTTCCTTTCATTACCAAGATGTTTCTTGGTTTCTTGTTTCTTATATCCCAAACCTTGTTTATTTGAGATAGATTGTGAACTTTCAATGATTTTTGTCAAATTTTCTTGACCTTTGTTAAAGTTAGAAACATTTTGAGTAATGTCATCTAACTTAGTTTGTAAACTAGCTTTTTCTAGGTCCAGATTTTTGACTTTTACCTTAAGCTCATGATTTTTAGTAGTGAGAGCATCGTTTTTCTCTTTTTGAGTTTCAATTTCTTGACTCAAAAGAGATAATTGAGAGTCAACATTAGATGATGATTCTTGAAGTTTTTCAAGTTCTTCTAATATTTTCTTCTCATCTTTTAACATATCTCGTTCAAACTTTGCTCTACTCAAATCTGCTTTGGCTACTTTTAATTCACGTTTTATGTCTTTATATTTGACTATCAATTCAGAATTAATATCAAGTAATTCATCAAATGTAGGAATTTGTACCTCATCTTCTGTTGCCATAAAACAAACATTAGCTTGTTCATTCTCCTGATCACTTTCACTTTCAGATGAAGATGAGTCTGAATCATCCCATGTAATTGAGAAGGCTCGTTTCTTTGACTTGTCCTTCTTATATTTGAATTTATCATTTTCTGACTTCTTCTTCTGTTCTGGACAGTCCTTTTGCATGTGCCCCTTTTTGTGGCAGTTGAAACATTCTATTGTGGATGAAGATGGTTTATTTGATCCAGGTTTCCTTTTGTTGTAACGACTGGCTTTTCGATATTTTAGGAATTTTTTGAATCCTTTTGCAATGAATGCTAGATCTTCATCTTCAGAATCTGATTCATTTTCATCTTTCTTAGCATGAAATGCTACATTTTTATTTTCTTCTTTCTGTTCTTTTCTAGCCTGCAAATTTGCTTCATAGGACATTAAATTTCCTATCAATTCATCTGGCTTCATGATGGAAAGGTCATTAGCTTCTTCAATTGCTAATACTTTTCCTTCCCATTCACTAGTCAGAGAATGTAGGACTGTTGAAACAACATCAAAATTTGAATATTTTTGTCCTAATCCGATAAGTGCATGATGAATAGTTTGAAACCTTGAATACATATCATTGATTGTCTCATTCGGTTTCATTTTAAAATTTTGAAACTGACTCTTCAGCATGGCTATTTTGGCTTGTTTAACCTTGTTAGTACCTTCATGAGTGGTTTTCAACGTTTGCCAAATTTGATATGCAGTAGTGCAGATACTAACACGGTTATATTCATTTTGGTCTAATGCACAAAACAACATATTTATTGCCTTTGCATTTACGGCTGCTGCCGTTTTCTCAGCCGTTGTCCATTCTGAATATTCAGTTGTTGGATTCACTATTTCTTTTTGAGTAGCATTCCAAGCATCATAGCTATTTGACTGCATAAAAAATGACATACGTGTAGCCCAATAGCTATAGTTGAGACCATTAAAGAATGGAGGTCTTTGTGTTGATTGACCTTCCGTGTAAGTGTTAGTGCTAGTGCTTGCGTTATTTGCCATATTACAAGAATATATCAAATAACGGTGTTACGGTTATATGATGACCGTGCTCTGATACCAAATGAAAGTGTGTATGCGCTTGTGCACACTAATAATGGATCGTGTAATATGGACTAACAATATATGCGGAATGTTCTATACAAGTAAATATTCAATAAACTAACTATATAGCAATTCACAGATATAGAATAGTAAATGCAGTAAACTATAAAAATCACACCAGGGATTTTTATACTGGTTCGGACCTCCCGTCCTACGTCCAGTCCCAGACTCCTATTTGTATTTTCACAACCAACTACCTCGCTTCTCCCGGAGGAACAGGTTTACAACACCCGAACAGCCGAACGGGATTTCGTGCCTCTTACAACACCGAGGACTTCAACAAAAACAAATACAATTGCCGTTGACAACTTGTGCTCTTGATAACACGGATTTGTCACTTATAGTACACCCTTCCTATAATCTTATCCTCAAAATATGTGAATGATGTTTGTGAAGATTGAAGGAAGTATATTACTTATTGAATCAAAAGATATGAAATAATTTCAATGATTCAATAAGCAATTGAAATGTTTGAGAGTTCAAGACAGAGATCAATAGAATAGAGATTAGAATAATAGAATTCGTTTTTAATTGGAATAATGATTTCATGATGTTTATATAAGAAATAAACAGTTGTAACCCTTTGTGAAAAGATACAAACAGAGGTCATGATCATTGGTGAAGAGAAAGAGAAGCAACCGTTGAAGAAAATGAAGTGTCTATACGAAAGGTTGCTCTCTGTTTGAAAACGGTCGACAGGTCAAAAATGGCCGGTAGACAGGATTTTAAATATATAGACGTTATGTGCATGTGTGCACGTTCTTTGTGCAATTTACACAGAAACGGTCGACCGCCCAAAAACCTACCGGTCGACCGGTCCCTGTCAAATTGCACAATGAATGTGCAATGCCATTCAAACGTATATATATTGATTATATT
The DNA here is from genome assembly GCA_030737815.1 of Allium fistulosum. NCBI lineage: Eukaryota > Viridiplantae > Streptophyta > Magnoliopsida > Asparagales > Amaryllidaceae > Allium > Allium fistulosum. The sequence goes on along the minus strand of CM060906.1, from coordinate 60,722,647 downwards.
GAGGTGCATGATTATTTGAGGATAGATTTTAACAAGTTTAACACTATTACAACATCAAATAACCAACCTATAATCTAGAGTACCATATGTAGCTCTTTTGTGTCTCTTTATAGCCAAGATGTCTTCTTTTTGTCGATCGCCTTTATTTCTTTGTCAGAAATCAAAACTTCATGGACTATGTGACTCAACAGATGCTACGACTAGACCTACAGGCCAACTTCGTTTGAGGTGTTGATTTTCAGGGGAGTCCACAAGTAACTTATGGCTCTCGATAGGTCTCATTGGTAGCTAGTGGTAGTTCGGGACGGGTATCAATTATGAATGTCCGTATTTTGGATTTAGGTATGGACATGCTATTTTAGTTGCATTGTTATATAACCATATTCATTTCACATTTTAGATGCTTTGATGGGGACTGTTTGATCGATTGGTGTCCATAGCGAACCCCACCCACCAGCAATGATGGGAATAAATTTATTCTTTGGATTCTTGCTATTGTTATGATTGTGCATGTTATATTGGTTGGTTGATTACCATTAGTGAACATTGTGTGTTAGACTTGTATATGTATTTTTATATTACTTCTACATTGGTACGGTAGGTTACCCCTATCATGCTATGTTGTTACGTTTCAGTCACATTATATGTTATGTTGACTCTTGCAAGAGAAGAGCAGATTACGGTATGATCCCCTACTTTTTAGTTGGGTTTTATTTTGCTTATTTAAGAGCAGTCTGGGTTATCACTAAGCCAAATTGGTGGAGAGGACCGATTGTATTTCACAAATCCCCAATATATTTGTATATGGATTTGATATACAATACTTAGAGATTGTTCCCCTCACACTAGGTTTATGTCTAATCCGTGTTTTGTCTTAGTCTGCTTATGTCATGACAACTCTCGGGTACTCGATTGAGTAGTTAGAGAGTGAGGTGATTTTAGGAATATGCTACCAGGACAGCTGGAGCACTTTAGAGGCAAAGACGGTACCTTGGATATATACTTGATGTTGTAATAGTACGTGACAGATAGTGTAACGACCCATATTTTTAGCTATTTTAAATTATTAAATTTAATGTAATTATTAAACAAAAAAGGGTTAAAAATAAAGTTTTAATGATTTTGAATGCATGTTGTTGGATATGAACTTGAATAAAATTTTTAAATAGTTAATTTTGAAGATTTTGCGATAACGAGTATTGAAATATATTCTATGTAATGACCATGTTTAAAATCAATAGTGAAATAGAATAATAGGAATTGAATGACTGTAAAATGGAAATAGTTGTTCTATAATTTGCATTCGTTTTAAAAGTTAAATCTTATAAGTTCATTAACTTATATTTCAAAAGATAGTGATTTATTGAATAATCAAAATTGTTTAAATTTAATATTGCAATTATTTGAATAATTGAATTCTGAATTTAATACGATTAAAAATGATATCGAAAGTTTATGTAGATTTTATTTAAACAACAATAAAGATTTTTAACATTTAAAATTGGATTTAAAAGTGAATAATTAGAAATTGGAAATTTTATATTATAATCGAGACGTTAAAATAGCGATCCGGGGCACAGTCTCGGAATTCGACGAAACTAGTTCCATTGGGTCCATAATAGTGTATTATTATCGGATTTCAAATTTCATAGTGTTTGGAGTTATCGTTTGATCATACGGTATACAAACGCGTTGAATTTAATATCGAAATTTAATATAATAATTAGGTCCAAAACGCTATCTTCTCCGTATGATCGAATTAGGACTTGAAACTTATTCTATTGCATTCGGAATAGGGGTATAACATTATAAACGCTAGGAGGCACGCTTTGTTGGAGTTTTTTCGGAAAAGCACGTGAATAATCGAGATAATAATAAAATAATAGGTTTATACATGTATAAATACACGTCCACAATAACCCTAACCCTAATTTATACAGCCGCGCCGTTCTTATCACCAATGGTCGAAATTCTTCAACCCTTCCCCCTCAAATTTCTCCAAATCCATCGATTATTAGAAGAAACATTCAACTATGAAATCGAAGAGCACTTCGATATCTACCTATCCAACGGTCAAGATCGTCCACGGCAAAGCAGATCGACGGCAAATCTCGTGCAAAGGGAGCACGTTAAGGGGAATTTTTCTTAGCCTATGCAGCGCCGAGCTTGGTCGGCCTATGGCCGAGGGTGGGGCATGCGTGGGGCTTTCAAATGAAGGTCTTCGATCGAATTCTGGTCGCCTCTGGTGGTCGCGATGGTGGGACGAACAGAGGCAGTGATGGGTTTCTTCGAACGATCGTGACTTGGGCGCGTGAGAAGAAAAGAATAACGGCCCTGATTGCAGACCTCTTATCCAACTGCCCAGATCTGATTTGGGTATAAATTAAAAATAAATAAAAAAGGAAATTATTTATATAAATTGTATGCAAATCTTATAAAATGTATATCTTGGTCATGCGAGGTCGAAATTGGACGAAACAAGATGCATTGGAATCGTGGCGATGAGTAGTACGTCATGGAATAGATTTGGAGTCGTTTGGAGCTAGTTAAAATTTTAGGTTAAATCGAACGTCATTCGATTTGATTTAAAATTGAAAACTCAATGTGAGTGTTTTATAACGCTCACAACGTACTAGAATATTTTTATGCTAGATAAATTTGAATTTATAAAGTGATATGAATTTATTGATTGTTGCTTGATTAATCGTCCTCTAAATTATCATTTAAATTAACTGCTAAAAATTAAGATTGATAGTTAGATTTGAAATTGGGATTTAATTGCCAGTAAATTACCTAATATTAATAACTATGAAATGGTTGTGAATTATTTTGACTATTTGGATGATTGATTGTGATGGATGCCAATTGATTGATATTTGGATGATTGGATATTTATTTATTTATATATATATACTGTTATCACCCGAAAAATTATTTACAGTATATAAGCTGTAAATTGAATTATTTTGAATGAATTAAGAAATAGGTTGAAATGATATATACTTATGACACTGTAATTTGGATTGAAATGATATATATCCATCCCTAAAATTAAATTGAAATAACTGATCTCTTGGCCATAGGATAGAAAATTATATACGAACACCGGATTGGTTAAATTAAATGATTTTAAATTTTTGAGTTGAAATTATTAAAATGACTTGGATTTAAAGAAATAGAAATCGAATTTATAGAAATCAAATTATTTTTGAACTTGAGCTTAAATTGTGGAATTAAGTTGTGGTAATCGAAATTGTTTAAATAATCGAAGTTGGTATTTTGAAGTTATAATCGAAATAAGATTTGAAATTCGAAATTGTTTTAAAAGATTAGATTTTTATTCGAACTTTGAAATATTGCTAAGTGAAAGTGATATAAAACGATATTTCGATATTGAGCTCGAAATTGAATTATATTTGAAAATTGGATTTTAAATTGAATATTGAAGGTAAATTTGATTAAGTGTTTTAAATCGATTTTGGGAATCGAACTTGGGATTGATGTAAATCGAAATGGTTTAAAATTAAGAATTGAATTGAAATGGTTTCAAATTGGAATTGAATTGAAATAAATTGGAATTGAAATCAAAATTGAATTATTGGGAACCAGAATTGAAATTGATTTGAATTTAAATCGAAATTGAATCGATTGAATGGAAATTGGGTTTGACTTGAATTGACAAGTTGAAATTGAATTAGTTTGACTTTGAAACTATTTTCCAATGAATTATTTTAGTATAAACTATTTTAAATCTATATTATTTAAATATTCAAATTATCTTGATTTTCCAAACTATTTTACTATATAAACCATTTTAATACTTAAGCTATTTTATATTAAACTATTTTAACCCTTTAAACTATTTTTAACTATTTTAAGTATATAAACTATTTTAACCAGTTAAACTATTTTTAACTATTTTAATTATTTAAATTATTTTAAAAATATTCAAATTATTTTTCAAAAATTTCAAACTGGTAAAAGGTGGAATGTTTATTTTTAAATCATGGATCTAAATACAAATTGGGTAAAAAAATGAAGTTATAACCTAAATGTAAAGTTGAAACAATTTTGGAATCGAAATTAAGATATTGAGGCGAGAAGGATTTTGAATTGAAATAGTATATTTTGAGTAAATATGATGATTTCGAAATGGATTTGACTTTGAAGCGAACATGATATTTTGATATCAAGTATGAACTGTTTTCGGAATGTAAAAGTACCAACCGGTGTGTAAAATGACGTTTGGTTGTTAAAGAGACCGGGGCCGGATATGGGCATACTATCTGTCGATACCGGAACCACTTTAACAACTGTGTACGCGGAGGAGACTCCAGAATGAAGTGGTTGGATTTGGCGATGATTGCTGGATTTGAAGAAAGAGAACAATGATGGATAGACCTCAGCACTTGTGCCAATTTGAAATGACTAAAATAGGACGGCTTGACAGGGCCAAGTGGGCTAATTACCTCGAGCGGACATCCGTTCTTCGATTTCTTGGACTCGGTCCATATTATTACTCTTGTTGGTTTCGATTAGTGCACCTTGATTGGGATAGCCTCCCTTTGACTCGATAGTGGATGGATGGATGTAGTGGGTGGTCATGGCTATGATGCGTTACCACTAGCCCTGCGACTTGAACTTGTAGTATCCTACCTTGGGCAATGCCTCACGTGCCTTGTCATACTTTTATCTCTATACGAGACCCATATGATTTTGGTTTAGTGTTGTCGTACCATGGCGCATCCCTGACTATCGACGTTCTACTATTGGTGTCAACTGCAAACTGTACGCCAATGCTTAAAAACACGTTAAGGGGGATCAATGTAAAGACTTAACGCTAAGAAAAATATTTATTTTACGGATTAGACATTATATATATAACGTATTCTACTACATATAAATATTTTGATGGATCCTTAAGAGATGGAAAATCCCGTAACATCTCTTGAGTTATTGCATGCACGTTATACACTGGATAGTAGATGTGAAATCCCGTAAACATCTCTGATGCTATTACACTCATGTTATATGCGATATCGATTTGACTTACATAAGGATATTTTAGTCCTGACTCGAGTGTTTTGTCTTTTCATTACGCTCAGGTCAGTCCTGAGTTTTTCAGTGTTAGCACCAAAATTGGTCACTAACCCCCTTTAGAAAGATTGTGTAGAGAGGTAAATGAAGAAGATAAATTAAAACAGAGAGATATAGACTAAATTAACTACAGAGATCTAGAACACCAGATTTATAGTGGTTCGGTGTAACTACCTATGTCCACTTTGAATTGTAATCTTTATTGCTTTCCCAAATAGTTAAAAACAGATATAATCCGTACAATAATGGCTTGAGTACAAGTTTTAACTGAAAAGAGTGAGTCTTGAAAGCGGCAGAGTCTCCCCAGTATTCTCGAAAAAAGGTCCCTTTCACTGTGCCCCTGCCCTTCTATTTATAGACGAAGATGGGTTGGACTTCCCTCACGGGCCTAGGAACAAGGTATCTCGGCCCATAGTAGTCAACTCCAGCACACCGAACCAGGCATGCTGAACGCCGAGCGAGGAAAGCTGGTCGAGAACCATTTGGTTGACCATCGAGTGACTTGAAGTAACCATTCAAGAGAACCGAGGCAAGTAGTGAGTTGAAGAGAAATGAAGCTATGTCAAGCGCCCTTACGTTGTTGTGGACTTGATAGCTTGTTAACCTCCATCGTATGCGCCGAACCAGGGATGTCGAACGAGGTAGGATGCCAGTCGAGGCCTGGGATGCCGAACGAGGGGGGATGCCGGTCGAGGCCTGGGATGCCGAACGAGGTAGGATGCCGGTCGAGGCCTGGGATGTCGAACGAGGGAGGATGCCGGTCGAGGCCTGGGATGCCGAACGAGGGAGGTTGCCGGTCGTGGCCTGGGATGCCGAACGAGGGAGGATGCCGGTCGAGGCATGGGATGCTGAACGAGGTAGGATGCCAGTCGAGGCCTGGGATGCCGAACGAGGTAGGATGCTGGTCGAGGACTCCGTGCCGAGCGTCTTTGTTACCCGGTCAAATGACCGGGTAACACTTGCCCCCTAAAGCGTATCATGAGTGTCAATCATGATATGCTTTGAATCATAACACATCTATGCTTACCGCTCCTTTTATCATACCTTCTTTTTTTTACGGTTCGGCCCATACTCGAGTGCTAGCTTATTCGATTGCCGAAAGTCATTCGGCATACTTCCTACCGAACCACTATCGTTCTTTGACCTGGTCCACCTGTAGATGCCTGTTCGACTTCCCCCTCTCCTTATATAAACCGGAACTTCTTCTTCCTTTCCCTTTCCACTTTTACTTCTTTTCAAGAACTCGCTACCTCCTTTCCCCCGAACCACAGCTACTACGCTAACCTTCTTCTTTTTCCCCGAATCCAGCAAGTGTTCCTCACAGTTCTCCCCCAAGTCAGATCTAACCGCCTCCAGTCCCAATCAGAACTCTAGCCTCGACCATCCCTTTTAGGTAATAACCTCTCTTCTAAACACTATTTCTTGATTATGGAACTTAACACGAGATTTGAGTTCGTGGATTTTCATCCGATTTAGGACAGTCGGAATCATGGGGATGAAGTGGATGGATTGTGGTTCAACCACTCCGTAGGTCTAGGTGGAGAGGAGAAAAGAAGAAAGTGTTAGAGGCATTTGGGACGTAGGTTCTTGCTTGATCACTGAGTGAGGGAGGAGGAAGTTATCATGACTCAGTAAGTGTTGGTGAGTTCGATAGGTGTTGGTTGGTCAAGGTCATTCGGTAAACAAGGAGTGAGGGAGGAGTGACTTGTGGTCGGCTTTTACTTTTTGGGTGAAAGCCGACCAACTACGAAGTAGGTGGCTCGGTAGTCTACATGTAAGAGTAATGACAGGGAGGTAAAGGGATAGAGTGTCATTCGGTCTAAGGAGAGAGAGAGAGTCTAGTTCGGTGGTTTAAGGAAGTGAGACGGAGGTGAGCGAGTGGGTCGGCTTGTCCATTTTAGGCAGTCAAGCCAGAGAATGCCGAGCGAGGGTGTTTGGTCTTAGAATGCTGAGCGGTGTTGGTCGTGTCATTTATTCAAGTGTCGAGCAATGGGCTTGTGCCAAGCGGCATTCAGGCCGAACGGTGTTTAAGACACATGTTTCGAGTGTCGCTTGGCCTCGAATCTTGAAGTAGAATGCAACAGTCGAAATCACTCCAACTTGATCATAACTCACACCGAACTCACTTACCTCTGTGCCTAATCACGTGACATTTAAACAAGGACAAGGACTTAAGCAAACAAGCACATCGAACTAATCCGGACTAACAACTCCCCAATTTCAACAACTATAAACCCGAGTCTAAGTTAACTAAAACAGAGAATAAACTTCCACATACAGTGTCGACGCCAAGTTCGAAATAGAAACCATCATACGATAAGTTCTCGGAGACGATCAGCGATGATGGTTTCCGAAGATGAAAGTCCAATGCTTAACTCTATTTCAGCAACCTTATGACTTGTAATTCTTTGGCACTTATACTTGAATTATTGCACTAGTTCACACACTACACGGGGGGAGTAATTTTGTAGATAAGTCTAATGTCGATTGTTTTTCAAGTATAGTTCAAACAGGTGTTTCATCGGATTCTACACACATTAGATGTCTAGGAAATCTAGCTCTGCCACAATCTTGGACAGACCCGGGCCGTCTTCTCAACAAGAAGAAGTTAGAACTTCAAATCCGTCGTCTATTCCTGCACAAGACATGCCGAACCCCGCGATCGCATCTGTCGACTTGGCTCCTGATGCCTTGGATACATCGATCTTTTTGGACGATCTGATCGATTCTCAAGCCTCGAAGATTAATGAAAGCACGCTCCGCCGTATATGCTCAGTACACGGGTTTCCTTTCGACGACGTGTTGGTTCCATCGGGACAGGATCGTCCCCACTTGCCCCCAGTAGGATATACAGCCTGCAACAGATTCATGTGTTGGGTCGGTAGCGTGCCGCCATTCAACTCCATTCTTCAGGACCTGTTACAGTATATCGAGATCGCCCCATCGCAATTACACCCAAACAGCCACACGTTCATATACGGCACTTGCATTCTCTTCATGAGTGTCCTTTTCAGGCTCCCGACTACTGGCGATATCTGTTATATCTATCGTTTCAAGATATGGTCAGATAGTCCATCTTTTGTATTCCTTGAGCCGCATAACAAGTGTCAAATTTTGACTAGAGCGTGGAGCAAATTTGCTCAATATAAACAGGAGTGGTTCTATGTGCGCTGTCCTCCCAGCTTCGCGAGGAGATGGGTGGAAGGGAGTAAGTCTTTTTTCTGGATTAATACTCGTGTTTGGCGGAAACTGCACCTTTTCTAACTCTTTCTATACTTTTACAGGTATCAGCCCACGTCCTGAAGGCTCCGGGTATTATGAAGCTGTCGAAGCTATCCGAGCCATTCCCGCAGAAGACCGGGACATCAGATCTCTCATTTCAAATGAATCACTCACAAATTTTGGGCTGCTGGCGGAAGGTCGCCGAATAAGCCTTCCTCAAGGCATCACTATACCCAGGCCTGCTTCAGGCAAAGGAAAAAAGCAGGCTGGGTCTTCAGCACGTAACGCTCCTGATACACCAGAGGAGGAGGAGATTAGAGAAGCCAGAACACTTGAAGTACAGGGCGAAATGTTAGCCCTGCTCGGGACCCGATAGTCGAAGTCCACAATATCGAGAAGACACCTTTCCCTTCGAAGGGAAAGAAGTAGTTGACCTACAAATTGAGGAAGAAGACGGTGGGTGGAACCTCTAAGGTCACCCTTACTCCAGTAGAAAAAGAGCCTTCTTCTCAACACTTAGAGAGTTTGTTGAAAGGCTTATCGGACCTAACTATTCCCGATGATTTGCTCAACTATGGCTTCGATGATCCAGAAGCTCTTAAACTTCATTCACCCGTGAGAGGCGATACAGGCACTCGGGCCCAAATCCAGGGAGAGAAAACTCCTATTAGTAAAGATAAAGAAACTGGTCCATCGGGGGGAACACTAGGACACACACGGACACGTGCACTTCACCCTGAACTTCAATTTTAGCCATCACTCTGTTATTTTCTAACTTGTCGTTATTTTCATTCTATGCAGGTGACATGGGACACACTCACGGATTCAGTCGTCTTTGCGGGTCATCTATTTTTCATCATTCCGGCCGGGATTCGGGCACCGGCAAGCGCCGAGACAAAGATGACTCTGGAGACCGAGACTATTGCCCTAGAGAATCAACTTATCGAAGGAAATCATACAACCAGTCCTCATATTCCCGCGATCATCCTTCTCAATCAGAGCATGGCAAAGAGAAGTCTACGCAGAAGGGGTCCCAATCCGATGTCCCCCGTGATCAACACTCTGGTTCATCTAGCACACGACAGTCTCAGGAACATCGCAAGAAGACCGAACTTTCAAAGCCATCTCCCCCTGTTCCCGCAATAGACCCGACGATATCGAAGAAGCTAGCCGAGCTTAAAGATAAGTTCCTTAAAATATGCTTCGATGGTCTAAAGTTCCTTCTGGCGATCCATCATATTCCAGGGCATGTCAAACAGAGCGCCATCGCTTGCAACAACGACGTTTATGTTCAACATGACGCGTTTGCTCATCTAGCTGAAAAAGTCTCGGAAGTCTCTATTGAGTGTCAACACGAAATCGACCGTCTGAAGCTTGAAGCCATTTTTGATAAAGACATTATCAAACTCAGGATGAAGAGCTCTCTTCGTACAAGTCCCAACTCGAAGCTGCCCAATAAAGTGCTAAAGATACCGCGGAGGCCGTCAATCGTCTGGAGACAACTCATAAGAAAGAAATTGACGAAGCGGTCAAACGATGTGGGGCCCTAGCTTTAGAAAAGGACTCTGTTCAAAAAGAAAGGGATGCATTCGCCCTGCAGGTCAAATAGTTGAAAGAACTACTCTCTGAAGAGAGAGAAGAAAAATCGGCTGCCTAGGAAGAGTCGCAACGATATTGCGATGAGATTGTTGCTACGTGACTCTTGAAGGCACAGCTTGACGGCGAGCTCTCTAAAGTCGGGATGCTGAAGGATGAAACCCGTGAAGAGGGCAAGAGAATAGCATCCGCGGAGATTGACTCTCACCTTGAGGCGGCTACAGAGGCTGGCAGAGAGGAGATCAAGTGCTTGTTCGATCCGCTGATAGCTGAATACAACGCCCGTGTCCTCATGCATCGGGACTTAACTTTTCTTGGCGAGGGTTACCTCGAATCTCTAGCCGAGGCATGGGAAACTTTGATAAAGGTTAGGAAGGTTGAGTCGGGTACTGAGGAGGTTGACGAGGATGCTTTAGTAAAGGAATTTCTTAGGGGGAATGAGCCTTCCGACTTATCTGCAGCAATGGCTCTTTTTGGCAAAGGCTCTTCTCCATCAAAGGAAAAAAATGACATTGTTGGTCCGTCTGGGACCGAGTCTCCAGCTCCTCCTCCTACTCAATCGGCTGATCGGCCAATACTTGATCCATTCGAGCAACACGCTGGTTATGACCCAGAAGACCCTGGCCTCGGTATTCATGTGCTATCTCCCATTCTAGAGGGTGAGACTCCTCGGACGGTTGAAAGCCAACAAGAAACCGGTATATAACTCTTCTTCTTAAAGTTCAAAGAACTGTCATTTTCGGCGAGAGGTTATTGTATTCTAACTTTAGTCTCTTGTGGTTTTGCGCAGGCCATTCTGATCCTGATCCGACTCCAAGGAGCGATGATGCCAAGGATGGAAAAGGGAAAGCGAGCGAGGCTACCCACGCGGTAGTGACCCCTGGTCCCGATGCTTAGGTGATTGAGGCGCTCGACGAGGATAAGTCTGAAATTTCGTCCTCCGTCGAAGAAAGTTATGAAATTGAGATTACAGGCGCTTCTGACCATACCTCAGGGCTGAGCATGAAGGAGCGGCTCGAGGAAGAGAGGAAAAAGAAAGTGGAGATCAAGGTCGAGTCTCAAGTAGTAGAACTTGATGACCCGTTGAACAGGCCTCTAAAAGTCATTCTTCCTGGTAGAACCAAATCACTAGATGTTCCTCCTCCCACTTCTGACACCGTTTCTCTAGCGAGCAAAACGTCCAAGAGAAAACGCGTGGGGGAGGAGTCATCTGAAAAAACGAAGGAGGAAAAGAAGCCAAAGAAATCAAAGAAGTAGCCACTACACTCGTAAAACGAGAGTTAGCTTAGATCATGTAATTATTTTTATTCATTTATTTTCGTAGTCAATGTAGATAGACTTTTGACTCCGAGTTTTGGAGGAGTGGTAGTAGAACCCCATTTTGGATTAATAAATAAAGTTTAGTTTTTTGTCTTTCAAATGACTTTTGTCTTTCTGTATAACTATGGTCGAAACCCGAGCTATCGTGAGTTATATACACCCCCAATCCATTTTCATATAACTCGGAAATTCTTTGGTGTTGTACATCCTTTATTCCACACTTCAGGTACTTAGAATATTTTTTAGTTTGTACTCTGGGGACTTGATGCCTTCAAGTTATTTGTACTCTAGTCCGCATTCCGGGGACTTAGAGATTTTTAGTCGTTCATACTCTGGTCTTCACTCTGGGGACTCAGAGTATTCCAGTCCGCGCTCAAGGGAAATTGGAGATTTAAATCATTTATACTCTAGTCCGCACTCCGGGGACTCAAAGTACTCCAGTCCGCACTTAGGGGACTTGGAGGTTTAAGTCGTTTATACTCTAGTCCGCACTCTTGGGACTCGGAGTACTCCAGTCCGCACTCAGGGGACTTAAAGATTTAAGTCGTTTATACTCTAGCCCGCACTCCGGGGACTCAAAGTACTCCAGTCCGCACTCAGGGGACTTGGAGATTTAAGTCGTTTATACTCTAGCCCGCACTCTTGGGACTCAGAGTACTCCAGTTCGCACTCAAGGGACTTGGAGATTTAAGTCGTTTATACTCTAGTCCGCACTCCGGGGACTCAGAGTACTCCAGTCCACACTCAGGGGACTTGGAGGTTTAATTCGTTTATACTCTAGTCCGCACACTTGGGACTCGGAGTACTCCGGTCCGCACTCAGGGGACTTGGAGATTTAAGTCGTTTATACTCTAGCCCGCACTCCGGGGATTCAGAGTACTCCAGTCCGCACTCAGGGGACTTGGAGATTTAAATCGTTTATGCGCGTTCGTACATCAGACGGAATAATGTAACTCTAGTTGTTTGCCATCAGATTATAAGGCACAGAAACATCAGTAATTCATGGAAAAGATGGCTTCAAGCCTTTATTAATGAAAACAAACTAAATCGTCTGATTACATGCTTAAAAAGAAACTAAGAATCAATGGAACAAAAACATACGGGAAATAATTGCACCTAAAACATGAAAGTAACAGGCTAAATATAATAACGTCGCAAATGTTCACTTTTCCATGCTCGGGGGAGTGTCATGCCATCAACGGTCGCTAGCTTGAAAGTTCCCTCTCCAAGCTTCCGTTCAATGACATATGGACCTTCCCAGTTGGGATTCATACGTGATGGTACTGGAAAAACTTGTTTCAAAACGAGATCACCCACATCAAAGATTCTCGGGCAGACTTTTTCGTTATAATATCGCTTAACTCGGTGCCTATATGCTGCCGCCCTTAACTCAACTTCTTCGCGTTTTTCATCAACGAAGTCCAGTGATTCCAACAAGAGATCCTGATTCGTCCCAGTTTCATAATGTGTCACCCAATGTGAAGGAACTTCAAGCTCCATGGGTATAACAGCCTCCGTGCCATATGCCAATGCGAATGGAGTGTGGCCAGTCGCGGACTTGTGGGTAGTTCTATAAGCCCATAGCACTGTTGGAAGTTCATCTACCCATTTGCCTCCAGCCTTTTCCAAACGCTTCTTCAATATGGACTTGATTATTTTGTTCATGGCTTTAACTTGTCCATTAGCCTTAGGATGTGCAACTGCAGCGAACTTTTTCTCGATGCCGTATTTTAAACAGAAATCTTTGAATTCCCTACTTTCGAACTGAGTTCCGTTGTCTGTAATGATGGTTCGCGAGAGGCTTCTTTCTGCCCCCGTTAAACGTTTGCTAACGTCATACACCGACTTTTGAACTCGGTCCTCCTCGCGGACCAAAGCCGCACTTATAGCATGTGGAGATACGACCAAATATACGTACAACTTTTCATGGTCTACTGGTTTTGACAGCACTGGAGGATTTTCTAAATGCCGTACTAGAGCTCGGAATGCTTCCTCATAGTTGGATGTCCATTCGAAATTCCTTTTTCCTTTCTTTATTATATCGAAGAAGGGGATACACTTGTCTGTGGCTCTGGATATGAATCGACTCAACGCAGCTGCTTTTCCATTCAAGCTTTGTACCTGTTTTATAGTCTTGGGCACTTGTATGTCTCGAATAGCTTGAATCCTTTTCAGGTTAGCTTCGATTCCCCGGGCATTAATAATGAATCCTAAAAACTTCCCTGACGCAACGTCGAAGGAACACTTCAGAGGGTTGATCTTCATCCCATAGTATCTGAGTATGCCAAACATCTTTGCTAAGTCTCGAATGTGGTCGTTTGACTGCCGTGACTTCACGAGCATGTCATCCACGTAGACTTCCATTGTTCTACCAATCTGTTCTTTAAACATTCGATTCACCAGACGCTGATAAGTTACTCCTGCGTTTTTCAATCTGAAAGGCATCACTACATAGCAATATAGCCCAACGTCTGTGACAAAACTAGTGTGTTCCTGGTCCGGAATGTGCATCGGGATCTGATTATATCCCGAGTATGCATCCATGAATGACAATAACTCGTGTCATGCAGTGGAGTCGACCAACTGATCAATTCTAGGTAATGGGAAACTGTCCTTAGGACATGCTTTGTTTAAATCAGAATAATCTACGCAATTTCTCCACTTCCCATTTGCTTTTCTCACTAGCACGGGGTTTGACACACATTCAGGGTAGAGGGTGTCGCGGACGAACCTATTGGCTTTGAGTTTGTCCACCTCCTCTTTGAGAGCAGCGGACCTCTCCGGGTCCATTCCTCTCCTTTTTTGCTTAACTGGGACGTACCTCGGTTCTATGTTCAACATATGACTTGTAATAGCGGGTGAAATCCCGCACATGTCGGAATGTGTCCAAGCGAAAACATCGAGATTCGCACAGAGGAAATCACTAAGGTCCTCGGTCATCGAGGGGCTGAGTTATGATACAATCTTGAGTACTCGCGACGGATCGTCACGGCTGACTGAAATGTCAATCGTCAGTTCAGCTGGTGCTACTTTTTCTTCCCTGGGTTCCTCATCATCGTCTCTCAGATCTATGTCTCTATAGATCCGAGAATTTTTCCCGAGCCAGGGCTCGGGCATTACTTGTCAATTGTCAGTATTCTGAATGCGGACGGGGTTATTCGCAACCTTTCCTTTCTCTCTCCGATGGGCCTCACGGAGCTCAGCCACATAACATGCACGACCGGTTGCCTGGTCGCCATGAACAACACCTACTCCTTTGTCGGTCGGAAATTTTAAAGTCAAACACCACGGGGCCAATGCTGCTCTAAATTCAGCCAGGGCCAGTCGACCCAGAAATACATTGTATGGGGAATCTACATCCAAGACTATGAAAAGTAGGATTCACACCCTTATACGCTCGCCTTGTCCTAGTTCAACTGGAAACTCAACATACCCCACTGCATCAGTCGCTGCACCGTTAAAGCCCTGAATACGAGCTTTAGACGGCTTTAAATCCTTCGTCTCCATCTTCATTTGGTCGTACGCCTTTTTGAAGATGATGTTAACAGAACTTCCACAATCAATTAAAATCCTTTTCACTAGTGCTGGCCCGATTGTCGCGGATATGACCATCGGGTCAACGGTAGGAGCCTCCACCTGGTTGGCATCTCGGCTCCTGAATACTATATCGTCTGTCATTGTCCGCTGTTGCTTAGCCGGGGACCCGTCCTCAGTATTTGAACAACACTCAAAATCTACATGCCTCAGGGAGTTAGCATATCGCTCCATTTCCTACCAATTCTTATCTGCAGGATGAGGTCCGCCTACTATCGTGTTTATGACCAGTCTACCCACAGTTCGAGTAGGCTCCTTAGGGTGACGTGGAGCTGGTGCGTGACCAGGATTGGACGTTCCCTGTCCACCCTCTTGAGGACTCTTTACAAACTCCTGCTACTTTTTCTGTCTAATCAACTTTTCTATAGCGTCATGTAGGTGCCTACACTCTTCAGTATTGTGCCCATAAGTCTCATGGAAGCGGTAATACTTCCCAGTCCGCTTTTGCTCCTCGGTTGACTCCTTTGGGCGCGGCTTTCTGTATTGAAAGGTATTACAAGTTGATAATTAAATATTCTCAAGAGATGCATTTAGTGGAGTGTATTTGTTATAGGTTGGAATTCTCGGCTTCCATTATCTTTTCTTCCCCTGATTTCCTCCTCCGGACTCCTTAGATTGCCCGGGCTTGTTCTGGACGTTGACCTGAACTTTCCCCGAGTTGTCTCCGGATTGCTTTACAGTAATGTTGCTTTTCACGGACTCCTGAACAGGCCCTGGTCCCTTATCTCGCCTTGTCCACCTTGCTTCCTCCCTTCTTATGAATTGATGAGTCTTTGAGTAAAAACGCTCTAGCGTAGTTGGAGGTTTTCCCGCTAACCAATCTCCAAACTCTGAATCCTGGTCCATACCTCGCATCACAGTCATAAGAATTGCATGATCATTAGGATTGCTAAATTCAGTAGCCGCAACATGGAATCTCTGTAAATACTCCTTCAACGACTCCCTTGGAGCTTGGATTACACATGATAGAGACATCACGTCCTTTGGACGAGTAGCATGCATTCTGAACTGTTCTATAAATTTTGTTGCCTACTCCTCGAAACTGGATACGGACCGCGGAGGAAGTCGGGTGAACCACATGGTAGCGATCCCAGATAGAGTTATTGGGAAGCATCTACACTTGGTTGCATCATTCGCTCTAGCTGAATCCATCATCTATTCATATCTCATCACATGCTGTCGAGGATCGGTCTTCCCTTCGTAGGCCGGGATAGTTGGCATGCTAAAGTTCCTGGGGTACTCGGCCTGTAGAACAGTGTCTGTGAATGGAGTATGACTCTTGGATATCCCCCAATCTTCATTGGTCAAGCCTTGATTTTCTCTAATCAGTTGTTTGACCATAGCCGATAGGTCTGGGGTTTGTATGGAAGATGGAAGGTTGGAGTCAGTTCTACGGGATCGGTCAGGTTAATGCCTCCTCTGCTGGCGGTCTGCCAAACATGTATCTTGAGGTTCATCATCATTAGCGTCTTGGTGAGCCGGGCGTCCAGTTTCCACACGTGCTCCAGATCCTAAGTTTCATGTTCCTGCTTGGTTGCGGTCTTCGCGGTGTAAGTGATCCCTAATTGATCGATCAGCAGCACCTGCCTGCGTAGTTTCAGTCTTGCGGCGTCTACGCCTGGGAGGTTCATCGGACGAAGTCGAGCTATCATATGAAGAGTAAGGAGCTGGACTACCCTCAGCATTTTGATGCTGTTGTTGAGTGAGCTGAGCCATAAAGTTGGCGTTAGCTTGAATCTGTTCTCCAAGTTGTCTCCTGCTTTCCATGAGTTCTCTCATCAAGTCGTTGAATTCTGTTCTGGTGACAACTTCCATTCGATCTTGGGTGATAGTTCCTGCACCCAGATTTGCTTGCTGGTTGCTAGGTCCTATTTGTTGTACGCTAGCAGTCTCATTGACGTCCGCATTATGTGAGGCTGATCTGGTACGTGGTCTTCCCATTGTAGAGTTATTGATAAGAACTTTGAGTAGAATCAGCGGACATCTTATGAATGACTTGGATCTCCTTCGGGGGATTTATTCAATC
Organism: Allium fistulosum; assembly: GCA_030737815.1. Classification (NCBI taxonomy): domain Eukaryota; kingdom Viridiplantae; phylum Streptophyta; class Magnoliopsida; order Asparagales; family Amaryllidaceae; genus Allium; species Allium fistulosum. Next base: position 60,705,792 of record CM060906.1, on the reverse strand, counting down.
TAGTAGCTACAAAGCAGATCCTTGTGGCCTGAAAATTCGGCTCTCAGTGAAAGCACCAAAGTGTTAGCACCAAAATTGGTCACTAACCCCCTTTAGAAAGATTGTGTAGAGAGGTAAATGAAGAAGATAAATTAAAACAGAGAGATATAGACTAAATTAACTACAAAGATCTAGATCACCAGATTTATAGTGGTTCGGCGTAACTGCCTACGTCCACTTTGAATTGTAATCTTTATTGCTTTCCCAAGTAGTTAAATACAGATACAATCCGTACAATAATGGCTTGAGTACAAGTTTTAACGGAAAAGAGTGAGTCTTGAAAGCGGCAGAGTCTCCCCAGTGTTCTCGAAAAAAGGTCCCTTTCACTATGCCCTTGCCCTTCTATTTATAGACGAAGATGGGTTGGACTTCCCTCAGGAGCCTAGGAACAAGGTATCTCGACCCACAGTAGTCAACTCCAGCACACCGAACCAGGCATGCCGAACGAGGCATGCCGAGCGAGGAAAGCCGGTCGAGAACCATTTGGTTGACCATCGAGTGACTTGAAGTAACCATTCAAGAGAACCGGGGCAAGTAGTGAGTTGAAGCGAAATGAAGCTATGCCGAGCGCCCTTACATTATCGTGGACTTGATAGCTTGTTAACCTCCATCGTATGCGCCGAACTAGGGATACCGAACGAGGTAGGATGCCGGTCGAGGCTTGGGATGCCGAACGAGGGAGGATGCCGGTCGAGGCCTGGGATGTCGAACGAGGGAGGATGCCGGTCGATGCCTGGGATGCCGAACGAGGTAGGATGCCGGTCGAGGCCTGGGATGCCGAACAAGGGAGGATGCCGGTCGAGGCCTGGGATGCCGAACGAAGGAGGATGTCGGTCGAGACCTGGGATGCCAAACGAGGGAGGATGTCGATCGTGGCCTGTGATGCCGAACGAGGGAGGATGTCGGTCGAGGCCTGGGATGCCAAACGGGGGAGGATGTCGGTCGAGGCCTGGGATGCCGAACGAGGTAGGATGCCGGTCGAGGCCTAGGATGCCGAACGAGGTAGGATGCCGGTCGAGGACTCTGTGCCGAGCGTCTTCGTTACCCTGTCAAATGACCGGGTAACATTCAGCTTATTGAAGATTTATTCTGGAGGACGAAGACAAAGGTTTGGTACACTACTACTATTATTATGCCTGCATCATGTTATCTACTACATTATTTATTTATCTCTGATGTATATATATAACTCTGATGAGTGTTGTATAGATTATAATCAAATGTATAATAGAAATAGCTTCATGAACTATTTATTTGATTATTATATTTTATCGTTCTGCTGTGAGATTCTGTGTTTGATTTCTTCTTTTGTTCTTATCTTTCTGAATTAACCCCTAAAGATTCGTATTTCTATTCAATTTGAGTTGGACACGTGTGATTTATTGTCTACTCAAAGGGAACGAAGATACCGGCCTTTACATATAGGCTATTTATATACGAGACTTGTTGCATCCTATATTGTATTCTGACTTTCTATATTGATATCCATTTATCAGTTACTCCCATATGAACAGTCTCTTATATATTGTTTATCCTATTATGTGTATATATTCAGTATATTATATATGATCATTCTGTTGTAAGATTCTACTTTTGTGCCTTGATGATGTTTAGTTTTTTTTATTTTACCCCGACGGACCGTCATTTGTGGAATTCTAGAGTCGGAGGTTGTCACTCAACATTGATTCAGGTACCACAAAAGGTGGATCGTTACAATGCATATATTTGTTTATTTACAGGACACCAAACCAATGATCCATTCTTTGGTGGACTTAGGTTTTCGATTTAGCGAAAATTCAGGTCCATTAGGGTGTGAGTTACTACATTTAGTATCAGAGCTTAGGTTAGTCGATCTTAAAAATTTAGAAACGTTGAGTGAGCATATTTGTGTTTTTGTCTATAATTATAAATATATTATATGCCAAATCCTATACATTCCGACCATAGAGTAGTTGCAAGCATATTCTTAAAAGATGGATAAGCTAATTTTGAGTCGGAAAAATGGATGAAGTTGAAGATATACACCTAACCCGATTACCCAAAGGGGAATAAGTCGTATGAAAAGGAATTGACTTAAGAAGGGCATGAGTGCAGCATATGAAAGGTCTTTGAAGCTAGATAGTATGTGACTCCCTAGTTGGGTACCTAATATCCCAATGATTGTAGATCCCTGCAAGATTGTCGATTGATGATGTACACTAGAACTGGATAAGGAAAAGTAAGAGTCTATATGTTGTAGATATCCCGAAGAAATAAGTTTTTGAATGAATGTGTATAGTAATCACTCCAAGAAGATAGTCGGATTTTAATATTTGAAAAAGGAGATAAGTCAATAAGTAAGTAAAAAAAGGAAAAGTCCAAAAGAAGGGACAAGTAAAAATCCACTCTGAGGTTGACCCATATGAAAGAATTTAATATAAAATTTGAAATGATATTAATATAAAAGTTTAAAAAAAAAATATATATAATATATTTGAAATAATTTTTCAAAGGAATTATTTGAAGGTAGAAAAACCCTATTTTTGAAAAGTAGCTAAATAGTAAATTTTTGGGGAAAGTAAAATATTTAAATTTTATTTAAGCAAAAAGTTTTAATAGAGGAAAAAAATTAGGTAAATTGTTACTTTCAGTAATTGGTTTTTAATAAAAAAGTTAATTCTTTTGAAGAAAATAATAGAGCTTATAATTCATTGATTTTTCTAAGATGAAACTTTTTTAAGTTGTGAAATTCTTTAGGAGTGGATAATAGGAAGTGGTACTAGTTTTAAATGGGGTAAACAGTATAGAAAAGAAGATTAGATCCCTAACATAAAAGTAGTAAGCGAACGCTCTGTAATGGTTTAATAAGAAGATAGTTAATTAAATGAAAAAGGTGTATAAGAAGAGCAATTTAAATAAGAATAGTTTATGTAGAAGGCAGTTAAATAGTAGTAACATTATGAAATATAAATAGGAATAGTATTAGAAATATATATAAAATAATGTTAGTAATTAGAAATGACGTTAAGAGATTATATTAAAAATTATTCTAGTAATCTAATTAGAAGCAACATAAGATATTAAAGACAAAACAAAGAAAATGGATATTTTCCATTTATTGTGCGTGTTGATTGCACGCATCTTTTAAAAGTCCCCCCTTGCATGATATTAAAGACTCCGCCAAGGTTGAAAGTGAAGATAGAATGTATAATATGAAATAATAGGATGGAAGTGTCATCGTCTACTCTAGTTTTTATTGTTTAAAATTGTAAAAGATGTTTTGAAGATATTGTAAAGTGTAATTTTAAAGAAACGATTTGGTATAAGAATTGGGTTTTAGAAGAAAAACTTAATAAATTGTTTGAGTTAAAAATCTCAAAAGTAAAAAAATCCTTGTTATTGAACAAGAGCTTTAAAAAGTTGATTTGAAGAAAAAGGAAAAAAGGAACTTTCTTTTTAGAAGATTAAATTGTAGTTTTAAAAGTAAAGGTAGTTATTTTTAAATTCAATAAAAAGTTTCCAAATTATACCTTTAAAGATAAAAGTTTTGGGATTAAGTACTTCAAAATTTTGAAATTTAATTTTGAAAAAAAAGTGGTGAAATCCAAACCAAGATTTTAATATGGAGTAGATATGGATGATTACCTAGGTAAGACGGGGTTCAAGATAAGGCTATGAAGAAGATGTCAATGTCTGCTCATACAGTAGCAATAAGGAATCCCGTAGAGTGTAAGGAATATTGGTGAGGACCTAGAAATATTTTATCATACATGTGTGGAAGCCATAAGAAGAACCCGCAAAGGAATGTTGAGTGGTATTAAGGTATACTTTGGCGAGTTCTAGAATATGCTTGCATGAGAATTCAAGGATAAAGAAAGCAAATACCAAGGTTTGGGAGCACTATGAAGAAATTTGGATTAAAAGAAGATGGTAACGGAGAGTAATGAAATGGAAAACACACATAGAGGACATTAGTAGATTCATGGTAAGGGAAAGTAAGATAGAGGGCAGAAAAAGTTATTCTGCCAAGCCAATTTGCCAATGAGTTATTCAAAATGTGCATAGTTTGTATTTCATACCCACTACAGTGTGAGGTTGCATAGTTTATTCCATAGTTGTGTGTGGTAATGGAAGTAATGGATGAACCTTATCCATTAGAAGCCATGAAGAAAAGTTAAGATATGTGGGTTACAAAAGGATGACACGATAGAAAGGTCCATCAAATTTAAGTAAGAAGTGACAGGGCCACAACATCATTAATGTCAATTGATGTTAAAGGGTAGCATCCAACAATTCTTTCTTTGAGGTTTGGGTTGTAAGCATTAGTTGTTCTATTGGTATAAAGCACATACGATGCTAATGAGAAATGTTCCTTTTTATTTTTTTCTATGGACCGTTGTATTATTTGTAAAACAATAAAACAAGGATATTTCAAGAAAGACACTTAACTTATGCAAAAGAAAAGAAAATAGGAGAAGGGGTTGAAAGCTATAAAATAAATTAGTGAAATTATTTAATTAGCTACTAAAATAAAGTTAAGTCCCAAAAATAATTAAAGTTTTTGGGAGATAAATTTAGCTAGCGAAGGACAGGGAATGATTGTTGTGAAGCCATGGGTCAATGTCTCTGTTCCTTAAATGCTGAAATTTATAAATAATCTTTTGTGATGGTTGTTTAGGTACAAGAAAACGTTCTTGAAAAATTAAAATTTTACCATGTAATAGGATAGAGTTCATTATGGACGTTAAACTATTGACTAAGTCCCGAATGCGTAGGATGCGGCATAAGTTTGTATTAAAAAGGAAGAAAGAATAAGTATACACACACACACACACACACACACTTTTGAAACTTTTTATTTTTCTAAATTTCAAAGGTGAAGTACATTTATGAAAAGTTTTGGAAAAAAAGGGGATGAAATTAATTTTTTTTTAATTCTTCCAAATATTTCAACAATTAAAATTTAAAAGAGTTTAAACAGAAAAGAAGGGAGTTTTTGGTTTTTGAAATGCCACATGCTTAGCATAAGGAAAAAATCGGTAGGTTAGCAAATAGAAATTGTACCGTATAGTAGAAGTGACAGCAATATAAGATATAGTTAGTGACAAAGGAAAGAGCTACCTTAGAGATGGAATCTACCTCTCCATACCTTGTCGGCCGGTGAACAAAAACTGGTTTTAAGATAATTCTATTTTAAAAGTTTAAAGATTTAAAACAAAATTTATTTATGCGGATTGTACTTGGAAAAGTTGGAAGAGAATTGGGAGAAAATATACAAAACTCCAAGGTAAAGTGGATGAAGGGTATATAAGAGAAAGACGGGGATATATAATTTTTCATCTAAACTCTCTTCGGCATAAAGAAAATAGGTTTAGAAAACTGAACTTTTTTTGAAAATTTTGGATGTTAGCAATGGTGTGCTATGATTATGGACGGTAGGAATTGGATGAAAAATTGGTCGAATTATGCTTCTATTCGTAGAAGTGTGGGAAAATCTGGATTCGAAAACAAATATTTTGATTTTCAAATTTTGCATACATATAGAACTGCCAGTATATTTGGGCTGCTTGCACCATATTTTAAAAACTTTTTTAAAAGAATGCATTCAAGTAGGAAGAGCCTAATTAGTCTACATACATATCATATGTATTGTGATACATCGTGCACTTCTACGCGATTGGTTGCAAAATTGATTGCACATTAATTAGTTGGTTAGTTTAGAATGGTTGTACATTATGTTATATGATTTAGCCCTTGAGGAATTTTGGGGACAAAATTCTTTTAAGGGGGGAGAGTAACACCTCGTAATTTTTACGATATTTAATTTTTTAAAAATTAATAAATAAATAATAACATCGAAAAATAGAATTTTCACAAATTTCAAAATTTGGTAACGAAACTTGCACCATTGGATTCGTGGCAATTTTCTGATTAATTTATATATATAAAGTTTTTCGATCGGAGTTCAAACGAAAAAGTTATTATCATTTGAAGTTTTTAAATTGGAAATAATTATATATGTAATTAAGTAATAAAAATAATTAACTAACGTTACTTAAACGTTATGTTAGTTAATAGTGGAAATAAATTGCATCGACTGAGTTAATAAGAAAGCAAACTAAACAAATCAAATGTCATTGATTAAATAACAAAAACGTTAAGGACAGATCAACCACTGACTTGGGCTGGTCGACTGCTAGCGGTCAACCATTAGGGGGCGGTGGTCGACCGGTTGAATTGTCAAATCGGGATTTTTGACGTAGCCGAACGACCCAGATTTAAATTAATTTAATCAAACGGCTGATAATGATTCAAACCCCTATAAATACGGATCTAACCCCTCACTTTTCTTCTCACATTTTCTAAGCGACGTCGGTGCTCTACCATTTTCTCTTCTCCACAAAATTCTTAATTCTTAAAAATAGTTATCGTTTATACATAAATACTAATAGAGAATAATAGATGATGATTGAGAAGAACAACAGGGTCGAATCAAATCGTCAAAATCAAGGTAAATTATAAATCCAGTTCTAAAATCTAAATTAAATACAAATCTCTTCTCTAATCTAGATTTTTGATAACTATATGTACCTTGCAGCAAATGTATTCAAATAGGGAAAAAAGGGGATTCAAGCAAAATAAAGAGATTAGATCCGGAGATTTGAAAAGCTAAAAAGGTGAGTGAAAAAATATATATTTTTATATCATATTGGATTCATATCATTATAATTCTATTCCTCTATGTCTGAAATGCAAATTGGTGTTGTATGCTGAAATCTGTATATGTATAATGAATTTATGAACTTTGCTTGCATATTCTGTAATTGATCACTTGAATTATATATTGCATGTATGCGAATCTGGAAAATGTTCGGTACAGTCCCTGAATTTAGTATTGGGTATCAGTAGTCCCTAAAACTTATAAAATTATGTGATAGTTCTGATCTGTAGAATTAAATAACTTTTGCAAGTGAAAATGGAAGTTAAGTTTTCAAAATAAATTGTGAAGACTTAAGTAGTATTTTAATTTATTGGAATATAGTGTGTTGCAATGTGAATTTCTATCGATTATCAAGTTCATATTTATATATAAAAGTATATCGTTTGAAATAACAAGGAATACACCTAAAAAGAAAGAAATGTATAAAATATGGATATTTACTGTATTTTGTATTGTCTATTTCAATAACTATGAAAATATAATCCTTGTAATTCTAAATGTAATACAATTTTTCCTTTTAGGTAAGATGTAGAAATTTGCAGGGTTAACCTTTCCATTTCGGAGAGATGTAATTCCAGTGTATTAAAATGCAAAATCCTTAAGGATTAATCGAAGAATTATAAATGTGATAATAATAATGGTCTAAGAGAAGAATTAATATATATGCGATATAAGCAAGATAAAAATTAAATAAAAGCAATGAAAAAATAGGCAAGTAATAATTTAAAATAAAATGGTATGGAAAGTCCTCTAAAAAAGGGAGGGAAATAAAATGGTTAAAAATGGAATAGAGATAGAAAATTAAATAGTAATAAAAGCGAAGCAAATGGGAAAAGATATTTAGATCTTTTAAGAGGAAGCGGTAAATGATCTTGAATTAAATAAGATGTAATAGCATGAAGAATTAAAGAAATGTTATTAACAATGAACAGTGGAGGCATAACAATCAAACAAATATTAATGAATACACACACATGTAGCCTCAGGTATGCGTTTATGACAGGTGTGAATTATTAAAGTTAGTAAATAACTTAAGTGGATAAGAATGACATAGTCATTAGAATGGGTTGTAATGCGAGGTCAGTAGTGTTGCACAATAAAAGTCTGCCTACCGCAAGTGGGCTGCCAGTAGTTGTGTACACATTATACCGATGTGGGACATATCCAACTATAGGACCTATAGAATTATATATGCTTACGTATAGGTGAAGAAATACTCCAGTAGGGTCTGCTTCAATCATTTAGGAGGGTTATTACTTTGATTGAATTAGGCAATCTAAATGGGACGGTGGGCAAAGATCGACGCTATGACAGTGTGCTGGTACCATATTAGGGAGTAGGAGTTTTATATAGGTCAAGAACATCATCGATCCTGAGCAGTTAGTGGGAAAGACAAGGGTTACACCTAGCAGGCTACACCTCCAACTAATGTAGGTCATGTTAGATCATGCGCCGTCATAGTTGTTTGCTAGTTTGTTTGTTTGGGCAAGGCTAGATAAACCTTAAGAGAGGTCATTCAAAATGAATGGGGTAGTCCATGGAGCTGAGTCCATAATAGTGTGAAGAGTTGAGTCCTCTATAGTCCATAGGGCTGAGTCCATAGTAGTTCAAGGAGCCGAGTTCTCTATAGTTCGTGGAGCTAAGTCCACAATAGGAAGCAGACAAGTAGAAAATCCCCAAGGCGAGATAGAATATGGCTAAAGTATATAACATCGTTATTAGGCACTATGGGAATTCCTTGGTATGCATGACTACGAGGACGTGATACTACGTTGATGATGGATCCTAACGAGGTGCTGGGTCATATATACTAGCGGGGAGAGTATCTTGATCCAAAGGGAGATTGTAGTGTGTGTGTATTAGTGGTGGTCTACTTTAGGTAGATGGGGAATATAGTATGCGTACGTAGAGTCGATGCGACTAAGTAGAATAAAATGACATAACATGTGATGGATGACAATCGGCATAACTAGTGTTATGTCTATAATGTATAATTTACCAGTCACCAGAACGTTTTCTGACCCGTCCTCATTACAACCCACATGATAGTTTAGAGGGACAGGTACTGGTAAGGTGGGAATAACTAAAGAACAGGTTCCCTTATGCATGCTAGACACTAAAAAGGACACTAGATATTGGAAGTGTCAGTTTTAGTTGATAAATATATGATTTATTGTACTTCACTATTCCATTTGAGTTATATCGACAATGCTCCAGTATGCATTTATTTGTTTATTTAAACGATACCAAACCAACGATCCATACTGATGGACTTTGGTTTTTGATTTAGCGAAAATTTAGGTCCATTGGGGTACGGGTTGTGTTAACCCAAAAAATGTATCAACACCCTGGTTTGAGTTTGAAAGCACCAGCCCTATTCTGACAGAGCAATATCACAGATAACAATATAGAAAAAGACCGTAAAAGAAATAAGACAAGGAATTTTTATAGTGGTTCGGCTGTTAACGAAGCTTACGTCCACTTTATAGTTTTATTATAGACTGGTTGTTCTTACAAGTATTGTTTGATTACAAGGTTTTGATTATCTTTCGATAGATTGAATCCCCGAAGTTGGAATTCACTGGAGAATCACAGTGAATTCCTTTGGAGATTGTTGTGAGGGAGGTAGAGAGTGAATAATGTTTCCAACAGAGCTTTAGCCACCAGTCCCCCGAAGATCCCCTTTATGTTGCAAGCAGGATGGTATTTATAGAGATCGAAGGACTTCTGGGCCAGGCCACTTCATCAAATAATCTCAGGTAGGTATAGAACGAACTAGGGGGTTTAGCTCGTGATCCGAGCCAAAACCATGGGTTGCTAGTGACCCATAGAGTTGGCTCGTACGTGAGCTAATGACTTAGCCATTGCATTGCTTGGTTGCCTCGCTAAAGACACATGGAGAAGCATGGGTCGCTAGCGATCCATGGTGTATGGGTCGCTAGCTACCCATACACTTAACATATTTTTTAACATAATTCTTCCTTCTCTTCTTCCATTTAACAGAGCGACCCTTCATTTTGAATGGGTAGCTAGCGATCCATAGGGTATGGGTCGCTGGCGACCCAAGCACTTAGGATACTTCTTGGAGTTTGGGATGTTTCCATGGTCTTGTGTCGTTGTTGTTTGTGTAGTCTCATCGCACATTGTTTCGTTCAAATTACAATTTGCTAGCTGTTTGCGCTCAGCTATTGATTGGGCTTAAAGAATGCTGATCACTTGGTTTAGTCGATCTTAGTTGTTGTCTAAGTAATATAACTTGGCTCTCGTTAACTCCTTGCCTTTGCCTCTCTGGTTAAGGCTAAGTTCTAAACCATCATGATGTCGTAGGATTATTCTGTTTCCTGTTGGATCCTGCTGGGTTAAAAACTCGGATAACAGGTTGTTACATAGGTGCGGCCGAATGAGGTTAGAGAGTTTTGAAATGGATGGCTAAGATGGAAGGGGAATCAGTAAAAAATTATGTCCAAACTTCTCTCCTTCTCTTCCTCTATATAAAGATCTCTACCCTCGTCTTTTGGAGGACTTTTAAAGCTTCTATATCATCTCCATTTCTGGCCGACCTCATACCCTCCATCCCTTTTTCATATCTAGTTCAAATCAAATCAGATTCCATGCTAATCGATAGTTGGTGGTCTACGGTTTAGAGACTAGCAATCTGTTGGATTGGAATTAGTTCAAGGATCGGATCTCATCATTTCAGATTGTGCTTATAGGCTTTGGCTATAAGGTATATTCCTAACATGTTTATAAAATTTAATCTACATTTATAATGTTTATTTTTATATTATATTGTTAGTTAGGTGATGATTCAAACATGTAAATGTATTGTCATAATTTTGATTAGTTGTACGTATATGTATATGTGTTTTAAATTTATTTTATCACAATACATCTATGTGCAGCATGAATCTATATTTTAAAAAAATTATTTAAGTAATTTAATATATAGTATATATGTGTGTTTATAATTTAAATACTACATTACACTTATGTAAAATCGAAAATATAATTTTATACATAATGGTTAATAAGCATAATATTTTCGACGGGAAGAAAATAATTTTATATACTTATATATGATTTTAAATAATGTTTAAATCAACTAATCATATAAATAATTATATAAAGGGCATATATGTATTATAAAATATGTTTTATATTTTATATAATTATATTAATAAATATTATACTCTCGGCTGAAAATAACAAAACATTTATTTTATATTTAAAATATTTAAATATAAACCAAAAATTAGAAAAAAGATTTTTTTTTGTAAATGGGTTAAGATTTTATTAAGGCATTTCAGCCGAAAATGTTAGCCCAATTTGGACCAATACAAAGAACAGACAAAATAATACATCTGAACCCTTTCCATAATAAGACACCTTCTTCGTCCTCACTCAAGCAGCTCGAAGTCATGGCGACTGATAACTCCTTTCTGGGATTCCTACCTCTGGAGAGTTCCGATCCGCTTCTACAGTACGAGTTGCGTCTTGTACCAGCCTGGTAAGAGGATTATTCTTAATCCTTTTTAGAGTTAACTGCATGTCTCTAATCGCTAGCTTACTAACCTCAAAATGGTTTCTCTGTTCGTTTTGAAAAATTCTGCGGTTCCTCTCCTTCCAAATATTTCATACAGCAACTGTGATGGCGATTTTGTGCAGTTTGGATTCAATGTCTTTGTCGTGTCCTCTCTGAGTCAGGTAACTTGTTTGTTCTTCAAAATTATTAGAGTGAGGGGTTAAATTTAAGTAATTGTTGCACGAATTCCACACCAGGTTTGAGTAAAAGCATTCAAAGAATAGGTGTTCATGAGTTTCTATGTTCTGATTGCATAAGATGCAGACGGTATCATTTATCAATCCCCATTTCGATAGCCTATTTCTGGTAGGTAATCTTTGCAGTATTGCTTTATAAGTAGTGAGTGCCATTTTTGGGTTATTAACATGATCCCATATGATTTTACTCCATGGTGCTTTACTGTCTTTTAGTCTAATTTCATTCCAAGTAGCCTTAGTGGTGAAGTCTTTTCCAATAGGCTTCCAGACCCATATTTCCGTCTCTCTACCATTATAAATAGGCATATATTGCATTGCTTCTTTTTTGTCTTGTTTTATTAGCAGAGAAGAACAATCCCACCTATTATTACTGATCACATCTTGTACTTTATTATTCGGGCATCCAAAGTCAGAAAAAGTATGAATTCCCAAAATGTCAATCAATGATTCTCCTTGAATCCAAGGATCTCTCCATAGGTCAGTTTCCTTTCCAGTTGCTTTTTCTCGAATGCAAAGAGAAGCTAATATGTTTCTAGCCTTCAAAATTGCTTTCCAATTTGCTGAAGCATTGTTGTCAATGGGCATTTGCCAAAAATTACCTTTGATGTATCTTCTCCTCATCCATTTGCCCCATAATCCTTTCCCATTAATAATTCTCCAAGCTTGTTTGAGAGTGTGGGCTGTTCTCATATCTTTGAGTCTTCTAAGACCAACATCCCCTTCATCTTTGGGCCTGCATAATTTGTCATATTTGATCTTATGTAGACCACCTTTCCAAATGAAGTCCGCACAAACCTTTTCAATTTTTTGGATAGAAGCATTAGGAAGTTGAAATGTTTGCAACCAGAAGTTAACTTTAGAGTGAATAACAGTGTGCACCAGTTCAATACGACCTGCAAGAGACAACAGTTTGGAGCTCCAACCCTGCAGTCTATCCCTGATTGAAGATATGAGGGCTGCACATTCTCTGTCTGTGATTTTATTTGAAGACAATGGAATCCTTAAGTATTTGACTGGTAGATTACCTTCCTTCACTTTTAGGAGATCCAACACCTCTGCTCTCCTGCTACATGTTTTGTTAAAATAGCATTTGGTTTTCTGTTCATTCAGTTTTAAACCAGTATACTTTTCTAAGTTAATGAAAATGTCTTTAATTGCTAAAGCTGATTCATTGCTGGATTTTATACAGATGAGTAAGTCATCTGCATAAAGTAAATGACTCACAGTAGGCTGGAAGTTAAAAATAGTCTGAATAAGCATGTAATGAGTAGCCAACTTCATTTGTAGCGTGAAGTATTCCATGGCAATTGCAAACAAATAAGGGGATAGAGGGTCACCCTGCCGAATGCCTCTATTGGACCCAATGAAACCTTTTGGTATGCTGTTAATCAGGATAGAGAAGGTAGGTGTGGATATACATTCATTAATTAGACTCACAAATTTTGTAGGAAATCCCATAGCAGTGAGCATATGGATAATAAAGTGTCTATTGATTTTATCATATGCTTTGTGGAGGTCAACCTTTAGACAGAATTTATCAGTACCTGGTTTATTAAAATTCCTTACCAATTCATGTGCCATTAGTGAATTTTCATAGGTGCTTCTACCTTTAATGAAAGCGCTTTGACATTCGGATACGAGATCATGTAAAATCATCTTCATTCTGTTGCATAGAATCTTGCTTAGAATTTTGTATATCACATTGCAACAAGCAATAGGGCAATAATCCTCTATTTTTGATGGATTATCTATTTTAGGGATTAGACAGATGAAGGTGTGATTGATTTCTTTGAGAAACTTTCCAGTTTGTAAGATTTCTTGCATAGCTGATATGATATGTTCTTTCAGGTCACTCCAATGGAGAATGTAGAACTTGGAGCCGAATCCTTCGGGTCCTGGACTGGAATCGATATGGATGGAGTTCAGAGCATCCAGGGCTTCAACCTCAGTGATTTGCATGGTCAGCATCCTTCTGCCTTGGGAATTTACCTGTCTCCTGCATTGAATGCTTGGTAAGTTAGTGAAAACTTCCCCATTAAACAAATCATTATAATATTTGATTGCTTGCACTTCATATTCTGATGCATTGATTGTTAAGTTTCCTTCCTGATTAATAATATGAATGTTATTATTCTTATTACTGTGAATTGCCATTTTAGCATAAAAGAATTTGGTGCATTCATCCCCTTCAGTTATCCATTTCTCCTTTGCTTTTTGTTTAAGTTCAACAGCTTTAATTCTAAGTGCTTCTTTTAAATTGCTTTGACTTTGATAATAGTTACGCCATGTGTTGTCATCATCAGTTCCATTATCTATCACAGCCAGGAGTTCTTCACATTTTCCCTGCAGATTAGAAATTTGGTCTCCTTCCTTTGGTCTACATCTGTTCCAATTCTTTATGTCTATTTTTACTTTTTTGATAAGTTGGATTAGTTTATAGCATTGAGAACCCTCAACCCTTGGTATATCATTGAAGTTAGTAGCTTCTTTGTAGCCCTCTATTTCATGCCAGTGATTGCTATATCTAAAAGGTTTTCCTTTGATTACCAATCCTTTATCTACTAAATCAACAAGAATAGGACTATGATCACTAGTAGATGGAGGGAGAATGTTGACTCTAATGTTAGAAAACAAAGTAATACATTTCACATTTACAAGCACTCTTTCTAATCTGCATGATATCCTTTTGTTTTCACCACTTCTCCATGTGTATTTCAGGCCACTTTGGACAGGTTCAAGCAGCCCCGTTTCTATTATGCAGTTATTGAATTCCTTTAACTGGGAAACTCTCATGGTAAGGCCTCCTTTTTTCTCCTCTGCTCTGAGTACTGAATTGAAATCCCCTAGCGCAATCCAAGGGTTATTAGTAATTTTACCTATATCTTTAATGGCTTGCCATAGGTTAGTTCTTTGAGAAGCCAAGTTACTAGCATATACACAACTCAAAGTCAATTTCAGACCACCCATATTGGTAGCATCAATGGTTATGTGTTGGTCATCTTTCTTCTGGAGACTGATATTCCAGTTTAACTTATTCCATAGTAATAGGATACGGCCTTTGCCGCCCACATCATTATTATGTATAAAGGACCATTCCTCTCCCAAAGAGTCAGTAAAAAATGATAAATTATCGTTATTGAATTTATTCTCTAAAATACTTATAATAGAAGGAGAATAGGTTCTCCTCAGATTTAAGAGGTCTAAGCGTCTAATATCATTATTTAGACCTCTTACATTCCAAATAATTATTGAAATTTGGAGTTTGAAGGTCTACTCCTCAGTTTCATAGGAGAAACCTCACGATTTAGTCTCGTCTTTCCTTTAACCTCTAGGTTTTGAAACTGTTTAGAATATTCAAAATTGGACTTTGTGAATTTATTAGGGCTACTTTCCTCTATGTCTGTATCTGAGTCTAGTTTATCCAAGACAACTTTGTTTATCTCATCTATTTCATCTAATGTGACAGGCACTAACTCTGGTGACTTCCCAACAGAGATATGATCACTTGCAGTTTCCGCAGTATTTACTAATGATGGGTCAACTGCCTTTTCTACATCTTCCAGATTAGCAAGTGTTTCCACAAGTGTTTCCTTCTGGTTACTAGCTACTATGTTTGACTGTTCTATGTGTATATGGTTCTCTTCAGTGCTAGAGTCAATCTGTGCCTCATTTTGTTGTATATTTTGCGTAGGCTCGGTTTGACTAGTTTCTTCTGTATATTTTTGTCTCCACACTTGCTTAATGGGACCTAGTACAATTTCACATTGATTTGTAGAATGGCCAAAACACTTACATTTGGTACAGACAGGTGGTATGTGGTCGTACTCTACTTCCTGTATGTATATATTACCACTTCTATCTTTAGCACGAACTTGTTTTTTGATAGTGTCACTAGCTTTGATTTCTACTAGAACTCTAGCATATTTCAATCTTTTAACATTTCTGGTGTAATCATCCATGGCCGGGGGGGTTCCTATATGACAGGCAATTTTACTAATTCCACGCGCATTCCACAGGGATAAATCAAGATTCATCAGTTTGACCCAAACAGGATGTGTTTCTAACATGTCTCTCTCAAGTCTTAGGTTAGGTTCCCATTTCTTGGTGAAAATAAGTTTGTTATCAATGAACCAAGGACCTCCTTCCAGAACCTTTATACAGTCCAATTCATTACTAAATTTAATAAGATAAAATCCATTTTCTCTAGGAAATACATCCCATTTACCTGTCGATTTCCATTCTCTTTTAATGTATGCGTTGAGATGTATATAATAAGGTCTTTTCCCAGCTACATAAATATAAATGGACGTACCCCACATGATTTTAGCTGAATTAAATACCTCTTTGTCCAGATCTGCAAAGGGTCCCTCTGCATCTTCTAGGGGTTCGAAATTGTTAACCCCACCTTCTATACGCGTGTTGCCTACAATAGCATCTGCCCACGTCCTTTTCCCTTCCTTGAATTCTGGTTTATTGATTCTTGAGCCCACTTAAGATACGCGTTGATTGGGATCCTCTCTCCTATATTGCTGCAGATTCTCCCTAATTAGACGCTTTCCTTTATTTTTGTATATGACTTTTTGCCAGCCTGTATCATCTTCTTCGATTGCAGATGATTCACCGTTAGGGTTTCCTGCAGTTTTAGGATCTGTCGCCATTAGATCAAAATTTATAAAGAAATGGATTTATTAGAAAAAAAAGATTTTTAAATTGTTTTAAATTATAAAATCATATAATAAAATTTTAAATTATAAAATTTTCATCTAAATTTTGCTGTAAATTTAAAATTCAAATTTAATTTCAATAAATATTTTTTTATTAATTTCAACAATTTCGTACGGTTTTGTTAATATACATATTTCAAAATTCAAAATAAAAATAAAAATCAGAGACATTCATATGACCAGGTGGATATATATTTAATATAAATATTTTTATTTCTTTTATATGTATGGTATATATTTAATATTATATATAAGTATTTAATATATACGTACATATATATATATATATTTGAAAAAAATTATATTTATACATGTACTATTTTCGGCCTTACAGCAAAAAATATATATTATATTTTATATACGATTTAAACATATATTTATATAGGTGTAAATATATACACATATTGTAAATATTTTATACTTATGTTTATATATACATATTTAAATTTATATTTATTTATACAAAACTATATAACTAAAATTTTAGTTTATACATATATATTTATATGTATATATTGTAATAATTTATATATAAAAGTAAATATACATACATACATATACATATATGTAAACATACATTTGGACAATATATTTGTATATTGGATGAGCTAAGATATCCATTGCGACGTAAATCCCAACATCTATACACGGGCATGTTATACCTTGCACGGATTGATATGTTACATATGCGCACACACATATTTTGAGTATTTGATACATGTGTGTGTGTGTGTATCATAACATAAATTAAATAATACTATACTAGTTTATAAATTTAAATAAAATAAAGATTTTATTTAAAATAAATTTAGAAATGTTGTAAATAAATTAGACTTCATAGGCCCAATGAAGATCCAATATGATAAAAAAAATTCTCCCATAACTTAAGCTGTGTGCTGGCCTAGTTCCAACAATGGTATCGAAGCCCAATAGCCTATACGGTCTAAATTAGTCATGTTAGGATTAACTGTTAAGCTCACAGTCCAAAATAGCAGGGTGTCTAAAAAGGTAATGTCTAGGATTGAGTTTGGATAATCAAGTACTCTGCCCTATATGACTACCAGCTTGGTCCGAACAAATATGTGAGCCCAAAGGTTGTCCCTAGTAGAAAATCACAAATTTGAATTAAGCCTTGGGCAAACTTTTAAATTTGAACTAGGCCTTGGGAAAATTTTCAAAATTGTTTGGAAAATAAAAATATAAGATTTTAACTTTAGAAGTTAAATTAAAAATAAGATATTAACATATCATAAAAGTTATAATATTATACAAATTTTTAAAATGTTTGAAAATATATGTATATTGATTTCGAAATTTTTTAAAATTTATTAATAAGATTAATAAAATAAATACTTTAATTAATTAATAAATGTATGCATGTATTATATATTATGATATATGTTATGTTGTTTTAGAATGTTTAAAATAACATAAGTAGACGTGTATGCATATGAAATGAATATTGAAATTAATATAATTTAATTAAAAATAATTAATTAAAAATCAATTAAAAGGTTAATTAATTAAATAATATACGCATGTATATGATATATTTGTTATACTATAAAGGTTATAGTATATAGTAAATATTAAGTATAAATTTTAAATTAAGATATTATTAAATTAATTGAAATGTTAATTAATTAAAATTAATTAAGATTTAATTAATGCAATATTATATATATGACTATTATATAAGTAATATGAAATATAAAATGTTATATAATAATAATACTTATATAATATGAATGTCCAAAATAAAGGTGTAACGTTAAGAAACCCAAACTAGTCTTAAAGAATAAATACATACGTAGATGTACATAGACCATGATTTTCGATCTGTCCGACACATGTATCATGATAGTAATTCATAAGAATCACATTATTCCATAAGTCGATATCACTCAATGTAATATATTGAAGATTATGAATCATCAATGTAATGTTGTCATCTGCCATGTATATTAATAAATTGCTTCATTCTCCTTAATTGTTGAGCAAACTCAAGCCAGGGATGTTATGTGTAGCATTATTAATGTATTGAATAGATGAGGTAAAATAACTATGTGTATTTGTTGAGCAAACTCAAGGTACATATACTATACTTAGGCCATCGTGATATGGTAGGTACGAGTGAATAATTTTGTTTTGAGTTATTGAGAAAACTCAAGGTCAAAATGAAATTAGGACAAGGTACCAAGGTTTATGAGTTATATAAGATACAACCGATAAGGAGTTATTCATTATCCGTGGAGCTATGATTTGTTGAGGAAACTCAAAGTCGGAATTCCAAAACGGACAAGTCCTAACTCCTACTAGTAAAGTCGAAAGACTTCTATATTTCGACTTAGGGTTCACTGAAACATAAAAGACCAGTGAGAGCTTATTAGTAAAATGAAACATAAAGTTTAACCTTACTAATATTATAAGAACAGCTTTTACAATTTTTCCTAATAATCTACCACTTAAACTTATAGAAAATGATAAATCCATAACTGCGATTTCTCGAGCCTAGGGTATATGTTTCTTATGAAGAACAAATCTAATGTCCATGAGAAATTTATTGAATATAAAAACATAGTAGAAAACCAAACGGGCCGTAAGATTATGATTCTTCGATCAAATTAAGGATATGAGTATGTTGGACAGAATTTCCAATAATACTTAAAAGATATTGGGATTATCTCTTAGGTTACTCCACCATATACTCTACAACACAACGGTGTGTCGGAGTGTAACGACCCGGATTTTTTGTCAAATGATTTAGAATATTTAAATGATTTTAAATGTAAGGACCTGCCTTTTGGACGGTTTAAATCGACACACATGCCGACTTAAACCATTCAAAGGGACAAATTGTTATGGGGTAAATAAGAAAAAACAGGAAAAGAAGGAAAACAAATACAAAATATCGCAGCGGAATGACAAAATATAATAATCAAATAAACAGTTCATGAAGTTGTTTTACATATAACATTTGATTACACTTTTACACTACAGATTAGAGTTACATACAACAGGAATAAATAAATAAATGTAGCGGAATAGCATGATGTAGTGGTATGAATATAATATATAGTAATAACACAAAATCTTTGTCTTCGTCCTCTAGAAAGCAGTCTTCGATAAACTTAAAAGCTCATACTAACCCGAGCGAATTGAAAAGACAAAACACTCGAGTCGGAACTAAAAGATCTTATGTAAGTTAAATCAACAATAAAATAAATATGAGCGTAATGGCGTCGGAGACGGTTACGGGTTTTGACATCTCCTATCAAGTGTCTAATATGAGTGTAGTAACTTTAGAGATGTCGGGATTACCATCTCCTAAGGATCCGTTAAACTATCTACTATGTAGTACAATATGCTATTATAATAGTGTTCACTGTAAAGTAAAGTATTAAAATAGCGTTAAGGCGTTACCTATATCCCCCTTAACACATTTTTATATATTCCTATAGTCTATACAGTACCGTAATTCCTTCGTAAACTGGAGGGCCATCAGAGGGCACTCCATAGGTATGGTACAAACCAAACTCGTAGAAGGCGCGATAGGGCATGTGAACACGACACTCAAGGCAATGCCAGGGTAGACATACCAATTGCACTCCCGGACTGGTGGTAACGCATAGCAACTACTACTGCCCACCTCGGACACACTCCCATAATCAAATCAGGGTGGCCACCAAATCAATCACAAATTCAAAATATAGTATCGAGGAAATGTGCTCGATAGGAGGAATGACCTCACTTGGCCCGGTATAGCTCCTGTTTTAGTCACATCTAAGCTGAATCATGGGAGTCAGGGTCACGTAAATACCTCATACAGAATCGTTCGCCAAATCATCCTACTTCATTTCAGGAATCTCCACCATGTACATAGTTGTTAAAGTGATTTTCGGTATTGGCAGAGAGTATGATAATATCCGATCCCGGTCCCTTTAACAACCAAATGCTTATTTCACACCGGATGGTTTTTTTACATTTTCAAAGCCATTTCATATTGATATCAAAATATCATATTCAATTCAAACCGTATCACTTTCGAAATTATATTCACAATTAGGATTCTCATTTCAAAATCATCATATTTATTCAAATATGCCATTTCACCAGCAAATATCGTTTCTAATCCCAACTTATGTTATAACATTATTAAACCTTATTAGCTTTAAAATCAAGGCTTTAATTTATAAACATTTCCACTTTACACCATCTGAAATTTAGAAAATAATTTAGATAGTTATAAATACGTTAATTAGTTTAACATATGTTTAATAGATATAAATTAGGTTAAAGTGGTTTAGAATAGAATAAATAAATATTTAAAATAGATTAAAATACTTTAAATAGATTTAAAATAGTTTTTTTTTTAAAATAGATTAAATAGGTTTGTTATGGATTAATTAGATTTAAAATAGATTAAATAAATTTAAAATAAATTAAATAGAATTAAAATAGATTAAATATATTAAAATAGTTTAAAATAAATTAAAATAGATTAAGATAGATTAAATAGGTTAATTAGTTTAAAATAGGTTAAATTAAATTAAAATAGATTAAATAGTTTAAATTGATTAAGTTGGTTTAAAATGAATTAACTTATTTTAATAGTTGAAAATCTTAAAATTAGAATTTAAAAGAACATTTACAGTTTATATTGAGCTAATAAATTTGAAATTAACACCAAATTTATCTATTTCTTCCATTTCAACAAACCTGGGAAATATCCAGATTTCAAATCAAAACCCAATTTCAAATCTTGAAATATCAAATTTAACTATTCCAATTTTAATAGATTTTCCAAGTTACAGTCTACAACATTTTAATAACTCAATTTTGATGAATGTCGTTTATACTTTAAATTCAACTTTAAAGTTTCAATTTAAATCCTTTAAATAATTGCGTAAAACAATTCAATTTATATAAGTCAAATTCTATTCCAAATATCGTTTAATTGGATTCAAAGTTTAAAGTTTTAAAATCATTAAATTTAACCAATCTGGTGTCCGTATATAATTCTATACCCTATGGTCAAGTAATACAGATATTTATCATTTCAATCTGCAAATATTTAAATTTACGGGTATATATCATTTCAACCCGCAATTCCAAATTTATTTCAATGAAAATCGCTTGGGTTTATCATTTCAACCCATAACGATTTTCTCCTATTCTATATGATCGTTAGGGTATGTATCATTTCAACCCATAGGGAACTTGCCGAGTTATAAAAATATAAAATATAACATCCAGTCATCCAATATCAACAAATCAAACATACATCACAATCATCATCCAAATCAACCAATAACATTAATAGATAACTGATTATCAATAACAGATATTAAATTGACAATTAAATTCAATATTAAATTAAACGATGATTAAATGCAGTAAAAGATAAATTCAACTAGAATGACGATTTAAATATAACAAACATCAACCGATCAATTTCAAATCTAAATTCAATTTAACTAGCATAAGATAATTTAGTAATTGTGAGTGGGTTAAAACACTCACCTTTGATTTCAAATCAATTTGAAATCCAAAATAAGGCCCAAAATTCAACAGTCTTAGAATTCGTTCAAACTAGTTTTAAAATGTCCAAAATTTTGATACGATCCCAACGAAACAAACCGCGCATGAATTCGATGTCATATGCAAAAGTTATGTAAGTTAGAACGATTTAAAAATTAAATTTAAATAATAGAATAAAAAAACAAAAGACATCACAACCTGGCTACGTCACCACCTCTGGAAGAATGCGTAAACCTTAATCCAAAATCGCGTACGATCTCGTTCCAGCATGAAGAAGCCGCCACCATCAATCAATTATCGACGCCGCTATGATGAACTTCAACACGATCGGCCATCTCTAGTCGCTCCCATACATCCTGCCGCGCCCACGACTAAAGAGCGGCCACCTTCGGCGTCCCAAAATGCAACCGCCACTGTCGAGGTTCATCATTGATTCGAGGAAAATCTGGTCATCTCTGGTACAAACGAATATCACCACAGAGGCCTACTCGACCTCCTCTTCCCAATGCAACTCCTTGATCGTCGATCGGACGACGATCCACCGTTGGATCGTCAAAACCAAGAATGGACGACTGAGGTTCATCCTCGATTTCTGGACAAATGGTGATTCGATGGAAAAAACAAATTGCAGATCTGGACGCTTGTCGAGAGCTTCAAAACAGTATATAATTTGATATGGTTTGGAGGAGTTTGATTTTGAAATTTATTTGGAGATTGAATTGTAGCATTTGGAATTGGAATTTGTTTCTGCCATTGAAGAAAGGAGCAGACAGAAGTTGATGAACATACAGGAATAAGAAAAATGACTGCTAGGGTTTGGGAAACAAGACTATTTATATTAACAAAGCCCAGTAAGAAAGTAAACACAATCGAATTGGTACGACTGGCAATTACGACCCAAAAAGCCCGTTCTGCCTCCGAAACGAAAGTGAGTCATCCCATATATCAAAATAGATGATTTCGACATTTCTAAATCTAATGGAACATGTTTCCAGTCCAAATTCCATCATATAAAGAAGTTAAATTTAAAATCAGCTTACTTCAAATTGATTTCAATTAAATTAATTTCTACGCGTTTCAAGTCCGTATGATCAAACGACAAGTCCGATCGCTATGAAAAATGAAATCTTACAATAATTCACCGTTACGGATCCGATGAAACTGGTTTCATCGAAATCCGAGACAGTGGCCAAAATGGCTATTTACACGTTAATTAAATAAATTAATATTAAATTAATTAAATCACTTTTTAATTTCAAATTTAATAACTAACAGTTTTCAACATTTTTGATTATTTGGACATTTACAATAATTTAAAACCAATTTATATATCAATTCATTGTTAAATATTTCACTAATTACAGTGTTTAATTTTAACTATAGTTAAATCCAATTAATTTTATTTTTAATTCGAATAAATTTATTTAATTTTGATTCCATTCTTTTTTTATTCAATCAATCATTACTCTATAGACATAGTTAACATTGGTTTATATTTTATTACATTAATATTCTCCAATTATCATCCTTTACCGTATTAGTTGCAATAATTCAATTATATTGAATTTTTTATCGATTTTCACATTAATTATAATCTAAAATTCCAATAAACTAATTTATCTTGGTTTCACTCTTTTTATTAAATCAATTATTGCCTTATGAGTGAATTGACATTTCTGTACATTTTGTTGCATTCCCATTTTCTTGTTATCGTCTTAACTCATTTTACGTAACATTTAGTTTCATTTAATTATAACTGATTAAATATATTGGTAACAACTAACAATTGTCACCTTTATTACATTTAATAGCATTTGTAAGTTTGTTATCTACCCACAAATGTCATAACTACTTACATAACACTAATTTCATCCAATTACAATTAATTACATACTATTTCATTAATTAATACAACATTTAAATTATCAATTACTCTTTTAATCCAATTATCAATTAATAGACACATAATTACAATTAATTTACATTCTATAACCAATTATAACTTTTTAATCATTTCAATTTATTGGAGTTACATTAAAATAGTTAGCAATTACCTTAAAAGAATACTATTACATTTTATTCTAGTTATTTCTTATTGTTAAATCACAAATTTTTATTTCTTCCAACATTAAATCACAAAATCTTATTAAATTAACTATTTTTAATTATCGAAAATTACGGGTCGTTACACTCTCCCCTACTCAAAACTTTTCGTCCTCGAAAAGGGAAAGAAGAAATCAAGAAATTAATATATCTTATTCAAAATATTAAATTTATAAACAATCAATTTACATAATTAAATAATTTAAATAAAATATATCAATTTGAAATAATTAAATCCTTTTATATTCAAGTTAACAAAAGTTTGGAAAACATTTCACAAAATTTCTCTAAGTCCAAAATTCATAGAAAATTTCGGCAAAGCCTCCTTTGTACGGAGAGGTCGGAGAAAAATAATAATATCAGTAATAACAATATATATCATATTTCAAAATAATATATCCCAAACCACAGGAAAAACAATATAATATCGCTATAAAACCGTAATCCGAAAATGTACCTATTTGTCGGGCAAACAACGCTTATTTATGAAACCAAAAGTAGTAGTTATTGCTTCCATAAACCTGTATTTCACTTATACAATCCAAAGAGGTTGATAATTAAGTAAAAGAGAAATATTTAAGTTGTTTCAACTAATAACAACAATCACAACATCACAATAACCATTTGCAAACAAACCGTACAAACATCATTTCAACCAAGAAATCAATCATCCATCCATAGCAACCAAAACAAATGGTTTGTTCAGGTTCAGAACTTCTAATCGTATAAAATGATAAATAAACTATTGTTAGCACCAAAATTGGTCACTAACCTCGTTTAGAATGATTGTGTAGAGATATAAGTGATGAAAGTAAATTAAACAGAGAAGACAATGCTAATTTAAATGCAGAAAGTAAGAACACCAAATTTATAGTGGTTCAGCGTAATTGCCTACGTCCACTTTGTTCAACTTTATTGATTTCCTTTATAGTTGATTACAAATACAATTCGTGAATCAAATGCTTGAGTGAAGTTGTTAAGTAGAGAAGATGAGTCTTGAAAATGGCAGAGTCTCCCCGGTATTTTCTCTCCAAAAAAGGATCCCCCTTCACTGTGACCCTGCCCCTCTATTTATAGACAAAGATGGGCTGGACTTCTCAGGTGGGCTCGGTAGCCGAACACTCTAGCCCAAGCATAGTGGTCGCTGCATGCCGAACCAGATATGCCGAACACCATAATGCCGAACGATCCTTTCTATGCTGAACGGTATGTTTGGTGTGCGGGAAGTGCAGAATGGTTGTCAGTCGAGGCCGAACATGCCTCTGGACGCCGAGTACTACTATCGCCGAGTTCTACTTGATGTCGAGCACTACGCCGAGTACTCCTGTCGCCGAGTTCTACTGGATGTCGAGTACTACGCCGAGTACTCCTGTCGCCGAGTTCTACTGGATGTCGAGTACTACGTCGAGTACTCCTATCGCCGAGTTCTACTGGGCGCCGAGTACTACCTGATGCCGAGTGCTACCCGATGCCGAGCACTACCTGATGCCGAGCACTAGTTGATGCCGAGTGCTACCTAATGCCGAGCACTACCTGATGCCGAGCACTAGTTGATGCCGAGTGCTACCTAATGCCGAGCACTACCTGATGCCGAGCACTAGTTGATGCCGAGTGCTACCTAATGCCGAGCACTACCTGATGCCGAGCACTAGTTTCCTGGTCAAATCTCCAGGAAACACTTGCCCCCCAAAGTGTATTACGTGACTACACGTAATATGCTTTGAACTATGTATCCTCCATGTCTCGCTTCAAATCCTTGAATAAATTCTAATGGAGATGCCTTCTTGAGAATATCAGTGGTCATCCGTGTCTGATTCTGCAGATCTATTAGGCTTCGGCTATCTGATCTAGTCTTCTCTTAATAACCCTTAGTGAGAATTCAATTTCTGTTGATTTCAAGAAGTCGTACTTTTTCGGACGTACACATGCACGTTCGGGTACATGTTCTTGCCATTGGCTCTCGGATGCATATAAGTCGTCGCCAACTCCATCTAGTTTAATTGCAATTCAATCGCGATTCCTTGTTTGCATTTTCTGTGAAATAAGGGTTGCAATCAGCCACTTGAGGAGTTTTCCAAACCTCTCTTCAGTACAAACTCTATGATTTTGTTCACAGCTTCGACCTGTCCATTTGCAGTTATAATGGATCATGGAAGGTCATAAGGACAGATGACGTTACGGATAAAGAAGTTGATTATTTTCTTCATCTTCGTCGTGGTTAAGAGTTCTTCATCTGCCCATTTGGTGACGTAATCAACTGCTATGATGGTGTATTTCGCACCACCTTTAGGATCGACAAGAAGATGATTTTAGTGCCCCCAAGTGGCAAACGGCTATGAACTAGCCATTTGACTAATTTCCATCGGCGGGGTTCCCGGACTTTTTGCAAACATCTTGCACTCGTCACATTGTCTAGCATGATCAACCGCATCTGGGTTGATGGTTGGCCAGTAATTCCTGTAGCAGAGTATCTTCTTTATCATGGTTTTCCCCCTGATGTTATTACCACATTCTACTTCATAGACTTTGCTCAAGATATCATTATGGGCGATATGCCGAAGCATGGGGATGGATAAACTCCTTTTGACACACGAATTATTCTTAGATGATTTGGCGTGAAGCTTTGAGGAGGATCTGTCGTTTTCCATTCCTCAGTTCAGTAAGAATTCCTCATTGTAGATAGTCTTTGATAGGAGTCAACCATGACACCTTTTCATTTTGTTCGCTGAGTACGTGCGTAATGATGTAATATGTGAAGTCGGTTAGTAGCTCTTGGACTTGGCCGAGATAAGGAGCAAGACAATGCCCCCTAGCAAGATCAACTTCCTTAAATTTGTATACTACCAATCAAGAATCACAAAAGATATGTAAAGTTTTCACTTCAAATCCTCTAGCAAGTTTGAAGCTGACAGTCAAGGCTTCATACTAAGCATCGTTGTTTGTTACAGGTAAATCGAGTTT
Source organism: Allium fistulosum (assembly GCA_030737815.1). Taxonomy (NCBI): domain Eukaryota; kingdom Viridiplantae; phylum Streptophyta; class Magnoliopsida; order Asparagales; family Amaryllidaceae; genus Allium; species Allium fistulosum. The sequence continues at coordinate 60,678,945 of CM060906.1, read as the reverse complement.
TAGGACGTAGCTGATTGATCGTTCCCCAGGAGTCATTATCAAGCCATAACACTGATCATTGGATGCTCCATCCTCGTACATTTTCCATCTTATGGTCGGTTCTCTGCTACTCTTCGAGTAGTCATCTGAGGTAGTGAATTTGGGTGTAAGGTCTGTTAATTTCCGTCCTTGGATAGCCCTTCGTGGGAAATAAGTGATATCGAATTAGCATAGTTCGATATTCTATTTAAGTAGTCTTTTAGACGTCTCAGGTTATTGTATGCCCTGTCACAACGGCTGGTAGGCATAGACGTTGATGGGGTGAGCCTAAAAGTAAGAGTGGAGCTTTCATGATGAAATCAATAGAGATTGTGCTAGCTTTTGTAGCTTCAGGTTGATATCCAATGCATGGCTCGCGATAGTTAATGAAATCACATATGCATGTCAGAATGGGTCCAAGGGAACATATCATCATTTATTCAGAAAAATCCAACTAATTCTTTTATCATCATTGCACTGAACTGTGATCCGATATTCAGCGCCCGAAAAGGGTCGCCATGGCTGGCTGTAATGTCGACCGTCAGATTAGCAGGTGCCATCCCAGATTCTTTGAGTAAAGACGTAACTATCATAACATTCAATGTGAAATATGGTTGGGACGACCAATGTGGATGGTTACTCTAGTCGAATCCTAGAGTCTTGTCATGAGTTATTGAGCCTAATAGCAAAGGGCTCTGAATGCTCTAATAGATTATCAGCAAATGGCCAAAGATCAGGCTTAAAAGCGCGTTGAAGGAAACGTCGAGTAGGGGCCAGCCTCGAGTTGCGTGCAACTGCATAGCTGGATCTTGCCATGAGTTTGAATTTGCATGTATATTCGAGTAACGCATTTTCTATTCAATGCATTCATGATCCTTCACTCGCCCTTCGGGTTGGAGTGACAGTCAGTTGCCCACAAGCTTTGGCATTGATTTAATGATTCTATCTTTAGGAATCCTTTCGGTCGTTGCCTTGAGTAGCTGTAAGCACTATACACAAGTTTTAATACTGAGCTATCATAGCCAATTTTTGGATGACCATGCGTCTTCTCCCAGTCTCGGGTTGATAAATGTACTGCATGGACGGTTGAGTCTCGTCCTAGCTATGTATATGTTTTCACCTAAACTCCAAAGACATAGAGGTGATTGGTGAAAAGTTGGTTCACATTCATCTTGCTTCTTGCTCGTGCCCCCAGGTCTGGGGCATATACTGATAAGTAGGAAGGCCAACCACGCCCACTTTAGCTTTACTCTCTTTCCCGTTGAATCGTGGGATCATGTCAGTCGATGGGAGACTAGGTCTCGCCTATCTTGGATTTTATCGTGGTTTTTCATTCCAAGAGGAATACTTCGATGCCACGTAAGTTTCATGGTGTAATTTGGACAGTGGATGGTCATCCATGTCCACTTTGGTTCATGCTCTGTAATCAGATCTCGAGGTAAAGTTGGCTACAAATGCAGTTGAGTTATGCTCATCCAGTTTCATACTCCTCCTGACGAATCGAACGAGGGTGCTGGAGAATTTTTGACCAAGTATTCGTGGTTTACCCTATTTTCCATACTCTGGGGGTCATAGTTTTTCAAAAAACATCCGAGTCACATTCGTATGTGCTTGGTGCGGATCGGCATTGACCCTTGGTCTGAGGTATGATGTAGTAGGTTGCTCGTAGCTTTGGATGCCGTTTCGATTGGCTCTGTATTGAGGCCTCCCTGCAGTCGCTGCCTCAAGTTATAAAGAACGCCACGCTAGAGCTACAATAAGCTGTCGTATTCAGCTTTTTAGTGTTTTGTACCCCTGCCCCCAGTAATGATTTGGCCAGGTCACTGGTTGGATGGTCGAACTCCATCCTCGGCGGGTTAATAATCCTCCTGTCGGTTCCAGGCTGAAGTTTGCGGAATAGAAAATGGTCGGCATCCACTCGTCTATTTATCGATGTTTATACACCACTCTGCATTCTGGTGACTTAGTGTTATTCTCCCTCCGGTTGACTCGCGCCCAATTTGTGTTCATGCTTCGGTCCACACTCCGGGGTCCTAGAGACTTGTCGAACGGTTTATGCTTTAGTCCACAGTTCGAGACGCAGAGATTTTCGTCAACTCGTTTATACTCTAGTTCGCACTCTGGGAACTTAGAGTAATTTGGTCCGCTTCTGGGATTTAGGGATTTTTATGAAGTCGTCTATAATCTAGTCCATGCTTTGGGGACTGAGAGTACTGTAGTCCGCACTCTGGGGACGTAGAGATTTTTGAGTCATTTATACTCTAGTCCGCACTCAGGGACTTAGAGTACTTTAGTCCGCATTCTGTCTCCCGTTCCGGAGGGCGAGACCCCCCGGAAGACAGCAAGCAACAGTTCAGGCAAAAATGCACAAAGGAGAAGCGAAGTGCACAAAGTAGTACTCAACACAGCAAGTAACATAACATGACCAAGAAATGCATGTACATGGATGAACATACATGCATCATAAGGCTTGGTACAAGAACCTACTCAAGTGCAACTACTCAAGTGCAAGTTCATACTCAAGTGCAGCCAGATATGTAGACAAGCCAAAAAAACGGACACGGCACAAGGTCAAACCCGAGTCATCGACTGGATTCAACTCAGGGCCAAGCAACCAACAAAACAAACAAGAACCAGGTTCAGCAAAATATAGACAAGCCATTGCAAGAAACACAACAGTACACATAGGCAGCCCATCAAGCAAAAACAGTGAATGCATCAGGCATGTACAAGAGAAACCTAGGTAGTAACATGATATACAGAGGACTTGGAGCATCAGTTCATGTTAAAGAACAAGGTTAGCATGGTACCAGTTCAGTCCAGACCAAGCAAAACCAACAAAGCTCAACACACATATGTTTGTATTCATCATTGCAATCCAACATACCAGATTTCTCAAAGTCCAACAGAAAGATTAAACTCGAGATTATAGGAAATAAAGCCTATAAATAAATCCCAATTCATCATCGGCAAAAGCGTGATATCAAGAATATTCAAGTAAACCTGAAGGCAGAAAACATACCAAATAATATCACATCGCACCCGACGACGAAGTCAAAGCAATTCGAGCAATCAATCAAGGAGAACGAAGGAGCAAGCTACCAGGAACGTTTCTCACACTAGATTCGATCAATCAGAGCATCAAAGCAATTAGAATCGCGTGCCCTAGTTTTCACCGAAACCAATTCGACTACCCCCTGCCACTCTGACATCAGGCCCCAACCACGAAATTGCGACCAAATCAGCAACTCCCTGAACCATCGCAATCCCACAACCTTACCTCGAATCACCAGAATCGCCAAAAACCTGAACAAAATCGCAAATCCGGAAGTAGTGAGGAAAACTGACGCGAGGCGAAAGAAAATAACGGAAATTGATATGGACAACAAGGGATAAAAGCAAAGCCAGTTATTCTCCAGATCGAAGAAACAAGGAGGAGCGGAATAAAAATTAGGGATTGGAAAATTGGGGGTGAGAAACGAAAGCGGATGAGTGAAAAGTAAAGCGGGAAATGGAAATTGGTAAGGTGTGGATCGATGGTGTGAATCGACGGTTGAGATTTTGTTTTAAATGGTGGTGTGGATCGCTGAGGTGTAATTTTTTTTTTAATTTTTTAATCTGAAAACATCTATGGCAACAGTATATAAAAATGTTGCATCGTGTTACACTTGTTTAGCTAGAGCAACACATTTCTATGGCTAAGGTAACACCAAAAATACAACGTTGCAGTAGGACCAAAATTCTATAGCTATCGCAACATTTTAGCTGGCAACACCTTGCAAAAATGTTGCAGAAGGTCATTTATGGCGTAGTGTTATGCAGGACTATTGCATTCTAATGCTTGTTTTCCACGATTTTGTGCAGGCCGTTCTGACCCCGAGCCCACTCCGAGGAGCGATGTCGCCAAGGAAGTGGGGGTGAAGACAAGTGAAGCCACTCACGTAGGGGAGGCTCCTGGTCCAGACGCTCAGGTGGTCGGAGCGCTTGATGAAGACAAGTCTGAAACCTCCTCTCTACCGACGGGGGTTATGAAGTAGAAATTACAGGCGCCTCTGAGCACACATCCGAATTGAGCATGGAGGAGCGGCTCGAGAAAGAGAAGGAGGAGACTGTCAAGGTCATAGTAGAGCCCCGAGTCGTGGACTTGGACGATCCTTTGAACAAGCCGTTGAAGGTCATCCTTCCTGGCGGGTCCAAGCCCATGGAAGGCCCTCGTACTCCTTCAGTTGCTACCCCTCTATCAAAGAAGAGTACCAAAGGTAAATGCTCTAGAGAGGAGCCATCTGGAAAGAAGTTGAAGAAGCACAAGAAGCGATTACTATCCTCGTTCAACTAGTGTTAGTTTAAGTCATGTAATTATTTTCATCTATTTCCTTAGTCCTTGTAAATAGAATGTCGACTCCGAACTTTGGAGGGGTTGTAATAGAAACTCATTTCTGAATAAGGTTTAGTTCCTTTTTCTATCTTACAAAAGACTCTTATTTTTCATTTTTCTTTGTGATTGTGATTTTAATCCAAGCAGTTGTGAGTAACATAGACTTCTCAGTCCATTTTCATATAACTCGGAAACTCTTCGGGAGTCGTTGAACTTCCATTCTGTGCTTCGAGCACTTAGAATACTTTCTAGCCCGTATGTCAGGGATTTGACAAATTCAAGTCATTTGTGTCATAGTTCATATTCAGGGAACTTGGAGATCCGATTCGCTTATATTCGAGTCCGCACTCTGGGGAGTTAGAGTACTCTAGTCCGCACTCTGGGAACTTGGAGGTTTAAGTCATTTATACTCTAGTCCGCGCTATGGGGACTTAGAGTACTCCAGTCCGCGCTCTGGGGACTTAGAGGTTTAAGTCGTTTATACTCTAGTCCGCGCTCTGGGGACTTAGAGGTTTAAGTCATTTATGCTCAAGTCCACGCTCTGGGGACTTAGAGTACTCCAGTCCGCACTCTGGGGACTTGGAGGTTTAAGTCATTTATACTCTAGTCCGCACTCTGGGGACTTAGAGTACTCCAGTCCGCACTCTGGGGACTTGGAGGTTTTAGTCGTTTATACTCTAGTCCGCACTCTGGGGACTTAGAGTACTCCAGTCCGCACTCTGGGGACTTGGAGGTTTTAGTCATTTATACTCTAGTCCGCGCTCTGGGGACTTAGAGTACTCCAGTCCGCACTCTGGGGACTTGGAGGTTTAAGTCGTTTATACTCTAGTCCGCGCTCTGGGGACTTAGAGTACTCCAGTCCGCACTCTGGGGACTTGGAGGTTTAAGCCGTTTATACTCTAGTCCGCCCTCTGGGGACTTAGAGTACTCCAGTCTGCACTCTGGGGACTTGGAGGTTTTAGTCATTTATACTCTAGTCCGCGCTCTGGGGACTTAGAGTACTCCAGTCCGCACTCTGGGACTTGGAGGTTTAAGTCGTTTATACTCTAGTCCGCGCTCTGGGGACTTAGAGTACTCTAGTCCACACTCTGGGGACTTGGAGGTTTAAGTTGAGAGCAGTCGTATTTCCACTCTTTAATTTGTATTCATCTACTGTATCGAGGCTAATGTCATCGAATGAACAATCGAACCACGTTTGCTCACGGAATGAGATTCTGCCCCCCAGGATGAGGGATGAAATTTGAAAAATGGATGATCGATTCTCGTCCGCTTGGTGATTATAGCTCTTCCAATCAAGTCAAGGAAGGAGGTATATGACAGATGGTTGAATCACATCCATGTTGGGTTAGATAGCCAAATCTCTTACAATTTGCTCCGTATCTCCTTCTAGAAAATAAGGATAATAGATTGTTGAGTAGACAAAGTAAGTTGCATATGTTCCAAGGTGCAGTCGTGTCCATATATTGACAGTGATGGTCAGCGAGTACGCAGTCTACCATAGCTACTTCAAGTTGGGCTTTCGAACAACCTTTCGTGTTCAGGGTAGGATTTGATGTGTAGATGATCAAATCACGTCCACTTTTGACGGATCTCGGTGTCACTGAGCTTCATGAGGGGTATCTGTATTTTGTCGAACTTTGTTCTATGACTCGATTGGAGTGGATGATCGGGCCATATTCATTCCAAGCAGTTTAGGTCTCCAAGTCAAATGTGGAGGTTGATGGATGGATGGTCGGTTGTTCGAATCGATCATAAGTTGAGCATACGAACTCGGATCGTCTTGAAACTTAGAACATTGGCTTCCCTGGCTTTGATTGTTATGTCTTGTTAATCGTGGCTCGATCCAGACTCGAACAAAATCCATCGATATCCATAGTGAGCCTTTGTGTAACCGATCTCCAAGACGAACTGTCACTGGTTTCTAATCAAGTTCTTGGTGTCACGGCCTTGCCAAAAGGCGGGATAACATTTGCCCCCCAAAGGACGTCTTGTGTAAACATGACGTGCTTTGAAAAACCGCAGTCTTACATGCTGAATATTTCCGTTCAGTTGATTGCTTGACAGTCGTCTCTTAATCGTTTCGTTGCAATCTTCTTTTAGACAAATGTTCAACTAGCATGCTTTGCTTTGGTTCTGCCCCCAGTTTTGGGGATGAGTATGGAGTTGATGTATGTTTATACTCCGTCTCGCACTCTGGGAGTACGGAGTTGAGTAGATGTTTATACTCCGTCTCGCACTCTGGAAATACGGAGTTGATTAATGTTTATACTCCGTCTCGCACTCTGGGAGTACGGAGTTAAGCGAATGTTTATACTCTGTCTCACACTCTGGGAGTACGGAGTTGATTAATGTTTATACTCCATCTCGCACTCTGGGAGTACGGAGTTGATTAATGTTTATACTCCATCTCGCACTCTGGGAGTACGGAGTTGATGAATGTTTATACTCCGTCTCGCACTCTGGGAGTACGGAGTTAAGTAGATGTTTATACTCCGTCTCGCACTCTGGGAGTACGAGGTTAAGTAGATGTTTATACTCTGTCTCGCACTCTGGGAGTATGGAGTTGTGTAGATGTTTATACTCCATCTCGCACTTTGGGAGTATGGAGTTGTGCGAAGGATCGTCGTGTATCAACCAATTTTTAGCCATGATGTGATGGCTTGCCCCCGAGCTCGAGTTTCACTTAGCGAGTGGCCGGCCGTATCGCGGCCGCTCTCTACTTGAATAAATTCCACTTGCAGGATGGAATTCAGCTCTCCGTGCATCATGATGTTGTACATTGTATTTAACCCATAGCCCCAAATCAAAGGCATATGGTTGATGATGAGCGATAGAATTATGCTCGTCCAGATGTAACTCCACACGTCCGATCATGGTCTGCGTAGATTGGTTGGCAACCAAATCTGAGTACCTGGTCACCTGCATCGTTTTGAAAGTAGTTTAGTTCAAGCTAGTCGTAGTTCATAGAACAATTGAAATAGAGATGGAAATGGAAATAATTCAAAGAAGATTATGGTAAATCTCATTGATATGTGAAGCAGCATCGTGTGCTCGCTATTCGACTTCGCCCTTGGCTCCTTTCAAAGGGATGTCGGCCGTCAACCGTCCAATTGATAATCATAGCCCTTTATTAATAGGCATCGGATATTCGCTTCCCTCCATTCTGCAGGACTTGTACATACTATTGAAGCTTTCCTTTCCAGGTCATCTTTTCGATCACACCTCGGAGGTGTTTGTAATCGCCCATGTTAGGATCAGTGAGCATTTGGGAATATACAACATTCCCCTGATTTTCTTTAGACTTTGGTGTATTCTCTTGAGGTTGGTTTCCAGTACCACTCCGAGTCATGAGTCTTCAAGTAGAGGTTGTCAATTGAATCTTTCAAAGAGCATATCTCTAGAGGTCGACTTTTCTCAAATGTGATTAGTATGATACCCTTATTAGTATTTGGAATAAATTGCTTAGAGCTAAACATTGGTTTGCTTGGAGTCACTAAATTCGAAGTGCTAGATCAGCGAAGAATGATGCTTGGAGTCATCTTGATGTTTGCTAGAGTCACATCATCTATGTTCTCCAACCTTTGGGAGTACCGTTTGAATAGCGGTTGCTTGTCCGTTCGCTTGATGTCGTTCATAAGCTGCCACTAGATCCTCTATGCCCTGGTCGATCATGGGATGTCAGGGAAGTGGATAGAATGTTCCTTTACTAAGTTGAGTTTTGAACTCATTATCCGGAGGCACTGCGCTGCGGCTAGGGTTCGGCACAGAAGTACCCGATCCATATATTTTTTGTATATGGACTAGTCAGATTGTTTTTTGAGAGAGAGATCGGTATGCAGTGCATGGATCGGTCTGGATACTTCGTTCGGCACAGAAGTACCGTTCGGTCATACAGAAGTACCGTTCGGCATTGGGGCGTTCGGCGTTGGCACGTGGCTCAGCCAAAGCTATTCGGCACAAGGCTGTTCGGCAGAGTGGATCGGCCTGGAGTGGTTCGGCCAAAGCTGTTCGGCCAAGGCTGTTTGTCCAAAGTGAATCGTCCAGAAGTGGTTCGGCCAAAGCTGTTCGGCATCCACACTGTTCGGCACAACCGAGTCGTTCGGCATACAATACCGTTCGGCATTAGGGCGTTCGGTGTAGAGGTATGGTCGGCCTAGAAGAGTGTTCGGCCTAGAGGTATGTTCGGCCTGGAAGAGCGTTCGGCCTAGAGGTATGTTCGGCCTGGAAGAGCGTTCGGCCCAGAGGTATGTTCGGCCTGGAAGAGCGTTCGGCCTACGCCTTTTCTGGAGCGTTCGGCATACGCCTTTTTTGGAGCGTTCGGCATACGCCTTTTCTGGAGCGTTCGGCATACGCCTTTTCTGGAGCGTTTGGAGCGTTCGGCATACGTCTTTTTTGGAGCGTTCGGCATACGCCTTTTCTGGAGCGTTCGGCATACGCCTTTTTTGGAGCGTTCGGCATACGCCTTTTCTGGAGCGTTCTGATGGTCTGGGCCTCCAGCCTCCATTTGTACTCCTGTCCTGAAGTTTCCAGCTCTTGCTTGGTCACGGTCTCCAGCTGTTTGAACAGTAGCTTCAGTCTTGCGGCGTCTGCGCCTGGGAGGTTCATCAGAGGAAGTAGAGCTGTCAGATGAGGAATAAGGAGCAGGATTGCCCCCAGCATTCTGTTGCTGCTGTTGAGTGAGTTGTGCCATCAGGTTGGCGTTAGCTTGCATCTGCTCTCCTAGTTGTCTCCTGCTTTCCCTGAGCTCTCTCATCAAGTCGTTGAACTCTATTCCGGCGACAACTGGAGTTTGGTCATGGGCGGCAATTCCTTCACCCGAAATTGCTGGTTGATTGCTAGGTCCTGCTTCTTGCACGCTAGCTGTCTCGCGGGCATCCGCATTATGAGAAGATGACCTGGTACGTGATCCTGCCATTGTAGAGTTATCAGTATGAACTCTGAGTAGAATCAACGGATGTCCTATCAGTGAGTCGGATCTTCTTTGGGGGATTTGTTCAATCCAGTAGCTTCAAAGCAGATCCTTGAGGTCTGAGAATTCAATTCTCAGTGAAAGCACCAAAGTGTTAGCACCAAAATTGGTCACTAACCTCATTCAGAATGATTGTGTAGAGATATAAGTGATGAAAGTAAATTAAACAGAGAAGACAATGCTAATTTAAATGCAGAAAGTAAGAACACCAAATTTATAGTGGTTCAGCGTAATTGCCTACGTCCACTTTGTTCAACTTTATTGATTTCCTTTATAGTTGATTACAAATACAATTCGTGAATCAAATGCTTGAGTGAAGTTGTTAAGTAGAGAAGATGAGTCTTGAAAATGGCAGAGTCTCCCCGGTATTTTCTCTCCAAAAAAGGATCCCCCTTCACTGTGACCCTGCCCCTCTATTTATAGACAAAGATGGGCTGGACTTCCCAGGTGGGCTCGGTAGCCGAACACTCTAGCCCAAGCATAGTGGTCGCTGCATGCCGAACCAGATATGCCGAACACCATAATGCCGAACGATCCTTTCTATGCTGAACGGTATGTTTGGTGTGCGGGAAGTGCAGAATGGTTGTCAGTCGAGGCCGAACGTGCCTCTGGACGCCGAGTACTACTATCGCCGAGTTCTACTTGATGTCGAGCACTACGCCGAGTACTCTTGTCGCCGAGTTCTACTGGATGTCGAGTACTACGCCGAGTACTCCTGTCGCCGAGTTCTACTGGATGTCGAGTACTACGCCGAGTACTCCTGTCGCCGAGTTCTACTGGGCGCCGAGTACTACCTGATGCCGAGTGCTACCCGATGCCGAGCACTACCTGATGCCGAGCACTAGTTGATGCCGAGTGCTACCTAATGCCGAGCACTACCTGATGCCGAGCACTAGTTGATGCCGAGTGCTACCTAATGTCGAGCACTACCTGATGCCAAGCACTAGTTGATGCCGAGTGCTACCTAATGCCGAGCACTACCTGATGCCGAGCACTAGTTGCCTGGTCAAATCTCCAGGAAACAACTATGAAGTAAACCATACACTCAGCAGTCGTAGATAAAACTTTATAGATTATTTATACATCTCTATACAAAATAAATGTATCCTTTCCCAACCAATCCATAAGCCAAACAAACAATAATTTCAATGTTATTTAAGTCACATCATTTACTGTTCTTTTCTCATACATATAATGCTTATTTTCATTAATTTACATTCATTCTTACATACAAAAGTTCATTTCTTATTTATTCATTCAATGCCATTTTTCTTTCATTTTATTACTTTACATTCATTGCTTAAATAAGTTATTTCTATTTCAATTACTGGATTATCCATTATTAGGTAAGTTTCTTTACAATTTAATTCACCATTAATAGATTATTTCCTTTTTAACATTCATTTCTTCCATATATAGTATTATTGAATATTAAATCCATTTCTAAATCATTTCAACATTTTCTGAAGTTATAATCATTCAATAAATATAGGATTCACCTTTACTATTCAATCTGGTTATAAATAGCTTAAAACGTTAACTTGAGTTGATAACAATTTACTTATAGTATTCATGTTAAGTTCAATTACTAGCATTCCAATTTATTACTTAAGTTCATACATTTTATAACATCCAAATTCTCATTTATAGAGAAAACTCTATTGAACACTTTCATTACTAAAGTTTTACTTGTACAATATTCTATCACATATTTTTATTTAACATTTCAACTTTTAACATTTTGGTAAGTTATATATGTGTCTTTTAGAATGTCATTGAATGTTTCACAAGTTTATTTTATTTATTTTGATTAACAAATGTTCAATAATTCGTCTTCTAAATTTCATTATTCTTTAATTTTACAAGTTTCCAAATTTTTTTTATATATACCATTATCACTTAGCATTTAATTACTTATATTTTTCTTCATTCTAGAAACTTCCAGCTATTAAAATAATTAAGATTTCATTCATTACAATAATTGAAAGCTACTAATTGTCAGAAAATTTTAAGAACTAAACTCCGGGTTCATTTCCAAATCAGTTTAAAATAACACACACATATTCATATCTTTTACAGATCAGGTCATATTTAGAAATCAAAAGTTAAGATTTATTTATCAAAACAAAGGTGTAGCAAAACTACTATAGCGTCTTCCCACATTGAAACTCGAAAATGAATTAATGTCGATGATGTGTGCACTCATCACCGAAGTTATTTTCCAACGACAAAGAGGGGAGTACAGAACTTATTTCCTTCAAAAATCCTTTAAAACATTTCTTCCAAATCATATTGAAATATTTATATATCAGAAAACAAATAATTTATTCCAAAATAATACTAATATTATATTCCAAAATCCTTTGAAAACAAATTAAAACCCCGGAACTTAAGTTCTAAATTTCCAACTTTTATTCATTTTATTTACTACCCCATTTTGCAACCAATATTTATAAAATTTCAATTCCTAACAAACAACCAATCATATCACATACAATTATATAAATTTAGAGATTATTCTTTTATATACAAAATATAATAATAGGTAAAATTATTTCATTTACCCATATTTCAAAACAATATTGTGTCGGTATGCCCTATTAGGTGTTTAGAAATCCCTATCAATGCCATAGCGTCCTATGTACCGATTGGAATTTATAAATACTAAACGGAACAAATCAACACAATACAAAACCCATTTATAATATTAACAAATATGCTCTCTCATATATATACACTCAACGACTCATTCTAGGATATTACTACCCTATTCTCTAATGAGTCAGACCCCACAAAGCTAAGTTTATCGCTTAATCAAAGCTCTGATACCAACTGTAACGACCTACCTTTTTGGATGGTTTAAATCGACACACTTGCCAACTCAAACCATTCAAAGGGACAAATTGTTATGGGGTAAATAAGAAAAAAACAGGGAAAGAAGGAAAACAAATACAGAATCTCACAGCGGAATGACAAAATATAATAATAAAATAAACAGTTCATGAAGCTGTTTTACATATAACATTTGATTACACTTATACACTATAGATCAGAGTTACATACAACATGAATAAATAAATAAATGTAGCGGAATAACATGATGTAGTGGTATGAATATAATAAATAGTAATAGTACAAAATCTTCGTCTTCATCCTCCAGAAAGCAGTCTTCGATAAACTTAAAAGCTCGGACTGACCCGAGCGAATTGAAAAGACAAAACACTCGAGTCAGAACTAAAAGATCTTATGTAAGTTAAATCAACAGTAAAATAAATATGAGTGTAACGGCGTCGGAGACGTTTACGGGTTTTGACATCTCCTATCCAGTGTCTAATGTGAGTGCAGTAACTTAAGAGATGTCGGGATTACCATCTCCTAAGAATTCGTTAAACTATCTACTATGTAGTACAATACGCTATTATAATAGTGTCTACTGTAAAGTAAAGTATTAAAATAGCGTTAAGGCGTTACCTATATCCCCTTAACACATTTTTATATATTCCCATAGTCTATACAGTACTGTAATTCCTCCGTAAACTGGAGGGCCATCAGAGGGCACTCCATAGGTATGGTACAAACCAAACTCGTAGAAGGCGCGATAGGGCATGTGAACACGGCACTCGAGGCAATGCCAGGGTAGATATACCAATTGCACTCCCGGACTGGTGGTAACGCATAGCAGCTACTACCGCCCACCTCGGACACACTCCAATAATCAAATCAGGGTGGCCACCAAATCAATCACAAAGTCAAAATATAGTATCAAAAAAATGTGCTCGGTACGAGGAATGACCTCACTTGGCCCGGTATAGCTCCTGTTTTAGTCACATCTAAGCTGACTCACGGGAGTCAGGGTCACGTAAATACCTCATCCATAATCGTTCACCAAACCATCCTACTTCAATTCGGGGATCTCCACCATGTACACAATTGTTAAAGTGGTTTTCGGTATTGGTAGAGAGTATGATAATATCCGATCCCGGTCCCTTTAACAACCAAACGCTTATTTCACACCGGATGGTTCTTTTACATTTTCAAAGCCATTTCATATTGATATCAAAATATCATATTCAATTCAAACCGTATCACTTTCAAAATTATATTCACAATTAGGATTCTCATTTCAAAATCATCATATTAATTCAAATATGCCATTTGACCAACAAATATCATTTCAAATGCCAACTTATGTTATAACATTGTTAAACCTTATTCACTTTAAAATCAAGGCTTTAATTTATAAACATTTCCATTTTACACCATCTGAAATTTAGAAAATAATTTAGATAGTTATAAATACTTTAATTAGTTTAACATATGTTTAATAGATATAAATTAGGTTAAATTGGTTTAGAATAGAATAAATAAATTTAAAATAGATTAAAATACTTTAAATAGATTTAAAATAGTTTAAATGGTTTTAAAATAGATTAAATAGGTTTATTATGGATTAATTAGATTTAAAATAGATTAAATAATTAAAAATAAATTAAAAAGAATTAAAATAGATTAAATATATTAAAATAGTTTAAAATAAATTAAAATAGATTAAGAAATATTAAATAGGTTAATTAGTTTAAAATAGGTTAAATTAGATTAATATAGATTAAATAGTTTAAATTGATTAAGTTAGTTTAAATTAGATTAACTTATTTTAATAGTTGAAAATTTTAAAATTAGAATTCAAAAGAACATTTACAGTTTATATTGAGCTAATAAATTTGAAATTAACACCAAATTTAACTATTTCTTCCATTTCAACAAATCTGGGCCATATCCAGATTTCAAATCAAAACCCAATTACAAATCTTGAAATATCAAATATAACTATTCCAATTTTAATAGATTTTCCAAGTTACAGTTTCCAACATTTCAATAACTCAATTTTGATGGATGTCGTTTATAATTTTAATTCAACTTTAAAGTTTCAATTTAAATCCTTTAAATAATTGCTTAAAACAATTCAATTTATATCAATCAAATTCTATTCCAAATATCGTCTAATTTGATTCAAAGGTCAAAGTTTTAAAATCATTAAATTTAACCAATCCGGTGTCTGTATATAATTCTCTACCCTATGGTCAAGTGATACAGATATTTATCATTTCAATCCGCAAATATTTAAATTTACGGGTATATATCATTTCAACCCGCAATCCCAAATTTATTTCAATGAAAATCGCTTGGGTTTATCATTTCAACCCATAACGATTTTCCCCTATTCTATATATGATCGTTCGGGTATGTATCATTTCAACCCATAGGAAACTTGCAATGTTATAACAATATAAAATATAACATCCAGTCATCCAATATCAGTAAATCAAACATACATCACAATCATCATCCAAATCAACCAATAACATTAATAGATAACTGATTATCAATAAAAGATATTAAATTGACAATTAAATTCAATATTAAATTAAACGATAATTAAATGCAATAAAAGTCAAATTTAACTAGAATGGCGATTTAAATATACCAAACATCAACCAATCAATTTCAAATCACATTATAAATTCAATTTAACTAGCATAAGATAATTTAGTAATTATGAGTGGGTTAAAACACTCACCTCTGGTTTCAAATCAATTTGAAATCCAAAATAAGGCCTAAAATTCAACAGTCTTAGAATTTATTCAAACTAGTTTTAAAATGTCCAAAATTTTGATACGATCCCAATGAAACAAACTGCGCGTGAATTGGATCTCGTATGCAAAAGTTATGTAAGTTAGAATAATTTCAAAATTAAATTTAAATAATTGAATAAAAAAACAAAAGACATCACAACCTGGCCACGTCACCACCTCTGGAAGAACGCGTAACCCTAATCCAAAATTGCATACGATCTCATTCCAGCATGAATAATCTGCCACCATCAATCAATTATTGACGCCGCTATGATGAACTTCAACACGATCGGCCATCTCCAGTCGCTCCCCCACATCCTGCCGCGCCCACGACCAGAGACCGGCCACCTCTGGCGTCCTGAAATGAAACCGCCACCGTCGAGGTTCATCATTGATTCGAGGCAAATCCAGTCATCTCTGGTACGAACGAATATCACCATAGAGGCCTGCTCGACCTCCTCTTCCCAATGCAACTCCCTGATCATCGATCAGACGACGATCCACCGTTTTATCGTCAAAACCTAGAATGGACGGCTGAGGTTCATCCTCGATTTTTGGAAAAACGGTTGTTCGATGGCAAAAATGAATTGCAGATCTGGGTTATGCTTGTCGAGAGCTTTGAAACAGTATATAATTTGATATGGTTTGGAGGAGGTTGATTTTGAAATTGGTTTGGAGATTGAATTGTAGCGTTTATAATTGAAATTTGTTTCTGCCATTAAAGAAAGGAGCAGATAGAAGTTGATGAACGTACAGGAATAAGAAAAATGACTGTTAGGGTTTGGGAAACAAGACTATTTATATTAACAAAGCCCGATAAGAAAGTAAACACAATCGGATTGGTACGACTGACAATTACGACCCAAAAAGCCCATTCTACCTCCGAAACGAAAGTGCGTCATCACATATATCGAAATAGATGATTTTGACATTTCTAAATCTAATGGAACATGTTTCAAGTCCAAATCCCATCGTATAAGAAGTTTAGCTTTAAAATCAGCTTATTTCAAATTGATTTCAATTAAATTGATTTCTACGCGTTTCAAGTCCGTATGATCAAACGACAAGTGCGATCGCTACGAAACTTCAAATCCTACAATAATTCACCGTTACAGATATGATGAAACTGGTTTCGTCGAATTCCAAGATAGTGGCCAAAATGGCTATTTTCACGTTAATTAAATAAATTAATATTAAATTAATTAAAAAACTTTTCAATTTCAAATTTAATAACTACCAGTTTTCAACATTTTTGATTATTTGGACATTTACAATAATTTAAAACAAATTTATATATCAATTTAGTGTTAAATATTTCACTAATTACAGTGTTCAATTTCAACTGCAATTAAATCCAATTAATTTTATTTTTAATTCTAATAAATTGATTTAATTTTGATTCCATTCTTTTTTTATTCAATCAATCATTACTCTATAGGCATAGTTAACACTGGTTTGTATTTTATTACATTAATATTCTCCAATTATCATCATTTACCATATTAGTTGCAATAATTCAATTATATTGAATTTTTTTGTCGATTTTCACATGAATTATAATCTAAAATTCCAATAAACTAATTTATCTTTGTTTCGCTCTTTTTATTAAATCAATTATTGCCTTATGAGTGAATTGACATTTCTGTATATTTTGTTGCATTCACATTTTCCAGTTATCTTCTTAACTCATTTTACGTAACATTTAGTTTCATTTAATTATAATTGATTAAATAAATTGGTAACAACTAACAATTGTCATCTTTTCTACATTTAATAACATTTGTAAGTTTTATATCTACCCACAAATGTCATAACTACTTACATAACACTATTTCATCCAATTACATACTATTTCATTAATTAATACAACATTTAAATTATCAATTACCCTTTTAATCCAATTATCAATTAATACACACATTATTACAATTAATTTACAATCTATAACCAATTATAACTTTTTAATCATTTCAATTAATCGGAGTTACATTAAAATAGTTAGCAATTACCTTAAATGAATACTATTACATTTTATTCTAGTTATTTCTTATAATTAAATCACAAATTTTTATTTCTTCCAACATTAAATCACAAAATCTTATTAAATTAACTATTTTTAATTATCGAAAATTACGGGTCGTTACACTAAATATTGGATTTGGAATATAAATTGATTTTTAGATATGAAGGTTCTAATTGAAAATTTTAGAATGAATTTAAAAACTCAAATGTAGCGATTTATTGAATGAAT
This sequence comes from Allium fistulosum, assembly GCA_030737815.1. Classification (NCBI taxonomy): domain Eukaryota; kingdom Viridiplantae; phylum Streptophyta; class Magnoliopsida; order Asparagales; family Amaryllidaceae; genus Allium; species Allium fistulosum. Next base: position 60,661,699 of record CM060906.1, on the reverse strand, counting down.
TTAATTGTTGAATTAATAATTTGAAATCGGTTAAATAATTGAATTGGAGTTGAGTATGAAACCGAAACAATTTCTAATTTTGATGTAAATTCTATTTGAATTAGAATTGAGTTAGTTAGTTTTTAAAACTGGAATTTCAAGCGATTTCGTAAACTTCAAAAATCGTCGATTCAATCGACGATTTAAATAGCGATCCAGGGCACAGTCTCGGATTTCGAAGAAACCATTTTCATTGGATCCGTAATAGTGTATTGTTATCGGATTTCAAATTTCGTAGCGTTTGGATTTACCATGTGGTCGTACGATCTGAAAACGCCTAGGAAAATTTAATTGAATTTAATTTAAATGGTCGATTTAAAAAGCAATCTTTTCCATACGATCGAATTGGGACTCGAGACTTATTCCATTGAGTTTGAAATAGCGGTATAACATTAGGAACACCTGGCGGCACGCCCCCGTAGGGGTTAAAAATTTCAAGATATGTATAACGAGATATTTTGAATATAATATACTTATAAAGCTAGTCAAATGGTCAACTCAAGCTACTCTACCTAGTCATACCCGTCCCCTCTTCTTTTTAAATACGTCCCTTCCTCTATTTAATCCATGAAAGCATGCAACCCCCTTTCTTTCCTTTTAAAAGCACGAGTCTCCTCCTTTCCTTTCATTTTGAACGAAAATTTCAGCTCATAAAAAAATGGAAATCGAGCATTGCGACTCCCTGATCGACACACGCGTACGAGGCTGGGGAGGAGGGCGACGATGAGGCGACAGTCTGGAGCTCGAGGCGTGATCGAGCATATCACCTAGGGTTTATGCGGTCTCGTTCGCGCGCGCGTGAAGTCTGGATGTGGGGGTCATGAAGAGATGAGGTAGCAGCGGCGCTCTATCTTTGGTACCGAGGTCCCAATTTCATGTCTTTGTGGGTTGCAAGTTCAAGTTCGAAGGTGTCCTGGAATAACTCATGGAACATCGACTGCTGTTCGAATGTGTCTGTGCGCTTACAATCAGAACTGGCAAGCGTGATCGAGGATGGTAAGCTGTCAGGCACCTTGGAAGGTCATTGGTGGCACAGGCTGTTGTAGGAGATGGCGGCCAAGCTATGGTGGAGGTCGGAGGGAAGGACTAGCAGCGACGTGCATTTGAATTTATCGACGTTGGGTCGAAGGCGAGCCTAGGTTTGCGTGGTACCGAGCAAGATTGATTAGGGTAATTTTCTTAATTATCTTAATTGTCTTAATTGATAATTCAATTAGTTATGTTTAATTTAAATAAATATAAATGCTCGTAAATTTATTACCCTTTTATACGAGGTTCAATTAACGTAACAAGTCACGTTGGATTTGCAGCAGAAAGTATTATGCATCGAAATAAATTTGGAATTGGAACAATTTAACAATTTCGGAAAAGCAAGGTGAGAAATTCTCACTCATTTGGATTACCGAATTAATTTTTAAATAGTTAAAATTAATTACTGGATGCTTGGTTGAATTTATAAATTATTATCAGTTTGGATGTTATATATATATATATATATATATATAGTAGTATATATTAGTAGTTGGATATATTTCCCGCCTATTGGAGCGGATGAGACCCTATGCGCCCTCCATAATAGCAGATGACCCTATATTACCGTGATATCCCGCCTCGAAGCGGGATTGGTATTTTTATGTTGTATTAACATCTGTGGATGTAGGGAAACAGGTTGGAGGGATCCAATTGGATTCCTTAAAATGTTGAATTTAATTTCATATATAGTAATATATGATATGTTTGAATAATCTGTGATAGATTATAGTGTGATTTGAATTTACTGGGTGCTATGGTAGCACTGGTCTAGATTTTGGAATTTTAAAATACCATAAATATATATTTGAATTTGAAAAGAAATTAAAAAGGGATTTTGGAAGTAAAATATTTATATAGAGTTTTGGATAAATTGATTTGGATAAAATAAATAGTTTGACTTTAAATTTGTACTTAACTATTTCGGAATATTGTAAATAGAGATTTTGGAATAATGTATATAAAGGATTTTAAATAATAAAACATAAGTGATATTTGTTTAAGTGTAAAAGGATTTTAAAAATCGAGATTTTAAATAGTTTGGGAGAATAAAAAAGAAATTCGAAATAAATATAAAATTGGTTATACTAGAACTTAAATAAGATTTTAATTTACGAAATGGAAGTAGAATCGAGATTTGAATGGTTTTTGGAATATATTTTGAGTTATTTAAGAAATTAATTTATAAACGGAATTTAGTTTAGAAATATATTTATAGTGGATTTAAGTGATGTGAAACCATTGTAGAACTGGAAATGAGACTATGGGATTTATAAACAATGCCTATAAATAAAGTGAAATGATTATCATTTGATAAATTGAAGATATAAATTCATGGTAAGAATTTATGATGAGATGGGTAAATCGGTTTGAAAAGAAAGGATAGATTTTTCTTTTGGTAATGTGAAAAGGGATTTATGAAATTGGGGACGTAAATCGATTGGTGATAAATCTAGAGAGATTTATAATTATTAGATTGGTGATATTGGAATTGAAAAAAAAATTATTGTTGTCGAGAGGTTGAGTGTGTTTTAAAAAGAGGATTTTTAATTATTAAACTAGGTAATTTAAATATGTTTTAGCATAAAAATATTTCAGAAAGTTAGTTATTTAAATATTTTTAAATTGTCAAAATGAATTATAAGTTTTATAAACAAGTCTTGTAAATCGATTAGAATTTTATTAATAAATCAGAATTAATTATTGTCTCAAAGTTATGTAATTATTTAAATTGTTTAAAGGGGCATTTCACCAGAATGACAAACTTTGTAGTCCAATTAGTTTCTAGGACACACATCCAAAGAAATTACTTTCAAGGCCAAAGTCAGCAGAATAATTACTTTCAAGGACAAAGTCAGCAGTCCCATTACTTTCAAGGACATAATTTCATAGGTTCTTAGGCCTTAGAAACTAATTATTTTACATTTTGTCCTTGAAAGTAATTATTTCGATTGTGTGTCCTAGAAACTAATTCCACTTGCTAAAGAGGCCCTTGTGGCTAATTTCCACTTGTTTAAAAGTATATGTAATTGTTAAATAAGTTTTCGGAAAGTAATGGTATACTTTCATGGCGAAATCGGAGGCAGAGATTGCCTGTAGTTAAGTTTGGATTTCTTTGGGATAAAGACGTAATCATTGAGTTGTGAATCCATGGTTGATACTGCGTGGTGCTTCCCATATTTATTTTAAAAGGTTTTTCAAATAATTTTGAAGGTAATGGTTTGTGAATATATTTATTTCGGTGAGATAAGTATATACTTTTGAATAAAGAAATTTAATTAAGGGCCCCGAAACTTATAGAATTTGTTATATGGGTTAAGGAATTTACAATATAAATTGTGAATGGTTTTGAGAAAAGAGAAATAAATGGAACTTTCCTAAGTGTTGGGAAGTAAGGGGTTTAGAAAAATATATTTTTAAATATATTTTTCTAAGTGTTGAAATAAGAGATGGTTTGAAGTATTTTGATATGGATATAAGTATTTGAGTTGTCTCAAATATTGAAAATTTGGAAGGGATTCAAATATATATCTTATAAAGATATTTTGAAAATAAATTTTGGAAAATTATAATATGGGCCTAGTGACTGCTTATGGATGTTATATTGATAGTTAAATAACCAACTATCAAGTATTGGCCAATTTCATTGATCGTTTCGAAGAGACCGGGATCAGATTTAATTATCCGAAAACCACTTCGGTCCGATTTGAGCGTTACGAATGAATATCGTGAAGATGGTGAAGACAGTGATTCGGTTTCTTCAGAACCAGAACGGACTTGTATGGATGAATGCTATCAGTACATTGTCATTGGAGGACAATGAGCATTCTAAGTGAAAATTCCTTAAAAAGGTAATCGTAGCCTCAAGCCTCATCAACTGGAATGACTGAAAATCAGGAGAGCTGCAGTAAGGCTAAGTGGATCATACCCAATTAGGGTGTGTTATCACCTTTCTAGATACCCTCGGATATATTATAAATTATGGATACGGTGGTGCATGGAAAAGAGCTCTCGATAAGGGTGGGAACACCCGAGGTGATAACATACTCGGTTCTATCCAGGTTAGGGGTAGGGCCGGTCTTGTGATTTAGGGGATCCCGGCGAGGTCCTCGGTACATTTTTCTAGACGTGTACCTTGATAGGCGGTACCCCAATGCCTAGTCATTGTATGGAATTCATTCTCTAATAAGCGCCGTACGGTTTTGATTGTGCCCAACTATGCTGAAACGTGAGAGGCAAACATTTCAGCTATTTTCTATATTACTTTCTATAGACACTATAATAATATCAGATGATTTTGATATCAAATGTTTTGGTTATCGTAAGGGAAAAACCCGTCGTGTTTATGTGTGACGTGGTCTTACGAGATACTGTAACGACCCTGAAATTTCGACAATTAAAATTGAGAATATTTAATTTATTTTAAATATTTGAATGATGATTTGGCTTGAATTTCAAATTATCAGAATAAATTGGCGATTTAATTCTAGGATTTAATCTATTGAAAATTGAATAATAATTTAAATCTTTGTAACAGTAAAAATCTTCGTCAATTGACGATTTAATATCGGGTGATAATTCCTATTAGATTTTTTTTGTAGATCGAATTGAAATTCTTTTGAAACTGTGAAGTGTTTGAAATTTTCAAGTTAAATATGAAGAGCATATTTGAATTTAAAATTTGAGCTAGGATTTTGAAAATTGATTTAAATTTCTTTTCAAAATTTTGTTAAAGGTGGAGTGGTGTGACGACCCGACTTTCTACGCCCAGAAAGTCGTATCGTTTTGAAGAAAAGAAAGAGGTGAGAAAGTAGAAAAGATAGAGAAGAAGAAGAAACAACATCAGAATCTCAACAGCGGAACGAATAAAATATAATATATCACATAAATATCCAAAATATCATATACATCAGAGTACGCAGATAATACAACACATACTAGACAGTTATAAACACCTGTCTAGTTAATACAACTCACACATCACAGAGATACAACACAGCGGAATATACAAATAAACACTGACACGGCGGAACCAATATATATATCTACACGCTGAAGCCTCCTGCTCCATTGCTCCTCCAGGATTCGTCAAAGCTAACCTGAATCCCTTGACTACCCGTAAAAATTTGGGTACCCGAGAGTTTATGAAAAACAGGAATAAACTTCGGGTCAGACATGGGTCTGGTATGAGTAACAGGTTAAAGTTGTTTAACTTTGAAAATCATTTTAAAACAAAAGGTATCACATAAGACTTCCCACAAATAAATATGGAAAAGTTTTTACCTTACGCTAACCAAAACATTTGATAGGAAATCCAGTGATATTATAATAGTGTCTAGGGTTTTCAAGTAAATAGAAAATAGCTGAAATTGTTACATCTATTAAATTCCAGCATACTAGCCACAAAGTGGGTAATACAATCAAAACCGTAGGGTCTCGTAGGGAAAATGGGTTTCCAACAATGGCAGGGCTACTGGGGTACCGCCCGTCACAGTACCTGGCCTAGATCAGAGTACCGAGGAGTACGCCCGCTCCCCTGCAACACAAGGCCGGAACCATCCCTTACTGGACAGTCCCGAACGAAACAACCCCAGGCAGTTGTGGCCACAAACTGCCCACACAATCGAAATATAAAGGGACATCTAGACAGGGGTATATCTCGCTCTCAAGTGGGTGCTACCCACGAAGCCTTGCTGCACCTCCCCTGTTTTAGCCATTCCCGGTTGATGAGGCTTGAGGTCACGATTACCTTATCAGAACTCATCACTTAGAATGCTCATCGTCCGCCTGACGATGTGCTGAAAGCATTCAATCCATACAAGTTCGTTCCGGGTTCGAACGAAACCGAAGGCATTATCTCGTTACACTCATTTTGGAATCACCCTCAGAGTTAACGACAATAACCCTTGCACTCTGAATCACCATCTCGAATCTATAAGTACTATCTCCGTCAAACTCATTACGGAATCACCCACAGAGTTATACTGACGAATAGTTCTTATACCTCGAGTCTTCACTTGCTCCATTTGAACTTCACGACCTAACGTTATTTTGGATCGATGTGGTTTTCGGGTCTCCAGACCTGGAATCCCGGTATACGGAAACCCGATCCCGGTCTCATCGAAATCCAAAACGTGTCTTTTAAGGCAAAGTTGTTTTAAAGTTAAAACAATTCAATTCAATTATCTATATCAGCACAGATAGATAAATCACAATATACAATGGGATATCACAACATCATCATAAACAGATAATCCATATCATCTCAAACAAACATCCAAATCACAACAGATATCACTCGTCTCATATCTGAGATCACAATCAATCAATCAATGAGATATAAATATCATTCATAAGAAAGGATTTATCATTCACAATTATAATTAATTTAAAATGAATTAAATTAATTACTGCTTCCTCTGATTAATTTTAAAGTAAATTAAATTAATTACTATGTTTATAATCCTGCTTACAATCACTTTCTAATTACAATAAGTAATTAGTCTTTATTTAATTCCACAGATTAATTAATGTAAATCATTTATAGTAATTAATATTTTAATTACCTCATTTATAAATTGAATATAATTAACTACATTTATTCTTAATTAATTACATTTATTAATCATCTTATTATTAATTATTGCTTAATTAAACAATTCATAATTACATCATTAACTATATATATTAATGATCTCTAATTTATGTATAAATTAAACTGCTTCATTACTTTAAGAAAATTTAATCTTTAAATTAAACAATTATTAATCATCCTGGATTAATAACATCAGTAATTAACTCCCTTTAATTACTTATTAAATAAATTAATTATCTCATAATTAATTATCTTCATTTATTAAGCCCTCGATTAATTACAAAAGTAATTTCCCATATTACTTTATCTACACATCAACTTACATGAATCACATCCAGTGATTATCATCCAATACTTCTCTAAGTAATTTTGCTCCATTACTTACATCGAGTAATTTCACTCATCGGATTATCAAATGATTTATAAATTTGATTAAATTAAATAGATTCATTCATTTAATCATATCATCCAATTCAGTTCCAATAGATAATAACCCTTTAATTATTTTGTTAAATATTCATTTAACAGTTTCAATGAATTATCCATATTAATTCATCTAATTATTATCAAATTTCATCGCATTTATAAATCAGTTTAAAATCCTTAGTTAATTGATTTTATTAACTAAATCAATTACTTGATTCCTTTCTTTTGGTAATTTCCTTTTTAATTACAACTTAATATGATTAAGTCATCCTCTAATTAATTTATTAATTACTTCTATATTTAATTTATTCATATAGAAATTAATTTCTTAATTAATGACTTAATTAACATTCCATATTTTAAATTTCTTTCTACTTTTAAGATTTAAAGTGATTAATGATTTAAACATTAATCTAGTGTAAGTTCACTTTAATATTCCTTGAAATAAATGTACATAACATTTATTATTTAAATTAACATTTATATAAAGGAAGAGTTTTTAAATTTAAATTATTATGAAAATCAATTCCTTTAAAATATATTTTTTTAAACTTGCAAATTCCTTTCTTTTATTCAAAACTTTTATAAAAGAATTTCTCAATTCCGTTAACATTGTTTAAACAAAAACTACTCTTTTAAAACTGATTATTTAAACTAGATATGGTTTTAAACATTTAGAAATAAAATTAATTTAAAGTTTCAGTTTTGGGTTTTAACATTTCTTGAATCCATCCACCATTTGATTTTAAACTACTTTAAAAACTTGTTAAATTTTGGACAAGAATTTAAACCTGGACAATCAAATCTATTTAAAAAAAAACTGGAAACATGCTCTGTCTCGTGATGAAACCAGCCCGCTTCGAGTTTTCCCGCCGCATGCTTCGAAACGCGCACGCGCTTACTTGAGTTTTTTCCCGAGAAACCACTCCACGCAACATTAACAGTTTTGACCTGTAGCGTACGAAACTACTTCGAGTTTTTCACTCACCTGACTCGAGAAAATCGCTCTCGAACTCGAGCACAACCCGAGTATTCCAGACTTCACCTTCCAGGATTTTGACAGCCAACACCGTATATATGTGCACGTGCACAGAACTCTGATGAACTCCGGTTGACTTCGCCTCCTTCCACACATCGGCGATGAACTCCTCAAGCCTCGTGATCGCCCAGGAACCCCGAACGACGTCGAACTCGGAATATGGCCTACCAATCCAAACTGGAACGAAACTCGATCGACTGAGTTGATTCGTTCCGTCACCTACGATCACCAGAAATCACGAAATCCTGTCTGGAGCTTCCTCACACCCTCATGCAAAGTTTCCCCCTGGTCCGATCGAACTCGATGTCTTGAGGCATTCGAACGAGGTTAATTTACAGATATGGCAAAAACTAGGTTTACTGGGAAAAACTTATCGCCGTTGCCACCACGACGAGCTACATCGCCTCCGCCCATTTTTCCCTGCCCCTCCGTTCAATCCTCCACCATCACAAGAATTTCCAAACCTTCCAGTTTACGTGATCACTCGATATTCGACGAAAACATGTTTTTGTTCAACCCAAGACTACACCCTGAATACACTGTTAAAAATGATGATATTTATTTTAAAAATCATGTCTTTAGTTACTGATTCAGTTTATATACCTGGATCAATGAATTTAAAAGTTTGAATTTTTACAAACTTGAGCTTCCCTGTTCTACTTGTGTTTTCCAGAGCAAATTCAACTTTTTGACTTACTTAATTAAATTTCAACCTAAAGCCATGATTAAACAGATAGGTTCTGTTCTCAAACTAAATACAAATAAAATTAAATTAAGCAAGTTGATTTTTATTTAAGCCTGAGCTTCCAGATTTCCTTTCACAGAGGAGTTCCCAGAGTATAAACAGACAATATCAATACACATAAAGAATTGCATAAAAAAAAAATATCCCTACAACACACACATCTTTTTCAGATATAAGGATATAGTGAACTTACTTCAATATATTTTAAATTTTAAGTTACTCACCAAAGCTTGCAAAAGAACAGAGCCTGCCTTGAAACAGTGAAGGATTTGAAACTGGAAAGCCTTGTTTTGATCTTCCATTCACCTTCCCTTATGTTGTTTTAGAATTGTTGTTTTAGTTTGCAAAAGAAATGGGTTTACTATATTTTCTTTTCTGGTTTGCAGTGTCAAACAAAATGAAATATGAAATAATGTAGGATGGTTTGTAAAAGGGTAGGTGTTTACTGGTTTAGGCAAATACAGGTAAGTATATTTCTTTTTCTTATTAATCAGAGATATTTTAGAAGATGGAGGCTGGGATACAAATTCGAATGGATTGTAGGCTGTTGAAAAAAATGAAAGCATTAAATGGTATTGTACTTATGTCTCCCTTTAACTATTTTATATTCATGTCATAGATTTTTCTACTTTGCTTGTATCTTGTTTTACAAGCCAAAACATGTTGTACATTTACTTTAGCTTTTAAATTTTGTTGCCTGTACAAAATTTCTAAGTGTTGGTTTTACTTTTGTTATTCGCCTTGTTTTATTGCTTCAGCCTGCACACTTGTAATTTGTTATCTTGCCTAGCTTCGAATACTTTAGCTTGCCTGCATACTAACTTGTTCTTTGCATTTCTATCTATCTGCATATTATTTCTATACTTTGTTTTAACCTTAGCATTTCAAAACACTACAGGTATTTATTTGCCTACTACTTTACATAAGTTTTTATTTGGTTATGGTTATTATAGTTAAAATGTTAACTTGTATCTTTATATCTTATGTTCCTTTTTATACTTATGTTTTATAGATTTTATTTTGTTCTTATGTTTATAGATTTTTCTTTCTATTTGTTAAGATCATACATTTGATTTATACTTAAGTTTAATATTTATAAAGCTTATTTTATTTTAAAACTTAAACAAAGATTCTACTTGAAACTTCAAACTATAGCTTTCCAATTATATATATATATATATATATAACAATTCCTATCTAAAAATCTATTCACAAAATATTTATCAAATTAAAATAATTTACAAAGAAATTATCTCTATAAAAATAAATAAACTCATTATCAAAAATAAAATGATTTTATAAAAGATATTATCACTATATAAATAAATTACTCATATTATATCAATTCTATATTTAAAAAGACAAACACCCTTGTTAAATTTTAAATTTAAGTAAAGATCAATTTTAAACAAATTTAACTTATCCTGTATATATTTAAAAGTCAACTGATTATTTATTTAATAGCTTTTAGAAAGATATATATATTAAATCAGACCAAAATTTCCAAAAGTATTAAAATAAGAAAATATATCTTCGTTTATTAAAAATTAAAACAGATCTTATCGGTTTACAGTATATACAAATTTATATATATATATATTATAAACAGAAAACAATTTATTAGCTTTTCAAATATAAATTATCAGTTAAACATTTATTCAGAAGAAAATTGTTAAATCAAATTCAAATTTTATTAACAGTTATTATCATATCAATTTAATTTTACCGCAGATTATTAAATTGATATTGTCAAAATTTCCGGGATGTCACATTCCTCCCCCCTTAAAAGAATTTCGTCCCCGAAATTTAAACAAAGGTAATTTAATAATCTATTTAAAGTTTTAATTTTAAAATACAAACATACATCCATCATATGCTAACAATCATAGCATCCAATCAACCAAATCTATCTATTCCTATAAATTCTGGTTAGAATTCTCTCGAGTTTCCCCGATTATAAATACCGGGTTACTCGCTCTATAGAATCCATACCATCAATATTACTAAACTACAGAGCTCCTACTCATCTAGATCTACAAACAAGACAGGATATCAGACCGTAGACCAGTCTGACTCAACAACCAAAACTCCCGAACTGCAGGTTCTATAGCCAGAGACAGATCTCACATGTACACTCTCAAAGATACGTGAAATACAACGAATCCCAATCGTCCCAACTGACCATTCAAATCTGAAGACTCATCACTTATCCTCAGAAGAACAATAGAAAAGATCCAAAATATCTCAGAGTTGGCTTTCCACCTCTTACCCAACTTAGAGCTCCTGAATCAGAGAAACTTCAACAACAACGAAGTCTTTAACTTCGAATTCCAAATTTCTCCGTCGCCTATCCACAAAATTCTTCGGACGATCCTGGGTCTCCTACATCTTTACTGATCAACTCAACTCTGCTGATGTCCTTCAGAAACAAACTGGACTCAAAACAATCCAACAAAACGATATTTTCCAAGATCAATCAAAACTCAAAACACAAACTCTACTCCACAATCAGAAGATAGATCTCACATCTCTCATCCGGAAGAGATAAAACAGATGTACTCCAACTGGTCTCAGATCCTGAAAAATTTGCTGTAAAAATTCTCTAATCCAAACACTGCAACTTCCATTTGCTTCCACTCTAAAACTGCTGCCACCATGCTTTCACTGCGCTACTCTGATATAGGTAGATAAAATACTGATGATGTCCATGAACACAAACTGTTCACTGATACCAATTGTGACGGACCTAGGCTTTGCAACCATCAGCCAGCAATCACAACTGGTATGCTTCCCAACTATTCGGAAATATGGTTCAACGGATCCAAAATAAAACTCAGAAGTTTCTCCCAAAACTGAGCTGCTTCACCAACTCAAAAAAATCATCCTACTACTACTATCGGTATCACTTCTGAAATACAGTCGATACCAACTCCAAACTCCAGAAGCAGACCAAATTCAGACTTCCAGAAGACACCCAGCAAAAGAAGAATCTCTAAAACACAAGAGAACACTCAAACCATCGCAAGTCGCTTTTGCGATCCATCCAGCTTAATTTCAGAGAAAAACTGTTCTCTCGCCACAAATCAGCACAGCATACACTTCTATAGTCGATCCATCGAAGAAAATGGATTCACTCTTCTGCTTCTGAAATCTACTGCTATGCTAGAAAACTTCATTGCCAACACACTGAACACCCTGAGTCACCCTGCTGACCCAAATGCCCACAAACCAACAGAAATATCCTGCTGAACACAGCCTTAACATGGAATCAGACACACTTCTTTATCTCGTTCCAAAGAAATATCTTCGGAAACGTCCCAAGTCATTGCGTCTCATCACATAGCTACTATATCCTGAAATATCAAGGTACCATCATTAACTTCTATCAATCCGATAGATCCAAACTCTAGTTCATCCAACTTACACTTCAAATATAAACTCCAAACTTTATCAGATATCCTTCCAAGATCGATGAAAAACTTCATCACAACAAAACTAATTCGAGACGGTATTAGGTCTATAGTCTCGACAGATACAGAAACCCCAACCAATAGTAGTTGTGTCACACACCACTACTCTATCTACCTTTATATCTTATATTGGAAGACCCGAACAGGTAATCCAACCGATAGGTAGAAATAAATAAATATATATATAGATAAAAATTACAAGTACGCTCTCTCAGGATAGACACCACTCCAAAGCCTAGGTATTCACTCAACCTAACGCTCTGATACCAAGTGTGACGACCCGACTTTCTACGCCCAGAAAGTCGTATCGTTTTGAAGAAAAGAAAGAGGTGAGAAAGTAGAAAAGATAGAGAAGAAGAAGAAACAACATCAGAATCTCAACAGCGGAACGAATAAAATATAATATATCACATAAATATCCAAAATATCATATACATCAGAGTACGCAGATAATACAACACATACTAGACAGTTATAAACACCTGTCTAGTTAATACAACTCACACATCACAGAGATACAACACAGCGGAATATACAAATAAACACTGACACGGCGGAACCAATATATATATCTACACGCTGAAGCCTCCTGCTCCATTGCTCCTCCAGGATTCGTCAAAGCTAACCTGAATCCCTTGACTACCCGTAAAAATTTGGGTACCCGAGAGTTTATGAAAAACAGGAATAAACTTCGGGTCAGACATGGGTCTGGTATGAGTAACAGGTTAAAGTTGTTTAACTTTGAAAATCATTTTAAAACAAAAGGTATCACATAAGACTTCCCACAAATAAATATGGAAAAGTTTTTACCTTACGCTAACCAAAACATTTGATAGGAAATCCAGTGATATTATAATAGTGTCTAGGGTTTTCAAGTAAATAGAAAATAGCTGAAATTGTTACATCTATTAAATTCCAGCATACTAGCCACAAAGTGGGTAATACAATCAAAACCGTAGGGTCTCGTAGGGAAAATGGGTTTCCAACAATGGCAGGGCTACTGGGGTACCGCCCGTCACAGTACCTGGCCTAGATCAGAGTACCGAGGAGTACGCCCGCTCCCCTGCAACACAAGGCCGGAACCATCCCTTACTGGACAGTCCCGAACGAAACAACCCCAGGCAGTTGTGGCCACAAACTGCCCACACAATCGAAATATAAAGGGACATCTAGACAGGGGTATATCTCGCTCTCAAGTGGGTGCTACCCACGAAGCCTTGCTGCACCTCCCCTGTTTTAGCCATTCCCGGTTGATGAGGCTTGAGGTCACGATTACCTTATCAGAACTCATCACTTAGAATGCTCATCGTCCGCCTGACGATGTGCTGAAAGCATTCAATCCATACAAGTTCGTTCCGGGTTCGAACGAAACCGAAGGCATTATCTCGTTACACTCATTTTGGAATCACCCTCAGAGTTAACGACAATAACCCTTGCACTCTGAATCACCATCTCGAATCTATAAGTACTATCTCCGTCAAACTCATTACGGAATCACCCACAGAGTTATACTGACGAATAGTTCTTATACCTCGAGTCTTCACTTGCTCCATTTGAACTTCACGACCTAACGTTATTTTGGATCGATGTGGTTTTCGGGTCTCCAGACCTGGAATCCCGGTATACGGAAACCCGATCCCGGTCTCATCGAAATCCAAAACGTGTCTTTTAAGGCCAAGTTGTTTTAAAGTTAAAACAATTCAATTCAATTATCTATATCAGCACAGATAGATAAATCACAATATACAATGGGATATCACAACATCATCATAAACAGATAATCCATATCATCTCAAACAAACATCCAAATCACAACAGATATCACTCGTCTCATATCTGAGATCACAATCAATCAATCAATGAGATATAAATATCATTCATAAGAAAGGATTTATCATTCACAATTATAATTAATTTAAAATGAATTAAATTAATTACTGCTTCCTCTGATTAATTTTAAAGTAAATTAAATTAATTACTATGTTTATAATCCTGCTTACAATCACTTTCTAATTACAATAAGTAATTAGTCTTTATTTAATTCCACAGATTAATTAATGTAAATCATTTATAGTAATTAATATTTTAATTACCTCATTTATAAATTGAATATAATTAACTACATTTATTCTTAATTAATTAGATTTATTAATCATCTTATTATTAATTATTGCTTAATTAAACAATTCATAATTACATCATTAACTATATATATTAATGATCTCTAATTTATGTATAAATTAAACTGCTTCATTACTTTAAGAAAATTTAATCTTTAAATTAAACAATTATTAATCATCCTGGATTAATAACATCAGTAATTAACTCCCTTTAATTACTTATTAAATAAATTAATTATCTCATAATTAATTATCTTCATTTATTAAGCCCTCGATTAATTACAAAAGTAATTTCCCATATTACTTTATCTACACATCAACTTACATGAATCACATCCAGTGATTATCATCCAATACTTCTCTAAGTAATTTTGCTCCATTACTTACATCGAGTAATTTCACTCATCGGATTATCAAATGATTTATAAATTTGATTAAATTAAATAGATTCATTCATTTAATCATATCATCCAATTCAGTTCCAATAGATAATAACCCTTTAATTATTTTGTTAAATATTCATTTAACAGTTTCAATGAATTATCCATATTAATTCATCTAATTATTATCAAATTTCATCGCATTTATAAATCAGTTTAAAATCCTTAGTTAATTGATTTTATTAACTAAATCAATTACTTGATTCCTTTCTTTTGGTAATTTCCTTTTTAATTACAACTTAATATGATTAAGTCATCCTCTAATTAATTTATTAATTACTTCTATATTTAATTTATTCATATAGAAATTAATTTCTTAATTAATGACTTAATTAACATTCCATATTTTAAATTTCTTTCTACTTTTAAGATTTAAAGTGATTAATGATTTAAACATTAATCTAGTGTAAGTTCACTTTAATATTCCTTGAAATAAATGTACATAACATTTATTATTTAAATTAACATTTATATAAAGGAAGAGTTTTTAAATTTAAATTATTATGAAAATCAATTCCTTTAAAATATATTTTTTTAAACTTGCAAATTCCTTTCTTTTATTCAAAACTTTTATAAAAGAATTTCTCAATTCCGTTAACATTGTTTAAACAAAAACTACTCTTTTAAAACTGATTATTTAAACTAGATATGGTTTTAAACATTTAGAAATAAAATTAATTTAAAGTTTCAGTTTTGGGTTTTAACATTTCTTGAATCCATCCACCATTTGATTTTAAACTACTTTAAAAACTTGTTAAATTTTGGACAAGAATTTAAACCTGGACAATCAAATCTATTTAAAAAAAAACTGGAAACATGCTCTGTCTCGTGATGAAACCAGCCCGCTTCGAGTTTTCCCGCCGCATGCTTCGAAACGCGCACGCGCTTACTTGAGTTTTTTCCCGAGAAACCACTCCACGCAACATTAACAGTTTTGACCTGTAGCGTACGAAACTACTTCGAGTTTTTCACTCACCTGACTCGAGAAAATCGCTCTCGAACTCGAGCACAACCCGAGTATTCCAGACTTCACCTTCCAGGATTTTGACAGCCAACACCGTATATATGTGCACGTGCACAGAACTCTGATGAACTCCGGTTGACTTCGCCTCCTTCCACACATCGGCGATGAACTCCTCAAGCCTCGTGATCGCCCAGGAACCCCGAACGACGTCGAACTCGGAATATGGCCTACCAATCCAAACTGGAACGAAACTCGATCGACTGAGTTGATTCGTTCCGTCACCTACGATCACCAGAAATCACGAAATCCTGTCTGGAGCTTCCTCACACCCTCACGCAAAGTTTCCCCCTGGTCCGATCGAACTCGATGTCTTGAGGCATTCGAACGAGGTTAATTTACAGATATGGCAAAAACTAGGTTTACTGGGAAAAACTTATCGCCGTTGCTACCACGACGAGCTACATCGCCTCCGCCCATTTTTCCCTGCCCCTCCGTTCAATCCTCCACCATCACAAGAATTTCCAAACCTTCCAGTTTACGTGATCACTCGATATTCGACGAAAACATGTTTTTGTTCAACCCAAGACTACACCCTGAATACACTGTTAAAAATGATGATATTTATTTTAAAAATCATGTCTTTAGTTACTGATTCAGTTTATATACCTGGATCAATGAATTTAAAAGTTTGAATTTTTACAAACTTGAGCTTCCCTGTTCTACTTGTGTTTTCCAGAGCAAATTCAACTTTTTGACTTACTTAATTAAATTTCAACCTAAAGCCATGATTAAACAGATAGGTTCTGTTCTCAAACTAAATACAAATAAAATTAAATTAAGCAAGTTGATTTTTATTTAAGCCTGAGCTTCCAGATTTCCTTTCACAGAGGAGTTCCCAGAGTATAAACAGACAATATCAATACACATAAAGAATTGCATAAAAAAAAATATCCCTACAACACACACATCTTTTTCAGATATAAGGATATAGTGAACTTACTTCAATATATTTTAAATTTTAAGTTACTCACCAAAGCTTGCAAAAGAACAGAGCCTGCCTTGAAACAGTGAAGGATTTGAAACTGGAAAGCCTTGTTTTGATCTTCCATTCACCTTCCCTTATGTTGTTTTAGAATTGTTGTTTTAGTTTGCAAAAGAAATGGGTTTACTATATTTTCTTTTCTGGTTTGCAGTGTCAAACAAAATGAAATATGAAATAATGTAGGATGGTTTGTAAAAGGGTAGGTGTTTACTGGTTTAGGCAAATACAGGTAAGTATATTTCTTTTTCTTATTAATCAGAGATATTTTAGAAGATGGAGGCTGGGATACAAATTCGAATGGATTGTAGGCTGTTGAAAAAAATGAAAGCATTAAATGGTATTGTACTTATGTCTCCCTTTAACTATTTTATATTCATGTCATAGATTTTTCTACTTTGCTTGTATCTTGTTTTACAAGCCAAAACATGTTGTACATTTACTTTAGCTTTTAAATTTTGTTGCCTGTACAAAATTTCTAAGTGTTGGTTTTACTTTTGTTATTCGCCTTGTTTTATTGCTTCAGCCTGCACACTTGTAATTTGTTATCTTGCCTAGCTTCGAATACTTTAGCTTGCCTGCATACTAACTTGTTCTTTGCATTTCTATCTATCTGCATATTATTTCTATACTTTGTTTTAACCTTAGCATTTCAAAACACTACAGGTATTTATTTGCCTACTACTTTACATAAGTTTTTATTTGGTTATGGTTATTATAGTTAAAATGTTAACTTGTATCTTTATATCTTATGTTCCTTTTTATACTTATGTTTTATAGATTTTATTTTGTTCTTATGTTTATAGATTTTTCTTTCTATTTGTTAAGATCATACATTTGATTTATACTTAAGTTTAATATTTATAAAGCTTATTTTATTTTAAAACTTAAACAAAGATTCTACTTGAAACTTCAAACTATAGCTTTCCAATTATATATATATATATATATATAACAATTCCTATCTAAAAATCTATTCACAAAATATTTATCAAATTAAAATAATTTACAAAGAAATTATCTCTATAAAAATAAATAAACTCATTATCAAAAATAAAATGATTTTATAAAAGATATTATCACTATATAAATAAATTACTCATATTATATCAATTCTATATTTAAAAAGACAAACACCCTTGTTAAATTTTAAATTTAAGTAAAGATCAATTTTAAACAAATTTAACTTATCCTGTATATATTTAAAAGTCAACTGATTATTTATTTAATAGCTTTTAGAAAGATATATATATTAAATCAGACCAAAATTTCCAAAAGTATTAAAATAAGAAAATATATCTTCGTTTATTAAAAATTAAAACAGATCTTATCGGTTTACAGTATATACAAATTTATATATATATATATTATAAACAGAAAACAATTTATTAGCTTTTCAAATATAAATTATCAGTTAAACATTTATTCAGAAGAAAATTGTTAAATCAAATTCAAATTTTATTAACAGTTATTATCATATCAATTTAATTTTACCGCAGATTATTAAATTGATATTGTCAAAATTTCCGGGATGTCACAAGTGGGCTTTGAAATAATACCGGCCCACGTCTGATATTTTTACCGTGATAAATCCAAACCCGTTTCACTTTTCTCATTCAAACCCTAAACCTAAATTGAAGAAAAGAAAAATAATGGCGGCTTCGTTTTCCTCCATTTTCAGCTACGCCTAAAATCACGCCTAACCCCATACCCTATACCACGCTTTCCTCTGTCAAACCCACAATCTCTCCCTCTTCTCTCTTCTGTCATACGAAAGAAAACCTAACCCTAAATCGATTCGCCTCTTCTTCAAATCGATGGCTGCTCCTCAAATAAATTTCGATGCTTTTGCCACCCACGCTAATGCTATCAGCTGTCCATCGTGTTAGCCTTGGAGCACCATTCGAATCACACAAGCGTTTTCAAAATCACCACGAGAGCATCGTCGTCTACCCCAGCTAGCAACAGTGAGTTTTCTCACGATTAATCTTGTTCAAGTTTTTAAATTTGGTTGAGTTGGGTGTTTGGTTGTATGCTATTATTTGTGTTGCTTTGGTCTGATGTTTTTGCGAGTGATTCACTTATATATGGATATTTGGTTGCATTGATTCTTATGCATCACTGTGTTGAATAAAAAAAAATATGATGAGGACAGACACTACATGTATGATTTTTGCATAGACCCATGTGTTCATGTGTGTATAAATGGTTGTTGGGTGTTGTTTGCTTCCATTTGCTCTGTTAAGTGAATTTAAATTGATGAGAACTGATACTATACTGGGTCATAAGGAAGAAAACAAAACAGATGCTTCATTTAGTCTTAGCATACTTCCCTGTTAAATAAATTTAACTGATATGAACAGACTACCCACTTGATTTGAGCTGCCATTGTGATGTTATAGGTTTTTATTGTAAACTGCACTTATATATATGTCCATACATATACATATACATTTCTGTGTATATGTGTATGTGTGTGGCTGTGTACTTTCATGTTGGACTGTTATGATGCACTTGTTATTAGTACATTATCCCTTGGCACATTTGATCCATTTCATCTGATCCTAGCTACTGAATTGGTCCACTTGTGTATGCCATATATACACATATACTTATGTGTATATATGTGTGTTTAGTGGTTACCTTTGCTCCTTTTACTTGCCAGTTCTGTTTTGTGCCAATATTTGTGACTTCTTTTTAAGGTTGCATTTCAACCCAGTTGCCTTTGTTAACCATGTTGCTGCCTATATCTGCATACTCTGCTAGTTTAAATTTTTGGTCATATTCATCCCCTCGGTCTATTCTTGGTTGCACCAGTTTGTTTGGGTTGATCCAACCCTGGGAGCTGCTGTAGCATTTTGGTCCCATAACTTTGCCGAGTTGTGTTTTGTTTACTGAATTTGGGCTTTACATTTGTTAAAGGTGCATACATGTGTACATTCACATATACATGTGTGTGTATACAGGTATGTGCTGTTTGTTGCCTGTTACTTTTGAGTATGCTGACTTTATTGTTATTTGTTTCTATGACTTGTGTGCGATCAGTAGTGGTTTTCGATTTGTTGGGCCTTTACTTCATTTACACTTTCATTTATGTGGACTGATTCAGTCTACTTTGTTATCTCTGCTGCCTATATTGCACTATTAACCCTGTTGGGCTGTTACCATTATATTTAGTTCATTGCAAATTTATTTACTTGAATTAAGATTAATCCTGACTCGAGTGTTTTGTGTTTTACATAAAACGCTTGGGTCAGACCGAGTGTTTGCAGCTTGAAGGTTTTCAGGCAGCGAAGTTAGAGAGTGGAGAAACGCTCATCTTAGTTCGAGGATTTTTCTGAAGACTTTATATGCAGAAAAAAAAATTAAAAATTTGTATTTTAAAAATATTCCGCTGTATCAATTTAATACATTGTATAAACTCTGATGTATATAAAAAGATTTATAGTAATGAAATAAATTCTCATTCGTTTTAATTCATTGTTATTATTCTGTGTTTCTGTGGCTGATTCTGTTTAAACCTTATAAACTAAATAACAATTCGTCTTTTTGAACGTTTCGAGTTGGTTTAATTACCGACTGGAGGCGGTCAGAAGGGGGAATGTTACAGAGTGGTATCAGAGCTTTGGTTTACACAAAGCTTAGTTTATGATGTTTAATATGAATAGTTACTAGAAACATTTTAAAAGAGAATGTTTTTCAAATTTAAAGAAGTATAAAATTGTTTTTGAAAATAAAGATTTTTAACTTAAGAAAAGTTAAATTGAATTGAGTTAGCATTAATAAATATATGATTTGAAATTTAACTAAAGGAAGTTAAATAAAGCGAACTTGATTTGATAAATTATTGAGATGAAAAGTTAAACTTGAAAGAGAAGTGATTATATGATATGAATTGGGAAGTTTAAATTAATAAGTTGTATAACTTATAAAATGAGGAAAAATTTAAAATAAAACCAATTGTTAAATGGTTAAACAGTTTTGTTAAGTAAAACAAAATTTGAATTTTGAATTGTGATGAATTTGACTTTGGTAAAGTTAAATAAAATAGAATTTCAAATAAATTAGAGGCGAACTTAAGTTGTATAGTGAAAATAAATGCAAGTGAAGATAAAATGAAATTTAGCTTAAGTAATGTTGAATGAGGTTGAATTTGATATCAAAATGAATTTGAATTATATAAAGGAAATTCAACTTTAATTGTAAAAGTGAATTTGTGAATATAGTGAATATTAGAATTCAATCTGAATTAGAATATAAACCAATTGAAATTAAGTGTGTTAAACCAAATTGAATGTAAGCAAAGTAAATAAATTTGGTTAAGTTGAATGTGCATTGGTTTTGCTAGTTGATCGTATGGAAATTCATTAAGTGTTAATGAAATTGAATTGATGGAAATTGGAAGCTATGTAATTGAATATAAATTAGTGAAAGTAAACTAATTGAATATGAATGAATGTTAGTAAAATCCAATGTGAATAAATCAAATATGATTAAATTGGAAACCAAGTCAATGAATGATTTACTAAAGAACTAGTCGGTTATCTTGGAAATGGAAAATTGATAAATTTATATAATAGTTTAAAATTGAATTTTTGAATTATTATAAACGGTTGTATAGAAGATTTGAAAAGAATTGATGTTATATTGGAATTATAAAATGAGTTTGTATAAGTGTTAAAAATGAAATATAAATGTATTTCATAAGTGAAGTTATAAAAATGAATTGATGTTGAAAAATAAAAGAATTTATAAGTAATTTAATTATAAATTAAATTTCTGATATAAAACTGAGTTATAGAAGAAATGGTTAATGAAGTAAATTTCTATAAATTGAAGTCTTTATAAATAGAAATGGAATTTATAAATGTTGTTTATAAATCCGAAACCGACTTATTTTGATAAGTAAATTTTTATAACTTGTTAAATGAAGTATATTCACAATTTTGGACCGTGAATATATATTGAATAAAATGGACATGTTTTGGGAAAGTGATATTTTAAAACGAAGTTAATTGTTTTAAAAGATGTTTTCAAAGACAATGAATATCGAAACCATAGATTTCAACATTCATTGTTGAAATAGACGTTTTCGAGAAATAAGGAAATGGTGGACTATAACACTGTTGTTATAGTAAATGATTTCTGAAAGAAAATGTTTTGTATAGTATTGGGATTTATACATCTATCTAAATTTCGAATCCCTATACTAGTGATTTTGAGTTGTCGTAACGATGTTTTACGTAACATTCGTTTTAACTCAAATAAATGTGTGAACGAATGATTTCCTTAAAGATGAAATATATACTTAATTTTGATTTAAGTATATCGAATATTTTCAAATATTGAAAATAAATGGATTTGTGAATTACTTATTTTTAAATAAGTATGGAAATGTTTTTCCAAATATGAAATGAAATGTTGTGAATATATTCCGTAAGGGATAAATGATTTGAAATTCATTTTTGAAGTCGAAGTTGAAATGTTAAATGAGAAATTTGAACAATTAGTTCAATTTGAAATTTTTCAAAAAGATTGAATCGTTAAGTTAAATTGAGTTTAACTTCGACATCAAAGACAATATAAGATGAGTTTTGGATTTCAGATGATGATTTGGATTGTATGTCTAACATTGTGAATTGATGACATAGCAATTGATCTCTATTAAATATATATCTGTTGGTGGCGGAGAATTTATTCTCTTAGCTTAACACCCTTCTCTGAGACGTACGAGCTCAGAGGTTATATATCGATAGACATCAATTCTGTGTTGAGAATTGACGATGTAACATGTTATTCAAATCAAGTGTGAAGTCGATAATAAATGGAATTATGAATATGAATTAGGTTTGAGATAACCTTAAATTTCCAAATCGACTTAGAGGAAAATTTTGAAATCCTCTATTTTGTTATGAATATGGATATGTAAGTTTTTAGAACTTATATATATGAATGCGGTAAATTTGAAAACCGTTAGTTTAGAAAGACATTGTTATGGAAATCTTATGTAAGCTTACATGGATATGATATGTACGAAATGTGAAATGTAGTACTACATATATATATGATATTATGTTTTCCAAACTGAGGATATGGAAAAGTACCTTCCATTTATTATTGGAGAAGGTATTGGAACTCGTGAAGAGTGTCCATTTGAAATTCGTAGCTACGTAGAATTTTCCATAAGTTGGAATGTCCATTTGGACTAGAATCCCTCGTGATGGGATCATGTTGATTATGATGTATGTTAGCGTAATTTGAGGGGCGAGATGCCTACAGTTACAAGCGATTCCACTGGGATAGTGGTGCAACCGCCGAGTAAACTGCAATCTAAGCGCCAAGCGAAATTCGAGGGGCGAGATGCCTACAGTTACAAGCGATTCTACTGGGATAGTAGCGTAACCGCCGTGTGGACCGCGATCTATGGCAACAACCATGGCGAAATTCAAGAGAGATGTGAAATCTACGGTTACAAGCGATTCTACTGGGATAGTAGCGTAACCGCCGGGTAAACTGTGATCCATGGGGGAACGTGCTTTCCATATCCATTTTTAAAAGAATTTTTAAAGTATTTTCACTGGGAATTGAAGCAAGTATATTTAGTACTTGGAGATTTTTAGACCTACGCCTGGCCAGCGTATGTCTAATGTATGTGAGAACGAAGATAGACTTGTTAAATTTCGAGTTAGCAAGTATTTTCAAACTGTAAATAGCAAATCAATAGTTTGAAATTAAAATTACATAATTCCTACCAAATAAATTAAGAATAAGGATCTTTGTAATGTTTTGAAAGTCCACAGCTTTGGAAGATATATATTATGCAAATCTCTAACGTGAAGAATTTTAAAGTTTAAATCTGAGTTTTGTAAGTCGAAAATTTTGGTAAAAGACTTTTGCGTCTTGATTTTTTAGAAATCAATAAACAAAGGAGATAATGAACAAAGCTGGTGAGATTAAAACAAACGGAATGAATCCTATATTCATTTATTTTTAATAAGTTTCAAGCTTAGTAAAAAAATTGTGTAGGGTATAAAAATTAATGAAATTTTTACGACCTTTCCTTTTCGTGGACGAAAAGTTTTAAGGAGGGGAGATTGTAACGACCCTGAAATTTCGACAATTAAAATTGAGAATATTTAATTTATTTTAAATATTTGAATGATGATTTGGCTTGAATTTCAAATTATCAGAATAAATTGGCGATTTAATTCTAGGATTTAATCTATTGAAAATTGAATAATAATTTAAATCTTTGTAACAGTAAAAATCTTCGTCAATTGACGATTTAATATCGGGTGATAATTCCTGTTAGATTTTTTTTGTAGATCGAATTGAAATTCTTTTGAAACTGTGAAGTGTTTGAAATTTTCAAGTTAAATATGAAGAACATATTTGAATTTAAAATTTGAGCTAGGATTTTGAAAATTGATTTAAATTTCTTTGCAAAATTTTTGTTAAAGGTGGAGTGGGCTTTGAAATAATACCGGCCCACGTCTGATATTTTTACTGTGATAAATCCAAATCCGTTTCACTTTTCTCATTCAAACCCTAAACCTAAATTGAAGAAAAGAAAAATAATGGCGGCTTCGTTTTCCTCCATTTTCAGCTACGCCTAAAATCACGCCTAACCCCATACCCTATACCACGCTTTCCTCTGTCAAACCCACAATCTCTCCCCTTTCTCTCTTCAGTCATACGAAAGAAAACCTAACCCTAAATCGATTCGCCTCTTCTTCAAATCGATGGCTGCTCCTCAAATAAATTTCGATGCTTTTGCCACCCACGCTAATGCTATCAGCTGTCCATCGTGTTAGCCTTGGAGCACCATTCGAATCACACAAGCGTTTTCGAAATCACCACGAGAGCATCGTCGTCTACCCTAGCTAGCAACAGTGAGTTTTCTCACGATTAATCTTGTTCAAGTTTTTAAATTTGGTTGAGTTGGGTGTTTGGTTGTATGCTATTATTTGTGTTGCTTTGGTCTGATGTTTTTGCGAGTGATTCACTTATATATGGATATTTGGTTGCATTGATTCTTATGCATCACTGTGTTGAATAAAAAAAATATGATGAGGACAGACACTACATGTATGATTTTTGCATAGACCCATGTGTTCATGTGTGTATAAATGGTTGTTGGGTGTTGTTTGCTTCCATTTGCTCTGTTAAGTGAATTTAAATTGATGTGAACTGATACTATACTGGGTCATAAGGAAGAAAACAAAACAGATGCTTCATTTAGTCTTGGCATACTTCCCTGTTAAATAAATTTAACTGATATGAACAGACTACCCACTTGATTTGAGCTGCCATTGTGATGTTATAGGTTTTTATTGTAAACTGCACTTATATATATGTCCATACATATACATATACATTTCTGTGTATATGTGTATGTGTGTGGCTGTGTACTTTCATGTTGGACTGTTATGATGCACTTGTTATTAGTACATTATCCCTTGGCACATTTGGTCCATTTCATCTGATCCTAGCTACTGAATTGGTCCACTTGTGTATGCCATATATACACATATACTTATGTGTATATATGTGTGTTTAGTGGTTACCTTTGCTCCTTTTACTTGCCAGTTCTGTTTTGTGCCAATATTTGTGACTTCTTTTTAAGGTTGCATTTCAACCCAGTTGCCTTTGTTAACCATGTTGCTGCCTATATCTGCATACTCTGCTAGTTTAAATTTTTGGTCATATTCATCCCCTCGGTCTATTCTTGGTTGCGCCAGTTTGTTTGGGTTGATCTAACCCTGGGAGCTGCTGTAGCATTTTGGTCCCATAACTTTGCCGAGTTGTGTTTTGTTTACTGAATTTGGGCTTTACATTTGTTAAAGGTGCATACATGTGTACATTCACATATACATGTGTGTGTATACAGGTATGTGCTGTTTGTTGCCTGTTACTTTTGAGTATGCTGGCTTTATTGTTATTTGTTTCTATGACTTGTGTGCGATCAGTAGTGGTTTTCGATTTGTTAGGCCTTTACTTCATTTACACTTTCATTTATGTGGACTGATTCAGTCTACTTTGTTATCTCTGCTGTCTATATTGCACTATTAACCCTGTTGGGCTGTTACCATTATATTCAGTTCATTGCAAATTTATTTACTTGAATTAAGATTAATCCTGACTCGAGTGTTTTGTGTTTTACATAAAACGCTCGGGTCAGACCGAGTGTTTGCAGCTTGAAGGTTTTCAGGCAGCGAAGTTAGAGAGTGGAGAAACGCTCATCTTAGTTCGGGGATTTTTCTGAAGACTTTATATGCAGAAAAAATAAATTAAAAATTTGTATTTTAAAAATATTCCGCTGTATCAATTTAATAAATTGTATAAACTCTGATGTATATAAAAAGATTTATAGTAATGAAATAAATTCTCATTCGTTTTAATTCATTGTTATTATTCTGTGTTTCTGTGGCTGATTCTGTTTAAACCTTATAAACTAAATAACAATTCGTCTTTTTGAACGTTTCGAGTTGGTTTAATTACCGACTGGAGGCGGTCAGAAGGGGGAATGTTACAGATACCATTGTTTTTCAAAGGATTTTGAAAATAGTAATGTATTCAAATTGAGTGTGTTTTCTCACGCTGGTTTTCCAGACTGACTCGGGCGTTATTCTATTATAATGCTCCGGTCAGACCGAGTATTGGAGATTCAGGTTAGAATGCTATGGAGCTTAGGAGACGAGCGGGACGATGAAGACGTATTACACATACTTGATTATATTCTGCTGTGTATTATAGGCTGCATATTCAGCACTAGTGAGGACAAGTTATTGTAACTATCCAGTATTAAGTTGTTGATTTGTTGTACTGCGATGATGATATGTATAAATAACAGTTATAGTTCTTTTTGTATAAAGACATGTTATTATCTATTATATATTGTTCCATTGCGATTATAAGATTCTGTGTTGTTGTTTCTCTTTTCTTCTACCTCTTCTTTTTCTTTCCCCTAACTATCGGGTTTTTGGGCATTCGATTGCTCGGCATGTAATACAGTAGATGTATGAGTGTCAATTTTCGAGGGTCGAAAATCCCGTCTGTTACAGGGAGTGAAGAAACCGAACCTTATTAAATATGTTTCGTTCCATGATGAGTAAGGCTGAGTTACCTCTAACCTATTGGGGATATGCATTAGAAACCGCAGTGCATATGTTGAATTTGTTACCCACTTAATCTGTGCCTAAAAAAACATATAAGATGCGGTATGGTAAAAAACCCAATGCAAATATTTGAAGGATATTGTTTCTTGACAAGTTGTCTTTTTAGAAAAAAATTTCTTTCAAAAGAAATTAAAATCAAGGTCGTAGACTTGGATGAGATTTAAGGAACTAACATTGAGGCCGAACTAATGGGAGAACTAAGTTTACCCGTACACGAAAATACGTAACCTATTATAAGGTCCAGTAGGGAATCTCGCGCACCAGAGAGATACCATGGTTTTCTCATGGATAGTGGGAAGGAGGATTGTGTCTTAGACGACGACACTCCTCTGTCCTTCCAACAAGCACTGTAGAGTAAAGATTCTGCTCTCTGGCTTTGGAGCAATAAAATCCGAGATGGATTCCGTGTACAAAAATAAAGTATGGACTTTTTTGGGCATACCCCGAAGGAATAAAACCCATCGGCTGCAAATGTACTTTTAAGAAAAAACTAAATGCAGATGGAGAAGTAGAGACTTACAAAGTTAGGCTAGTTGTGAATGGATTTCATTAAATTCAAGGTGTTGATTATGATGAGACCTTTTCCTCTATAGCCATGCTTAAATCCATTCGGACTAATGTAACATCCCATATTTTTTAGTCCCGAAAATAAGCGTTATTGATGTTGCAATCATCAACAATATTATTTTTCGATGACAAAATGAGATTAGTTAATTGTATCTATAACATCATGAGCACATGAATATGAAAATTTTCAGAATACATTTTATTAATAAACTTTCATATTCATTACATAATTACATTACATAATCCCATCGATTCCTCATTCAGAGAAAATATAATAATTACAAATATATATTTCAAGAGCGACATATGGAGATGCCCCATAGATGGTCATATTCTTAATACTTGACTGTTACACGACCTGTCATTTCATCCATCCAAATAAACATAAGCTTTAAACAATAGAGCGGAAATAAACTCCATATATTAGCTAGCTTGCCTCATGCACGTCTCCGGAAGCTTATTCATTTAACCTGAAAATCCCTACTCCCGACCTACTCAAATGAGTACCTGAGAGTTTAGGCGGAAAACAAAATCTTTGGGTCGGATAAAAGTCTGGTGTGAATAGTAATATACCATCTCGAACCAAAATAGATATCTAGTGAGACCACGCCGTTGAGCGAAACGGGTTTTCCCCTTACTAGTATCTTATCCAAACATGTCAATCATAAATCATGCACCTTCAACCACAATGGTTAAAGGAAAACAAAATATGAACATACGCATGCAATATGGGTAAATGTGACTAGTCTGTCAATAAGAGTTATGCGTTTCGAAAGATTACCCAACCTCATAAAATGGATTGCCTATGTCAATTTCGATGGACTGTCTATCTCGAATCAGAGGACTATCTGTCCCTATATCATTGTTTTCCTAGGGTTACTATGAAACTAATGGTTTTGCAGGCCAACCAATAACCTATCAGGCTGACTAGGGCCAAAACATAACTAGATATACCAAAATCTCCAAATACGGTTAGGAAGTAACTGGACTGTCTGTCCAAATCAAAGACTATCTATCCCTGAATCATTGTTTTCCTAAAGATACTAAGAGCCTATTAGTTTTCACAGGACAACTAATAACTAATCCGAAATCATATAGACTATCTGTCTCATATATCATTGTTTTCGTAAGGTTACTATGAACCTATTAGTTTTCACAGGACAACTAATAACCTATCTGGGATCATATGGACTATCTATCTCATATATCATAGTTTTCCTAAGGTTACTATGAACCTAATGGGTTTGCAAGGCAATCAATAACCTATCTGGCTATTAAGTTCATGAGTCGTGTCTTTTTTATCAGTTCAAAGCA
Source organism: Allium fistulosum (assembly GCA_030737815.1). Lineage (NCBI taxonomy): Eukaryota > Viridiplantae > Streptophyta > Magnoliopsida > Asparagales > Amaryllidaceae > Allium > Allium fistulosum. Next base: position 60,632,733 of record CM060906.1, on the reverse strand, counting down.
TCCTAACACAAATTGATCTATCTAATCTCTTGGATGCAATTCTACTCACTTAGAAGCTTAGTCTGTACATACTCACTAATAGAAAAACCTAATGCTAATTATGTCCCTAAATCCCAAGAAGTAATGTTGGGTCATGATGATGTGAGTATGACAAATGATAAATATGTAAGTTCAACTGATCAAATGATAACAAGAACATATATAACATCATTTATCAACATATGTTCAATCAATAGTCATTAGCATCACAAAATTACTTAATTTAAGTGATATTTCCTTTGGCAAAATCCATGTAAAACTTTGGGCTAAAACATTACTATATTTCCTTGAAAACATTTATCTTTATAAATGAATAACTACTTAAAATAATTCTTTAAAAACAAGGAAAACCTAGCTCGATACTTAGCCAAAAATAAAACCATCTTTGAATAGCTTTTTAAACCATTCGATATCAGAAACAAGGCTATCGAGCCTCTAAGATACATGGCTATCGAGCCACTAACACAAAGCTCTTTAATTATAAAATAAATGGCTACTATGCCGCTAAAATAAGATGTTAGGTCTTTTTGTCATGCCTCCAAAACATAGTTGTTTGGTTTATAAAACACTCGACTATTATGTCGCTAAAACATGGTTGTCGAACCCACAAAAACGTAGGTTTCAACATTTAAAACATGGTGATTTGTTTTTGCAAAACATAAGGCTATCGAGCCTATAAAACATACGTATTAAGTTAGAAAACATACGGCTATCGAGCCGCTAAAAACATGGGTGTCGAACCAATAGTGGACTAGAGGTTACAAGTCTTTAAAAACAGTTAAGGTTATCAAACCCTTAAAACATAGGGTGTGTCACATTAAAAACATTAAGCAGATACATCACATATCTACTAAGTAGATATCGCATGCATCCTCCCATATAGATGCCGAGTATATAATTTTGATACGTTATATAACTATCAGATAGTTATTCCATGTATCGACCTTTATGGATGTCGAATATCGATATAACAGGGGTGTCGAATATCTACAATGGCATTACTGTAATTAAAATAAAAATTGTTTTATTTCCTTTTAAAGCCAATACTTTCCACCAACTCTTGCCTCTTGTCAAATTATCTTGGTTAAGGAAGTACTTTTTCATTTTCTTTTTATAAATTATTGGTGGATCTCCTTCTACCTTCCCAAAATAATTTGCCAACCCTTATAATTAATACCTTTAATTAATATTAGCTAGTAGCTTTTCAAGCAAAATAAATTCATTGAAAAGCATAACCTTTAGGGAAAATTACCTAAAAATCACAAAAACTCATAACTACCTTCTTCTTTCACATATAAAAGTTTTGGGACCAAAATATTGATTTAATTATTTTTAATAATTAAAACTCGAAATAAACAACTTTTCCTCTTACGAAACTCATAAAATAATCAAACGAACTTGGAAAATTATGAAGTTAAAAACCCATCTCCAAAATAATATTTTACACCATATATACAAATTTCAAATCAATAGGAGATCTAGGTTTTTCCTTCAAAACCTATTAAAACAATTCCACAAAAATTCCACAAATCATCATTCAATCCAAGCATGCCATATATTCACAATCAATTTGGAAATCATTCATAGGTCCGAAAACAAGCATAAGTAAATGAGATGGATACTATTATTCACCTTAGATTGGATAAGAGAGATTGAGATTTGATGCTGATTAATTCCTTTAGCTTTTCTCTTTGATTTCCTCTTCCTTGTTTTCTAAGTAATGGCTGGACTCTTCAGGTAATGTTTTGATATTTTGAAAAATGAAATGAGAATGAATGAGAGAGGGAGTGTTTAGGGAATGAATTAAGGGATTATTCCCATTATGCCCATCTTATAAATTCCTTTCTATTTTATGTTTAAAACAATCTTATTAATTGATTAATTAAGGCCTGACCCAAATTAGTAAACAAATCTCATTCTCCTTGTCACCTCACATTATTCTATTTAATTTATCAAATTAAATTCCCTAAATAATGTTATACAGAAATTAGTGGTGTTACAGGCTCTCTCCTTTAAAGAATTTCGTCCTCGAAATTACGATAAAGAAAACAACAGGCATATCAATCATGCAACCATGTGTGATAAACACATAACAACAATACTAGTATATCTTACTAGCAAAAGGTTTATATGACAAATACAGAACATACCATGAAAACAACTCAGGATAAGTACCTCTAATCCTATCTTATGTCTCTTAAGTACAGGCTTTCTCATTGTCACTTCATTGAACATTCACTAACTTGACTGTCTTGTTCCTTGATCTCTTCACATCTTTTGCTACAACACGAACTGGTCGTCTAACAAAAGTCATATCTGGTTCCACTACTAAATCTTCCAACACGGTCTTTGTAGCATCAGTTTTTGGATCATAAACACACTTCCTAAGATGAGAAACATGAAAAAAATTATGGACTCTTGCCAAACTATTTGGTAACTCTATCCGATAAGCGAGTTTCCTCATCCATTCTATGATAGGCAACAGACCAACATATCTCGGTGCCAATTTCCTCGACTTTCCAAACCATACCACACCTTTCATTGGTGATACTTTAACAAAAACATGGTCTCCAACTGAGAACGCTAAATCCATACTCCTTTTATCTACGCAACATTTCTTCCTAGACTAGGTTTCCTTCATCCTTGCTTGCATCAACTCAATCTTTTCTGTGGCTTCTCTCACCTTATCTGGACCAAGAATCAGTCTGTCCCCAATCTTCAACCAACATGCTAGCGATTTGCACAGCTTTCCATTAAGAGCTTCGAAAGGCACCATTCTATACTAGTTTGGTAACTATTATTATAGAAAAAATCGACTAAGTGCAAATGGTACTCCCATGACCCACCAAAGTCTAGTACACATGCCCTTAACAAATCTTTAAGAACTTTGTTCACTCTTTCCATTTGCCCATCTGTTTGTGAATGGTAAGTGGTACTCATCTTTAGCTTGGTACCTAACACTTCTTGTAGACTCTTCCAGAATTGACTAGTGAACAAAGTATCTCTGTCACTGACTATACTACTAGGAATCCCATGCAATCTCACAATATGCTTCATAAACAACTTTGCCAAAGTTGGTCCATCCTTGTCGATTTAAATGGAATAAAATATGCACTCTTGGTCAGTCTATCTACCATGACCCAAATACTTTCATTTCCCCTATTCGCCGTTGGAAACCCATCGACCATGGATATAGAATCACATTTCCAAAATGGCACTTCTGAAGTTTGGAGTAACCTACTTGGTTTCTGATGCTCGGCTTTTACTTGCTGGCAATTTGAACATTACTTCACCCATAAGCCTACATCTCTCTTCATTCCTTCCCAAAAGAAACTTCTCTTCATATCCTAATACATTTCAATTCCTCTGGGATGAATAGTAAACTTCGATCAATGACACTCCCTAAGAACTTCCTTCCTTAGGTTACAAACATCTGGAACACACAATTATCCCTTCTTCCTCAACCATCCATTCTGGTCAAGACTAAAACCTTTTAAATCATCAATCTAAGTTCCATCTTCAAATCTTCTTATCCGTTAAGCTAGTCATGGATCGTCTCTCTGCTTAGAAACAATTCTTTCAATCATTACTGGTCGAACTTTCAAACAGGATAACATTGGGGTATTCCGGCTAGAATTAGCCGTTAACCTTAACCGCACGCCACAATAGTTAATGCCTCTAAATCTTTCCATTCTGCTAACATAGCTAACACCACACTTTGATATTTTCTGCTAGTGCATCTGCAACTTTATTTCATTTCCCTGGTGTATACTTAATACCGATATTATAAGCCGCTAAAAACTCTAACCACCTTTGATGTCTCATATTCAACTCCTTTTGGGAGAATAAATATTTCAAGGACTTATGATCCGTAAATAACTTGAATCGTTCTCCCAAAAGATAGCACCTCCACACCTTCAAAACAAAGATCAACGTTGCCAACTCTAAATCATGAGTCAGATATATAACTTCATGTGGTCGAAGCTGTTGAGAAGCGAATGCAATCACTTTACCTTTTGGCATTAACACAGCTCCTAACCCTATCCCACATGCATCAATATACACCACTAAGTCTTGATTTCCATCTAGAACGACTAACACAGGCGCATTAGCTAGTAAAAGTTTTGGCTTTAATAATGATTCTTCATGTTTATCGGTCCAAACAAACTTTACGTCCTTCCTTGTTAGTTTAGTCATAGATGCTGCTATATGAGAGAGCTTGTTGATGAATCTCCCGTAATGGCTAGCTAACCCCAGAAAAATTCTTATTTCGATCACAGTCTCGGGTCTTTTCCAATTATTAACAGCTTCAATCTTAGTTGGATCTACTGATAATCCTTTTTCTAAAACTACTTCTTTCTTTCAAAAATGAAATTTCAAACAACGTTTCTAGTACTATTCTAATATGAATCTCATGATCTCATTCATTCTTAGAATATATCAAAATGTCATTCATAAATACTAACATAATCTGTCCAAATGTTCCTGGAAGATCTGGTTCATCAAATCCACAAAGAAAGTAGGTGCATTAGTTAGTTCAAAGGGCATGACTAACCATTCATACAAACCATATCTTGTTTGAAAAGCCGTTAAAGGAATGCTATCCTCTGCCACCCTCAATTGATAGAACCCTATCACTAGATCCAATTGGGAAAATACCTTAGCTCCACTCAACTGATCAAACAAATCATCTATTCTTGGCAAAGAATACCGATTCTTTATTGTCTTCTCATTTAACTTACGATAATCAACACACCTCCTCAACAACCCATCCGGTTTCTTCAAGAATACCATGGCCTCTCCTTAAGGCGAACTGTTTGGTCTAATAAAAGTCTTTCCTTCTAAGTCCACCATTCGCACATTTAACTCTTTCACCTCGGTAGGTGTCATTCTGCTACGTGGTCTACACATACTTTTAGCTCTAGGTACAAGATGTATTCGAAACTCAATGGCTCATCTCGGTGGTAGTCCTGTAACTGGCTCAAAAACATCTGCATACTCTCTTACAATGAAAACCTATTCGCCCCATCTTCTACTTCTATTGCACCTAATAAAGCACATACATCTAAAGCAGAATTCTCTACCGAGTATATAATTCGATGACGACTATTAGACAATCTGAGTGATATCTCCCTATTCTAGAAAAATATCCTAGTTTCATATCTGCTTAACCAATCCATACCCAAAATAATCCCAAAACCCATAAAATCAAACACGTGTAAATTGCAGGTAAATGCACGACCTAACAGCTTAATTTCTAAATGGTCGCATCTCATCCCAAGAGTTGCATAACCTCCTTTTGGATTCGCAACCTTTAAGGAAGTAATAAGGCATGATGGATCTAGATTTAACTTATTTACCAAACATTGTGAGATAAAAGAAAGTGATGCGCCAGTATTAAATAATACTTTAACAGGTATGACATGAATCAAAAGTGTACCTTCTATCACAGACTTTCCTTTCTCTTCTACAACCGGTCCAGAAGCCGAGGGTTCTACGGCTAGGACTTACCCTTTATTAGCCTTGGTCGATTTTGGACATTCATTCTTGAAATGAACCATCTGATTGCAGTTGAAACACTTCACACTTCTCTTTCCCACAAACTTTTTTCTATTATCAAATTGACACTCATTAGTAAAGTGCTCTTTATTATCACACTTATAAAAAATGACATTAGCCTTCCCTTTTGTGGCAGCTCCGCCCTTCTGACATCCCTTCTTCTTAAAGAACTTCCTTTTCTTGCCTTGAGAGCCTTAAGCCTCCACTGGTTTGTCACTTCCAAATGTCGAAGCATTCCCTTCAACCAAACTAGCTACAACCCCAGCTTACACCATATTCACGAAGAACTGGTATATAATCCACATATCTACTGATGGGGTTCCAGAACTCACATTAGCATTTGAGTTTAGGTTAGCATTTGCTTGTTGACCCAGATTCCTTCTAGTATTGGGCCAAACATTTCCATTAGTTGTGGTGGTTCCTCCACATAGATTCACTCTTCCATTTCCTACTTCCATATCTTGCTTTCTCATGATCTGCATACGAGTCTTTGTAAGATACAAAAGAATGGTCTAAGATAGAGGAGAGAATAGAGATAGAATACATACTTATATATAGTAAATAATAAGCATGTTACTATAGCATTATCCCATACCCAATCTTATTCTCTGATTTATTAGGATTATTTTTTCAAAATCTTTTAGATTTTATTTCATCAAATTTTATAATTATTACATAAACCTTGGCTCTAATACCAAGTTGCAACGTCCCCCATTTTGAGGCCCGAAAATAAGCATTACCGATGCTACAATCATCAATTGTATGACATCCCAGTGAGAAAATGAGATTAATTAATTATATTTATAACATCAAAAGCACATGAATATGAAAAATTTCAAAACACATTTCATTAATAAATTTTCATATCCATTACATATCCCATTACATAATCTCATTGGTTCCTCGTTCAGTAAAAATATAGTAATTACGAATATATATTCCAAGAGTGACATATGAAGATGCCCCTTTGATGATCAGAGTCTAACTACATGACAGTTATAGGTCCTATCATTTCATCCATTCAAACAAAACATAAGCTTTAAACAAGACAGTGGAAATAAACTCCAAACATTAGCTAGTTTGCCTCTTACATATCTCCAGAAGCTTATTCGTCTAACCTGAAAATCTCTACTCCCGACCTACTCGAATGAGTACCTGAGAGTTTAGGGGGGAAAAAAGGGTTAGACAAAAAGTCTGATGTGAATAATAATATACCATCTTGAACCAAAATAGATATCTACTAAAACCACAACGCTGAGCGGCATGGGTATTCGCCACACTAGTACCTTATGCAAATATGACAACCATAAATCATGCAACTGCAACCACAATGGTTAAAGCAAAATAAAATATGATTATATGCATGCAATATGGGTAAATGTGACTAGTCTGTAAATAAGGATTATGCATTCCCAAAGTTTAACCAATCTCATAAAATGGACTATCTGTCTTAATTTCGGTGGACTATCTATTTTTAATCATAGGACTATTTTCCCCTGTATTATAGTTTTCTAGGGTTACTATGAACCTAATAGTTTTGCAGGCAACCAATAGCCTATCGGGCTGAATCGGGCCAAAACATAACCAGATATACCAAAATCTCCAAATATGGTTAGGAGGTAACTGGACTGTCTATCCAAATCAAAGGACTATCTATCCCTGAATCATTGTTTTCCTAGAGATACTAAGAACCTATTAGTTTTCACGGGACAACTAATAACCTATTCGGAATCATATGGACTATCTGTCTCATATATCATAGTTTTCCTAAGGTTACCATCCTGTTAATTTTCATAGAACAACTAATAACCTATCCGGAATCATATGGACTATCTGTCACATATATCATAGTTTTCATAGGGTTAATATGAACCAAATGGTTTTATAGGGTAATCAATATCCTATCTGGCTGTTAAGTCTATAAGTCATGTCTTTTTGATCAGTTCAAAGCATCCTAACACAATTTATCCGTCTGATCTCCTATATACAAGTCTACTCACTTAAGAGCTTAGTCTTTCCATACTCACTATTGGAACAACCTAATGGTAATTCTATCCCTACATCACAGGATGCAATGTTGGGTCACGATGATGTGAGTATGATAAATGATAAATATGCAAATTTAACTGATCAAATGATAACAAGAATATTTAACATCATTTATCAACTATTTGTGAAATTTTTGGGTTTCACTACAATCAACTCGATCATGAGGTGACCTTATGACTAGTCACCCTCACGATTATGAATTAGCGAATTTAAGTTTCGTTAAATTCATCTTTGAGGTGCGACTGTGTTGTTGAACACTTATACAACCAAGTAGTCGCACTTCAACTGTTTGTTGAAATGTCTATGTGATTTGCAATCAAACAAGGAAATAAATTTGGATAATAGAACAATTTCAGTAAAGGACATGGAGATTTTTTACATGGTTCAAATTATTGTTAATCCTATGTTCATAGGAATTTTCACTATATCTTTGAGGTCTTAGTACAAATGATTACAATAGCCTGAAAGGCATATAATATCTCAATTTTGTTTTTGGAAGGAGAAATAGTTAGAAAATAAGAAAAAGAAGTCCCTTTTTCATCCTCTCGTTTTTCATTTTATAATATCAAAAGTGTATTACTGTTTGCGGCAATCATCTTTGTTATTTTCCTTCAATCTACGCCTTCAGATTTTGCCACTTGTCATTCATCCATGGTGCATGTTCCTTGTGACTGGATTGATGATGGGTTTTTAGTGGGAAATCGCAATATTGGAGTGATCTTGGAAATTCAAAGTGGGATGCCCGAAAAGTTGGGCGGGAAGCCCGATCCTACGTGGATCGTTCTCCTCTCTCTCAGAATGGCGAATTTTTGAGAGGAACGATAGGGAACCGCCTTGGAGCTTCGCTGTATTGTTGAGAAAGAGGTTGTGGTGGATATTGCTTGGCATTCAGACCGCGCTGCCTTGTTGATACCTTTACTGCCTTCAATTGACTTAGTAAGGCGTCAGGTTAAAATGGTATAACTTTCCCTTATTCTGCTCTAAGGGTTAACTTGGTACACATGTGTAGGATATTCCTGGGGCTATTCGCGGTTTGAGTCACCCTCTGTACGAGTATGCTTGGATTGTTGAGGAGAGAGAAGGTACTTCACGCTTTGTCATTTGCCTGTAGGGTCGGTTCTACGTTGAAGCATACTCCGAGTGGCCTTATATGCAGTTCCTTTTGAAGTATTCTTGGCTTAGGGTGGCACTGTCTAGGTTGCCCTGGGTATGTGCTGGAATAGACCGTTTCCTGTAGGCGTTGGCAAAGTGTATTCTTTAGAAGTTTGGTTACCTTAGTACGTTAGGTGATGTTTTCTACGACTCTGTTCACTTTACATTTGCGTTGTTGGGTACAACTATGGTGGCGTGCCCCTATTCCTGGACGTGCAGTATTGGTTTCTTATCACGATCCTTTTATTATAGGGTACATATCAGGTTAGGTGACATGGTTCTAAGTTGATTCCTCTTCCGATCTGTCTTACTTTCCTTTATTGCGGTTCATGGTAAGAACATATATAACATTTCCTCCCGAGTCTAGGTTGACTGTAGGTCAAGGTGGACTTCCTGGCTTAAATACCTGATCTTTATGTCTAATCAGTTTAGTCTAATCTGTCTTTTCGACGCTGGGTATAAGTCTTTTCAACTATGTTTGCATTTAATGCTCCTACACACATGTCAGTCTCTTATTGGACCATCTTTGATTGGCTATTCAATCTAGATTTTCATTTTTCTGCGCAGATTTTCATCAATCTTTATATTCAGTAATTCTGCTGTAAATCCACGTTTCACAAGACATTTGATCATTTCCATCTTGCGGCCATTATTCAAACAAAGGCATGTATCTTTATTCCTTTATCTTACTCAAATTTCCCTTAATCTTTTTGCTCGCACGGATTTGTTTCCGGATTAATTTCTAAGTTTGGGGGTAATTCAGCGGATTGAGAGTAGGAGAAAATCATTTCAGTTCTTGTTTGATCCTTCTTTGAAATATCTTTTATGATTTTATCATGGATTCCCCTTCGTCTTCCTCTGCGCTTCCCCCTTCTAAAATTACTCATCTAGGAGATGCCATTAGGGTTCTTAATCGATTTGGATTTTCTAAGTATGCGATTAAGGCTCCCGAACTTCACGAATGCATTAGTGCACCACTAGAGATATATATCGCTATTACCCTTGAGCATATTCATTGGAGTTTGTTTCCTCCAATGCATCTGATTATTCGTCGATGGTTTGATACTCTAGTTGTTGCTCCGGTGCAACTTTCTCCTCATTCGTATACCCTTGTTTTATACACTTTTGTTATTTATGCAGAAAATGGCAACAATCTCTCTGGAGAGGAAATTCAGTTTCTTTCGAGGTTAGAAGAAGTCCTGGAAAGGGGAATGAGGGTTTCTTTTACATTGAGGCTAGGGACTCATTTTTTCCGAATGTCCTAAGTAGAACTGAAAAGTAGGCCGATTATTATTTCTTTATTTCGAACTTTGATAGATTTTCTTCTTTCTCTCACCATTATTCTATTTATACCAGCTCTTGAGAGGTAAATGAGCAATTGTATAAGTCTCATAGGCATCATATTTTGGGATTTCCAGAGGAGGTCAGAAAGATAAAAGGGTTATTCATTGAATCGAAGTTGAACGGTTGTGGCTTATTGCATCTTAATCATAAACTTTCTCATAGTATATTCAAGCCTACTCCTTCCCCAACTGAACATGGGGGTATAAGTTAATTATGGTAAATTTTGGGAACTAGCATGCCTTTGATTTTGACATTGTTATCTCTCTTCTTTATAGGCTCAATAGTTGCTGAAGTTGCTGCTGTATTTCGTAGGGCTCTAGAGGAAGAGGAGAAGAAGAAGGCTCCAAAGAAATTGTGTGATGGTTCTGGTGGTTCCCCAATACATCTAAAAGACTGACTATTCCTCGCTCATCAAATATTCTACTTCCTTTCGATGCAGACACTCTTTCTCCTTCGACCTCTACATCAGTTGGGCTTGTTGTTCCTTCTTTGCAAAGTGATCTTGCCCCCCGTTCAGATAGCTTGACCATGTCTAAAGTTTCTGTGTCTTCCTTGGTAGAAAAAGTTGGGAGAGCTGCACAAGTTCCTCCTCTCTTTTCGAATTTGGCTTCCTAAATGTCTAACTCGGAATTTTGTCTGAATTTAAAAAACTTTGGTCTTATTTGAGTGACCTTCTTTCTCCTTTTCTTCCTTAGTTGTCAATCTGTTACTTATATTGTTCAACCTTTGCATTTTTGCAGTCCACGGCCTTGATGATGAAGGCTTGTGAATCAGGAAGTGTGCAGACCCTGCTTTCAAGCCAAGTAGCTAGACTTGAAGTTGATCTTACGTTGGATAACATTGAGAATGCTGCACTGACCTCTGCTATGGTTAGGTAGAGGAGGAGGCCAAAATGCTTCGGGAGCAGGTTGAGTGTGAAGCAAAGATTGCAGAGGATGCTCGGGCTTCAAAGGAGCATGAGATGAAGGAGAAGGACGAAGTTCTGGCCAGGATTGAGAAAGGGCTGGCTCAATCCAAGAAGGAACTCAACACTGTCACCTCAGATGCGACTTATGGTTTTTATGCTTCTACTAAGCACTAATTCAAGGTAGAAGTTAAGCCTGACTTTCTGGAGAAAGAGTCTGTGGTTGCATCAAATTTTGCATGCTATTAGGATAGGTGGAAGGAGGAGGAAGAGGTTGAGGAAGCGGATGTTGACGCGAACCATTCTGGGCATCTTTCTCAAAAGGAGAGGGTAGAGGCTCATGGGGATCCAGAAAACCTACAGTCTGATGAACAAAACCAAACTGCAAACAAGGTTAACTCAACTTCCCTAATAGACTTAGATGATTAGTCTCAAATATCTTTTGTGTCTTGTTGTACTTGATATTTTTTGAAGTTTATTTCAGTGTTTGTAATGAAACATTGTGTTCATTATATTGTTTCTTGCATGTGATCATGCTTTTCTTATTGTTTTGTTTAGTATTTTAGAGAGAATGTGTTCAGAAAATTATTAAGAGAGACCGAGGCTAGGCTTGAAAAAAAAACTTTAGATTGTCTTTGGTTAAGCGTTGCGGCTATGGCTAGACGAGAAAAAGAATTCGACAGAACTTATGCTGATCTTAAGAACAAAACTGAAGAGTTTTTAGCCTAAATAGACTAGGAAGTTTGAGAGAAGGAGGCCCTTAGTGATTTGTGTTGCATCGATGGCAGTATGCATTAGAGAATGGTTCGTTCCTCTTGACAGTCCTTATCTTGAGTGGTTTAGACTTAAGCTTAAAAAGTTGATTAACGAATGACTTTTTCACATTTTTGTTAATTTACATATGATTTCCAAATATGTGATCAAGTAGGGATAATGTAATCGGTACTGGATATTTTAACGTTGAGACCCAATCTGTTATTTTTCGATCATGTAATTAAGTTTCATTTCTGTAGTGACTAAGTTGATTCTTTTCGAGCTCTGCTTAATGTTAATCGTATTTTCCATTAGGACGCATCCAAGGATGATGTTGTTTAACTCAGATATGATGTTGAGAGGCTTGAAACAGATCTGAAGCTTAACTATAAAGAAGTTGCAGATGCCAAGAGTGTGCTACGATGCTAGTATGACTGTAATAGTAGACTACGTGCATGGTCAGGAGATGTTGCATCAGAGTTGGAAGGGATAAAGCAGAACATGGAGGCGGGTGAAAAACTTTACGGTATTGTTTATGGGGAGGAGATTGTACAATATAAGAAACAAGTGAAGGACATTTATGTCGAGATTGCTAGGTTTCTTGGTAAGCAAGAGATTGCAGAATATTGAGGAATGATTTCGAGGCAGAATTCAGATGCTGCCACCCATTCCTCTCACAGGTTTTGGGCCTTCTTGTCATTGTGATGATGGCTGGAAAAGTATCGCGAACAAATTGTTCGGTGATTGTTCAGAAAAAGTAAAATAACAAAGTCTCGGTTAATTGAGATCCTAAATGACACTAGGAAAAGAGCGGTAGTAAAGGTACGTGACCTTGAAGGCTCATTGGAGATTGCTCGAGATAGGATTACTTCTTACTCGAATAAGCTTGAACAAGAGAAGATCAAAAGTAAGCGGGCTGAGGCACTATTACAACTGTCTCGACATGTTTTAGGCTTTTTCTACGCTATATTTGATCAAAGTTTTCTAAATGACAAAGAGGGTTTTGGCACGACAGTTGACCTGGCTAAGGATCCTTGGGTAGGATCCCGTTATGACCCCCAATAGACCTTTGTTACTAGCGCAACTCCACCTCTTCCTAATGCTGCTTAGTTTTAATGTTTTGTTGTAAAGACTTCAGCATAAGGGAAACATTTTTGTAGTACTTAACTTGACTAAGAAATTAAATTTCTATCTAATATTTCTTTATGGAAAATCTACGAACTTTTTAGTAGTCCTATTTTACATATTTTACTTTGTTATTTGATTTTGGTATTTGTGGACTTACTCGCCCTTCTCTGACTTATTTATTTCATTTAGGATTCAGAGGTAACCGCTTTGCAAAAGAGGATAAATTCTGCTCAGCTCAGGATAGTGGAGCTAGAGGGGTTGTTAAAGAATGTTGAGATCATTTATGAGGCGGTGTATAAGGATGCAATCATTAAGTTGAAGAAAAGGATTGTGGAAATGAATGAAGAGAGGACGCTACGCCTCAATGCGAGAAAGGACCCTCAGATGGCTTCTGCTGCCTGTTCCTCCCTTAGGTTGGATCAAATTCCTATACCTCCATTTGGAACCGACCCGAATGAGATCCTTAAGTGGGAGAGTGATGTGAGGGGTTATTATGTATCCAAGATCAAAGAGGTAGAAGATTGTTTTAGGAGAGAGTTAGGGACACCAGATACTCAGGTTTCCCCATTCATATCTACTCAGGATGATTTCTTCGGCCCCTTCTCTAGAGATGTTGAAAAGACAAGGGAGCACCTCTTGGGCGAACTCGAGAGGGTTAGGAAAGTAGCTATAAGGTGGATAAATGCCTTAGAGAACAAGGCATATAACCTAGAGTGTGAGGTCCGACTAGATTCCATCGTAGTTTCTCAAGGTAGTATGGATAGGGTATCTCTTTTGGATGAGCTTCATAAAGAGAAGCAAGAATAGAAAAAATTGGTTGGCAACATGCAATTGACATTTTAGATTCTTTTGCGACCCAATTTGTCCTTCTTGTGTAACAGGGACGATTACAAGTATAAATCCTTAGGCTATGAAAACGCCTTTGTCGGTGTCGATTATTACCTCCGTATTACCACCGCAACACCTCTAATGGTAGGGTTTCTCCCTCTTGATCATCGGTCATGATTACTGAGCTAGAAAACTAACCTTTTTCTTTTCGTTTAGCGGATAGTTCAACTCATAGCATCGTACTTCAACAGTCCGCGATGGCATAAAGCGATCGTGTCCAGTTTTGAACCCGACTCGCAATTTAACTTTTATAGTTATTTTTGTAATATGACCCAGATTGTAATGTTTGTAGATTATGTGAGGGTATTGAAAGTAGATAACATTATTTTTGGTAGGCATATTAGATTCATAACTAAGTATCGATAACCTGGTTTATCGAAGTATACCTGGTAAGGTTTTAGTAGCAACTAGATTTATACCCGACTGACAGATTTCTTTGGTACAGATCATGTATTATGCTCTCTTGCCAAGTCTAGGATGAGCTCCCGAAATAGCATATGCCCTATGATCATGACCTTCTTTGGTCGTAGTGCTTCCTTGCTTATTGGCATGACCCGATCCTTTGTTAAGGTGTAGAACCCAGCGCTAGTTTGACCGCATGCGTGATACGACCTGCCACCCTTTTGAGGGCGTAATGTTCTAGTCTGGCTGTAGGTTGAATATGACCAGTCCCTTGTTCTGGGAACGTAATGTTCTTGGCCACATGCTTGGCTGCATATTGGCTGCATACTTAATATGGCATGCCTCCTATTTTGGGGTGATGTCCTTAGCCATATACTTGGCTATATTTTTAATATGACCCTCCCCCTGTTTAGAGGAGTAATGCCCTTGGCTGTTTACTTGGATGCATGCTTGTTTCAACCTGCCCTCTGTTTGGAGGTGTAATTTCCTTAGTTGTAGGCTCGGTATGACCTATCCTTTTATTTAGAGATGCAATGTCATACATGTGCTGAGACACATTCTTATCTAGCATCACCTTTCTTGTTTCTGAGATTGCCATTGTCATTCGTAGGCCGAACCATACCTTTGGAATGACGGTTGTAAGCTATGAAGAGTGGAAGAAGATTTGACTGAGAAGTCAGGTTGCATATATACAACCCATTATCGCATGTGGATGGTTCTTTTTATACTAGTTCCAACCGTCTAATGTCCATATGTCTAGTGTAGTATGTCGAATTATCTAACATATATGTTTTTTATAATGGTTTAGGTAGTCTAATATCCCTATGACCAATCTCCCTACGATTGTTATCATAGGAATATTTTATGGATCAGGATAATTATTCATCCTATCCAACACGTGGCTGAGAAGCCAGACTTGTGTTGATCCAAGTTTCTGTGTGTATGGCTAGTATCACCGTTCTCAGTGTTGAGAGTTCTTAGTGCTGAGAATGCCATTTTACTACCAACCTTGAGTTAAGCTTAATCAGCAAATTTTGATGGTGAACTGTGAAGGTGTATATAACTTTTTATTTTACAAAGATTTTATACTGGTTTGGGCTGTCTAGTATCCCTATGAACAGTCGATACATTGCTACATCATATATTATTATTATTACTACAAATTTTGCCACATAAGTGGAGCATAACATGTTGCTTTCAGTTCGAGCTCTTTAGTGGAGTGTCGGGCACTTGTCTTTTGCAGTTGCTGCTCCGATTCTAGCTTATCCCCTAGAATTTGAATCCATCCTACCTCCCACCTTAGCTATCTGTCCGACATTGCTTCTTCCATAGTTTGTGGAGAGAAGCACAAAAAACTATGTGCAAGCATCTGAATTTGGCTCCGGTGGGGAGGGGGTAATGGTTAATCTTTCAAATCTGTGTGCATTCAATCACTTCGGCTTGCTGAAGTGATGGAGATACGGGCTATAGGTTATGGCTATGAAATCCCCATGTTATTGTGATTGGAGTTCCTGGATTCAAGTTTTGGGTTCCATTCCATAACCTTAATCATCGTCTAGATCAACAAATACCTACGTGCCCACGTTCTCTCAGTAGTCGTTGATCGATAGGGGGAGCGAAGGACAGCTGGTAGATGTCGTTGAACGTGATTCCACACACCATGGATTATTGAGTCCTTCTACCAAGTAGTTGTGACCAGTCTCACTATTCTCATTCTTGAGAATGCCACGGCTTCTTAGCTACCGCATGATACATGCAGTAGACAAGCGAGAGCGGTGAGCCGGGGGTGATATGCAAATGAAAGGTGGAATTGGATTTTTGCTGGAAACCGAGAAGACTGAAATGGAGGGATGAAGGTTCGAGGTATGGAGGTATGAAGCTTTTATGCCCTCCTACTAGTGCCAAAAATGTTGGTGAAATTTTGGGTTTCAACACACTCATCTCGATCGTGCGGTGTCCTTATGACTAGTCACCCTAATGATTAGGAATCGGATAATTTAAGCTTCATTAATTTCACCTTTGAGAAGCGACTGTGTTGCTGAATGTTTACACAACCAAATAGTCGCACTTCATCTATTTGTTGAAATGTCAATGTGGTTTGCAATCAAACAGGAAAATAAAATTGGATAATAGAACAATTGTAGTAAAGGACAAAGAGATTTTTTACGTGGTTCACATTAATGTTAATCCTACATCCACGGGAATTTTCACTGTATCTTTGAGGTTTTAGTACAAACATTTATAATGGCCTGAAAGGCATACAATTCCTCATTTGGAAAAGTGAAGAAGTCCCTTTTTCGTCCTTTCGTTTTCCTTTATAGTATCAAAAATGTATTGATATTTGCTGCAATCGTCTTTGGTATTTTCCTTTAATCCCCACCTTCAGATTTTGCCACTTGTCATTTATCCATAGTGCCGGTTTCTTGTGACTGGATTGATGACGAGGTTTTGGTGGGTAATCGTGATATTGGTGGGATCTTGGAAATTCGAAGTAGGATGCCCAAAAAGTTGGGTGGGAAGCTCGATCTACATGGGTCTGTCTCCTCTTTCTCAGGATGATGAATGTTTTGAGAGGAATGGTAGGGAACCGCCCTGGAGCTTTGCTATATTGTTGAGAAAGAGGTTGTGGTGAATATTGCTTGGCATTCAGACCATACTTCCCTGCTCATACCTTTACTGCCTTCAATTGACTTAGTAAGGCATCAAGTCAGAATGATATAGCTTTCCCTTATTCTGCTCTAAGGGTTAACTTGGTACATATACCTAGGATTTTCCTAGGACTATCCATGTTTTGAGTCGCCTCTGTATCAGTTTGCCTGGATTGTTGAGGAGAGAGAAGGTACTTCATACTTTGTTGTTTGCCTGTAAGGTCAGTTCTACGTTGAAGTATACTCCAAGTGGACCTGTATGCAATTCCTTCTAAAGTGTTCTTAGCTCAGGGTTGTACTGTCTAGGTTGCCCTCGGTATGTGCTGGAACATACCAGTTCCTGTAGGTGTTGGCAAAGTGTAATCTTTAGAAGATTGGTTACCTTAGAACGTTAGGTGCTGTTTTCTACGCCTCTGTTCACTTTACGTTTGTGCTGTTAGGTACGACTATGGTGGCGTGCCCCTGTTCCTCGATGCATAGTATTGGTTTCTTGTCAAAATCTTTGATTGTATGGTACAGATCGGGTTAGGTGTCATGGTTCTAAGTTGGTTCCCCTTCCGCTTTATCTCACTAACCTTTATTGCAGTTCATGGTAAGAAAGAGTGTAACATCAACATACGTACAATTAATAGTCATTGGCATTACAAAATTACTTAATTTAAGTAATATTTCCTTTGGCAAAATCCATGTAAAACTGTGGGCTAAAACACTACTATA
The DNA here is from genome assembly GCA_030737815.1 of Allium fistulosum. NCBI lineage: Eukaryota > Viridiplantae > Streptophyta > Magnoliopsida > Asparagales > Amaryllidaceae > Allium > Allium fistulosum. The sequence continues at coordinate 60,615,150 of CM060906.1, read as the reverse complement.
TTTCCATGAAAACATTATCTTTATAAATGATTAACCACTTAAAATAATTCTTTAAAAACAAGGAAAACCTAGCCCGATACTTAGCCAAAATACAACCATCTTTGAATAGCTTTTTAAACCATTCGATATTAGAAACAAGGCTGTCGAGCCTCTAAGATACATGGCTATCGAGCCTCTTGTCAAATTATCATTGTCTAACAAAATACTTTTTCATTTTCTTTTTAGAAATGACTAGTAAACGTCTTTCTACTTTCCTAAGATAATTTGCAAAACTCTCATAATTAGTATCTTTAATTAATATTAACTAAAAGATTTTATAGCAAAATAAATTCATCGAAAATCATAACCATTAGGGAAAATTCACCACAAAACACCAAAAATCAGAATTACCTTCTTCTTTCACATATAAAAATTTCGGAACTAAAATATTAATTTAATTATTTTTAATAATCAAAACCCAAAATAAACATACTTGCAACTTTGTTCATTATAACTTGTTGGTATATTTGGTTTGAAAGAAATCAGAGAATTTTTAATAATAATAATAGTCGTTTTAATAAATTGATTTTTATAATTTCTTCATTTTGTTTTAATTAGATCTCTAATCCTAAATATAAATTAGCTAAAAATAACATATTTAAAGAATATTTTAATAAGGTTAGTAGGAATATTCATCTATTTAAACATAAAAATAATATTTTTGATATTAATAATTGTAGTATTAATATTTTTTCAAATTTAAATGATGATTTCACTGTGTATTATAATTTACTTTGATTAAAGGGCCATAAGGTTGACTTTAAATTTGTTTTAGTTACTATTTTAGTTTTTGTTTGTTTTAGTCTATAGATCTTTTAGTTCTTTAGATCATGGTTCCTTTTAGCTTTACTTTATTAGATCTTTTGTCTGTTTTTTAAGTCTTTTTTCTAATCTTTACTTTTTTCTGTCCTATAAACTTTACTATTGTTTCTTTACTTTTACCTCATCTATACATATATATATATGTATATAAATTTCATTTATATACATATATGTGTATCATTCTAACTATTTTTCTTAGTTACTTTTCAAATACAGGTCTGGGCTAGATAGGGTGTTAGTTTCTCTTTACAGGTACATAGGATTGCTGATTGCGGTGAGGGATTCTTCTCGGTACATCTTCATCTTCATTATGGAGTTCTATTTTCAGGAGGATTCACTATTCAGTTAGGCGCTACTTCCAGTTATATTGAGACTTAAGAGAGGATTTTTCCATTCAGGATCATTAGCAGTTCTACTTCAAATTAGACACATTTCCATTCCTTCAGAGACAGCAGCACGGAGCTTCATTCTTAGATGGTGTTGGCTACCCAGTATCATTGGCTTGGGATTTTCATTAGCGTTTCAAATACTTCTAACACCTTAATATTGGGCGGTGGCCATGCCGGAGCTCGATATTAGGGTGTAATGGGCAGTGGCCTTACCGAAGCTCATTATAGGGGTACCTGAGTTTTTTCCTTTGATACTTGTACTTAGATTTGCTACCTGCCAGGTTTGTTGGCGGCGCCTTACTTTGTGTTATATATATAGTTACATGTGTGCTCTCCTCTATTCCTAGAGGATCACATATTTTTTCAAAAACATATTTTCCTCTTAGGAAATTCATAAAATTTCATATGAACTTGGAAAATTATGAAATTAAAAAATCATCTCTAAAATAATTTTTTACACCACATATTTAAATTTCAAATCAATAGAAGATAAAAAAAACTTAGGTTTCGCCTTTAAACCTATTAAAACAATATCATAAAAATTACAATAAATCATCATTCAATCCAATAATGATAATCATCAATCCAAGCATGACATATATTCACTATCAATTCAGAAATCATTCATAGATCCAAAAACAAGCATAAGTAAATGAGATGGATACTATTATTCACCTTAGATTGGACAAGAGAGATCGAGATTTGATGTTGATTAATTCCTTTAGCTTTTCTCTTTAATTTCCTCTTCCTTGTCTTCTAAGTAATGACCGGCCTCTTCAGATTATGTTTTTATATTTTGAAAAATGAAATGAGAATGAATGAGAGAGGGAGAGTTTAGAGAATGAATTAAGGGACTATTCCCATTATGCCCCTCTCATAAATTCATTTCTATTTTATGTTTAAAACAATCTTATTAATTGATTAATTAAGGCCTGACCCAAATTAATTAACAAATCTCATTCTCCTTATCACCTCACATTATTTTATTTTATTTATCTAATCAAATTTCGTGAATAATGTTAAACTAAAATTAAGGGTGTTACAATTATGCTAGCCATCGTTGCATTCTATGAATACAAATATGGCAAATGGATGTAAAGACTGCTATTATAAATGTTAATTTGGAAGAAACCGTTTATATGTTGCAACCCAAGGGTTTTGTGGTCAATGGAAGTGAAGGAAAGACTTGCAAATTGTTAAAGTCCATTTATAGACTTAAACAAGCTTCAAGAAGTGAGAATAAGTGTTTTGATGAAGTAAACAAACAGTTTGGTTTTTAGTACAACAAAGAGGAAGCATGCGTATATAAAGGATTATGGCAACACTATCGTTTTTTAGCCCTCTATGTCGATGTATGTTATTAATTACTAATGATACTTCATTGTTATAATCAGTGAAAACTTGGTTTTCCAAGAACTTCTCCATGAAGGATATGGGAGAAGCAGCCTATATACTTGATATAAAGATCTACAGAGGTAGATCTAAGAGGCTATTGGGATTGTCTCAGTCTCTGTACATAGATACCATACTGAAAAGGTTCAGTATAGAGAATTCCAAACGTGGAAATGTTCTAACGCTGTTTGGAACCGTCCTTTCTAAAAAAGGATGCTCCTTGTACCGATGAGGAGAAGAGTGTATGAAAAGGATCCCCTTTGCTTCAACTATAGGATCCATAATGTACATCGTGTTATGTACTAGACTTGATGTGGCATATGCATTAGGATGCGCAAGCCGATACCCATCTAATCTTGGAGAAAAACATTGGACAACCATAAAATGCATATCGAAGTATTTGAGAAATACTTGGGACTTATTCCTTATATATGAGAATGAAGACCTCCTTATGAAGGGGTATATGGATTCGAGCTTTAAAAGTGATACACATGATAGTAAATCGATGTCTGGTTATGTCTTCATGCTTAACGATGGAGCTGTTAGTTGGAAAAGTTCCAAGTAAGAAATAGTACTTGATTCCACGATGGAGGCTGAGACATTGTCCTCAATGAACTAGCTAAAGGGGCAGCCTGGACACGCAAGTTTTTAAGCGACCTTGAAGTAATTCCTGATACTGTGGAATTGTTCTATGATAACAATGCAGCACTGCAGATAGAAAACGAGCTAAGAGTGTGAGGAATGCGGAATATGTATCTTAAGGCTAGAATGAACACTAGAGGGGGGTGAATATTGTTTATAAGAAATTACTAAATCATTTTGAGTTATTGTTGATTTGTACACAAATGTATGCAATATTCAGACACAGATATAATCACAGAATCAAACACAGATGCAGAAATAAAGTAAATGCAGTAAAGGAAAGAACACACCAGATTTTATACTGGTTCGGAGTTACCCTACATCCAGTCCCGCACAACTAAGTACAGATTTCCTTTCAAAAGCAATTCAACAATTACAACCCTCGATTTCAAGGCCACGAGGTACACCCTCCAGAATCACAATCCTCTGGGTAGAGATACTTGATTTACGGGCAACAAGTTCACCCAATTGATTCCTCAAGGCTACAATTATACCTTTTCTCACTTGATTGATTTCCAAGGCTACAATCACACCTTTTACTCTATTGATTACAAAGAAAGCCTATAACTCTGAATAACACTGAGGATCTTGATGAGATAGTGACAGAGAATCAAACTAGATATTATCTAGTTAGATTCAATGTTGATTTCAGCAGAGTAATGGTAAGAATATGTATAAAGAAATGTGGAAGAAGAAGAGAAGTGAAAAACCAGAAAATCTATATACAAATTCGTTGAAACTAACCCCTATTTATAGAAGAACAACAGCCATGTCCATTCGTGAAAGGTTATGGCGAATAGACACTTCTTTTGAAATTCAAATTTTTGAATCTAAGTGTCACTATGTCGACATGGGGTACTAGGGCATGTCGACATCCCAAAGCATTTTTTGAAGATTTGATTTTCTTTGAAAATAACCTTTATCTTATATTAAAAACTATTTAAACTTTATAAATATACTTGACTATAGATAAAATACATAGATAAATATAGAGAATAATATATATAAAATTTTACTATAATTTTATATTTAAATCTAAGTATAAATATATTATACTTAAAAGATAGTTTAAAACAAACGAAGTTTAAAACAAGAGTTTATTAAAAACAAAAACAAAGAATATTTTAAGGCTAAAACATCTTTTTGAAAATCATTTGAAAAGATAAATTTTAAGGCTAAAACATTTTGAAAAGTAGTTTTGAAAATCATTCTGAAGTAGTTTTGAAAATCATTTTGAAGTAGTTTTTCAAGCTTCTTCCTGCAGAATATCTCATCATATCAGGACTCGAGAACTTGTACAAAACCAAGATGTTCGTGGGTTTGTAAGCCACTTGTCGTAGGTTTGTAAGCTACTTGTCGTGGGTTTGTAAGCCACTAAAAAGGTAGAAATGGGTTCCATCCCAAAAGAAAAATGGAGTGAAGATTTCAGTGCTATTATGAAGTTTTAACATAATTCTAGACTCAATACTTATCTTGAAATCATGAACTCTTGATAATCTTGATACTCATGAGTCTTCAATCTTGATATCTTGAATCTCTATACTGTACAGTCTTCATTCTTTGTACCTGCATGGTTAAATCCTGCATATACATATATATCTAAACTATAATGTTAGTATTTATATTTTATAATCTTATTCTAAGGTTGTTGTCATCAAAACCATCATCTCAAGGACTAACAATCTCCCCCTTTTTGATGATGACAACCTTTGTTTATAAAATATTACTTCTATCCTAATAACTCCCCCTTAATTTATGCCTAACTCTTCTACTTTATATTTCTCCCCCTTTGTCATCAACAAAAACAAACTAACTCTAAACTATATAACTCTTAGTCTAATATCCTATATGATGATAGTGTTATCATACATAATCAATACTTACTTGTAAACCTAAAACTTAGTCCTAAACTACTAACATTCCTAACCAAGTACCTATATAATACTTATATATAACATATATAGGAATCATATATAAGAACACACAATATTTATTTATATATATTATGTTTATATTTACATTTTCGTACAACGTGTCAAATATACACAATGATGAAAAATGAAAAAGAAGAAACTACTGAGTATCTTTGACAATTGGAGATCTATGGATCGAACAATTCGGATAATGGAAACAGAAATTTCCACGTTGTTCAACCAAGTTTCCATCCTTGTCAAAACATACTTCGCCAATGCAAATGACTTTGTCGTTGTCTTCCGCATGCTCTTCTTCCATTGGTTCTTCTTCTTCTTCTTCACTTTCCTCTTGTTCATGATCTCCTGAAGAGTCCTCGTCAATCAAGATTGGATTAGCATGATTGTCCATTAGAAATTTTTGCAAATTTCTAAGGATTTCCCTTGCCTTTCCTGTTCTTTTTCCATTCGGAGTTGCACTATTTGAATTTCAGTCATTAACTGAATTGCATCCTTTAGAGAATCCTCCATTTTTGTCACTCGGGCAAGCGTAGTACGTTGGAACGGACCAGAGGTAGGAGAAGGGAACGAAAAGGTTGATTTTATGTTTGATTTGGAAGAGGAGGCCATTGATAAATTGATTTCAGAAGATAGAACAGAAAGAGAACAGAGAGAATGAAGAAAATTTCGAAAATAAGAAGAATATATAACCAATTATTTGAATTTTGGTGGGAAAAACAAAATTAAAAAAAAAAAAACGTTATATTTCGACATGGGTATAGGGGGGATGTCGACATGGTTCTCAATATTTTTACTATTTGATTTATTTTGATTTAATTTTTAATTATACTTTGTTATTTATATTTTATATTTCAGTTAATGAACAAATACCTAATTCTCTTCTTAATTTAGTAAATGTAGATTCATTTAAGGGTTTTGTTAATATATCAGCAATTTGATTCTTAGAATTGATATAGTCGAGAGTAATTACTTCTCTACTTATATTATCTCTGAGAAAATGGTGTTTGATATTAATATGTTTAGTTCGAGCATGTTGAGTAGTATTTTTGGATAAATTCATTGCACTAGTATTATCACAATAAATTGATGATTTTGTGCTTTTTAAACCAAAATCTTTTAAAGTTTGTTGCATATATATTACTTGAGAAAAAGCCAAAGCAGCAGAAATATACTCTGCTTCAGTTGTTGATAGAGAAACTGTGTTTTGCTTTTTACTAAACCAGGAAATCAGAGAATGCCCTAAAAAGTGACAAGTTCCACTTGTACTTTTTCGGTCTGATTTACAACCAGCATAATCAGCATCACAGTAATATATTAAGTCAAACGAATCATTTTTAGGATAAAATAAGCCATAATCAAAGGTATGTTTAACATATCTTATAATACGTTTTACAGCTTTTAAGTGAGTTTCTTTAGGTTGGGATTGATACCTTGCACAGAGACAGACACTATGCATGATATCAGGTCTACTCGCAGTGATATAGAGTAGTGATCCAATCATTCCTCTATATATTTTTTGATCTGCATCTTTCGAGAGATCTTCTTTACTAAGGTACTCATTGGTTGCCATGGGAGTGGGTTTTCCACTCGTAGTAGTCAAACCAAATTTACTAATTAGGTCTTTAGCATATTTTTCTTGACTAATAAAGATACCATTATCTAATTGTTTTATTTGTAATCCTAAAAAGAAATTTAATTCACCCATATGGCTCATCTCAAACTCTTTTGTCATTATTTCAGAAAATTCTTTATTCATTTCAAAATTAGTTGATCCAAAAATGATATCATCTACGTAGACTTGTACTAGTTGAATATCATTTTTATTTCTTTTAATAAAAAGAGTATTATCTACTTTACCTATTTCAAAATTTGATTGTAACAAGTAAGATCTTAGTCTATCATACCAGGCTCTAGGAGCTTGCTTTAGACCATATAGAGCTTTTAAAAAGTTTGTAAACATGATTTGGAAATTTATCATTTTCAAAAAGTGGTGGTTGTTCAACAAATACTTCTTCTTTTACAAAACCATTTAAAAATGCACTTTTAACATCCATTTGAAATAATTTGAAATTATTATGATTTGCGAAAGCAAGTAGAATCCTAATGGCTTCTAATCTTGCTACGGGGGCAAAGGTTTCATCAAAATCTATTCCTTCTTCTTAACAATAACCTTGAGTGACTAACCGGGCTTTATTTCTAACAACCTCTCCTTGTTCATTCATTTTATTTTTATAAACCCATTTAGTTCCAATTATTGTTTTATTTTCACGTCTAGGAACAAGTTCCCAAACATCATTTCTAGTGAATTGGTTTAATTCTTCTTGCATAGACAAAATCCATGAATCATCAGTTGATGCTTCTTTTGGGTTTTTGGGTTCAATAGTTGATATAAAAGCTACATTACTCATTTGACTTAGTTGGTTTCTAGTTTTAACAACAAATTGCATATCTCCAAGTATATTTTCTATAGGGTGATCTTTTAAAAGTTTAATCCTTTTATTAGGATGATTTAATTCATTATTAGTTTCAATTGACTCTTGGTTTTGAGTGATTAAATCCTCTTCATCATTTATTTCTTTAAATTTTTTGAAATTTTCATCAAATGAAACATGCATTGTTTCTTCGATGGTATTAGTTCTTAAATTAAATACTTTGTACTCTTTACTTCTATTAGAGTATCCGATAAAGATACCTTTGTCAGATTTAGGATCAAATTTATCTAAGTTATCTTTTGTATTTAAATTAAAACATTTACTTCTAAGAATTCTAAAATAAGATACCTTAGGTTTCTTTGAGTAAATAAGTTCATAAGATGTCTTATCAGTTAAAGGTCTAATTAAAATTATATTTAAAATATAACAGGCGGTAGCAACTGCTTCTGCCCAAAAGTACTTTGGTAAACTACTATCAGAAAGCATAGTTCTCGCACACTCTTGAATCGTCCTATTTTTACGTTCTACTACTCCGTTTTGTTGTGGAGTTCTTGGAAATGAATTTTTTTTGAATTATTCCCTTTTCATTTCAGAATTCTTCAAACTTTTCATTTTCAAATTCACCACCCTGATCACTACGAATGGTTATAATTTTTTGAGAAAGTTGATTTTGAACCCTTTTTGAAAAATTCTTAAAATTTTTAAAAGTATCACTTTTATGTTTTAAATATATTGTCCGTGTAAATCTAGAATAATCATCTACAATTACAAAAACATATTTACTATTATTAATTGATAAAATTTTAGATGGATCAAATAGATCAATATGAAGTAATTCAAGAGGTTTTGAAGTAGAAATTATATTTTTTAATTTAAAAGAGCTTTTTTTAAGTTTTCCTAGTTGACATGCATCACATAAACTATCTACTTTAAAATTCATTTTAGGGAGGCCTCTTACTAGATCATGTTATGACAATCTAGATAAGAGTTTGAAATTCAAATGCCCAAATCTCTTATGCCAAATCCAAGGGTCACTTGCATTTGCCAAAAGACACAAGTTATCATTTGAAATTTTCATACTAAGAATATAAATATTCTTTTTCCTAATTCCCTCAAATATTATGGTTGAATTATTATCTTCAATGTGACACTTATCTTTTTCAAATTTAATTTTATATCCTTTATCACATAGTTAACTTATACTTAGCAGATTGTGTTTCAGATTCTTAACTAGCAAAACATTAGTAATAATAGGAGTTTCAGAGTTACCGACTTTGTCGATGCCGATCACATAACCTTTTGAATTGTCTCCAAAGTTAACCAGTCCTCCGTCTTTGTATATTATATCATTCAGCATATCTTGGTTCCCAATCATGTGTGTAGAACATCCACTATCAAGTATCCATTTGTTCTTTTTGATCTGCACAATTTGTTTGTTCTGGATTAATTCCTCAACTCCCATAAAGCATGATTCCTACACATCAAACAATCTTAGTAGACAACTTGTATTTGAATATTGATTATATGCAGACTCAAGAGAAAATGATGATCTGAATATTTCTAAAAATGCATTAACAAATTTCTTAAATATAGCCTTTTTTTAAAAAAAACTTTTTCAAAATTAGATTATGAAACTTTTGAAAACCTTGCTCTGATATCAAATGTGAGGAATGCGGAATATGAATCTTAAAGCTAGAATGAACACTAGAGGAGGGGTGAATAGTGTTTATAAGAAATTACTAAATCTTTTTGAGTTATTGTTGATTTGTACACAAATGTTGTAACAACCCGCATATTTGTCGATTTTATATTTAAATATTTTATCGTTAGTCGGATGTTAGTTCGAAAAGCTACTTTTTGCATACGGTCAAATTAGGACTCGAGACCACCTCCATTGAGTTCAAAATGACGTTTGCGATCTTTTTGAGTGTAAACTTCGATATGTTTGGAGATAGTGAACTTTTCGTCACTTTTTGCTTTGAGCTTTTGGTTTGGGCTGAACCACCCCTAAGTCAGTCCCAACCCCTTCTCCTCTTCATTAATTCCTCCTTCATTTTCCTAACACTTAAAGCTTCTTCAAAAATGGTGGAGGGAATGGGAAATTAAAACTCCAAGCTCAAATTCAGTTACAATCCATCATTCAACTCCAAATTCAAGAAGAGGACATAGATTCAAGCTTTTTGTTGTTCTTGCTTAACTCTCAAGCTTCATCTCCATCAATTTCCGTGAAAAGGTGAGATTTTTATCTCACATTCTTACCTCTAACTGTCATTGGATTGTTGGGAATGATTCCCTATCACTTGTGCACATGCATTTGCATTTGGATTGGATCGAATTGGTGAAAAACTCCAAATTTCGTGTGTTTTAGCATTTGCCTGGCATTAGGTCGTTCTGCCGAAAAGTCGCACTGAACATAGCTCGTTTCCGGCCTTAATTCGCTCGCATGAGTTAGGTCGTTCATACGAGTTAGGTCGTAGGTCGCATACGGCATATAGGTCGTAACTCCTTAGGTTGCCTCGCAGTTAGGTCGCGATCCTTAAGTCGCTCGGTCTTCCAGCATCTTTAGGTCGCTTGGCCAAGAGTGTTCCACACTAGGTCGCATGCCTAGCTCATTTTCTTCAGTCGCTCGGCGTTAGGTCGCGCGCATACTAGGTCGTCTGACAATAAACCCCTTAGGAAGCTCGACCCTGTTTCTTAGCTCGACTGAGTTAGGTCGTTGTACCTTAGTTCGCGCCATACCTTTAGGTCGTTTGCACCATTAGGTCGTAGGTCGCATGACCTCAATTCCGTTAGGTCGCAAGACCTTATTTCCTTTAGGTCTTTAGACCTTATTACCTTTAGGTCGCGCCACATGCTTAGGTCGCTCCCTTAGGACGCTCAGCATGACATACTTAGGTCGCTCGACCTATTCTCTTTAATTCGTAAACCACTAGGTCGTTCGCCCTGACTTAGTTGCATCATTCGCTTAGCTCGACCGTGTTAGGTCGCTCACCCCGCTAGGTCGCGCAATTAAGTCGCGTTGTTCTCTTTAGGTCGCTCGACCTATTTCCTGCCTAGCTTGTTAACTATTAGGTCGCTCGACCTGTCTTACCTTAGGTCGCTTGACCTGTAGGTCGTTCCATTGCCTCTTTAGCTCGCCCTGCTTGTATTTCTTGACTCGTCCATGTTAGGTCGCAAGGGCATTTCTACTTTGATGGTTTTGGGACTGATTCCCTTGGATTTCCTTCACGTCTTCGAATGTGAATTTTTGTGACTGATGGTTTCTGCAATTGTTTTGTGATTTGTCACTTTAAAAATGTGAAGGCTTCAATACTAGTAGTGAATATCAAAACTCTTTCATCAAATCGATTTCAACTCTATTTTATTACAAAGCTTTTTTTTTCCTAAACCGTTTTCCAATCTATTAGTATATACAAGCCTTTACTTCACTCGGATGAGAAATCTAATTAAACGACTTAGCAAAACAGGTGGTATGAAACGCTTGCGTTTACTTCGTCGGTTAATTCTTGGACTTGTTCGACTGAACCTTTTGTGACAACTTTCTAGTGAAGATCTACAGTTTGTTCGTAAATATTTAAGTTAAGAAAGTGGATATGGGACATTGAGCTAAACTCATATATTTACTAGCTTGGTGTGATCGACACTTCTTGATGATCATGACGATCATTTTTGTGATTTAGACTAGCGATTGAGCGATGTCTCTTTGTCTGCGAGGGAGACTAGACCCCGCTTGTGTGATGTTTCTACTCACATATATGGAGTAGCACCCCATAGTCTTCGGGCCGTTCGTGTGTTCAAAGGCCTTCGGGCCATTCGTGTGTTCGAAAAATTAAATGGATAGCTTCCATGAGATAGCTTCTCGTTCGTGTGTTAGGCCTTCCCCCTTTTTGTGATTTCTGGATTTCATGTGTTGATTTCTGGAATTTGTTCTGGATTTCGTGTGTTGATTTCTGGAATTTGTGCTTCACCAATTTTCGTGATTTTCATTGATATGTTTTATCAATTCTTGTGCATTGGTGAATTCGTGTGTCATTACCTTTTTATGGATTTGGATCTTTGAGAAGATTCTTGTGATATTTATTAATCTCTTGTTGATTATCATTTACATACTTATAGTAGTATGCCATTATGGTTATTATATGTTTATGCCATATCCCTTATTCTATATCATGTCATCTGATATTTATAACTAGACTGATCCGTTTATTATTTTCTTATAAATAATACTCGGGTCAGACCGAGATCTTAAAGGTGCTTCTGCTTGACTTCTCTTCTGGGATTATTCTGACTTTTGGCTAACTACTTAGATTAGTAGTTTTTGGATGTACACATTTAAGATATAGATTCTATGTTGTGTACTTATTCTTTTGTATAGCACGTGTTGCTATTCTATTGTATTATGGTGGATCTTTCTGACCACTACTCTGATGTACACTTTCATGTGTTATATATATATTCATATCTTTATTCGCCTTTGTGATATGGATGTCTGTGACTGATTTATGTTATGTACATTTCTATGTTTGTTTCCAAAGATTATATATAGCCACCGTGTGATAGCTTTGAGTTTGTATCGGTATGTCGGATTTCCTCCTTAAATGAAGTTCATGCTATACTATCTGACATATCGGTGCTCGCACAAAGAAGTTACATGGATGGTCGCTCCTCAACAGCCTTATTCTCCGTGCTAGTTGACAGCTTTACACCGTAGTGTTCTTGGCTAGCGTGGGTATAGAGGTGGGGCGTTACAGCTTGGTATCAGAGCCAAACTTCGGAACAATGTAGAATAACTTAACAAGGATCATCTTCCTAAGTCCAACTTAGGAGTCGTGCCTTAGGATTTAATTCGAGTCTTTGTACCGATTTATCCTATTCCTTTTTATGAATCCTTGTCTTATCTATCAAGACTTGCTTGATATTTATTTGAAGAATAACTTTTCTTCTTTTCTCTTCCTTAAAGAAGAGAATGTCTAGACCAGGTCGTCCCAGAGCTGGACCATCTACTGTTACTCCCTAGGATGGAGTTTTTATGACCGCTCAACAGCTTCTTGATTTAGTAAAGAATGCTCAAGCAGCTGGTCCTAATCAGGAACCTACTCATCCTTAGTTTGGATTTGTACGCTTGTGCAACGATTATACCAACTTGGGTGGGAAACCATTCAAGGGTTCCGAAACCATTATCGAGGTCTAGGCTTGGTTAAGAACATGCGATCAAATCTTTTCTCGCATGAATCTTATCGATCTTCACCGTGTTCAGGTGGCCTCCAGTATGCTCCAAGAAAGAGCATTGGATTGGTACGAACTTCTTATTTCTAAAATTAATGAAGCGGATCTCACCTGGGAGCAATTCTGGGAACGCTTCGAATTAAAATTCGTACCAGAAGCAAAGAAAGTGATATTGGCTCGACGTTTCATAGACCTTGTTCAAGGTGAATCCTTTGTGACAGATTATGTCACATCCTTCGAGTCACTGTCTAAATATGGGGTTGAATACATCAACACCCCATTAAAGAAGAATCAAAGATTTGTCCATGGCTTAAACAAGAATCTCAAGAAGCCACTACTTCTAAAATTAGAAGTTCCTTTCGATCAACTCATTGATATCGCTCTTCGTCTTGAAGAGGCGGATAGGGAAAGTGATGTTGAAGTGGTGGGTGCCAAACCGAACTTCAACAACAAGAAAAGGCCTAACAAATTCAAAGGTCCATATCCCAACAAAAAGGGGAAGTAAGCAACTCCTGCTGCAAAGTCTTTTTCCTCTAGTGATGGGAAATGCTAAAACTGTGGTGCTAGGGGCCATTTTGCGAACAAGTGTTCAAAGCCCCATTCTTGTCGCTACTGTAAAAGTCCGGATCATTATATGCATCTATGCCCTAAGCTCCCAAGCAAGAAGGAGGGAACGTTAAACGTTGCTCAAGCCCCTGGCAACACATCTCGCGGTCAAGGTATGTCTCATTTTGTCCTTGATGGCATTATTATATTTCATGATCAACCTATTAGAGTTCTCTTTAATACGGGTGCATCCCATTCTTTTATATCAAAGGAACTTGTAGACACTCTTTCTTTAAGTGTTGTTGCTTTAATGACTTCATTAAGAATTGCGAATCCGGTTGGTGGATCCGCAACTCTTAGTTTGCTTTGTAAAGATGTGGAGATTATTTTGTGTGATTTTCCTTTCCTAGCCGATTTGCATGTCATGCGTTATTTAGGCTTTGGAATGATTTTGGGTATGGATTGGCTTAACCGTTATGAAGCTCATATCCTATGTTCTGAGCGGACTATTTATCTCCGACATCCGCAATCTGTTAATCAAATTTCTATTATTATTAAAGATTCGGATTCCGCTTTGGTTGCATCTTTATATTCTTTAAATCCTCGTGATGATGACAATGATGATGAGGAGGATGTCATTTCTCTTATTCGCGTCGTTCGTGAATTTTCTGACATATTCGAGCCCGTCTTAGGATTACCACCTAAGCGAGCAATTGAGTTCAAAATTAATCTTACACCCGGAGCTCAGCCTATTACCCGTCCCCCTTATTGCATGTCCAATAAGGAGAATGAAGAGATGTGCAAACAATTATCCTAGTTGGAGACGAAGCAACTTATTCGCTCTAGTTCCTCGCCTTGGGGAGCTTCCGTTATTTTCGTAAATAAGTCCGATGGTATACTTAGGCTTTGCGTCGACTACCGCAAGCTTAATGATCTAACTATTAAGAATAAATATCCTTTGCCTCGGATTGATGATCTATTCGATCAGCTTAGTGGTGCTAGAGTCTTTTCATAATTGGACTTGGCTACCGGTTTCCATCAGCTTCGTATTGTAGAGGATATTATTCCTTTGACTTCGTTCCGTACATGTTATGGATCTTATGAATGGCTAGTTATGCCATTTGGTTTAACGAATGCTCCGGCTTATTTCGTTGACCTTATGAATCGAGTTTTCAAAGATTTCCTCGATCGATTTGTTCTCATCTTTATTGATGATATTCTTGTGTATTCTAAAACCGAAGAGGAACATGAAAAGCATCTTCGGATTGTATTGGAAACTCTTAGGGGCAACCAATTGAAAGCAAAATTTTCTAAATGCCACTTTTGGCAATCTAGTGTGAAGTTTCTCGGTCATATTATTTCCGAATCCGGAATATCAGTGGATCCTTCAAAGATTGAAGCGATTCAAAATTGGAAGAGACCGGAGAACGTGACTGAAATCCGTAGCTTTCTCGGATTGGCAGGTTATTACCGCCGTTTCATAAAAGACTTTTCTAAGATTGTCGTGCCTCTTACTGGCTTAACCAAGAAAGGTGTTAAATACATTTGGTCGGATAAATGTGAAACTTCTTTTCAGAAACTAAAAGAACTCCTTTCTGATGCTCCCATTCTTGTTATTCCCGAAGGGAACCAAGATTTTGTTGTTTATACCGATGCTAGTCGAGTTGGTTTGGGTGCCGTTCTTATGCAGAAGGAACGTGTTATTGCTTATGCTTCTAGGCAATTGAAGCCGGCTGAGACTAGATATGCCACACACGATTTAGAACTCGCGGCTATCGTTTTCGCCCTTCGAATTTGGCGACATTATCTTTTGGGAGAGAAATTTGTACTTTATACTGATCATAAGTCTTTGAAATATTTATTTTCTCAAAAGGAACTTAATTTGCGTCAACAGCGTTGGCTCGAATTCTTTGCCCCTTATGATCTTGATATTCTTTATACTCCCGGAAAGGGAAATCGAGTTGCCGATGCACTTAGTCGCAAGCAACAAGCGGTTGTTTCTATGATGATATCCGAATGGCATGATCCCGAGGTTTTATCCACTTGTGAGATTAGAGATCGTGTTTCCGATTTATGTTCATCTCTCGTTTTATGTAGCCTTGAGGCTCATCCTTCTCTTTTGGACCGCATTCTTGAAGCTCAGAAGCTAGATCCTGAACTGGCTCTTCTTAGCCAGAACGTTAGGGATAAAACCGATATTGAAGGTTCGAAAGACTTCGATATTGATTCTCGTGGCGGCATTCGAAAATTTGGTAGACTTATCGTACCAAATATTAGTGATCTTCGTAAAGATATTCTAGAAGATTCTCATCGTTCCAAATATTCCATTCATCCCGGTAGTAGTAAAATGTACGCGGATATGAAGCGACTTTATTATTGGGAGGGAATGAAATCTGATATTGCTAACTTTATTAAGTGTTGCATGACTTGCCAACTTGTCAAGGCCGAACATCAAAGGCCCGGTGGGTTATTGCAACCATTGGAAATTCCAGTTTGGAAGTGGGATCAAATTTCCATGGATTTTATCGATGGCCTTCACAGTTCTCGTTCGGGTCCTGATAGCTTATGGGTGATCGTTGATAGACTTACTAAATCCGCCCATTTTATTCCCGTTCGGTCGAATCGAACCGTTCCTCTTCTGGCCAAACTCTTTATCAAAGAAATTGTTAAACTGCATGGAGTTCCTACTTCTATAGTTAGTGATCGTGATCCATTGTTTACTAGTGGATCCTGGAAGAGTCTTCAAAAAGCTTTGGGAACGAAGCTTAATTTTAGCACCGCTTATCACCCCCAGTCCGATGGACAAACTGAGCGTGTGAATCAAACACTTGAAGATCTTCTTCGTGCTTGTGTTCTTGACTTTGGTGGAAGTTGGGAAGATCATATTTCACTTGTTGAATTTTCCTTTAATAACAGCTTCCAATCTAGTATTGGTATGGCACCTTTTGAGGCACTCTATGGAAGGCCATGCCGATCTCCTTCTTGTTGGCTTGAGGCTGGTGAAAAGTTGGTCTTAGGTCCAGATCTTATTCATGATTCCACAGAGAAGATTAATCTTATTCGACATAGGATGAAAGAAGCCCAGAGTAGACAGAAATCCTATGCCGATAACCGAAGAAGAAAATTAGAATTTTCTTTTGGTAATCTTGTATTTGTTCGTATTTCACCTATGAAGGGTGTTGTACGCTTCACTCGATCGGGAAAGTTAGCGCCTCGATACATTGGGCCATTTCCTATCACTGAATGTATTGGTTCCATGGCTTATCGCCTTTCATTACCGGCTCAGTTTTCTGCCATGCATGACGTGTTTCACGTTTCTCAATTACGGAAGTGCCTTCGGGATTCCGATTCTATTCTTGAGTCCGGTGTTGTGGAGGAGATTGAAGTTTCGCCTAATTTAACTTATGAGCAGCATCCTGTTCGAATTATTGCTTCGGAGATCAAACGACTTTGAAATAAAGATGTTCCGCTTGTTAAAGTTCAATGGTCCTCAAATCCTAAGGATTGCTCTTCGGAATCTAGAGAATTCATCGAGCGAACACATCCGGACTTACTTTCTCATGCTCTTTGAGGTAAACTTCTTATTTCAAACTTCTATTGTGTTAATATGCTTTTATGGTTGTTACTTTTTATTTCCATCTTATATATTGCGAGGACGCAATTTCTTTAAGGAGGGGAGTCTGTAACAACTCGCATATTTGTCGATTTTATATTTAAATATTTTATTTAAATATTTTATCGTTAGTCGGATGTTAGTCCGAAAAGCTACTTTTTGCATACGGTCAAATTAGGACTCGAGACCACCTCCATTGAGTTCAAAATGACGTTTACGATCTTTTTGAGTGTAAACTTCGATATGTTTGGAGATAGTGAAATTTTCGTCACTTTTTGCTTTGAGCTTTTGGTTTGGGCTAAACCACCCCTAAGTCAGTCCCAACCCCTTCTCCTCTTCATTAATTCCTCCTTCATTTTCCTAACATTTAAAGCTTCTTCAAAAATGGTGGAGGGAATGGGAAATTAAAACTCCAAGCTCAAATTCAATTACAATCCATCATTCAACTCCAAATTCAAGAAGAAGACATAGATTCAAGCTTGTTGTTGTTCTTGCTTAACTCTCAAGCTTCATCTCCATCAATTTCCCTAAAAAGATGAGATTTTTATCTCACATTCTTGCCTATAACTGTCATTGGATTGTTGGGAATGATTCCCTATCACTTGTGCACATGCATTTGCATTTGGTTTGGATCGAATTGGTGAAAAACTCCAAATTTCGTGTGTTTTAGCATTTGCCTGGCATTAGGTCGTTCTGCCGAAAAGTCGCACTGAGCATAGCTCGTTTCCAGCCTTAATTCGCTCGCATGAGTTAGGTCGTTCGTACGAGTTAGGTCGTAGGTCGCATACGGCATATAGGTCGTAACTCCTTAGGTCGCCTCGCAGTTAGGTCGCGATCCTTAAGTCGCTTGGTCTTCCAGCATCTTTAGGTCGCTTGGCCAAGAGTGTTCCACACTAGGTCGCATGCCTAGCTCATTTTCTTCAGTCGCTCGGCATTAGGTCGCGCGCATACTAGGTCGTTTGACAATAAACCCCTTAGGTTGCTCGACCCTGTTGCTTAGCTCGACTGAGTTAGGTCGTTGTACCTTAGTTCGCGCCATACCTTTAGGTCGTTTGCACCATTAAGTCGTAGGTCGCATGACCTCAATTTCGTTAGGTCGCAAGACCTTATTTCCTTTAGGTCGTTAGACCTTATTACCTTTAGGTCGCGCCACATGCTTAGGTCGCTTCCTTAGGACACTCAGCATGACATACTTAGGTCGCTCGATCTATTCTCTTTAATTCGTAAACCACTAGGTCGTTCGCCCTGACTTAGTTACATCATTCGCTTAGCTCGACCGTGTTAGGTCGCTCACCCCGCTAGGTCGCGCCATTAAGTCCGTTGTTCTCTTTAGGTCGCTCGACCTATTTCCTGCCTAGCTTGTTAACTATTAGGTCGCATGACCTCGTTTCCACTAGGTCGCTCGACCTGTCTTACCTTAGGTCGCTTGACCTGTAGGTCGTTCCATTGCCACTTTAGCTCGCCTTGCTTGTATTTCTTGACTCGACCATGTTAGGTCGCAAGGGCATTTCTACTTTGATGGTTTTGGGACTGATTCCCTTGGATTTCCTTCACGTCTTCGAATGTGAATTTTTGTGACTGATGGTTTCTGCAATTGTTTTGTGATTTGTCACTTTAAAAATGTGAAGGCTTCAATACTAGTGGTGAATATCAAAACTCTTTCATCAAATTGATTTCAACTCTATTTTATTACAAAGCTTTTTTTTTCCTAAACCGTTTTCCAATCTATTAGTATATACAAGCCTTTACTTCACTCGGATGAGAAATCTAATTAAACGACTTAGCAAAACAGGTGGTATGAAACGCTTGCGTTTACTTCGTCGGTTAATTCTTGGACTTGTTCGACTGAACCTTTTGTGACAACTTTCTAGTGAAGATCTACAGTTTGTTTGTAAATATTTAAGTCAAGCAAGTGGTTATGGGACATGAAGCTAAACTCATATATTTACTAGCTTGGTGTGATCGACACTTCTTGATGATCATGACGATCATTGTTGTGATTTAGACTAGCGATTGAGCGATGTCTCTTTGTCTGCGAGGGAGACTAGACCCCGCTTGTGTGATGTTTCTACTCACATATATGGGGTAGCACCCCATGGTCTTCGGGCCGTTCGTATGTTCAAAGGCCTTCGGGCCATTCGTGTGTTCGAAAAATTAAATGGATAGCTTCCATGAGATAGCTTCTCGTTCGTGTGTTAGGCCTTCCCCCTTTTTGTGATTTCTGGATTTCGTGTGTTGATTTCTGGAATTTGTTCTGGATTTCGTGTGTTGATTTCTGGAATTTGTGCTTCACCAATTTTCGTGATTTTCATTGATATGTTTTATCAATTCTTGTGCATTGGTGAATTCGTGTGTCATTACCATTTTATGGATTTGGATCTTTGAGAAGATTCTTGTGATATTTATTAATCTCTTGTTGATTATCATTTACATACTTATAGTAGTATGCCATTATGGTTATTATATGTTTATGCCATATCCCTTATTCTATATCATGTCATCTGATATTTATAGCTAGACTGATCTGTTTATTATTTTCTTATAAATAATACTCGGGTCAGACCGAGATGTTACAGGTGCTTCTGCTTGACTTCACTTCTGGGATTATTCTGACTTTTGGCTAATTACTTAGATTAGTAGTTTTTGGATGTACACATTTAAGATATAGATTCTATGTTGTGTACTTATTCTTTTGTATAGCACGTGTTGCTATTCTTTTGTATTATCGTGGATCTTTCTGACCACTACTCTGATGTACACTTTCATGTGTTATATATATATTCATATCTTTATCCGCCTTTGTGATATGGATGTCTGTGACTAATTTATGTTATGTTCATTTCTATGTTTGTTTCTAAAGATTATATATAGCCACCGTGTGATAGCTTTGAGTTTGTATCGGTATGTCGGATTTCCTCCTTAAATGAAGTTCATGCTATACTATCTGACATATCGGTGCTCGCACAAAGAAGTAACATGGATGGTCGCTCCTCAACAGCCTTATTCTCCGTGCTAGTTGACAGCTTTACACCGTAGTGTTCTTGGCTAGCGTGGGTATAGAGGTGGGGCGTTACAAATGTATGCAATATTCAGAC
Organism: Allium fistulosum; assembly: GCA_030737815.1. Lineage (NCBI taxonomy): Eukaryota > Viridiplantae > Streptophyta > Magnoliopsida > Asparagales > Amaryllidaceae > Allium > Allium fistulosum. Next base: position 60,595,023 of record CM060906.1, on the reverse strand, counting down.
ACAGATATAATCACAGAATCAAACACAGATGCTGAAATAAAGTAAATGCAGTAAAGGAAAGAACACACCGGATTTTATACTGGTTCGGATTTACCCTACATCCAGTCCCGCACAACTAAGTACGGATTTCCTTTCAAAAGAAATTCAACAATTACAACCCTCGATTTCAAGGCCACGAGGTACACCCTCCAGAATCACAATCCTCTAGGTAGAGATACTTGATTTTCAGGCAACAAGTTCACCCAATTGATTTCTCAAGGCTACAATCACACCTTTTCTCACTTGATTGATTTCCAAGGCTACAATCACACCTTTTACTCTATTGATTACAAAGAAAGCCTATAACTCTGAATAACACTGAGGATCTTGATGAGATAGTGACAAAGAATTAAACCAGAGATTATCTAGTTAGATTCAATGTTGATTTCGGTAGAGTAATGGTAAGAATATGTATAAAGAAATGTGGAAGAAGAAGAGAAGTGAAAAACCAGAAAATCTATATACAAATTCGTTGAAACTAACCCCTATTTATAGAAGAACAACAGCCATGTCCATTCGTGAAAGGTTATGGCGAATAAACACTTCTTTTGAAATTCAAATTTTTGAATCTAACTGTCACTATGTCGACATGGGGTACTAGGGCATGTCGACATCCCAAAGCATTTTTTGAAGATTTGATTTTCTTTGAAAATAACCTATATCTTATATTAAAAACTATTTAAACTTTATAAATATACTTGACTATAGATAAAATACATAGATAAATATAGAGAATAATATATATAAAATTTTACTGTAATTTTATATTTAAATCTATGTATAAATATATTATAATTAAAAGATAGTTTAAAACAAACGAAGTTTAAAACAAGAGTTTATTAAAAAACAAAAACAAAGAATATTTTAAGGCTAAAACATCTTTTTGAAAATCGTTTGAAAAGATAATTTTTAAGGCTAAAACATTTTGAAAAGTAGTTTTGAAAATCATTCTGAAGTATTTTTGAAAATCATTTTGAAGTAGTTTTGCAAGCTTCTTCCTGTAGAATATCTCATCATATCAAGACTCGAGTACTTGTACAAAACCAGGATGTTCGTGGGTTTGTAAGCCACTTGTCGTAGGTTTGTAAGCTACTTGTCGTGGGTTTGTAAGCCACTAAAAAGGTAGAAATGGGTTCCATCCCAAAAGAAAAATGGAGTGAAGATTTCAGTGCTATTATGAAGTTTTAACATAATTCTAGACTCAATACTTATCTTTAAATCTTGAACTCTTGATAATCTTGATACACATGAGTCTTCAATCTTGATATCTTGAATCTCTATATTGTACGGTCTTCATTCTTTGTACCTTCATGGTTAAATCCTGCATATACATATATATCTAAACTATAATGTTAGTATTTATATTTTATAATCTTATTCTAAGGTTGTTGTCATCAAAACCATCATCTCAAGGACTAACAAAGAGTACCCATGAAGTCATGGCATGTTCTTTGAAAGTTCCACCTTATTAGAGAATTCATTAAGAAGAAAGAGATCGTGATACAAAGGGTAGATACCAAGGACAACATAGCAGATCCATTCACTAAGGGCTAGCACGGTTGGCTCTCGAGAAGCTGATTGAAGGGATAGGATTAAGATTCCATAATTGTCCCTAAGTGCAAGTGGGAGATTGATAGAGTTAAGGGTATGCCCTAGGAGCAATTATGTAATTATTTTAAAATTAATTATGTAATCAATTCTCGTTCGTAATAAAGGTGTTTCTCTTTCTATTATGTATTTTTTATAATGTGTTATAAATAATTAAAATATATTTAATAGAAAATCCATAAATTTTATGTTTGTGATAGTATTTGCAAATAGTTGTAATCTTGAGTATTGTATCACAATATTATAAAACATATCATTTCAAATGTTCCTAGTCAAGATGCATCGGGACTGGATATCGATGTATCCTTTGAGACAAAAGTACGTAACGCTCTCCAAATGTAGGGCGGTATATTACTGATGAATATTGGAGGCACCTAGGGGATACGTACTGATAGTTATTGGATAACTATGGAATGACTCACTTGATAGTTTTCTGCTGGTTAATATACCCAAAGTCAAATAGAAAATATTAATGTTACTGATTTACATAGTTCTCTCGACTTGATAATACAATCGATCTTCAATATGAAAGCTCTAATTTGATTATAGTCAAATCATGGCACGATGTCCATCGAGTGACTATAGTTGGGTCGAGTGAAAGTACTACAAGTGAAACACTATTCAAGAGAGGATTCATCTTCTAATTTATATGGGGTTAGTATCATGGTTAACTCAAGTTAACTTAAAGTCAAAATCTCTGGCCAGATTAGTTCGGATAATAATAATTGTTATTATTGAACCAAGGACTTTGTGTTTGGACTATAGAGTTGAATATAGACAATATTGGAATTTTGACCATTACCAAGTTCCATAAGTCCAAAGTGATATAGCTTTGACGAACAGAACTAGTGTAAATAATAGTCACGACTAGGTAAAGCTTAAAAATGTAAAATTGGATTTTACCGAAATCAAGTAAGCAATATATTTGGCAAAAATGTCACACCACCTGCTAAATAACGTGTGAACATTAATATTTGAATAGTTCGATATTAATCGCTGACCAAATTTACACCTAACGAGTCACACAACCGAAACGATTAATATTCATTTGACCAAATGATTTAATTAATTTGTAATTGTTACAAATTAATTAATATTTATGAAATATTAATTATAAATTTTTTATTTTGATTTGGCACATATTTATTGTAGTTATAAATATATTAATCGATATACAATATCGATAGGCTTTAAATTGGATTTAACTGCATACTGTTTTGTTCGGCCTATAAATGAGTGTAAAGCCCATAAAGGAGGCTACTAGTATTGGCTAAAATATGTGGTAATAGATGTAGCCTAATGAGGGGTTAGAGAGCTTTGAAATGGATGGCTAAAATCGAAGGAGAATTAGTAAAAAAATAGATTCAAACTTCACTCATTCTCTTCCACAATATAAAGATCTCTACCCTCATGTTTTGGAGGATTTTTAAAGCCTACATATCATCCCCATTTATGGCCGACCTTATACCCTCCATCCCTCTTTCGTATCTAGTTCAGATCAAATCAGATTTAGTGCTAATCGATAGTTGGTGGTCAACGGTTCAGAGAATAGCAATTTGTTGGATTAGAATCAGTTCGAGGATCAGATCTCATCATTTCAAAGTGAGCTTACAGGCTTTAGCTATAAGGTATATTCCCAACATGTTTATAAATATTAATTTACATTTATAATGCGTATTTTATATATTATATTGTTAGTTAGGTGATAATTAATTTCAACATGTAAATATACTATCACAATTTTGATTGGTTGTGATTGGTTGTATGTATATGTATATGTGTTTAATTTTTTTTTAACAATACATCTATGTGCCACACGACTCGATATTTAAAAAAACATTTTTTTATTTGAATAATTATATATATATATATATATCCATGTGCGTGTGTGTTTATATAGTTTATAATCTAAATACTACATTATGTAAAATATAAAAATATAGTTTTATATATAATGTTTAATAAGCATAATATTTATGGTAGGAAGCAAACAATTTTGTATATTTATATATTATTTTAAATAATATTTAAATTAATTGATCATATAAATAATTATATAAATTCATATATGTATTATAAAATATGTTTTATATTTTAAAAAATTATACTAATACATATTATACTGTCGGTTGAAAATAAGAATAAATTTTTTATATTTTAAATATTTTAATACAAGCTGAAAATTAGAAAATAGATTTTTAATTTTTTTTAATTATAAAATTATATAATAAAATTTTGAATTATAAATTTTCACCCTAAATTTTATAAGAAATATGAAATTCAAATTTAATTTCAAAAAATATTTTTTATTAATTTTAATAATTTTGTACAATTTTATCAATATATATTTTTTTAGATTTAAAAAAAAATCAAAGCCATGCGCATGACCACGTGGTTATATATTTAATATAAATTATTATATATATATTAAGATATATTTACTGTGACACATATATATATGTTAGTATTTAATAAATACATACATACATACATACATATATATATATATATATTAAAAAGTTATCTTTAGCCTTACCAAAAATATATATTTATACATGTATTATTTTCGGCCTTACAGCAAAAAGAATTATTATATTTCATTTATTTTATAAACGATTTAAACATATTTATAAAGTTATAAATATATACATACTGTAAATATTTTATACTTATGTTTATATATACATATTTAAATATATATATATAATACTATATAAATATAATATTAGTTTACACACACGCACGCACGCACACACACAAACATATATATATATATATATATATATATCTGTGTGTGTGTATGTATAAACATACATTTGAATAATATATTTGCATACTGGATGAAATAACGTCTGTTGCGATGAAAATCACAACATCTATACACAGACATGTTATACGTTGCATACTGGATAAATATGCACACACATATATATGTGTATTTGGTACATGTGTGTGTGTGTGTATCATAACATAAATTAAATAATACTATATTGTATAATAAATTTAATTTAAAAGAAATTTAGAAACGTTCTAAATAATCTAGACTTCATAGGCCCAATAAAAATTCAATATGATAAAGGAATTTGAAACTCATTCATAACTTCCATTGCGAGCTGGCCTAGTTCCAACAATAGTATCAAAGTCCAATAGCCTATGAGGTCTAAATTAGTCATGCTGGGGTTAACTATTAAGCTCACAACCCAAATAGCACGATGTCTAAAAAGGTAGCGTCTGAGATTGGGTTTGGATAATCAAGTACTCTACGCTATTTGGCTACCACCCTAGCCCGAACAAATATGTGAGCCCAAAGGTAATCCCTGATGGAAAGGCTGAAATCTGAATTAGGCCTTGGGTTAATTTCCAAAATTGTTTGAAAAATTAAAATTTAAGGTTTTAAATTTAAAAGTTAAATTTAAATTAAGATATTAATATATTATAAAAGTCGTAGTATTGGAAAAAATTTCAAAATATTTGAACTCTTAACTTCACCATTGCAAATGATAGAAAACAAAGTAGGCACAAAGCCAGTGGGTTTAGCTAACTCAAGCGTATATCAACTTCGTATCTAGAGATGCTTACGATTGATGCATGCGAGAGCTGGTGATACTCGGTATCACGTGTTAGGGCATGGACTAGTTATGTTTACCATTGTAGTACATGTTATCTAGAGGTATATGTCGATTCAGAAGGAGTTTCTAACCGTTGTCAGGAAGCCCATCTCGACGTAATAAAGGCACCTCCAGTGGAAATCCATATGCGAATGCAATTCTCTTAGCGATTTTGATTGTATAACTAATATTGTTGTGATGTAAGATATAAATAGCACGACTATTTTTTGGTTTAAATTCTACACCCTAGGCAATATCTATTATATTGTTTTATTTACTTATTAGATGGTTTTGGTTCTTTTGAAGGGAAAACCATTCTAGTGATTCGATTGGTCCCAAAAGATGTTTTTATATTGGCCGATATATCTTGAGTTTCTCACATCGGACGTATGTCTGACTCGTAGTTTTATTTTTTTCTTAAATCCTCGAGTACTCTTTCGAGCAGTCTGAGAAATGCAGGTTTTCTTTGGATGTTCTTTGAAGCTTCAACAGATGAACTGGATGCTTTCGCCTACCTTTTTTATTTCCGATGTACTACTAGTATGTAGATATCAACATTGTGAGGACAAACAGTTATAACTGTACAGGTTGATAATAGTACTTAGGATAGTAGCTCTAAAATTACTCTCTATCTTGGAGTAACCATTTGTGCAGTCATTTTAGATATATATTATATATTATCGTTCTGTTGTGAGATTCAGATGTTCTATTCTTTCTTAATTGTTCTTTTTCTTCCTTTTTATTTACCCAAACATTTTGTGCTTCCACGACTTGGGTGTTCTGCATGTAAATACCAATATATTATAAGTGTCGCCATTTAGGAGTCGAAAAGGCCAGTCGATATAGGGTCCTTTACTCCATGCTATCAGATAGTTAACTCTCTCTTATAGCATGAGTACTGGGCTCGGGCATCACAAAAGGGTTGCTTATAACCATTTTCAGTGATATCCCGAGCATCTTGTAATCCAAAAAAGGCCTTTGAATGCTTCAGTTGTAGTAATAGTACTCCTTCATAAGGAAGGGAACTTTAATGAAATTCAGTCCACTCACCAACCTCCTTTTATTTTGAACCAAACTCAAATAGCATTTTTTAGAATTTAGAAGAAGATTAATTAGAATTACAGTTAGAATGTGGATAAGGTTTTTTAATGAGGAACTTAAAACATTATTACAATTTTGCTTCTTACACACACACGATGAGAGATATATCATATACAAAGACACACACACATCATATATAGATACATACATACATACATATACACATACATGTATATGTATGTATGTGTGTGTATGAATACACACATGTGTGTGTAATATAAGTAATTAATTAAAACTAACATCATTTTTAATTAAAGCGAACATATTTGATAAACAAAATCGACATTAATTTCCATTATTGCTATTGTTTCAAAATGACCCTTTTGATTTACTTTTTATTTCTTTTGTAATTAGCAAATCTCTCGGTATTAGAAGGTGTTATGCATGTATTAAGAAAGAGATGTTGGGAAAACTATGTATCAACATTGACAAATAATTTAAAAGATGAAGTAGTATATGTAAGTTATAGACTAGCAAATTGAATATTTCTTTTGTTACAGTAGTATTTTACAACTTGTATAAACAAAAAGTTGATAATAGTGGACTGAATCCTGCAAATACATCAACCATAAAACTCAACGTGAAATGAAATCTGATGGTATATGACTTTGTCCATGGACACCAGGTTGCTAAACCTGTTTATCAACATGTATCTTGTGCAAACTCTTAACATCAATCACATGAAATAACATTACGTGAAATACAATTACGAATTAAGGTTGTGTATTTCTGGACGTTTTCATCTCAAGTTAAAGTTAGTTATAAACTCCATTGTTTCACCATTTATGATGATTGAAGTTTGTTAGTTATAAACTTTAAGTTAAGTCTGCCATGATTAACCAAGAGTCTTAAAAAATCACTGATACAAAATGTTGGTTATTCTCGTGTTAAAACCACATATATTAAAAACTATTATATGTCCACTATAAACGAACTCAAAATTTTTTGGTAACACAAGCAAATTTTCCATGGCTACATGAAAGTGCACATGTAGTGGGCTACATGTACATCTGGTTGCTAAACCAACTCTTATAACTGGTAGAATCTTCCTGCTGCCAACATCTTCCCAGCTAATTGAGATCGTCTAAAACTTCATAAACATAACAAATTAATACGAGGAATCTCATATTGTTTAGTACAGATCATGGTTTGAAATTCCGACGGAATTCCGGCTATTCCGGTGATTCTGTTCCGGTTCCGCTCATAACCGGACCAGAATCCGATCAAAATTCAAGAAACAATTTAGTGTCACAAAAACAAGTTATGTTATCTGAAGATAATGATCGGTTCAATCAAGCAGGTGTCATTTCCGATCACAGAAAGAATGATATTGTGCTCTCTGATCAAGATGATCAAGTCATAGCAGAGGAAGCTCATCAGACAAATTCAGAAATCATAAAGGAAAATCTGCAGAGTAACAAAATGGTGGGTGAAAAGAATACAAAGGTCTTAGAATCTGTAACCCCACCAGTTACAGATCCTTGTATAATTATAGACAAGCATGATACAAATAGCAAAAATGACAATGAAGATTTTCTGCAATCTCGAATTTGGACAAGCCTCCTGAAACAGCCCCTCCACCTGAGCAGGCTGCAGTGACTGAGAATTCTGACTCAGCCATGCCTCGCCCTGCTGTCCCATTTGATATCTCAACTATTGTAATTCCAAAATGTATTAATAACTCTGGAAATGAAATGGAAATGGTGGATGCTGTTGATCAGTTTAATATATTTGAACTGCATATACCAAAAGCAAAGGTTACAAGTAAGAATAAGGGTAGCAAAGAGAAGAAAGCTTTTAAACAAAAGTACATTTCTTTAAATCCAGATTGGGATGAAATGTCTACCGGGCTAAAAGAAAAAAGTGTTGAAAACAAGAGAAGAGGTAAGAGTGCTCTGGCATCAGGTGCTATCTAAACCCATTATTTAATTATCTGATTATGTCTATATTTGCATGGAATGTAAGAGGTATGAATTCCTCTTCTAAACAATCTGATATATTACATATGATTAGTATATATAAACCTTATGTTATGGCACTAATTGAGAATAAGATGAATGAGGAGAATTTTGAAATTTTTTGTTTTAAACTTCCTAGAAATTGGAATGCTATAAATAATAATGACTGTGGCTATAAATGCAGAATCATTGTTATTTGGGATTCTAATATTTGGAATATGTTAAACAGTAACAAAGATAAGCAGTTTATAGATTGTCATTTTGAAAATACTGGTGGTTTTTTTCTTCAAATAACTAGTATTTATGGTAGCAATTTGGAAAATGAAAGAAATAGTTTGTGGAGTAGGTTAAAAGCTTTAAACTTAAGATATAATTTCCCATGGCTAATTCTAGGGGATTTTAATACTGTTTATCATGCATTTGAAAAATATGGAGGTATTAAAATTCCCCAGAGCAAGTTAGATAAACTTAATAAATTCTTATTAGAAACTGGGTTAATAGAGCCAAGTACTAGTGGTAACAAATTCACTTGGAAATCAGGTTTAGAAAAGAATATTCATTGTAAATTAGATAGAGCTTTGATTAATAAAGAATTCTCCAATGTTTTCCCTAATTTTATATGTTCTACATTAGAACAAAATACTAGTGATCATTCTCCAATATTAGTATCTCTTTTTAATGATTTAACTCCTGGTAAAAAAATTTCTCCTTTTAGATTTAAGAATGGTTGGATTTTAGAGGAAAACTATAAAAACATTATGGAAGATTGTATGAATTTTCTTGTAAGGGTACTAAACAATTCCAATTTAATATGTTTTTGAAAAATACTAAACATAATCTTAAATACTGGAATAAAAATAATTTAGTAAAATTCAATAAGTTGGAAGTGTTAAGACAAGAAGGGAAATTCTTGCAAGAAACAGTTGATAAAAATCTTGGGAGTATAAATACAATCAAAGAATTTTTTTCCAATCAACAGAATTTAGCTACAGAATTATACATCAATACTGTGAATGCTAAACAAAAAGCCAAGGTTGACTGGCTAACTATGGGTGATGACTGTACAAAAAAATTTCATGCTAAAATGAGCTGTAGAAGACATATGAATAACATTGGTAATATTATTGACAAAACTGGTAGTCTTACTAATGCATATGATAAAATAGCTAAAGAGGCTGTAGAGTATTACGAAAGATTATTTTTCTCTGATTCCAATATTAAAGATTTTCCTCATATTATTTGTAAAAATATTTTAAATGAAAATGCCTTTGATATTTTACTTTCTCCAGTTGACTTGGAAGAAATTAAATATGTAGTTTTCATGCCTGGTGACAATAAGAGTCCTAGCCCTGATGGTTTTAATGCAAAATTTTACAAAACTCATTGGGATAACATGAAAGATCAAGTTTTGGGCTTAGTAAATGAATTTTTTGATAAAGGTAAAATTCTTAAAAGTATAAACCATACTTTTATAACTTTAATTCCCAAAACTAAAAATCCCACTTGCATTGGTGACTATAGACCTATCTCATGCTGCAATTTTATTTATAAAATTATTGCCAGTGTTTTAAGTAATAGGATTAAAAACTTTCTGCCATTTATCATCTCTGAAAATCAGAGTGCTTTTGTTCCTGGTAGGCTCATTTATGAAAATTCTCTTTTAGCCCACGAACTAGTCAGAAACTTTAATTCTAAAAGTGCTGAAAATGTTTGTATTAAGGTAGAACTGCAAAAGGCTTATGATAAAGTAAATAGACATTTCATTTATCATATTATGAAATGTATGGGCTTTCCCATTAAGTTCTGTAACTTGGTATTTGAATGTATAAACTCTCCTACTTTTTCTATTCTCATTCAAGGCAAATCAGAGGGATTTATCAAGAGTAATAGGGGTATTAGGCAAGGGGATCCATTATCACCCTATCTCTTTACTATGGTTATGGAATATTTTTCTATTTTAATGGAAAAGGAAGCTTTTAAAGGTAATATTACTTCTCTGAATAAAGTCCAACCATATATTAATCATCTTATCTATGCAGATGATTTAATGGTTTTTGTCAAGGCTAATAAGACTAATGCAGATGCTATTATGAAAATTTTTGGTAAGCTGTTTAAGTATGCTGGTCTACAACTCAATGAACACAAAAGTAAAGCATACTTCAGTAAAAACTGTAGAGATAAAAATGAGATTTTAGAATCTCTAAATATTGTAGAAGGCAGTCTGCCTATTAAATACCTTGGTCTTCCCTTATCTATTAATCAGGTAAGAGATTCTGACTGTTCTATTCTTATAGAAAAAATTCAAGATAAAATGGAAACTTGGTCTTGTAAACTTCTTTCAATAGCAGGCAGACTGGAGCTTATAAAAACTGTTATATATGCAATTATTCTATATTGGATTCAAACTTTTCATATTCTAGCTGCCTCAATTAAAAGGATTGAAAGTAGGCGTGCTGATTTTTTATGGAGAGGTAAATACCATAAAATCAGTTGGGATAAAGTGTGCAGGCCTAAAAAAGAAGGGGGATTAGGTATTAGGAATATGAAGGATCTCATTCTTACATGTCATTTAAAATTATTTTGGAGATTTGTGAATGTAGATTCTCTTTGGACCAAATGGATGAGATCCAAATACCTTAAGAATGATAATTTTTGGACTGTCTTACCTAAAAATAATCAATCTTATACATGGAAACGAATTCTAGAATGCAGAAATATTGGTAAGTCTTTTCTGGAAAGAAGATTTAAGTCGGGAGATCAAACCAGTCTTTGGTTTGACCCCTGGTTTAAAAATGAATCATTTGTGAATAAAGTGGGTTGGGATAGTCTAGTTATTTGTGGTGGGGTTAATGATACTGTGGCAATGATAATCAAAGACAATCAATGTCAGCCACAGTTGCATCCTATCACATATCCCCATAAAAATATTATATATCAAATCCCTATTGATGTTCATGCAGATAGCGAATATTGGGAGTGGATAGCTAATACCGGAGGGAAGTTTTCTTTTAAAATTACATGGGAAAGCATTAGAAATAAAATCCCTAATGTAGACTGGTATAATTGCATATGGAACAAAGTGAATTGTCCCAAAATGGCTTTCTGTGCTTATTTTGCAGTCAACAATAGATTGCCAACTTGGGATAGAATTAATAAGTGGGGAAAATCCAATAATTCACTATGTTCCCTATGCAATCTAGTAAATTAAAATGCTAATCATTTGTTTTTTGAATGCAGCTACTCTTACTACATCTGGAATAACATTCAAAACATACTGCGTATAGCTAACAATGGTCAGATGGGTCTAATTCAAGCCATACAGCATATCAACAACAATTTTAAAGTTAAAAGCTACGAGAGAGATTATGCAAACATACTGTTAACTACTGCGGTGTTTCATATTTGGAAAGAGAGGAATTTCAGAACTCATAATAAGAGCAGTATAAAAAAAGAGCAGAAGTAGATACTTATCGAAACAGAGAGCAGAATAATTCTTCATAAATCAAAGAAGAAAATCAGGGATCAAACCAAATTTTGTTTCCTTGCTGATGAATGGAGCCATGAGGCTGGCAGTAAACATCTAGAATTATTTCTACCTCGTGCTAAAGGTTCTCATGGCAAGTAACAACCTTTTGAAGCTAACGATCCTCATCAGAGCTCATTTGCTACTGACAGAGACTTCCTCTTAAATCAGCAAACAAGCGAGACTAACGGGCTGAACTGGAACCCAAATTCAGACGAAGATACTGCTAGGGGAAAGAAACTAACAGATCTGAGTCGTAAAGAACTCAGATCTGCTAATTTCCCCTGGATCTCACTTCATCAGAGAAACAACAACTTCAAAGAGAACATCGATGGGATGAGAGGGGGTTTTAACAGTTGCTTATCTTACTGGGAGAGAGGAGAGTCGAGCGGCATAGATAAAAGTGGCAGAGAATCATAGTAGATGAATCGCCGTCACTCCCTCTCGCCATTTTTAGGGTTTTTGAGAAGAGTTGTAGTTTGAATGTCCAACACTTCCTCTAGCCTCTAAAAAAATCCAAACATCTACCATACTTCCACTCAAACATTTAAAAATATTATAATCAGGTTTACAGATTTTTGTTTCTTGCAAAAAAATGATATCAGGTTTAATAGAGTTAAGTCTATTTTTAACCCTATGGCACTTCCCAAGAATGCCCAATCCACTCACATTCCAAGAGACTATTATCATTTAAAAGAGCTTACCCTCTCTATTTCTTTGTTTTTTTATTCCTCTATATGATCTTCATTATTACTCAGGATAAAACCCGAACATTTATCCAATTTATAAATGTTATCATGAGTTAAGCTATTTAAAAAGGTAGGAATGAAAACACTACCATTTAGTGGATGCTCTACCTCCAAACTCCTAGCACTCCTCCTGAGTATTGTTACACCAGCCTGATCCATTGGTCTTTTGCCTTTCTTCCTTTCTAACTTTGAGCTTTCACCGACTTCAACCTGGGCAGCAACATCATCTAGTCCTTTCTTCTGAGTGATCTCCTCTATAGCTCCTTTAGAATTCATAACTACCTCCCTAGTAGCTCTAAAACACTCAAGATCAACATCAACCCAGTTAGTATTGCTGTTACCGTTCGAGACAACAGCTTCCCCACTGACTTTTTCCTCAAAAGAAATTAAAATTGGATTGATACGATCACCCTCCTCATTTTCCTCATCATCTGCTTGAATTTCAGTTTTAACAAAGTCCAAACTCCTCTTATACTTACAATACTTCAATTTTCTATTTAATCCAAACTGAAAAACATTGTTCTTGAAACTTTTATTGTCCATTTAACACTTGGATCACCTACGCATCTCCTCAAACTCATTTCATGACCATACTCATCAAAATACACGTTGATCAAAGAAGGATGCACACATGGGGAAACCGCCTCAATTTTAGCTTTCAAGAATGTATAATCAGCAGCCGCTCCACATCTAGTTGCAACCCCTTAACATCTCCAATCTTCTTCAACACCCATTTAAACACTTCCAATCTTCTACAAAAAACAAGGAGATTGTTTTACAGAATCCATACTCTCTCCCTAGTTCCCAACCTTTTTCTTCCCACTTGAAGATTCCACCTTCTTAAGTTTAGAACTCTGTTGTCAGCAATAATCGAGCTAAATTTATTCCTATTCAACAAATTAGCAGGGAATCTTGCATGAAATCATTATTTAACCTTTTAATTTCCTAATTCCAATTTTCAACACAATCCCTAAAGTTTACCCTAAGGATCTCTTCGATATGGACCATAGTAAATGCTCCAAGAACAATAGAGATAACTATCAAAGATTCAGCTCTCCTAATATCGCTTTCAAAGTTGATCAAAGACAAGAAAACTTCGTTACCCTTTTTGGCATCCATTTTTGAATCGAAGTTGAAAATTGAAGGCAAAGTGATACTAGAGTTTGAATTTGGGGAAAATTTGCGTGCGTAGCCTTTATGACATGTTCTTTTGCATTTAAAACAAAAAACCGAGTTTCTACAGTCTTTAGCCCAGTGATCAGCCGATCCACAATGGAAACATTTCTTTTTTGATTTAACATCAAAAATCGATGTAACTTTGGTTCTTTTTAGAAACGAAATGATTATTCTTATAATTCACGCCAAGATTTTAAAGTAAAGCATCTTTGTAATTAGACACATGAGGGTCTTGTGCAAGCTCCTGAATTTTGCTTTGAAAAGTCTCCAAGATTTGAATAGACACCATTAGAGGATACTGGAACAATTTTCCCATATGTTCTCTGATATTTTTTCTTTTTGGATCATCAATTAATTGTTCAACCAATGACTTCTTGAGATGAAAATAAGAAATAGAATTAAAGTTTTATCTTATCTATATGTACATCTACTATATGCATATTGTAATTTTATCTATACGTAGCCTATATTAATATTAGTATACAATACTGGCTAGTGTGGTAGAAAGAACTATATATTATAGTTCTGTCCACCACGCTAGCTTATATACTTAATAAGCTACTTCTGTTCTAATTCCAGCTCAACGCAATCATTTCATTTAAGACTTATAGTTTGAATTCTTTTCTTTCATTTCTTGAATCATTGAATTGAGTTGAACTACTAAGAACTGATAATTCAAATTTCATTTAAATTAATCATTTTGGCTAACTATTTTTACATAGATGATAAGTAAAAAAGTGGTAGGAATTACAATGAACAATGCAGTAGCAATAAGTGCGAGAATATTGACTTCCATAATCTAATCGTTTTTTTGGCAATAACATAACTTGGGATCTAGTCCCGTAGAAATGATTTGATTCTAGTAAGTTCAATAGGATGAATTGTATCTTGATGATACTAAATCAGATCAATATTATAAATAAGTTTCTGATCTATCAAATCAATTTCTCACTGGGAATTAAATAGTATAATATAGGAAGATCTTTTATCCATACAAAAAATATCATTTTTGATTAGATCATATATACCTAGCATTGGGTTTTCATCATTTTTCCACTTATTCTTTTCTATAACCAAGCATTTTATTTTTCTTATACAGTTCTTCTACTTATACATATACATAGGATTTTGTACATAGAATTATAAGGTATTATATAATATAACTCGTATTCTCTAGGGCATACTGAGAGATGAACAACATAAGTGAGATGTAAAAAAGGTAAGGTTAAGTCTAAAAAATCGACTATTCAAGCTTTACCTTTACTAAGAATAAGAAAATATAGGAGCCCTACTTGCTTTCGTTAGCCTATTATTTTATTTTATTAGTATACTCCTTGTTTTGTTGGATTGGAGTTGGAACGTATACATCAAAAATTCAATATAAAAATGGAATGAGAGTGAAATAAATTGTTTCAAATAAGTAGTCATAATTGAGGCTAAAAAGAAGTTAGATTTAGAAAAATGTGCTTTAACATAAAAAGTACTTTGCCGAAGGATTAAATTCTATGAAGATTAAGTTCATTGTATATCATATATTAAACAAAACTATTTTGGGTCTGTAACCTCCTCCCCCCCCCCTCCAAAAAAAATCCGAGCACTCTATTCTATTTCATCGATCAAGAGCAGAATGATTGAAAAAATAAAGTATTGGTATCTCTTAAACTTTAAATACTAAATATAGCAATAGTACCCATTGAACTAAATCTACACATATTTTTCCTTATCAATTAGTGCCGAGGAAGAAAAAAAACTTTTCATATTTATCCGATGAGACATGCGAAACAGGAGAAATAATCTCCACGGTGCGAATTTGTTTGATTTTATTTTGCTCTTCATATTCTCTTCCGAAGAAATAGAGAAATCAATTTCTCAATTCATGAGATCATAATTCGGGACTGACGGGGCTTGAACCCGCAGCTTCCGCCTTGACAGGACGGTGCTCTGACCAATTGAACTACAATCCCGGTGAGGTGTATAGCATATATATACTTAGGATTTTATAAGAATATTCTACTCGTCGTGTTGGAACGTACCATATGTGAATGTTATATTGATATTATATCCACATAAACACGGACTTAAGTAAGAGTGAGACGGATTATTACCGGACCTTCTCTTTAAAATGATAAGTAGACGTATTGTTGAATCTACTGAGCTAAAATAGAACAAAATATTTTTAGAACTAAAAAGGAAAGTCACTTGGAAACTATATGAATGTACGCAGCCCGGCAAGTTTGCTGTGGCATACAATGTCATAGTATCTTCGTATGTTGTTTTTGATTGGATGATGTAGAAATCTTGCAAGAGTTAAAGGAGAGGCAAACTAGGCCTTGGATGACTCACCCATTCATTCACAGAAACAAATGTCAATTTGCTCTCTAGGTAAACAGATGATCAAGTGATGATGGCAAGTCAACCTCGGCTTTGTACCCCTCTCCCTTTTCTCATGTAAGACTTTCTCATCACTGCCTACTCTTCTCTCTATTATCTTATTTTTGCTTTCTCCCCATATGTCTCTCTTTGTCTAATGCCTTGCATGTCTATTTATAGCCATATTCTTAACCAAGCCATTTGCATGATTCTGGAATATAAAGTGGGAGAAAAGCATGTGTTGACTTATCCATTGCTATTGGAAATTGGAATACATTATGCATGTCTATTGTATTATGTTAGTTTTTCTGTGTTCCTCCGCATTCTCTTTCCGCATTTGCATTCACATATTTTTCTCATCTTTGTAAACGCTGATTTAATTTCTCCATGGGATATTTTTTTTGTCCTCTTAAGTTCGATTCACAAAAATCTTACCTAGTTTCCCTTCTTTAAAATCCACAAATTACGCAATGATCTACTAATATTTCTCCATTATTGCTGCAATCTTTCAGATCCATCAATTTATCTTCTATGTTTCGCTTTATGATGTGCCAAACGTTGATCTCAAACCCACCCCTGTAAGAATCTTGCAACATAAGTGAACGAAGAATGCTAGCTTTTGATTGGTGTTGCTATCGCTAAGATGAAACCGTACCAGGAACTCGAGCTGTCCTTAGCTATGAAACGTCACCTCTATCTAGTTGGGCATCCACGATCTGAAGTTTGCATACTGTCGTCAATTCTAGTCAAGTGTCGCCACGGATCTCTAGCTGCCGCTAGATATAAAAGCCAACGGAATTGATTTTAGACTAGCGTTATTGCCATTGATCTCAATCTGGTGCTCTTCCGATGTCATCTGGATGCATTGATCTATCATGAACGTGGATATGTTTTACCGCCTATTCTGCAGTTGACTCCTACTACTTCTCTGATGAAGAACAAATCAAGGACACTTCTCAGAGTCAGGTGAATGCAGGTACGTTCCTATTCTTATTCAACCTTATATATATATATATATATATCTATTTGGTACGCTATGTGACGCAGCGGATTAATCAAAAACAATGAAGATCGATGAAAGTAGCGATCGATGGATTGGAAGATACTGAAATGCCCAAATTCGTTGATCCGAAGATACCGAATTCTAGCTATCCCGAACTCATTGAGCGCGCACGATACCGGGTTCAAAGATCTGCAATTCTTCACACGTTGATCTAGCGCGCTAGATTCCATGAATCGGCTTCAGTTGTCGTTGAATCGAGCGCACTCGATTATCCGAGAGTGGAGATAGGAGATTACACTCGACTACCAATTTGGTGAAAGCACAAAGCTAACAAAACAAAGTTTTTATTTCAAAATCAACTAAACTATTACAAATGGCACCACCGGCCTATTTATAGAAGTTACAAATCAAACAAGAATCTGTACAACTCTTAGGTCGTCTCCGACTTAACAAAGACCACGACTCAACAAAGCACGCGACCTAAAAGATACGACTTAACATAAGTCGGTGATGACTTAACACTTACATTCAACGACTCTCGACTTAAACAGTAGCGACTCAAACAGACGACTTAAAACCAATGCGACCTACGACTTAACAAACAGAAAATACAAACAGAAAATACATCACTTAGGTCGTTGCCGACCTATCAACTTCTCACGACTCAACTTAGGTCGTACGCGACCTAAAACACACGACTTATACTCCAGTAGCGATCTATCTCAAGCGGCTTACAGAATCAATGGTCTGGATTAAAGCGGCATAAGAATTCACGGCTCCAGGCTTCAACGACTTATCTCTTGACTCGTTAGGTCGTTCGCGACCTAACACTCCACCAATTTGCTCTGTTTTCTCATTGCGTAACTCGGTAGGTCGTTCAGGCGACTTAAGGGACTCGTTAACTCGCAAGTCTTCACCCAGTCGTTGCCGAGTTACACTAAGTCGTTGAGGCGACTTAAGGTCTTTGCTAAGTTGGTCACGACTTATAGCCACGTTGGGTCGGTCATGATTTAGGCTTTCAACTTTGTTAAGTCGGTCACGACTTAAGCCTTCAACTTTGTTAAGTCGGTCACGACTTAAACCTTGGAAAATTGTAGCTTGGCCTGCATCATCCTCCCCTGGTTGAAAGAAATTCGTCCTCGAATTTGCATTTTCCTCCTCCGCAATACGCTCATCCCCATGATAAGGTACAAGATGCTTAACATTGAATACGTCTGACGTGTACACATCCTCCGGCAGCTTCAATTTATAAACATTTTCATTAATTCGTTTCACGACTTTTACAGGACCAATTTTCCTGGCTTTCAACTTGTTATAAGTTCCCACTGGAAAACGATCTCTTATTAACACAGCATATACCATATCTCCTTCATTAAACTCAACATTTCTTCGCTTCAAGTCTACAGTTCGTTTGTATTTCTCATTTGCCTTTTCCAATCGTTCTTGAACGATCCTATGACACTCTGTCAATCCTTCAACAAAATCAGCAGCTTTCTTGACTGTCTTCTTTGATTGTGGTATGACCGTTAACTCCAACGGCCCCTTTGGCAAACTTGAATATACAATCTGAAATGGACTGTAACCAGTGCTTCGGTTAACAGCATGATTATGAGCAAACTCCGCCTGACACAACTTTAAGTCCCAACTCTTCAGATTATCCTGAACTAGACATCGCAATAAATTTCCCAGTGATCTGTTCACAACCTCGGTCTGTCCATCCGTTTGCGGATGATAAGCGCTGCTAAAGTTCAACTTCGTTCCCACCATCTTCCACAAACTTAGCCAAAAATGAATTAGAAAACGAGTATCCCTATCCGACACAATAGATTCTGGCAATCCATGAAGTCGATATATCTCCTTGAAAAATAATTGAGCAACATGAACAGCATCCGCCGTCTTCTTACAAACAATAAAATGTGCCATTTTCGAAAATCGGTCAACCACCACATAAATGGAATCATTCCCACGCTGCGTTCTCGGCAACCCTAACACAAAGTCCATACTCACATCAACCCATGGTTTAGTTGGTACAGGTAACGGCATATATAATCCAGCATTAGTCGCAGTTCCTTTCGAAACCTGACAAATATGACATCGCTCCACAAACCTCTCCACCTCTTTCCTCATCGATGGCCAAAAGTAAGACTGTGAAATCAACTGTAATGTACGGTCTCTCCCAACATGTCCTTCTTCATGTAGCTCTTTTACAATCTTCATTCTCAAACTACAATCAGGTACACATAATCGATTTCCTTTGAACAGAAAGCCATCTACCATCATATACTCATCCGTCTTTCTCTCCTTGACTTTTTCAACAAACTTTGCAAAGTAAGGATCATCGATAAATAATTCTGGTAACACATCAAATCCGGTTACTTCAACTTTCATTGTAGTTAACAAGTGATTCCTTCGGCTCAAAGCATCAGCCACACGATTCGTCACTCCAGATTTGTGTTTAACAACAAACGTAAACTGTTGCAGATATGCAATCCACGATGCATGTCTCGCTGAAATCTTGTCTTGCCCTTGTAAATGCTTCAATGCCTCATGATCAGTGTAAAGAACAAACTCTTTCTGAAATAGATAATGTCTTCAGTGTTTAATAGCTTGCACAACAGCATAAAATTCCACATCATATGTATTGTATCTCATCTTTGCTCCTGACAACTTTTCACTAAAATATGCAATAGGACGCCCCTTCTGACTCAACACCCCTCCAATTCCAACCTTGGACGCATCAGTATGTAGTTCAAATACTAACTGAAAATCTGGTAGCACTAGAATTGGTGCAGTCGTCAGCAACTCCTTGATCTTCCCAAAAGCAACCCCTGCTTCCTTTGACCATGAAAACTGTTTACCCTTCATACAATCTGTAACAGGCGCCATCACACTACTAAAGTGTGGAATGAACCTTCGATAGAATGAAGCCAACCCGTGAAAACTACGAACTTCCGTTATCGTCTTGGGCTGTGGCCAATCTTTAATCGCCTCTACTTTACTCCGGTCCACCTGTATCCCTTCCTCTGATACAACATACCCCAGAAATAAAACACTATGCGTCATGAACACGCATTTCTTCGTTGCAGCATAAAATTGTTCTTGTCGTAGTACCATCAGCACTTCTCTCAGATGATTCAAATGTTCCTCTGGACTTCCACTGTATATCAGAATATCATCGAAATACACCACCACAAACTTCTCAATGAATGGTCTAAAAATCTGATTCATCACCCGCATGAATGTACTTGGCGCATTTGATAAGCCAAATGGCATTACCAACCATTCGTATAGACCCTCCCTGGTTTTAAAAGCAGTCTTCCACTCATCACCCGACCTGATACGAATTTGATGATATCCGCTCTTTAAATCAATCTTCGAAAAGACAGTAGCTCCGCTCAATTGATCTAGTAGGTCATCCAACCTCGGCATTGGAAATCTATATCTCACAGTAATCTTATTCAATGCTCTACTATCTGTGCACATCCTCCACGTTCCATCCTTTTTGGGTACCAATAAAGCTGGTACAACACAAGGACTTAAACTCTCCTGCACACGCCCCTGTTCAAGAAATTCTTCCACTTGCCTTCGCAACTCCTCATGCTCTTTTGGACTCATTCTGTAGTGTGGTCTGTGAGGTAACACAACTCCTGGAACAAGATCAATTTGATGTTGAATGTCCCTCAACGGTGGTAACTCCGTTGGCAACTCCTTTGGAAATACATCGTCAAACTCTTCCAGTACTGGTTTTACTTCTTCTGGTATTTCCACCACTTCCTGACTCTCTCGTCCGATCAACAAAAACACCTCAGGCTCCTCTTCAACTTCTTTAACAAACTCCTTCAAAGATAATAAAGTTTTCAGCTCTTCAATCTCCTCCAGCTTGTTTTCTTCTTGTGGTCGCTTCTTTGGAACTAGAGTAATCTTTGTGCCTTCAAACATGAAACTGTAACTGTTGGTACGCCCATCATGTTGCACCGCCCTATCATACTGCCACGGTCTCCCCAGCAACAAATGACAGACATCCATATCTACCACATCGCACCAGATTTCGTCCTTATATTTCTTTCCAATTGAAAACTTCACACAAGCCCTTCGTCCAACCTTCACCTCCCCGCCTTTCCTCAACCAAGCCAACTTGTACGGTTTCGGATGTTTCTCAGTCTTCAATGCCAACTTCCTCACAGCCTCTGACGAGATTATATTATCACAGCTTCCAGCATCAATAACAAATTTGCAAACTTTCCCCAGAATAGTACATGTTGACTGAAATATATTGCTCCTCAACCAACTACAATCCTCCTCTTGCTTGGGTGTCAAACAAGACCTCCTCATCATTAGATTATAACCTTCGTCTCCCGTCACTTCTTCTTCCTCCTCATCAGGTGGTGAATTGGAACATTCAGCTTCTTCATCCTCATCCTCAACCTCCGCTATCATAGCTCTCTTCTTCGGCTTTGGACATTCATTACTCTTGTGGCCCACTTCTTGGCAATTATAGCACTTGAAACCGTTATTGACTTTCGCCCTAGCAACTTCATTCACAACTGGTTTTGCAGCAGCTTTTGTAACATTGGAAGTTCCACTAACTCCCTTTGCTTGATTGTTGGAATTTGTAAACACACCACCACCTCGTCTTCCCTGCTTCTCCCAAGCCAACGCCTTCTGCTGTGCTTCCGCTACAGATCTAGGATCAAACATGTTAACCATATCTTGAATCTGCATTCGTAACCCACCAACAAATCTAGCCGTCAATTGTTCTTCTGTCTCCATAATATCATTCCTTGCAATTAGTTGATAAAATTCGTCAGCATAATCATTCACAGATTTCGTCCCTTTTCTCAAGTTTTGCAACCTCTGATACATAAGCGACTGATAGTTATAAAGTAAGAATGTGGCTTTCATCATTTTCCTCATCTTTCCCCATGATTCAACCTTTGATTTCCCCATCCGTTCACGTGTAAGTTTGGTTTGCTGCCACCACGTCAAAGCTCTACTCCTCAACCTTGTAGCAACCAACTTCACTCTACGATGTTCTGGAACTTCCTTGAAATCAAAAATTTCTTCAACATTAGCCACCCAATCCAAAAATTCTTCAGCTTGCATACCACCCTTGAATTCAGGAATTTCAGTCTTCATCCCCGACTCCCACTTGTGATCATACTAAGAGTAATTTCTTCCTTGTCCTCGTCCTTGTCCATGAACACTTCCACCATCATACTCCTCTTCAAAATCAGATGTATATCGTTGTCTATCTCGTCCACCCACATCTCTACTACCATCACGTCTTCCACCAACATCCCTTCTATCTACATTCCTCCGTTCACGATCATTCACGTTTCCCCCACGCCTTTGATCATCATCAACACTTCTTTCTCGATTGGATTGTGGTGAGACTCTACTTCCCCCATGGTTAGATTCAGGTGATACCTTTCTCCGATTCTGATTCATCTCTAACATCATCTTCTCTAATCGTCCAATCCCTTCATTAAGCTTCTCACTAAAGTTCTCATTAATTCTTTGCTCCATCTCATCAGCTTCTTCTCTTCGATACAATGCTTCTACGTTTTGGTGACGATTAGCTCTTCTCGGCGGCATGCTTGAAAACTTCACAAACACTTCAATTCTCGGTCAAATGATGTACACGGCCTTCACTTGCTTATTTCGGCCGAAGTTCTTCCACTTCAAATTCAAACACTTTTCGAACTTAGATCCAAAATGAAATGGATCGAAAACTCTCACTTTGTTGCAAAAATATGATGAACACGATGGACACAACTTCAATACTTCAAACAAAATTGCACTGCTCAACACTTCAAGCTCGGCTAACACTTCAAACTTCAAATTCTCGGCTCCAAGACTCGATTTAGCTATGATTGGCTAAAACAAGCTCCGATACCAAAACTGACGCAGCGGATTAATAAAAAACAATGAAGATCGATGAAAGTAGCGATCGATGGATTGGAAGATACTGAAATGCCCAAATTCGTTGATCCGAAGATACCGAATTCTAGCTATCCCGAACTCGTTGATCGCGCACGATACCGGGTTCAAAGATCTGCGATTCTTCACACGTTGATCTAGCACGCTAGATTCCGTGAATCGGCTTCAGTTGTCGTTGAATCGAGCGCACTCGATTATCCGAGAGTGGAGATATGAGATTACACTCGACTACCAATTTGGTGAAAGCACAAAGCTAACAAAACAAAGTTTTTATTTCAAAATCAACTAAACTATTACAAATGGCACCACCGGCCTATTTATAGAAGTTACAAATCAAACAAGAATCTGTACAACTCTTAGGTCGTCTCCGACTTAACAAAGACCACGACTCAACAAAGCACGCGACCTAAAAGATACGACTTAACATAAGTCGGTGACGACTTAACACTTACATTCAACGACTCTCGACTTAAACAGTAGCAACTCAAACAGACGACTTAAAACCAATGCGACCTACGACTTAACAAACAGAAAATACAAACAGAAAATACATCACTTAGGTCGTTGCCGACCTATCAACTTCTCACGACTCAACTTAGGTCGTACGCGACCTAAAACACACGACTTATACTCCAGTAGCGATCTATCTCAAGCGGCTTGCAGAATCAATGGTCTGGATTAAAGCGGCATAAGAATTTACGGCTCCAGGCTTCAACGACTTATCTCTTGACTCGTTAGGTCGTTCGCGACCTAACACTCCACCAATTTGCTCTGTTTTCTCATTGTGTAACTCGGTAGGTCGTTCAGGCGACTTAAGGGACTCGTTAACTCGCAAGTCTTCACCCAGTCGTTGCCGAGTTACACTAGGTCGTTGAGACGACTTAAGGTCTTTGCTAAGTTGGTCACGACTTATAGCCACGTTGGGTCGGTCATGATTTAGGCTTTCAACTTTGTTAAGTCGGTCACGACTTAAGCCTTCAACTTTGTTAAGTCGGTCACGACTTAAACCTTGGAAAATTGTAGCTTGGCCTGCATCATCCTCCCCTGGTTGGAAAAAATGGATTTATAGGTCAGGTGATGTTTGATGTGCTGTGTGGATTAGTTAGTGATAAGTAGTTTGTTAATGATAGATCAACTGTTCTGAATATGCAATTTAAGGTTGGTTGAGTAGAACTGGCAGTGGTGATTGGATAATAGGTACTAGAGATGACAGAGTACTGTGAATTCAAGATGCTTTTTATAAGAGCATGATGCTCCTTTTTGCTTACTTTATTGTTGTTTTTCTGTACATCCAATATTGAGATTTGACTTTCGAATCTATATATAAGAAAGAGATGTTCGAATAAAAAAAAGAACAAAAAAGTATTATGTTAGTTTTAACCTATGCAATATCTTGTGAATGGTTCTTTCAGGAAATAGGTGCATGTATCATGAGTATTTTTGGAGTGCGCTTGTTCCATACACCCGATTGTAGTTGACATGCTCTTGAATATTGCCAGGTTCGTCATTATATTATATTCTTGAACGGAATTGGATGCTAATTAATTTGGATCAGGCCTTACACCCTTCTGATATTTGTTTTCCCAATTTGACTTTCGGTATTAGTACATGCTGGAGATATTATTCTCCGTTAGTTGTTCTATATTCCAAGATATATATATATTCTCATGAGCAGATCATCTTTATTGCTTTGAAACGATGTGTTTCACTGAGGATTGTAAGGTAGATCTATAGTTACCTGGTGTAGCTTGTCAACTATATATGTGGGTTGATAATTATTGTGTGTTGACTGTGTGACTTTAAAGACATGAATTTTGCTATTAACCAATTTATTAATGCAAGTCAATCAATGTAGTGAGTGAAGTCATGGACAGACTATTAAATGCGTGCACCATATGTTTAGGCATATAACACGAATTGCAGTAGTCAATTACAGTGCATAATAACAGCTCTATATAGGTGGCAGAAATGTGATGCATAAAAGGTAGTGTGGTAATGAACTTTGTTTCCGATTAAGGTTCCTTTAATGATATATAAAAAAACAGTGAACAACAATTGTGCAGTTTCCATGTCAAGGTTAATGTGCATGAAGTTTTGAACTTTGTACCTAATATAACTAGCAATAATTTTGCACCATGAGATTAGAAATCAACTTCTAAAAAGAAGTTGTTGATCAGAAAGTCATTCTGAAGAGCTGGTACAGTGGTATGACCAAAAATCATTATAATGCATTTAGGTTTGTTAATGTATACAAGCGGATGTGATATATTTATATCGTACATACCTGATATCACTTTCAAATATGGAATATTTTTAGTAGTGGAAGTAGATTTAAAATATAAATGAATACATACGAGTTACCGTAGAATCTTTTCAACGTCAATTAATAAAATACAAGAAGTAAATACTGTGGTAAAACACCATAGCTTCGCTCAATTGGTATGTAGTTGTTAGCATCAAAAATGGGTAAACATTCCAAGAATGATTACTTGTTGAGCTAAATACCCGTTTGATAAATGTGGATTGCAATTATAAAAGATGCGAGATTTGAATCAATGTGGACGGAACTTCAAAATAAAATTTAACCATATTTTCATATCAAAAATTAACGCGTATTTGATCCACAAAAATCATATATTAATATTTAGTTTAAGCATGACAAAATATTACAACATCAAATATCCACAGTCATATTCTTCTAGGTTTCGTATTTTGGAAATTTTGATTAATATAGTCAATTTCAACTATTTTTTATACGTCTCTTTCGATATAAGTCATTAAACAGTCATTCATCGTATTATCCCTCAATCGATTACGTAGTGAAGTCTTAATACTTTTCATAGTTGAAATACTCTTTCAACAGTAGCGGCAACGACATGTAACAATAATGTCAACTTCAAATGCAAGTACACTAACGGATATAAATGATGTTTTTAGAACTTGATCCTTTTTCTTTTAATTTTGTGAAATAGCCTAACATATTAGTTTTCATATTCTTTACTTAGAGGAATTCCTAGAAACCAACAGAGGGAAGAGTTGACGAACAATGAGTTCTAATTATGCCAATATGGAAGCAAAAAGCATTACAAACAAAATAAATGGCTAATCTAACAATTGTCAATTGGTAATCAATTCTAATATGGAAGAATTACAAATAAATGAAATAGATAATATAATAAAACTTAATTTCTTTTATCCATGGACTTAAAATGAATTAAGAAAAAATATAATCATTTTTGGAATTTGATTTCAGCAAAAATCCCTAAATTTTACTATTTTAGAGTTTTTAATTTCAAAATAAATTAATTACCTCTTTGCTTGGTAGGATTATGGAGAATTAGAAACCATTATTGAGAAGGTTTTTAATTTCCACACCTAAAGAGGTCAACATGCTCGCGCATTCTAATTGTTTGAGAATGATGATTTTTTTCTTCTGTTTTGCCGAATGAGAACTGAGAAGGAAACATAGATAATAGTTCCAACCCGTAAAGCCCAATTCTACACTAAGCTAAGAAAATAAAAAAAATAAAATCCAATAGGGGTGGCGGTAGGCCTCATATAAGTACGCCAATAGAGATCATGACAACCGAAATTCATAGGGTAATACAGATTATAATATCATATATAATGAATAACAAGAACAAAAAAGTTAATCATATAAAGAATTTATAGTAGTACGATCGTTAATGAGATCTACGTTTACTTTATCGTAGTTATTGCTATTTTCAAATTTGTTCTATCATTTATAGTACAATATTCTCAAATACCATGAAAAATAGTCAAGTTTAGCAAAGTTTTTTTAGTTGTCGAATATGCCCCTTATCACTTAAAGGTTGTCTTACATTTATTTGACGTAGTAGAGATAATTAAAAGCCATTATTCATGTTGAAATTTTCTCTATTTGCTATTGACTGATCTAAGAAATGAGGTGTGAGAATTGGTTTTAATTGACCGATTCATCTTGCTTATGTAGTGGCTCATATAGTAAGTGCAACGAGCTCAGAAAGTGGAGTGGACTGGCCACGGAAGTGACAAAAAAGAAGAAGAGGTGACTCGAGAAGTAAGAAAATGGACAGGGTCGACTAGATTAATGGGGAGTGGCTTGGGGTTTAGTGGCTACTAGATCGGCTACCTTGGGCTGGGCCTTGACTAGACCGACCCAACTTCTTAGGTCAGCTAGTTGGTTAGCCAAATAGCCTGTAGCGATTCCGCAAGATTCTTACTTTTATATGCAGTTGGCTTTGGACTTTCCCCTCTCTAATTTCCTATCTCATTCATTATTGGAGGATTATATTTTGGTCACATAATTGATATACTTAAAATAGGTAACTAATTTCTCTTAACTTTTTAATCCAAAATTAATATTAATATAGCAGGTTGTATGATTTAACTACTATGATATGCAGTTTTTTTATGGACTTCTCTTCTCTAATCGCTAGCTACATTCGTTATCTTAGGAAATATATTTTAGTTGCATAGTAGTTCCTATTAAAGTTTCTTATCTATTTAATTCAAAAATAACAATATTTATACATCAGCTTTATAATCTACTTAAGTGGTTTTTGTTGGTGTAACTTTCTGGAATTCTAGTAAAGTGGCACAACAGTGGTAAAATCAAATCTATAAAGATTGCTCTAAGACACATCGATGACACTTTCATTAAGACCTTATTTTCTCTCACCACCTGTTTGAATAAACAAATAGATGCTATGAGCTAAAACAAATCGTCTCCTAAGACACAATAGAGCCGAGATGGTTAATCTCTTTAATCGATTGCGATAACACTATCGAAACTGATTCAACTATCTTCTGAATTGACCGTAGTGACAAGAGTATCGAGTTTGTGATCTGTAGTGTTATAAACCCGAAATAGTTTTGAAAGAAATAAGAGAGGAGAAGAGAAGGAGATCAGAAATAAAGGAAAACTGAATCTAAAATACTTTTTAGGCGTTTCTGTTTGCAGAAAGAAAAAGTAATTCTGAAACGCTTTTCAGGCGTCTGAAATGCTTTTCAGGCGTCTGAAATGCTTTTCACGCGTCTGAAACGCTTTTCAGGCGTTTCTATTTATAGTTGCGAATACGTGTCTTTTCGTTTTAAGAAGATGCATTCATTCGTTTGTAACAAACACATCTCACACCGTTTTTGTCTATTTAATTTTGAGTTCTTAGCTTGTCAACGGGTTACGATCTGGCTCATTTTAATTAAAATAATTCCGTCCAAATTATAACCCAAACCCGGTCTGGTCGGACGGCTGCGACGCACGGGTGTGTTGTGGTATGCATGGTCTCTCCTCCCCCCCCCCACACAAGAGCAAGCATTGGGTGTTCAAAGGGCCCAACCTTCTCTTGAGGAACTTATATTTAAACAAATATAATTTCTACTCTTCTATGATGTGGGACTATTCCCAATCCCACTTCCTCCACTTCTCATTTTCTTCTTCTCATTTTAAAACAAATAACTCCCACAAACAAATTTATAAAAATTTCCACTAACAATCCTCTATCAAATTTTAATAAAATTTCTCTTGTCATATGTTGCAAGAAAACTTATGCATAAGTATAAATGTCTTGTGGACTTGAATTCATACATAGTAATAACCTATTAGAACATGCACTACAACAAAACGACCCTATTACAACTGTATTTTTACAACTGTCACAATTTGTGAGTTGTAATAGAGATTTTTTACAACTCTTTTTTTCGGAAAGTTGTAATAAATTTACTTTCAACAACTCTTTTTTTTGCCAGTTGTAATAGATGTCTATTACAACCTTTCTTTTTTGTCAGTTATAATAGATGTCTATTTTTAACAACTTTTCTTATCTATCAGTTGTAATCCCTCAGATTTTTCTTTCAATGCATAATCCCTCGGATATCCGTATGTACGATTCTAGAG
Source organism: Allium fistulosum (assembly GCA_030737815.1). Taxonomy (NCBI): domain Eukaryota; kingdom Viridiplantae; phylum Streptophyta; class Magnoliopsida; order Asparagales; family Amaryllidaceae; genus Allium; species Allium fistulosum. Next base: position 60,566,052 of record CM060906.1, on the reverse strand, counting down.
TGTTTGTCAGTTTGTTGATTATCTTTAACTATATATTCATATACACACCAAAAACCGATTAGATTTCTACTTTTATCGATTGGTTCAAGTTCTACAGGTTTTATATTATGTTCTTTCAACATATTGAATTATCTACTTTTTGGGTACACTCAATGCTAATCTTACCTTTTTCCTTGGGTTTCTCTTTTTAACACGATGTCCACTACTGTTGTCTTGCTACAATATAGTAGACAGTTCCTTATAATCTTCAATTGATAAATCACTTTTGGTTGACATCTGTATCTGTAGACAGTTTTGCGATCAAGATTGGAGCATTGGTCTCCATTGCCTTGGGTGTTGGGGTTATAATCCCTGCATCAACTGCTCCGTACAAGGCGGCTGATTCTCTGTCTCAACCGTTGACACCATCGCATTCAGAAGATGTTTGATTCGAGAAGAAGTTGCATTTGTGTTTTAGAGTATTAAGTTTGCTAGTATTATGCTTAGAAACTAGGATCTTTTGCAATAAAAAAGATTACCAAATTGTTTCAGGTTATTTGTTGCAGTAAATATGGATAAGTAGATGCCCTTCAAGCGGATGTTTATTTTTGCAATCATCTTTAACAATAAAGAATGGATATATATTACTGTGATGGTATATAATTTATAGATTGTATTGAATATAAAGTTGTGACGTCTTCTCTATGAATGAATTATGATCCCTTTGAATTTATGTCAATTTTTTTTCCATTGCTTATATGTTCTTGCTACATTGCAAAATGTGTTTAGAATATTTTTTTTATTTTACATTTTTTAACCATAACTGCCTATAGCAGTTGCGAAAAGGTCTTTTATAAGTGCTAATAGCAGTTGTAAAAGACCTTGTTACAACCACGATTGACAGCTGTAAAAAAGTCTTTTACGACTGCCACTGGCAGTTGTAAAAGACTTTTTTACAACTGCGATGGGCAGTTGTAAAAAATTATTTAACAACTGCCGAAGACCGTTGTAAAAAAATAGCCCTATTACAACTCTGGATACCACGATGGTTGGTTGTCCGTTGTAATAGACCTATTACAATTGTTTTTGGCAGTTGTTAAAAGGTGTTTTTGTTGTATGTCAGGATAGATTGGTTGATTGTGCATTGAACCAACGATCCTATGTGACGTACCAGATGTGTTTCACATAATCGTTTTCTTTTCTTCAAATAGTTTATAAGCCAACGCATGGATTAGCCTTGTGTCTTTATCTTGGTTTCATTAAATGCCCTTAGAGACTTAAGCCATAGTCTCGAAGAAGGCGACAAACCTCCGTGCATTCATATAGATAGATTTACTACAAGTTCCCTATAAGTATACACTTCAACAGTGCTTCTATTAAGTACTAATTAAGTAGTATAACCTCTGCCGTATCATTGTAGGTACTAAGCACTTTTCTTGGAATAGATATAATATTATTTATTCAGACTAATAGTATAGTGCTTCAAATCAAATCGTATAATGTACTTTTGCTCTTTGAACTCAAAATATTGAATTTCATTATGTTGACTTGAGTATCCATCATAGGTGATTTTTATGTTGGCTTTAAACCCATTCAAATTTTGATGTTTTCATCACCAAATCTCTTGCAAGTCCTTTTGTAAATGGATTGATCAAGTTTTAAGTAGAACTCATGATACTTATGGTAATTACCCCATCAGTGAGCATATGCCTCACTGCACTATGCCTTAGGCCAATATGTCTAGATTTGCCATTATATACCAGGGTATATGCTCCTGAAAGTGTTGCTTGATTATCACAATGCACAGATATCGGGGGCATTGGTTTTGGCCATACAAGAATTTCTAACAACAAATTTCTTGACCATTCTGCTTCTTTACTACAAGAAGTCAGTGCTATAAATTTATCAGCGATGGTAGAATCTACAATACACTTTTTTATTTTGAGGCTCAGGATATCGCCCCCCCACCAGAGTGAATACCCATCCACGGGTTGATTTACTGTTATCTTCTCTTCTAATGTTCCAACTGACATCCGTGTATCCTTCTATTACACTTGGATACCCACTATACATGTAACAACCATGTTGTTAACTAGTTAATTAATTAAATTTAATTAGGTAAAATTAATGCTAAATTATGATTTGTGAAATTAAATTTAGTTTTGAGAATAATTGATTTGATTTTTTGAAGAAATGAGTTTCATTTCTTAAAAAGGATTTCAATTCAAATTTGAAATATGTTTGAATAAATTATTTAAATTTTGTGTTTAGAGTAAAGTGTTAATTTTGAGATTTATTATTGAAAAGTAATTTTTAAAATTTTAATTGGTTTTGATAAATGGAGAAATTAATTTTGTGATTTTTTAAAAGATTGTTTAGTGTAAAATATGGAGTTAAAATGTGTAAAAGAAAATATAGAAATTAGTAACATTTATTTTTCTTATTGGGTTCAATTGCAAGCCCAAGCCCAAACAAAATAACAAGTTTACCTTAAGAGAAAATCCTCTTTCTCTTATAATTCAAGTTTACTTCATTTAGAGTAAAAAAATCAAACAGAAAACATTCTCCTCCTCAATATTAAACCCTAGATTCTAAAAATCAACAAATTCAAGTGCAAATCAATGGGTTTTTGTCCTATAATGATAAGTAATATTCTAAACCCTATATTTAACTTTTAGAAACATAAAAGAATGATTTTTGTCCCATTTTTTGGTTGAAGTGCTGCTGTGTTTGTTTAGGTTTTTGAGTTTTTAGGTGATTTTGGTGGAAGTGAGTGTTTACCAAGGCTTATTAGGTGATCTAGTAAGCTATAGGAAATTAAAAGGTGAGTTGAATACTCACTCTACTATCTCTAATTCATATGTATAATTGATTAGTTGCTGTATGGATAGAATTAGATGGTTTTTGATTGAATTGCTTTCAATTTGATTGTGAATTGATTGCTTGAATTTGGGTGATTATTTGATTGCTTGATGAAAATAAATTGTGAAAATCGCTGCAGTAAATCAGCGATATCTTGGTGTAAATTGCTTCAAATTGAATCAAATTTTTTGTGGTAGAAATTTTTTTCAGTTATCTACAAGTTAACTTTTAACCACATGTCGAAATTCTATATTTTAGAGGGTCGAAATTGAGCTTGAAACCGATGGTGTAGCTATGCCCTGTGCAATTTCTTTAAGTTGGAACCTGATATTAAAATTATCATAACTTTTGACTGGTAGATCGAAATTGAGTGTGGATTTTTTTCAGTTGAAATATATATTTATAAGAATCAACTTTTATGTTTACCACTTTTATAAATCTGTAGTTTACTAAGAGTTATGTGGGTTTGAAGAAGAGGTATCATCTTTGTCATGTGTTTAATCTTAGCACTGAAAAAAACAGAAATTGTTTTAAGCATAACTTTCTCGTTAGTGATCGGAATTGGATAAACTTTAAAGTTCTGGAATTCATAGATTTTATGCTACAACTTTCATGTTTTGAGTTTTGCATAATTTTGAAGTTTAAGTGATAAAAAATTCATTTCTTTGTCGCTGCCCTGTCAATGAAGGACAGCGTTAATAAATTTAAATCTGAAAATTATTTCGGTCATAACTTTTACATAGTAAATCCAAATTAGACGATATTTTTCTTGTTTGAAACCTGAGACTTTTGTCTACAACTTTCATGTTTTATGTTTTGTAAAATTATGAGATTTAGGTGGTCGAAACTGCATATCTTTAAATCATAAATCTGAATTAAACGAAGTAAATAGACAAGCTTCGTATACAAGTAATTTTACGAAAGAGAACTATTTTAAATTTATAAATCTTAGAATTATTTCTAAACTAAGTCAATAAATATAAAAAATGATTTTTTAGCAAGTTATTTTATATATTAAGCATGTTTAGTAAAATATTTATGGATCTGGTAAAATGACTTTGTAAATACAAATTTAATCTATTTTTACATAAAAGTGATTATGGATTTGGAATATAAGTATTACGATTTATTAAATAAATAATATAGGATTCATGGAATTCAGAAATGTAGTTTTGAAAAGTATAAAATTAATTTATTTTTAACTAAAATAGTTATATTTTAATATGGATTTAGAAGAGTAATTAAATATTGTTTAAAATTATAGTTTTGTGAATAATACAACCAAATGGAAATTTGAGACAACTTTGTGTATATAAGTAAAATCTTAGAATAATTCGGGGTTATGGAATATTTTAGCAAATCTGTAAATATTTTTATAAAGTTAAATAATGAATGAATTTATGGAAAATTATAATAAATGTTTTAAATAATAAACTCAAAAGAGAAAAATGTTTTGAGAACCTTAATTCTATAATTTGAGGATTACTAATAATCGACTTAGTGTCATCCATTGGTTTAAATGCGTTCGAATAAGACTTCGTCGAATATGATGTAACTCATTGAATAGAATGTTTGAGTGGAACTTACTAGCCCATTAGCGAATATTCGAATTTCACCGGATAGTATGGAATGGGTTGGTTAAATACGTGTGATTGCTATTAGGAAGTATTTTACACTTTAGAGTTGTATTCTCTTCTGGTGTGCGACAAGTGGTTGTTGGATCCTTAAGAGAATGTAGTTCAGGTTTACCAGTGGTATCCGTAATAAGCGATATTTACTAGCTTTTAGTAAATACTTGGATTTCACCATACGGCATGGGACGTATTGGTTAAATTCTAGTGATTACTGAATGTGATAGTATTTGGCACTTTAGAGTTTACTCTCTTTTGGTGTAATTCTAGTGATTACTAAATGTGATAGTATTTGGCACTTTAGAGTTTACTCTCTTTTGGTGTGCGGCAAGTGGCTGCTAGATCCTTAAGAAGTTTATTCCTAGATTTCTTTTCGAACATAATAATATAATAATACTAAATAAATGTAAATTTATTGAGTCATGGTTTCTACGATCACCTTGATCGGTAGGGACTATCCTTGAGATCATTCTATGATTTTGTGTTCCTGGTCCGAGTACGATCCTTGGTATCGGATCGTTTCGAGTGATACTGATTTGTCTGTTTGTTTGCCATGGGTTTTGAGTACAATTATTGCAATTGTTTTGGACGATTATTACAATCGGTTTGGATTAAGATCTCTTGGATTCTGGATATTTGGATTCTATGACTATTATGTGTTCGTGAAATAAATATATATTCCTGTGTCTTGTGTTAGTGAAATAAATATATATTCTTGTATCTTGTTTTCGTGATATATATATATATATATATATATATATATATTCTTGTGTCGTGTGTTTGAGAAATAAATATATGTTCTTGTGTCTTGTGATGGATGTTAAGTTAATTCTGTTATTTTGTGTTTAGTGACTAGTTCGTGTTTGTGACTTAAACTTATAACCCTGTTCTGAGTTAATCATTGATATTTGTGTGCTTAGAGATATTGTGTTTTGTTCTGTGAATTCAGTGTTTAGTGACTAATGTGTGTTCGTGACTTAAATTTATAACCATGTGCCTTGTGATGAATCTAAGTTAAATTAATTCCCGTAACTCATTATATCTTGGACATATGTATTTACTTATATGTTGTTTATTCCTGTGTTATATTCTGTTCTCACCATATTGGATATTGAGAGATAGTCTGACCCGGGTGTTATTTTGCTTGGGTCAGGCCGAGACTTTTCAAGTTACATGACAAGTTGACCTTTGGATGTTTGGGATGGCAAGGAGATAAACACTTTTGACTTTTTAGTATATCTCATTTAGGAAATTTGTGAATATCTTTATAAAATGTATGATTGAGATTAGAGAATTGTAAAACTTGCATATTATGTGAGTTTACTGTTTTATTTTGTAGACTCACAATTTGTATATGTGTAAGTTGAGATTTATTCCACTGTGATCTGTGTCTGTTATTTATATGATATATTGTTCTGATTCTGAGAAATCGATGTGTCTATTACTTTGTATTAATACTGTACACGTCAAATTCAGTTCAGATATTAAGTAAAAAGGTATAATGACGTGTCAATGTTAGTATAAAGATATATTCACATTGGATCGCCCTTAACAAGCCGTATTCTCCGGACTAGCAGACGAGATTAGTTGTAATGTTCTTTGCTAATTTGGGTATCGCGGTAGGGTAGTTACAGCTTGGTATCAGAGCTATGTCAGAACATTATATCATATAATATTACAGATCCGAGACCTAGATGACTTAAAGTCATGTCCCCTGGGGTGTGTGGTCATTAGTTATATTAATTATCTAATTAGGGACAGGAATATAAAATGATTATCGGGATAATCATTTGGGGCATAAATTGATTTAAAAAAAAATTTAAAATGATAGATTGGAATTTAGAACTTTTGGAAATTAATGAGTAAAATCTTTTAGAGTTTAGAAAATTTTGGAATTAAACTGGAATAAATTAATTTTAAAGTAAACAAATTTACTTTTAAAAAAGAGAATTAGAGAAATCTGAGTAAATAAGTTTAAAAGTTAAATGGTCTAGAATTAATCAGAGTTGCACAGTGGAATTTCAAACAACGAATTGTTCTACTGTAAGTGATTAAGTATATTTTGGTTGATTGGTTGCTAGGAATTGATTGTTTGTTTGCATTTATTTAGAATTGGATACATGGATATTAGTGCTAATAAAATAAATGCATCTAAACTTAAGATTATCTATTGTGTTGAATTATCCGGACATTGTTTAAGGATTCTGATTGACATTTGGGACGCCATGTTATCGATAGGGGTTCCTGAACATCGAAGGTGACATTTTGACATAAGTATTAATTAGAACTTGGAAATTTTAAGTACGAATTTCTTTCATTATGGATAATATGCTATCAATCTAATTAAAGTGTGACCATGAATTGTTAATATCTCCTATATGACATGAATTTGATATTAAATTATAATATGAATTTTTGAGATAGGTGCAGGTATCTGAAGTTAAATAGATATCGTTTAAAAGATTATAAATTGTTTTCTTAAGGAATATTAGCGGACTCGCTAATATTTCAAATATAAGGTACGTATCTCGGATTACATATCGCAATTTTATGTTTATCCCTACGTGATGTCTCATCCTTGAGATGAGATGTATATTATGTAATTATATACCTATTGTAAATTTTCGAAACGCTAGCCGCGCAAAGGAGACACCAAGAAAATTTTCCGCAAATTTGAGGCGTTAGAATATTTATGAGAATTTTGAGAAATTTTGATAACTAAAAGCTTGAGTTTAGTGTTATGGTTTAGAGTGATATTAATTGAATGTTTTGGAAATGAAATTAAAAACCAGTTAACAAAATAATTGTCTCAACAGAAATTTTATATTATGGATTTCTTTCATTAAGGGAATTGCGGGGAAGCAATTTCTTTAAGGGGGGAAGTCTGTAACAACCCTGTTGTTAACTACTTAATTAATTAAATTTAATTAGGGAAAATTAATGCTAAATTGTGATTTGTGAAATTTATTTGTGAAATTAATTGATTTGATATATTTAAGAAATGAGTTTCAATTCTTAAAAAGGATTTCAATTCAAATTTGAAATATGATTGAATAAATTATTTAAATTTTGTGTTTAGAGTAAAGTGTTAATATTGAGATTTGTTGTTGAAAAGTAATTTTTAAATTTTTAATTAGTTTTGATAAATGGAGAAATTAATTTTGTGATTTTGTAAAAGATTGTTTAGTGTAAAATATGGAGTTGTAATGAGTAAAACAAATAATAGAAATTAGTAACATTTATTTTTTCTTATTGGGTTCAATTGCAAGCCCAGGCCCAAACAAAGTAAAAAGTTTACCTTAAGAGAAAATCCTCTTTCTATTATAATTCACGTTTACTTCATTTGCAGCAAAAAATAAAACAGAAAAATTCTCCTTCTCAATATTAAACCTTAGGTTCTAAAAACTAACAAATTCAAGTGCAAATCAATGGTTTTTTTTCTATAATGATAAGTAAGTATTCTAAACCCTATCTCTAACTTTTAGAAACATAAAAGAATGATTTTTATCCCATTTTTTTATTGAAGTGCTGCTGTGTTTGTTTGGGTTTTTTAGTTTTTAGGTGATTTTGGTGAAGATGAGAGTTTAGCAAGGCTTATTTGGTGATCTAGAAAGCTATAGGAAGTTAAAAGGTGAGTTGAATACTCACTCTACTATCTCTATTTCATATGTATAATCGATTAGTTATTGTTTGGATAGAATTTGATGGTTTTTTTGGATTGAATTGCTTTCAATTTGATTGTGAATTGATTGCTTGAATTTGGGTGATTATTTGATTGCTTGTTGAAAATAAATTGTGAAAACCGCTGCAGTAAAACAGCGATATATTGGTGTAAATTACTTCAAATTAAATCAAACTTTTTGTGGTAGAAAGCTCTTTTAGTTAACTACAAGTTACTTTTAATCACTTGTCGAAATTCTGTAGTTTAGAGGGTCGAAATTGAGTTTGAAACCGATGGTGTTGCTCTGCCCTGTGCAATTTCTTTAAGTTGAAACCTGATATTAAAATTATCATAACCTTTGATTGATAGATCAAAATTGAGTGTGGATTTTTTCAGTTGAAAGGATCTTTTATAAGGAACAACTTTTATGTTTTCCACTTTTTAATCTGTAGTTTACTAAGAGTTATGTGGGTTTGAAGGAGAGTTATCATCTCTGTCTTGTGTTTAATCTTAGCATTGAAAAAAAACAGAAATTGTTTTAGGCATAACTTTTTCGTTACTTATCGGAATTTGATGTTTTTTGAACTTCTGGAAAGCATATATTTATGCTACAACTTCTTTTTTTGAGTTTTGCATAATTTTTAAGTTTAAGTGGTCAAAATTTTGTTTCTTTGTCGCTGCCCTGTCAATGAAGGACAAAGTTAATAAATTTAAATCTGAAAATTATTTCGGTCATGACTTTTAAACCGTAAATCTAAATTAGATGATCTTTTGCTTGTTTGAATGCTGAGTCTTTTGTCTACAACTTTCATGTTTTATGTTTTGTAAAATTATGAGATTTAGGTGATCGAAACTGTATATCTTTAAATCATAAATTTAAGTTAAACGAAGTAAATAGACAAGCTTCGTATACAAGTAATTTACGAAAGAGAACTATTTTTAATTTATAAACCTTAGAATTATTTCTAAATTAAGTCAATAAATATTAAAAATGATTTTTTTAGCAAGTTATTTTATATATTAAGCATGTTTAATAAAATATTTATGGATCTGGAAATATGACTTTGGAAATACAAATCTAATATATTTTTACATAAAAGTGATTATGGATTTGGAATAAAAGTATTATGATTTATTAAATAAATAATGTAGGATTCATGGAATTCGGAAATGTGGTTTTGAAAAGTATAAACTTAATTTATTTTTACATAAAATAGTTATATTTTAATATGGATTTAGAAGAGTAATTAAATATGGTTTAAAAGTATAGTTTTGTGAATAATACAACCAACTGGAAATTTGAGACAACTTTGTGTATATAAGTAAAATCTTAGAACAATTCGGGGTTATGGAATATTTTAGCAAATCTGTAAATATTTTTATAAAGATAAATAATGAACGAATTTATGGAAAATTATAATAAGTGTTTTAAACAATAAACTCAAAAGGGAAAAATGTTTTGAAAACCTTAATTCTATAATTTAAGGAGTACTAATAATTGACTTAGTATCATCGATTGGTTTAAATGCTTTCGAATAAGACTTCGTCGAATATGGTATAACTCATTGAAAAGAATGTTTGAGTGGAACTTACTAGCCCATTAGTGAATATTCGAATTTCATAGGGTAGTATAAGATGGGTTGGTTAAATCCGTGTGATTGCTATTAGGAAGTATTTTACACTTTAGAGTTGTATTCTTTTCTGGTGTGCGACAAGTGGTTGCTAGATCCTTAAGAGAATGTAGTTTAGGTTTTCCAGTGGTATCCGTAATAAGTGATATTTACTAGCTTTTAGTAAATAATTGGATTTCACCATACGGTATGGGATGTATTGGTTAAATTCTAGTGGTCACTGAAGGTGATAGTATTTGGCACTTTAGAGTTTACTCTCTTTTGATGTGGGGCAAGTGGCTGCTAGATCCTTAAGAAGTATATTCCTGGATTTCTTTTTGAACATAATAATATAATAATACTAAATAAATGTAGATTTATTGAGTCATGGTTTCTACGATCACCTTGATTGGTATGGACTATCCTTGAGATCATTCTATGATTCTGTGTTCCTGGTCTGAGTACGATCCTTGGTATCAGATCAGTTCGAGTGATATCGAGTTGTTTGTTTATTTGCCATGGGTTTTGTGTACAATCATTGCGATTTTTTTGGACGATCATTATGATCGGTTTGGATTAAGATCTCTTGGATTCTGGATATTTGGATTTTTTGTAACAACCCGAATTCCAGTGGGTCCGGATTTTTCGCAAAAATGCTAAAACCCAAGCCTACTGAAACCCGAGTTGGGAATCTGGTATCCTGCAAATAAGCAAAGACAAATATATCGGAGCTCAATTAAATATCTTACAGTGGAATTGACTAAAATATAATAGTAAGTAAATACTCAGCAATATAATAACACTTTCTAAACAAGTGTCATAAAGCTGAGAAGTCTTTGCCATCTACCTAACCTGTAAGATGTTATGAGGAGGGGGTCAGAACAAAAGTTCTGGTGAATGAATAAATTATATACTTCTAGGCTTGATTCTACATATATCGTTTTATTTCCATTTACTCTTATATTAGGTTCATTAGGTTACAATACTCTCGCCTTTGTTCGTGAACCATGCCCATCTACTCCATAGTAGATTAAAACCTAATAACTAATATATACATATATGTAGTTATATGCCCAATGACCATATTGGATCTAGGTACCATCCATGGTACCTTCCGTATCCTCCACGAAAAGGGCTCCATCGTCTTGCTTCGAGAGCGTTCCGTAACTACATCTATAAAGGACTGCTTCGTAAGGCCTACAATATAGATGCTCCATCATCTTGCTCCGTAGTTATATCTATAAAGGACTGCTTCGTAAGGCCTATAATATAGATACTCCTTCGTCTTGCTCCGCAAGCATTCCGTAGCTACATCTGTAAAGGACTGCTTCGTAAGGCCTACAATATAGATGCTCCACTACTTACTATGAAAACGTAAATCGCGTCCGCACTAGTCTATGCCAGTGCTCGGACATCCACAATGTACCACCCAGTGCGTACATTGAGGACTATGTAATCGTTCTGTCTACTATCTGAATCGCGCCAACAAGGTCTACCTTGTACGGAATTCAGTCGCGGATTTTCTATATCTGTAAAGGACTGCTTCGTTAGACCTACAATACAGATATTCTAGTTGGTCTGTCTCTTTTTCATCATGGCTATAGCCCAACGCAGCCACCCCTCAACTAACCGAAAGAATTCTAAAGAGTTAAGTGGTCGTGCCCTAATGCAAACAATCTAACATCCAAATGGCGATGCCTCTCATCCAATGTCTCGATAGTGAAAGAATCATTGGCATGTTGGTTTAACTATAGTCTTTCCCAAAATCGCTCTTGGTCTTGATGCTGGCCGATATCCGCATGCGACTATCCTTAAACTTACTTGCAAGTACTGGACATACGAATACCCTACTCCAAACACCAAGCCCTTATGACTGCCTACAAAGGTCTGCTTCGTTAGGCCTACAATGAAAATGAAGTCAAGGCATACTCTCTTGATGGAACACCTACAGACCTGCCTCTGGGGGTGCAGCTTCGTTAGGCCTACCCAGAGGGCCATCCTAGAGTATCCTCACGTCCCATTGAAGTCTCGTACTTCCTTGAAGCCCAAAAATACTAAGTTGGACGTGCTTCTCCATTTCTGAAATCCGTGATGAACTACTTCGTTAAACGCTTCATCCTTTGGGCTGCTCCAAACGCATCTCAATTCTTATATTAGACCCCAAGTCTAATCTTTTAATTTTCTTTTAGTTTACTTTCTTATTCCGTTGGCTACTTATTTACCCTAATTAGCATATTCTTGCCCTCGTCTCACCTCTATCTATATGAGATTTCCATTTATTTAATAGGAAATGTTGTTGGTATGAGTCACATTCATTATCTTGCTTATTTAACTTAATATAAATTTTAAGTTCATTAAAATAAGCCTCTTTTATCATTCCTGCTTTATTTGATATTGACTTAATATAAATTATTTAAATAAGCTTCTACCATTATTATTGCTCATTAATTTATTCAAAGTCTCAAAATAATCTTTTCCGTTCTTATTACTTAATTATAATCTATGTTATATTTCTACCTGTAATTGTCATTTTCTCTTCTTTTATAGTCCGTACATAATTCCAGCATTTCTTTTCTGTTCTAATCCGCCTTCTTTTATTATGATATAGAATATTCCTTTATTCTTTTATATTATATAATGCACTTATCATAATAACTATCTTCTTAAATAGTCTGCGCAGTGAATGTAGACCTAGGTTCATTATCGTTTATAGCTTTAAGTTCTTATCTAATAATTTACTTGATTCATGTCATACTTTGCTTTTTTATCTTCTATTCTAGGAAGTACTTCTATTTTATTTGGTTGGTTATGAAAACTATATTTAAAAATAAATTTCCATATTTTAATATTAAATAATATATAAACAATAATTCGTAACTGCTAGATATTTCTTTTACTATTTTGGAATAGTGTAAAATACAGTGGTTTCTCTATTTTATACTAATTCTCGTTTTCTTTCTTTTATTCTAGCAATTACGTTCATTGTTGTCTTTTAAATATTAAATTATAGAAATGTATCCTATTTTCTAAACCAACCAATTAACCTTTTAGTTACTCCCAAATCCAGTTATTAGATTAATTAACTTTTCTCATTTTAACGTAATTTATTACAGTAATTCCATTCCTCAAACTTTTATTACTTTACATCTTATTTCCTTCATTTCAGTATTCTTAATTATTTAATCCATATTCACGTTTAATATATTCTAATCCATACACGAAGAAAGAGGAGAAAATAGAAGAAGAATGACGCTTGCATAGAAATCCAAAACGTAGAAACAGATGTAAATAAATACTAATACTGTAAATAAACTGTAAATTCCTTATAGTTCAGCATAACTTAATTAATAGGAATAATTATTGAATAAAATTATCTAAATGAGAATTTAACGATAATATATCTTAAACTTAAAAGATAAATAAATAAATCCACTCACATTGCTAGCTTTCCAAATCTTCCTGTTTTTATTTCAGATCTGTCCCTAACATCTATATTCACCTCCCCTGTAATCCCTATTTGGAATTACAAACGATATATTTACAGATCTATAATATTTGAAAGAGAAAAGGAAGATATTTGGATTAGAAATAGCAAATAAAACTTAGATCTAGGGTTTTACCTTTGACATAGCCTTCTGATTTGAACCAATTCCTAATTCCCTAATTAATCCTATTCCCTTTCTATTTAGATCTAAATTCGTGTGAATTAGATCTAAAATTTTGCTATTAAGAAAGTGTAGGAGAGATAGAAAAATGGAAGAGCTTCTGTAAGAAAGAGAAAAATAAAAATGAGGCTCTGCACCTATATTTATAGTGGTTCAAATCAGTGCTAACCATTAGATATAAAACCCTAAAATCTAAAGCATACACTCAGTCTATGGACATTAAATTAATATGTTTTCTTCTACGTTTGTTTTCATTTCAAATTGATTCTCCAACAATCTTTTCATTAATCACTTTCCCCTTCTCTCTTGCAATTTATGGAAACATATATTTTTAAATGTGACGTTTCTTTAAATAAGATTCCCCTATTAATCACCTAATTAATATGTGACGACATGGAATTTCGAGCAATATCAATTTAATAATTTATATTAAATATTAAATTGATTGGATATATCTTTGATTTATAAGATTTAAATTGATATTTTTCTTTTAATAAATATCGTATTGGTGAATTTTATCTTTTAAAACTAATAAATTATTTTCTATTTATAATGAATATATATTGGTATATATTGTAGATAAGAAAGCTTTGTTTTAAATTCAACTAATAAATTATGTTTTCAAATTTCTTTTAGTGATTTGGGAATTTTGATTTATTTAATAATAATCTTTTCAAAGCTATTAAAATATATATAAGCTTTAAATTCAATTTGTCAAATGATACTTTACTATATTATAAAATAAGTAGTTTATAGTAAGAAATGATTTCTTTTATAAATCATTTCAAATTGTTAAATGTGTAATTTATTTTAAAATAATAAATAAGAATGTACATATAAAATTAATAGATAAAAGTAAGATATATGTCTTCACCTATATTTTAAAGCAACTTGACCAAAGTAAAATAACAAGGAAATAACAAATATACATAAGTTAAATTTTATTGTTTGTAAATTATAAAACCAATACACTATAAATAATCAAACAACATGTTAGGGATAACATTCATTTACACTACATCATCAAACTAGAGAAACAACATTCTATTTCATTTCAAAATATAAAACAAGGAAATAAAATAGATAAGAGGATTGACCAGCCTCAAAATAAAGATCTGCAAGTCAAAAATAATAGTAACTTGTTAGAAAATAAACTTGCATAGGATAGATATGTACACAAGTGGTTCGAATATATGGGTTTGCAGACTTGAGTACAACAAAAATCAAATAAAATGTAGGCTGGTAAGGTAAATAGGCACTTACAAGGACATAGCATTAAATGATAGTAAGGCCAATATCTCTTCTAGTACATAAGTATGTAATCTCGGCCATAAGCAAAGAAACCATCTCTGAAATTTGTACATCTTGTACACTATTTTGCCTAAAGAAAAATGATACCCTGTTTCCTAAATATCAACCTGTAAACTCTTTCACATACCAACTTGCATATCTGTCTCGAGCAAAAATCTGAGGCATACTCCATTTTAAAACTCCAACAAAATCTCAGTTTAAACAACCATTTTCAAAGAAAGAAAGGCCTGCCTGCATTCTTTCAATAATCTACATGCATTCAAAGTCTTCAAAATCTCTCAGCTATTTCTTCAGCATTTCAAAGGGGCAACTCAAGTTTTAAAAAGCTAATGCAAGGCCAGTTTTAAAAGTTTTCAAATCTCTCAAACAAGAGGCTCTGTTCTTCTTTTTGAATCGAGGTGAGTAACTTTTTATTTTAAACTTATAACTTAGGTTAATATGGCATGTTTTTCTATGTGATGACATGTATCTTATATATGTACATATGTCTGTGCATATCTATATCTTCTCTATGATTTTCTGTTGCCTGTTGCTCCTTTATTCTAAGTAGATCTGGAAACAAACCCTTTTCTCTTGATCTAACAATTATTTGAATGTAAGATATAAACAATAATTGTTTGTTTAACTATAATTTAGATGTTAAAATTTAAAATAAGTTGAACCAACAGATATGTGTCTCTGTAGAACCAAGGAAGCCTGTACAACTTTAAATATGTGTAAAAACAAAATTCTTGCTTTAAGAATTCAGTCATATCAGGTGAAACTACATACAAAATAGGATTTTTAAGACAAGAATTAATATTTTTAGAGTTTGGGTTAGGGAGCAGTTTTAGTTCATCCATTTTTGCCTTTTTGAGCTGCCGTAGGCGATCTCGACGACCGGAGATGTCGTGTTTTGGTCGAGAGGTAGAGGAGCGACCAGGGATTCACGGAAAATTGTTGTGATGGCCGGCAGATGAACGTGGTGGCGGCGGGAAGCGTTTGAAATCTGGTAACCTAGTTTTTAGTGTGTTGTAAAGTTTCGTTCGTACGAGGCCATTAGGCGATCGAGTGTCTCTGGCTTTTGGGTTTTGGTAGAGGGGACAGAGGCGAAGGCGTGGCTAGAATTTCAGGGTTTTTGGTGGACGAGGCGGCGAGAGCGGCGGAGTTTCCAGGGATGGGAAGTTTTCTGATTTTCGTTCCAGGCTTGATCGAGCAACTCGTTTTCGATCGCAAGCTAGAGTTGTTGATCGGAGGGTTGGGTTTGGATGTGGAAGTGGTAGCAGATTTGTGGAGATGGTCGTGGTCGACCGGAAGTGATGATCGGAGGCGTGCACGTGCACGGTGGGGTGTTTCTGGTGAGACTGTTTATGGTGGTGTCGAATTTAGGCTGGGGGAAAGACTCGAGATTTACTCGAGTTAGTGCTTGTTTGGCTCGAGTAAATTTATATTTTACTCGAAGTAAAATTTGAGAACTCGGGTATGTTTGATTTCCAGTTTTTAACCTGTAACTTGTTTTCAGTTTTAAAATGTTGGGTTTTAAAGTTTAAATCAAAGTTTAACTGAGGATAAATAAATGTTAATTCCAGTTTTTTTTGAAATGAAAGGAAGTTATAAATTTAAATAAGTTTAAATGTTTTGAATTTAAGGGATTTGACTTAGAATTCCTCCATAGCAAAGTATTGTTTAATTTGTAATTTAAAGTTTTTAAAAGTTAGATTATAAAGTGATTTAAAGTAAATTGGTGATCGTTTAAACTTGGAATTTTAAATGAAAGTTCAAAAGGAAAATGGCATATATGTTTCAAACATATGGAAGTGAAACTTAAATAAATAAAGGGAAAATGAGTTTTCTTTAAGTAATAAAGATTAAGGTTTAATTCTTTGACTATTAAAATAATTGGAATGATAATCGATAAATTGTATTGACTAATTTAGTAATTAAGTTGAAATGTATTAATTAAAGTAAATAAGGAGTTAAGTAATTAATATGTAATTAAGAATTACATATTAGACTTTAATTAATAAATGAATGGTAAATTGAACTTATAATTAAAAATGAGGGAATTGTAAGTTATTATTTAAGATAAAGCAATTAATAAATAATAATGAATGTCATTAACTAGATTATTTTATGATTAATTAATATAATTGATTTTTAAATAGTTAATTAGATTAATTAATTTGATAATCAACATTTGTAAATGTTAAGTGCAATTACTTAATGGGAATTAAGTAAGAAATTAATTACTCACTTTAGTTAATTGGGTAATTTGATTTATCTGAGTTAATTAATTTAGTTTAATTAATTTGGATTAATCAATTGATAATTGGGAGATATAATTACTCAAGAAAGTAACTGATGAATAATTACAGGATGAAATTAATTGGATAATGATTTGTTAATAAAAGTAATTTGGATATAATTACTTGAAATTAATCAAGGGATTAATTAAATCTGTTTATTTGGAGTAATTAATTTAGGATAATTAATTACTGTATGTTATTAATCAAGGTGATTAATATATGTGATTTGGAAATTAGTTTTCTTAATAAAAATTAAGAAATAAAATAACTAATTAAAAGTTAATTACTTGATGTAATTAAATTAAATAGTAAATGTAATTAGAGATCATTTATTATTATAATTAATGCTGGAAATTGAGAATGGTTTTATTTGGAAATAATTAATAAATGAATAGATTTATTAATGAAATTAATTAAGTAATGTAATTAATTTTAGTTAATTAATAAATGAAGTAATGTAAAGGTTAATTCCTATATTTGGTTAAGATAATTAATTTGTAAAAATAATTAAAGGATAATTATTAAATGTAATTAAAGATAATTAATCAAGGATGATTAATTTAAATGAATAATTGGACGATGATTAATTAATTGATTTATAATTAATTAATAGTAGTATAAGCAAGTTTAATAATGGTGGAGTAATTAATTTAATTTACATTAAATTAATTAAAGATTTGTAATTAGTTTAATTCATTTTAAATTAATTATAAAATGAGGTGATTATTAATCTTTGTTTATATATGATGGATGATATTGATTTCCATGATTGATTGTGATCTCAGATATATATCTATTGTGTTATGGATGCTTGGTTAAGTATGATGATATTGATTATCTGTTTGAGTAGATAATATGGATTATCTGTTTATGATGATGATGTTATTATCCATTGTTATATTATGTTTTATCTATCTGTGTTGATATAGATAATAAATTGAATTGTTTTAAACCTTTAAAACAACTTGGCCTTAAAAGACACGGTTTGGATTTCAATGAGACCGGGATCGGGTTTCCGTATACCGGGATTCTAGGTCTGGAGACCCGAATACCACATCGATCCAAAATAACGTTAGGTCGTGAAATCCAAATGGAGCAAGTGAAGACTCGAGGTATAAGAACTATTCGTCAGTATAACTCTGTGGGTGATTCCGTAATGAGTTTGACGGAGATAGTACTTATAGATTCGAGATGGTGGTTCAAATTGCAAGGGTTATTGTCGTTAACTCTGAGGGTGATTCCAAAATGAGTGTAACGAGATAATGCCTTCGGTTTCGTTCGAACCCGGAACGAACTTGTATGGATCGAATGCTTTCAGAACATCGTCAGGCGGGCGATGAGCATTCTAAGAGATGTGTTCTCTAAAGGTAATCGTGACCTCAAGCCTCATCAACCGGGAATGGCTAAAACAGGGGAGGTGCAGCAAGGCTTCGTGGGTAGCACCCACTTGAGAGCGAGATATACCCCTGTCTAGAGTCCCTTTTATTTCGGCTGTGTGGGCGGTTTAGTAGCTACAACCGCCGGGGTTGTTTCGTTTGGAACTGTCCAGTAAGGGATGGTTCCGGCCTTGTGTTGCAGGGGACTTAGGGTGGGTCCTCGGTACGGTGATCTAGGCCACGTACTGTGATGGGCGGTACCCCAGTAGCCCTGCCATTGATGGAAACCCATTTTCCCTACGTGACCTTACGGTTTTGATTGTAAACCTAGTATGCTGGAATTTAATCATGTAACAATTTCAGCTATTTCATATTTACTTGAAAACCCTAGACACTATTATAATATAACTGGATTTCCTATCAAATGTTTTGGTTAGCGTAAGGTAAAAACATTTCCATGTTTATGTGTGGGATGTCTTACGTGATACCTTTTGTTTCAAAGGATTTCCAAAGTTAAACAACTTTAACCTGTTACTCATACCAGACCCATGTCTGACCCGGAGTTTATTTCTGTTTTTCCTAAACTCTCGGGTACCCAAATTTTTACGGGTAGCCAAGGGATTCAGGTTAGCTTTGACGTATTCTAAAGGAGCAATGGAGCAGGAGGCTTCAGCGTATAGATATATAGTGATTCCGCTGTGTTAGTATTTATCTGTATTCCGGTGTGTTGTATCTCTGTATTGTATTGAGATGTATCGAGTTGTATTAACTAGACAGGTGTTTATAACTGTCTAGTATGTGTTGTATTATCTGTGTAACTCTGATATATATGATATTATGTAATCTTTTATGTGATATATTATATTTCATTCGTTCCGCTGTTGAGATTCTGTTGTTGTTTTCTTCTTTCTTCTCTATCTTTTCTATTTCTCACCCTTTTCTTTCTTCATAGTGATGTGATTTTCCGGTAGTGGAAGGTCGGGTCGCTACAGTTGGTATCAGAGCGCTAGGTTGAGCGAATACCTAGGCTCTTAAGTAATTTCTTTCTTGAGAGAGCGTATTTGTATTTTTGATATATATATATATATATATTTATTTATATTCTACCTATTGTTGGGTTACCCGTTCAGGTTTTCCAATATAATTTATAAAGGTAGATAAGGTAGTGGTGTGTTACACGACTACCGATGGTTGGATTTGTTGAGGTCGGAAGTGTATCGACCGAGACGGTATTGGGTCTACAGTCCTTCTCGAGTGAATTTGCGGGGTAAGAATTTCGTGGGTCTCTAAAGAAGATCTATTAAGAATTCGGAGTCCAGCATTTAAGTGTAAGATGATTGCGCTTGTGTGAGCGGATTTTTGAGAGTTTTGATGAGTGGAGTTTGGATCTGTCGGTTGGACAGCAGCGAGTTATGATATCTTGATACCTCAGGATGTTGTAGCTGTGTGATGAGATACAGTGACTATGGATGTCTCCGAAGATGTTTCTTTGGAACGAGTTAAGGAAGTGAGTCTGCTTCGGTGTTGTGGTTGTGCTCAACAAGATGTTTCTGGTTGGTTTGAGGGTCGAGTTTCTCGAAGAGCTTTGGATTGGGAATTCTTTGGCATTGGTGTCAGCAGTGTAGCTCGGAGTGTTCTTGTGTTGGCAAGAAGCTTTCTAGCTTAGCAGTAGAGATCAGAAGCAGCAGAGTGGTTTCGTTTCTTTCGTTGGATGGGCCAGTTAAGCGTAAGCTGTTCTGTTTGGTAAAGAGAGAATAGTTTTCTTTGGAATCAGGATGGATTAATCGCAAAAGTGACTTGCGATAGTTGAAGCGTTCTCTTGTGTTTCAGATATTTTTCTAGATGACTTTAGGAAGTCAGAGTTTTGTTAGCATCTGGAGATTGAGTTTGGTATCGACTGGATTCCAGCAGTGGTACTGATGGTTCAGCTTAGTAGTAGAATTATTTTTGGAGGAATTTTTTAGTGAAGCAGCTCAGGTTTTGGAGGAACTTCTGAGTTTATTTTTGAATCTGTTGAACCATATTTTTGGAATTTGTTGTCCCGTGTTTGTTTGTGTTCGTCATCAGCATTGTCATCTACTCAGATCAGAGTTGTGCAGCGGAAGCAGTTGGGAGTGCATCTACTTTTCTTTCCTGGAGAAGAGAAGTTGTTTTCTACGGATGATAGTAAAGGTTGTGTTCTTGATTTTAGTTGGTTTTGAGAAGATCATTCTACTGGATTGTTGTGTATTCAGATTGTTCAGAAAGGCATTAGCGGAGATTTAGCTGATCAGTAGGGATGGAGGCAGCTTTGGATCGTCCGAAGAGTTTGGTGGATAAGAGACGGAGGAATTTGGATTTCAGAGTTGGAGATTTGATTTGGATGAATTTCCTCTCATTCAAGGAGCTCTAATTGGGTAAGTCTGGGGAGTTAGCTCCGTGGTGTTCTGGATTTTTCTCTATGTTCGGGAGAGGTAGTTGTTTGGTCTTCAGATTTGGATTGCCAGTTTGGATAGCTGGGATTCGTTGGGTTTCACGTATCTCTGAGGGAGTACGTGTA
The DNA here is from genome assembly GCA_030737815.1 of Allium fistulosum. Taxonomy (NCBI): domain Eukaryota; kingdom Viridiplantae; phylum Streptophyta; class Magnoliopsida; order Asparagales; family Amaryllidaceae; genus Allium; species Allium fistulosum. The sequence goes on along the minus strand of CM060906.1, from coordinate 60,545,133 downwards.
AGATTCTATCTCTGGTTTTGGAACCAGCAGTTCAGGGAGTTTTGGTTGTAGAGTCAGACTCGTCTATAGTCTGATATCTGTTTAGTTTTGTAGATCTAGATGAGTAGGAGTTCTGTAGTTTAGTTGTATTGATTGTTTGGATGTTGTAGGGCGAGTATCTCGGTACTTGTACTTGGGAAACTCGAGGGAATCTTATCCAGAATTTTGTTTGGATAAATAGATTTGTTTGATTAGATAATTTGGTTGTTATGGTTGTTAGCATATAATTGATATATGCTTGTGTTCTAAAATTAAAATCTTAAATAGATTATTAAATTACCTTTGTTTTAAATTTCGGGGACGAAATTCTTTTAAGGTGGGAGGAATGTGACGACCCGAAATTTCGAGCAATATCAATTTAATAATTTATATTAAATATTAAATTTATTGGATATATCTTTGATTTATAAGATTTAAATTGATATTTTTCTTTTAATAAATATCGTATTGGTGAATTTTATCTTTTAAAACTAATAAATTATTTTCTATTTATAATGAATATATATTGGTATATATTGTAGATAAGAAAGCTTTGTTTTAAATTCAACTAATAAATTATGTTTTCAAATTTCTTTTAGTGATTTGGGAATTTTGATTTATTTAATAATAATCTTTTCAAAGCTATTAAAATATATATAAGCTTTAAATTCAATTTGTCAAATGATACTTTACTATATTATAAAATAAGTAGTTTATAGTAAGAAATGATTTCTTTTATAAATCATTTCAAATTGTTAAATGTGTAATTTATTTTAAAATAATAAATAAGAATGTACATATAAAATTAATAGATAAAAGTAAGATATATGTCTTCACCTATATTTTAAAGCAACTTGACCAAAGTAAAATAACAAGGAAATAACAAATATACATAAGTTAAATTTTATTGTTTGTAAATTATAAAACCAATACACTATAAATAATCAAACAACATGTTAGGGATAACATTCATTTACACTACATCATCAAACTAGAGAAACAACATTCTATTTCATTTCAAAATATAAAACAAGGAAATAAAATAGATAAGAGGATTGACCAGCCTCAAAATAAAGATCTGCAAGTCAAAAATAATAGTAACTTGTTAGAAAATAAATTTGCATAGGATAGATATGTACACAAGTGGTTCGAATATATGGGTTTGCAGACTTGAGTACAACAAAAATCAAATAAAATGTAGGCTGGTAAGGTAAATAGGCACTTACAAGGACATAGCATTAAATGATAGTAAGGCCAATATCTCTTCTAGTACATAAGTATGTAATCTCGGCCATAAGCAAAGAAACCATCTCTGAAATTTGTACATCTTGTACACTGTTTTGCCTAAAGAAAAATGATACCCTGTTTCCTAAATATCAACCTGTAAACTCTTTCACATACCAACTTGCATATCTGTCTCGAGCAAAAATCTGAGGCATACTCCATTTTAAAACTCCAACAAAATCTCAGTTTAAACAACCATTTTCAAAGAAAGAAAGGCCTGCCTGCATTCTTTCAATAATCTACATGCATTCAAAGTCTTCAAAATCTCTCAGCTATTTCTTCAGCATTTCAAAGGGGCAACTCAAGTTTTAAAAAGCTAATGCAAGGCCAGTTTTAAAAGTTTTCAAATCTCTCAAACAAGAGGCTCTGTTCTTCTTTTTGAATCGAGGTGAGTAACTTTTTATTTTAAACTTATAACTTAGGTTAATATGGCATGTTTTTCTATGTGATGACATGTATCTTATATATGTACATATGTCTGTGCATATCTATATCTGCTCTATGATTTTCTGTTGCCTGTTGCTCCTTTATTCTAAGTAGATCTGGAAACAAACCCTTTTCATTTGATCTAACAATTATTTGAATGTAAGATATAAACAATAATTGTTTGTTTAACTATAATTTAGATGTTAAAATTTAAAATAAGTTGAACCAACAGATATGTGTCTCTGTAGAACCAAGGAAGCCTGTACAACTTTAAATATGTGTAAAAACAAAATTCTTGCTTTAAGAATTCAGTCATATCAGGTGAAACTACATACAAAATAGGATTTTTAAGACAAGAATTAATATTTTTAGAGTTTGGGTTAGGGAGCAGTTTTAGTTCGTCCATTTTTGCCTTTTTGAGCTACCGTAGGCGATCTCGACCACCGGAGATGTCGTGTTTTGGTCGAGAGGTAGAGGAGCGACCAGGGATTCACGGAAAATTGTTGTAATGGCCGGCAGATGAACGTGGTGGCGGCGGGAAGCGTTTGAAATCTGGTAACCTAGTTTTTAGTGTGTTGTAAAGTTTCGTTCGTACGAGGCCATTAGGCGATCGAGTGTCTCTGGCTTTTGGGTTTTGGTAGAGGGGACAGAGGCGAAGGCGTGGCTAGAATTTCAGGGTTTCCGATGGACGAGGCGGCGAGAGCGGCGGAGTTTCCAGGGATGGGAAGTTTTCTGATTTTCGTTCCAGGCTTGATCGAGCAACTCGTTTTCGATCGCAAGCTAGAGTTGTTGATCGGAGGGTTGGGTTTGGATGTGGAAGTGGTAGCAGATTTGTGGAGATGGTCGTGGTCGACCGGAAGTGATGATCGGAGGCGTGCACGTGCACGGTGGGGTGTTTCTTGTGAGACTGTTTATGGTGGTGTCGAATTTAGGCTCGGGGAAAGACTCGAGATTTACTCGAGTTAGTGCTTGTTTGGCTCGAGTAAATTTATATTTTACTCGAAGTAAAATTTGAGAACTCGGGTATGTTTGATTTCCAGTTTTTAACCTGTAACTTGTTTTCAGTTTTAAAATGTTGGGTTTTAAAGTTTAAATCAAAGTTTAACTGAGGATAAATAAATGTTAATTCCAGTTTTTTTTTGAAATGAAAGGAAGTTATAAATTTAAATAAGTTTAAATGTTTTGAATTTAAGGGATTTGACTTAGAATTCCTCCATAGCAAAGTATTGTTTAATTTGTAATTTAAAGTTTTTAAAAGTTAGATTATAAAGTGATTTAAAGTAAATTGGTGATCGTTTAAACTTGGAATTTTAAATGAAAGTTCAAAAGGAAAATGGCATATATGTTTCAAACATATGGAAGTGAAACTTAAATAAATAAAGGGAAAATGAGTTTTCTTTAAGTAATAAAGATTAAGGTTTAATTCTTTGACTATTAAAATAATTGGAATGATAATCGATAAATTGTATTGACTAATTTAGTAATTAAGTTGAAATGTATTAATTAAAGTAAATAAGGAGTTAAGTAATTAATATGTAATTAAGAATTACAGATTAGACTTTAATTAATAAATGAATGGTAAATTGAACTTATAATTAAAAATGAGGGAATTGTAAGTTATTATTTAAGATAAAGCAATTAATAAATAATAATGAATGTCATTAACTAGATTATTTTATGATTAATTAATATAATTGATTTTTAAATAGTTAATTAGATTAATTAATTTGATAATCAACATTTGTAAATGTTAAGTGCAATTACTTAATGGGAATTAAGTAAGAAATTAATTACTCACTTTAGTTAATTGGGTAATTTGATTTATCTGAGTTAATTATTTTAGTTTAATTAATTTGGATTAATCAATTGATAATTGGGAGATATAATTACTCAGGAAAGTAACTGATGAATAATTACAGGATGAAATTAATTGGATAATGATTTGTTAATAAAAGTAATTTGGATATAATTACTTGAAATTAATCAAGGGATTAATTAAATCTGTTTATTTGGAGTAATTAATTTAGGATAATTAATTACTGTATGTTATTAATCAAGGTGATTAATATATGTGATTTGGAAATTAGTTTTCTTAATAAAAATTAAGAAATAAAATAACTAATTAAAAGTTAATTACTTGATGTAATTAAATTAAATAGTAAATGTAATTAGAGATCATTTATTATTATAATTAATGCTGGAAATTGAGAATGGTTTTATTTGGAAATAATTAATAAATGAATAGATTTATTAATGAAATTAATTAAGTAATGTAATTAATTTTAGTTAATTAATAAATGAAGTAATGTAAAGGTTAATTCCTATATTTGGTTAAGATAATTAATTTGTAAAAATAATTAAAGGATAATTATTAAATGTAATTAAAGATAATTAATCAGGGATGATTAATTTAAATGAATAATTGGATGATGATTAATTAATTGATTTATAATTAATTAATAGTAGTATAAGCAAGTTTAATAATGGTGGAGTAATTAATTTAATTTACATTAAATTAATTAAAGATTTGTAATTAGTTTAATTCATTTTAAATTAATTATAAAATGAGGTGATTATTAATCTTTGTTTATATATGATGGATGATATTGATTTCCATGATTGATTGTGATCTCAGATATATATCTATTGTGTTATGGATGCTTGGTTAAGTATGATGATATTGATTATCTGTTTGAGTAGATAATATGGATTATCTGTTTATGATGATGATGTTATTATCCATTGTTATATTGTGTTTTATCTATCTGTGTTGATATAGATAATAAATTGAATTGTTTTAAACCTTTAAAACAACTTGGCCTTAAAAGACACGGTTTGGATTTCGATGAGACCGGGATCGGGTTTTCGTATACCGGGATTCTAGGTCTGGAGACCCGAATACCACATCGATCCAAAATAACGTTAGGTCGTGAAATCCAAATGGAGCAAGTGAAGACTCAAGGTATAAGAACTATTCGTCAGTATAACTCTGTGGGTGATTCCGTAATGAGTTTGACGGAGATAGTACTTATAGATTCGAGATGGTGGTTCAAATTGCAAGGGTTATTGTCGTTAACTCTGAGGGTGATTCCAAAATGAGTGTAACGAGATAATGCCTTCGGTTTCGTTCGAACCCGGAACGAACTTGTATGGATCGAATGCTTTCAGAACATCGTCAGGCGGGCGATGAGCATTCTAAGAGATGTGTTCTCTAAAGGTAATCGTGACCTCAAGCCTCATCAACCGGGAATGGCTAAAACAGGGGAGGTGCAGCAAGGCTTCGTGGGTAGCACCCACTTGAGAGCGAGATATACCCCTGTCTAGAGTCCCTTTTATTTCGGCTGTGTGGGCGGTTTAGTAGCTACAACCGCCGAGGTTGTTTCGTTTGGAACTGTCCAGTAAGGGATGGTTCCGGCCTTGTGTTGCAGGGGACTTAGGGTGGGTCCTCGGTACGGTGATCTAGGCCACGTACTGTGACGGGCGGTACCCCAGTAGCCCTGCCATTGATGGAAACCCATTTTCCCTACGTGACCTTACGGTTTTGATTGTAAACCTAGTATGCTGGAATTTAATCATGTAACAATTTCAGCTATTTCATATTTACTTGAAAACCCTAGACACTATTATAATATAACTGGATTTCCTATCAAATGTTTTGGTTAGCGTAAGGTAAAAACATTTCCATGTTTATGTGTGGGATGTCTTACGTGATACCTTTTGTTTCAAAGGATTTCCAAAGTTAAACAACTTTAACCTGTTACTCATACCAGACCCATGTCTGACCCGGAGTTTATTTCTGTTTTTCCTAAACTCTCGGATACCCAATTTTTACGGGTAGCCAAGGGATTCAGGTTAGCTTTGACGTATTCTGGAGGAGCAATGGAGCAGGAGGCTTCAGCGTATAGATATATAGTGATTCCGTTGTGTTAGTATTTATCTGTATTCCGCTGTGTTGTATCTCTGTATTGTATTGAGATGTATCGAGTTGTATTAACTAGACAGGTGTTTATAACTGTCTAGTATGTGTTGTATTATCTGTGTAACTCTGATATATATGATATTATGTAATCTTTTATGTGATATATTATATTTCATTCGTTCCGCTGTTGAGATTCTGTTGTTGTTTTCTTCTTTCTTCTCTATCTTTTCTATTTCTCACCCTTTTCTTTCTTCATAGTGATGTGATTTTCCAGTAGTGGAAGGTCGGGTCGCTACATAATAAATTTCATATATACCAAGAATTAATTTACTATCCAATTAATCCATGCCTGCACTGTGATTTCTTACCAAATTAATATGCCAATCAACACCATATTAATTCGTCACATATATGCATATTAATTTATTTTATTCCCATAATTATTGCATGCATATATTCTATAATTGGATTTTGAATCACAATCTTAATCATATATGTTACCATAAGTCTCCATGTTTATTAATTGACAATTGATTACTTGCATAAATTACTCTTCCTCCATTTTATTCTCTTGCACTAACATTTATATTTCTAATCATATCAATTAGTTGCTATAATATATGTTCCCTTTCTTGTCAGTTCCTGTCAATTAATCACCTCTACTAATTAATTGAATATTAATTTCCTTTTTAAACAAACACCGTTAATTAATCTTCCCTATTAATTGATTTTATATAATTTCTCTCTCTAATTTATTTGTTACACAAATATATATGTATTCCAAATAATATTAATTAGTTGCCTCATTTACAAAACATTTCTTTATTTTAAAATTTCAAAAGTATATAACTTAATCAAATTATTTGCATATATAATTGTAATTTAATGCGGGGTGTTACATTCTGTGACTATTCTATGTTTGTGAAATAAATATATATTCTTGTGTCTTGTGTTAGTGAAATAAATATATATTCTTGTGTCTTGTGTTCGTGAAATAAATATAAATTCTTGTGTCGTGTGTTTGTGAAATAAGTATATGTTCTTGTGTCTTGTGATGGATGCTAAGTTAATTCTGTTATTTTGTGTTTAGTGACCAGTTCATATTTGTGACTTAAACTTATAGCCCTATTTTGAGTTAATCATTGATATTTGCGTGCTTAGAGATATTGTGTTTTGTTCTTTGAATTCAGTGTTTAGTGACTAATATGTGTTCGCGATTTAAATGTATAACCATGTGCCTTGTGATGAACTCTAAGTTAAATTAATTCCCGTAACTCGTTATATACTAGACATCTGTATTTACTTATATGTTGTTTATTCATGTGTTATTTCTGTTCTCACCCTATTGGATATTTAGAGATAGTCTAACTCGGGTGTTATTTTGCTCAGGTCAGGCCGAGACTTTTCAGGTTACATGACAAATTGACCTTTGGATGTTTGGGCTGGCAAGGAGATAAACACTTTTCACTTTTTAGTATATCTCATTTAGGAAATTTGTGAATATGTTTATAAAATGTATGATTGAGATTAGAGAATTGTAAAACTTGCATATTATGTGAGTTTACTGTTTTATTTTGTAGACTCACAATTTGTATATGTGTAAGTTGAGATTTATTCTGCTGTGATCTGTGACTGTTATTTATATGATATATTGTTCTGATTGTGAGAAATCGGTGTGTCTATTACTTTGTATTAATACTGTACACGTCAAATTCAGTTCAGATATTAAGTGAAAAGGTATAAATGACGTGTCAGTGTTAGTATAAAGATATATTCACAATCGATTGCCCTTAACAAGCCGTATTCTCCGGAGTAGCAGACGGGATTACTTGTAATGTTCTTTGCTAATCTGGGTATCGTGGTTTGGTCGTTACAGTACAATATACCATAGTCCATGGTTCCTTTCAAATATTTTAAAATTCTTTGTATAGCTAGCTAGTGTATATGACTAGGGTTACTGGTATATCTACTCATTTTGCAAACAGCGTAAGCAATATCAGGCCTTGTGCATGTCATGGCATAAACTAGACTACCAATAACTTTAGCATATTCTAGTTGATCTTTTGATCTGCCAGTATTAGAATATAGTTGCATACTTGGGTCAAATGTGGTATTTACAGGTTTGTAATCAAATTGATTAAACCTTTTTAGAATCTTCTCTATGTAATAAGACTGGATAATGTCTAACGCTTCTGCTGTTTTTATGATTCGTATTCCTACAATCACTTCATCTTCCCTCATATCTTTCATGTCAAAAAATGAAGATAAAAATCCTTTCGTATCTACTATACTCAAGGTATCAGTCTTAAATATCAACATATCATCAACATAAAGGCCTACAATTACACCTTTACCAGCACGAAATTATTTATAAACACATTTGTCTAATTCACAAATCCTAAAACCATTTGATACTATGGCTTTATCAAATTCCTCATGCTACTGTTTTGGTGCTTGTTTAAAACTATAAAATGATTTAATAAGTTTACATACTTTACGTTCTTGTCCAAGCATCACAAAATCTTTTGGTTGAGACATATATTATATATATATATATATCTTCATCAAGTTCTCCATTTAAGAATGCAATCTTCACATCCATTTGATGAATTTCAAATTTATAAATAGATGCCAATGCAAATAATGCCCTAATTATTGAAATTCTTGCTGCATATGCATATGTATCAAAATAATCAATTCCTTCCTTTTGGGTAAATCCATTAGCAACTAATCTAGCCTTAATTTTTCTATCATACCAACTGCTCTTAATTTTTTCTTAAATATTCACTTGCACCCTATTAGTTTAGAACCAGGAAGTAAGTCTACTAGTTTCCATGTTCGATTTCCCATAATAGAATCCAATTCATCACTTATGGCTTCTTGCCAAAAGGCTGAATCCTATGACTTTATGGCCTCGGTATTTGTTAATGGATCATAGTCTATGGTTGTAGAAAGTATGACTTGATGTCTAATACATCTCTTGATCCTTCAACCAAATAAATGAATAAATCTGGTCCGAATGATTTCCTAGTCCTCATTATTTTACTTCTCATAAGAGTTTCACAAGTTTCATCATTATTTTCTTGAGTGTTCTCAAATTCACGAATAAGTTCAGTGACCTCCACCATTTCATATATAGGTGTATTAACCTCCAATGTTTCACTAATATATGGATTGGATGGAATAGACGTGAATCTATTTTCATAGAACATCGCATCTCTAGATTCTATTATTGTGTTTACCTCAATCGAATTATTAGGCTTTATTAGAAACTTATAACCCTTGTTGTGTTGAACGTATCTTAAGAAAATAACTCAATGTCATTTTGTCCTAATTTCCTAATTTTTGGTTCAGGTAATCGAACAATGGCTCTACAGCCCCAAACTCGATAATAATCAAGATTTGGTGTGCGTTTCTTCTAAAGTTCAAAAGGTATGACTTTGGTCTACTGTCCCTTTCCCCATGACCGTTGCTTTTGCTAAGTTTCGCATAAAGAGATAATTTTCGTCCTCAAACGGTTCAAGTTTCTTGAATCACTACAAGAAAATGCTATATTAATAGCAAGCAAGGATTGCACAGGAGTTCGACTTGCTATAGTTAAGTGGTTAGTGGTTGTTTAGGGTAGATGATGGCATGTGTTAATGCCATTGTTACTAACACTAATGCCATTGTTACTCATGTGAAAATTTGTGTCCTTTTCCCTCCATCTTTTTTTCATTGCCGCTTAAATCCAATACTCCTTTTTCTCATTCACTTCCACCTTTACTCACGTTCCTTTCCTTACAAACGCGAATCCCTCTTTAACCTGGCTCCGCACCGCAACCTCTGCTCGATTCCAAGATAGCTGGCAATTCCATGTGATTCTCTCCGCAACCCTCTTCAGTGTTACTTACGATTCGTCAAGCTCGATTCCGCACTGATTCTGCACGAGTGAGTTTCCTTACTAATTAGATCCAATCTTTTCTTTAATCAATTTCATGACAGATGCGATCTTGATAGATTTTTTAAGTGTTAAATTTGTCGTGGCTTTGATATCCGTTGAAATATAGCCTGTAACACGTTTTGTGTGATTTTTAAATGGCTATTGAGCTTATGTCGTGGCTTTGATATCTATTGAAATATAGCCTGTAGCTTTTCCTCTCTTGATTTCCTCAAATTAGTGGCTGGACGAATAAGGATTTTAGTAGTGTTTGTGAATGTAAAATGAATGGATGTGAATGGGTATAAGGGTTTGTATAAGTAATATTAGCCTAATTTCTCTTTTACACTTGAAGTATTACCCTTCTTATGTTTAAGTTTAATCTCTCCACTGATTCATTCTTTAGGGCACTACATTATTTAATTTAATTTATCTTATTAAACATTCTTAATAATGTTAGTTAATATTAGGGTCGTTACAACTTTCTACACTGAATTAGCAAGAGGAGCATTTTTTCAGGTTGGTTTTTTCAATCCTTACTTTATATTAAACTGAGTAGTTGGAAAACTTTAATTACTATTTTGGTATGCTTTTATCAGATAGTAGATGAATGCTTTCTATTTTTTTTTCTCTATATAAAGTCAAATACAAGAGATGTTAAAAAGATCTTTTTTTAGTAAAAAGTATTTGAGTGAGCAATCAACAAAGTATATAAGTTTTTTAAGGCATTATTGCTAAACAGTTAATAGCATATATGAAATATGTAAAACTGTAACATAGCGGTTTAAATGTTTGATGTGATTAATTACAGTAATTTTGAATTTACTAACTATATAGTTCTTATGATTTCAAATTCAATTTATTATTAGTGAGTAGAAGAGAACTTGGTAGTAGTAAATGAATAGGATCTGTTAAGATTAGAAGATTATTAAGTGCGTAAAGTCTGTATATGTTCATGGTCTACATATATTGTCAATCACTTAAATTCTTTGATCAATGAACATTTAACATCGGTATAATATTTTTTAATGTTTCTGCCTTAGATCCTAGCTGTTGAACTATGTAATGAAGCTTGAGTTATTAATCCTTTTATTTTCAATATATTTGGACCTATGTACTCAAAATGATACCCTTTTGTTCTATGCTTGTTCTACTCGTTTTACATCAGTTATTTTGATTATTTTACACGTATAAAAAGACGACTCACTGAACGATGGAACATAAAGTTTTGTGATCTTTGTTCAAGATTAAGTCCACAGTAGGAGGTGACTTAACAAAAACCGAGTTTAAATTTAAATAATATTTTTATTTTCTTTAATCTGAAGAAAGTTCTCAAAACCATATTTAATACTCACAACCTTCTAATTCTACCCTTTTGAATTGAAATGGTATTTAGGCTATACCAAGAATAGACAAAGATTTGACTCATTCATTGCTCATGTTCAATGCAGCATTAGAAGGTCCAGATTAAAGTAAATTAACTTAAGAATTCATATTTATTTATGTATAAAAAGATGTATAAAATGTAAGTGTTAACCTGTAGATGGAAGTTTAAGTTTTCTTTGTAAATGTAAAAATTGTGCCTGTAACAATCAGAGCAGAAGTACGGGAACCATGTATATCATTGAATCTAACAACAATAACTCATCTTATTTGTAGTACAAGAAGAAAGACTACTGATCAATGTTTGTCGCTAAAATTCATCTTATTTCATGGGCAGACTACTATATCCGTGTTTTGTTTTCAACCATAACTCTAAAATTATAACTAGATAGAACATGACATGACATTGTCGAAACAAAGTACAACATAAGTAGAAAAAAAACTTAGTGTGAATGAGCCTACAGCTAGACCAAATGACAAAACAAGCAGTAGTCTTCTTGCCTGATCAAATGGTATATATTATGCAAAGGCTGACTTACTTTCCACCGACAATTATAGCTACTCTGTTACCCTCCATTATGAGCTGTAATGTATTGAATACACTGTAATTTTCCATGTTCATGCAGTTTTCCTTTAGTATACATTCAAAAGTAGCATCATCTGTGTTATATTATAGTTATTTTCAAAGAAATCTATACATATTTTAGCCTACAACATCCTATACTTCCTCCCCTGTTAACATCCATGGCTGAAATAAAATGCAGCATCAAGAAAAAGACCATGCGCTGAATGCAAGGTTTGGATTTGATGCTATTTGCGAATGTTTCTCACCTGTCTACCCCTGTTAATAATTGTTGTTTATGAGGTTGTAAATAAATGCATTCTCATTTAAAAATTTATCATTGAATTGGGGGACTTTACATAAATATTTAGAAATGTCAAAATGAAATTGTACATATCAAATTTGATTATTGATGAAATGATCGATATGATTTTGTAAATTACATGAGATATAAAAAATAGTATTTGACAACTTATATTAAAAATAGTGTAGTTTTCAAGAAAAAAATTTGATCTTTGTTGAAATAATCGTATGTGCATAACGAAATTTGATACTTGCTAATCGGTTTATCGAAGTTATTTGATACTCCATTGTCATATGTGTCTCTTTCGAGTAATTAATGGATTTATGGTATAAACTTGAAAACATACATGAATGTGTAATGTTAGAATGTGTGTCTCTTCCGAGTATGAACACATTGAGCCTAATGTAAGGATGAACGTTATTATAGTCAAGAAAGTTGATAGTTTGGTTAATCAAATTGACGAGCTATGAATTGTTTGGTTGGTTGAATTAGTAAAGATATTCTTATTCCCTTATTCAAATTAGTAACGATAATGCAGGGGATTATACAACTTGTCTTCATGATCCATTATTATATTCATCCATTGTCATATAAGAAAGCGTAGAATATTAATATCGATGAGTATTAAATTATCATGTTTTTTTAGAAATTTGCTTTTTGCAATATTGTATATGGCGATGGAACTATTTTTATGGAAAATTTTTGGTAGTGTGTTTGCCAGTGTGTTTGTAATATGTACAGAATTTGATTGTCTTATTTATTATAGTATGGCTTGTAACGACCCTAAATTTTCGACCCAATTTAAAATTTTAAATTCATCGTTTCAATAAAAAATTTGAAATTATAAACGATCTCAATTTACGTCCAACTTTATTTATGACATACGTCTAGTTAGAAATGGACATAGAAAAAGTTTCGTTGAAAAATATTACAGAAAAATCCGTTCGCGTTTTACTGTATATCAGTCCATATAAAGCTGCGAAAAATTTATCTTCCAAATCCAATTATTTTTACACAGCTACGTTGTAAAAATTATCCTGATCAAGATTATGTAATTCGTTTCGTCTAAAACTGTCATCGCCTGCTCCGTTTAAATTAATTTGCAAATCGTACAATTTAAGCGGCGTAAATGCAAATTTTATAAAATCATCGTATCGCAATAACCTGTGTACCGTTGGAAGCGCATTGTCGCGCTGATCAAAATGGTATATTTATTCTGACCAATCGGAGTCCGACAAAAATCCGTCGCGTTGATTTAACGGTCCGAACGGACCGGTTAAATAAAATCTCAGCCCATTTACAAAAGAAATTGGAAAATATAATCTGAACTAACGTTTAAATTGGTTGGTTGGAAGCTAGTAAGTTGCTTTGGGAATTGATAGAGACGTTTGGGAACTTGGGGAAACTTGGGGACCAGGGCAACGCTTGGGAAACTCAAACTGAAATTTATAACGTACCGCATTGTTTAAGTTAAAGACAACTATTCCCATTCTCATTTTCTACTGTTCCTTCTTTTCATTTCAAACAAATCAACTTTTCAAGATAAGTGGCAGGTAACGTTTTCCCATTCTTTTTCATTCTTCCTCTTCCTTTTTGCTTTCTCTGTTTTGGAAATTCAAAGAGCACGGCAGACAGCAAATTCATCCAACTTCCCAACCTATTCTTCCCTCTAGCTCATAGTCCCGGCCAACCTCCACTTCCCCGCCGTGCGTGCGAGAGCACCAACCACCGCCAGCCCCTAACCCATCGTCCATGCCTCCTTTCTGCCAAACCCCGCTCCGCCACTACCTGACGCACTGACCGCCCACACACCCTGACCTCCACCACGGCTGCCACCAACGCCGAACCCCCTGAAACGCACTGCCTCCCTCCCACAACCACCACCCAGCCCACTGACTTCGCTGCCACCTACCACCGTTCCGCCTCCCTTCACCCCATCCTCTAGCAACCCCACGTCCACACGCCACCAGCCAGCAACCCCACCTCCCACCGTATCACCTAATCCACCGCCCATCCACGTCGCTGCCACCCTCCAACCCACGCCTCCTCACGCCGCCAGCCATCCCCAGTCCTCCCTGGCTTCGCTTGGACCGCGATGTGTTTATACGTGTGTGTTCATACGTGCTGTATAGTGTGTGCGTTATGTGTTGAGTGTGTGTGCGTTTTGTTCTTTGAGCGTGTGTGCATTTTTGTGTTTGAGTGCATGTGTGTTGTGTGCGTGTACAGCATGTTGAAGGGGTGGGATGAAGGCATGAAGTTGGATTCATGCGTGAGAATGACATGCAATAGGAGACAAGAAAAAAAAAAGATGAAAGTGTGAAATGTATCAGCTAGTAGTGAGTACATGAGATGGGGTTCATGCATGCATTGTGCGTGAAGGTTGTGTTTGGTGTGTGTGTGTTTTTTTTTTTAAAAAGGAGGCAACTGTGTTGTAGTGCAATGCGTGCGTACGGGGGAGTTCATAGGGAAGTCTTGTGTAATTCAGGTTTGGGTCACGGCTTATAAAAAAAAAAACGAAACTGAAATTTGTAAATAGTGTTGGAGTTTGCAGTAGAATATTTTCGACAATATCTAGTTTTGGTTGCCAAACAGTAACCAAAATTTCTTTCTCTATTGTGCAGCGACCGACTGATTCCTTTCGCAGCAGCATCGACCTTCAGTTTTGTTCTTCCCTCCGTCTTCGGTAAGCGCATTTATATAAATTTATAAATTATATACAATGTTCATTGTATTAATATCGTTTCCTTTTGTCGATATTACAGTGTTCGTTGTCCGTGCTATACCGACTCTGTTCTTATTTCTTTGTGCCTCGCCGTCAAATTTCTTTATCCACGAAAGGTGAATTAATTTTCACGACTATATTCTTATGCTAGTTGGTATTGTTGAATGATTGCTATGTGATTGAATTGAATGTTGATTGCTAGTATAAAGTGACAAATAATTTGCAAGTAAATTTGATATAGGATAGTTAACGAATTTAATTTGGATTATATATGTTAAATTCTGATTTGCTAAACCTGACCCCTTCATATGTTAAATTCTATTAGTTAAATTGACCCATTTAATTTGTAAGTTAATTGACACGTAGAATTGACAAATTTCACTTTGGACCTTTGAACGTATATTGAATTAACTGTTGTAATTGAAATTGAACGACAAGTGAAACCGAAATGTTATAATCTTTAATCAACTTGAAATGATAGAGTAGATTCTAGAAATAGTTATATTAATTGGCGTAAATAACAAACGCGAATTAATACGATTATTTCGGGATTATTTGAAATTGTTGAATTGTTGTGAATGGATGCTATTGCTTGTTTATTTACTTTGACACCATCCCAGCTATCACACTGCAAGTTCCCTTTGTATGCTTTGATTTTGAATTGAAATGGAATCGGGTTGAAATGATAAATACCCAAATAACTTTGACTTAGGATAGAAAATTAAATTTAACCCGATTGGTCAATGTTTTGATTTAAATAACATAAAGTTTTATTTGACGAATAACAAGGTTTTGAATAAATTGGAATTTAAAATTCGAATGAATGTAAATGTGAGTATTTGAATTTGAAAACAAATATAACGTAGTAATTGACAAAAAGAATATTGTTTAAAATTTAATTAATTAATAATTAAATTTAGAATTATTTGATAATAAATTTTTGAAATTATTAATAATTAAGTTTTGAATTTATTAATAATTAACTTTTGAAATTATTAATAGTTAAGTTGTGAAATTATTAATAACGAAGTTTGAAATAATTAATAATTAAATTTTGAATTTATTAACAATTAAGTTTGGAATTATTAATGAATGAGTTTGGAATAATTAATAATTAAGATTTGAAATTATTGAAATTTGATGAGATCGAATTCCAAAGAAAATTGAATTGAATATATTTATTAAGAGAAATTGAAGTATTGAACAAGTGAAACTAAGTTTTACTAAGTTTTGAAATTTGAAAGGAATTTCTTTGATAAGAAATAGAATGCGCTTTATCGAAACAAATGAAAGACTTATAATTTAAAGAATTGGATTTGACAAGTGTAATTGTAAATAAGTTGTAAACTTTGATAATGAAATCGAACTTAAGACGTAACGTAATGAATTGGAAATTGAATTGAAATTGATTAATGATAAATTAATTTAATGAATATCGAATGAAAGCGATAATAGATTTAAATCGATTTGAATGTTAAATTTAGTTAAATGATTTTGGAATGAACTTATATACGAAATGCAATGAATATTTGAATTGTGTTAATTGAAACTTTGAAATTGAATTATATAAATGTTGAAATTGAAATTGGAAAGTTATGAGACGTAATTTTGGAAATTGATTTAGAAAGACTAACGAATTGTCGATTTACGAACTCCAATTGAAATTGAAATTGTTTTGGTTTTGAAATATATTAACGACCAATCGGTGTTATAATCACGAAGGTTATTAAAGGAACCGGAATCGGTTTAGGACATACTCACTGTCTAAACCGGAAACCACTTTAATAACTACACGCGAAGTGATGATCCAGAATGAAGTGGTTGGATTGATGAACGTTGATGATTGAAGAAAGTGAACGATAATGGATAGCCTTGACACTTGTGTCAAATTGGAAATGACTAAAACAGGAGCTGTGCCGGGCCAATGGAGGATTAGCTACCTCAAGTGGACACACTTCTTCGTAAACTATTCTTTTACCTTGTGATTGATTGGCGCGCACCCTTGAATTTGGAGTGTTGTCTCACGGTGTTGCGGGCGCTGCGGCGTTGCGTTCTCACCAGTCCGGATCAGGCGAACGGTAGTATCACTACCTTGGGTATAGCCTCATGTGCCTTGTCATACTTGTATTCCATTTATGCGCGACCACTACGACTTTGATTTGTACCTTTAGTATATGGATTTCCCTCTGGTGACTTCCGGTTTTGGGGAAACTACAGTCTTGTATATGCTTTTGGGAATAAAAATGTGTTAAGGGTGGAATGGGCCATGACTTAACACTATTTTGATATCTTTATTATTACTGATAGACATTATCTACTTATCGTACTCTACTATATATAGATAGTTTATCGGATCCTGAAAGATGCTTATTCCAACCATCTTTGAGTTATTGTTATTTTAAAATTTTACCATATTATCTGTATAAGAATATATGTCCTGATTCGAGTGTTTGTTTGTGCATATGCTCGGATCAGACTGAGGATTGCTGTTGCTGCTTACTTGGAGCTAAAGACTTGAAGACTATCTTATCTTTATCAGTATTGTTCTTTCCATTTGGACTATTTGGACATCTATGTTGTTGTAATTCTGCTGCACTATTCTGTTATGTTATATTTTCTGTGATTCTGTGATGATTCTCATTTATATACATATACTCCATTAATGATTCGTGTTTTGTATTATTTAAGTTGACATGTGTGGATTATTGTCAATTTAAATGGTCCAAATATACGGGTTGTTACAGTTGGTATCAGAGCTTTGGTTCCCGATAACCTTAGCCTGTGGAGTTTAAAGCTCATTAGAGATAGGGTGAACATACCCTAAAATGAGGAGAATCATTGCAGAATCCACCTCCTTTGATTCATCTTTCTTATTGAATTCGTTGAATAGAATTTCCTTAAGTTCTATAAATTTCTATCTTTGATTCTAAAATCACTTTTGGTATTCCAGGATGGCTACCAGAAGAAATGTTAGAGGCAGGGGTGGAAATGCTCTTGGTCCACATGCTCCAGCTCCCGCAGTCCGATTCTCCACTCTTAGCAAGGAGTATACTCAGCTTGGAGGAGTCAAATTTACTGGCTCCGAAAGTATTATCGAAGCACAACAATGGCTAAAGAGTCTGGAAAGGATCTTTTCTGGCTTAGAGATCGCAGATGCTCAGAAGTGCAAGTTGGCCGCTTGGCAGCTTCAGGATGCTGCTCAAGATTGGTGGGAATCAGTCACTTCTCGAACTGATGTGGAACTATCACATGGGCCCAGTTTAGGTAGTAATCTATCTAAATTCCTACTAAATAAATTTCTCTTTTATCTCGTCAAAATTTTGATTCGTTTCATATCTTTTGTAATAGGGATTCTTTCATGGCTCAGTGGATGCCAGCTGTTGGGAAGGCCCAACTCTATCGGTCTTTCATGGATCTCAAGCAGGGCAGCATGACCTTTACTGAGTACGAAAGGAGGTTTAACGAACTCTCCAAGTTCGGACCTGGCTTGATTGACACACCTCTGCTTAAGAATGAGAAGTTCATACGTGGTGCACGCCCAGAGTATTACGAGCTCCTCACCGCTCATGTCCATGGAACTTTCACTGAGTTGATGGATTTTGCTCTTCGATACGAGGGAAAGCCTAGGGGAACATCTGTCCCCAAAGCTCCAATTACTCAGACATCGGCTAATCAGTTGGAAGAGATAGTTATTGAGCCTGACTTGACTATTGAGTGAAAGCCACTTCGAATAGTCGATCGTGAGACAAAGCAACTTAGAAGGAAGTCGGTAAATCTCGTCAAAGTACAGTGGAGTGCAGATGAGCGAGATTGCACATGGGAAACTGAGGATAGTATTCGGGATTCAAACCCCGAACTATTAATTTCAGGTATCATCCAAAATTCTCGAAATCTATCTTGACTTTTCTACTTATTTCATTTCTACTTCACTCGTCTCGTTCCTTTTCGAGGACGAAAAGTTTTGAGTGGGGGAGATTGTAACGACCCTAAATTTTCGACCCAATTTAAAATTTTAAATTCATCATTTCAATAAAAATTTTGAAATTATAAACTATCTCAATTTACGTCCAAACTTTATTTATGACATACGTCTAGTTAGAAATGGACATAGAAAAAGTTTCGTTGAAAAATATTACAGGAAAATCCGTTCGCGTTTTACTGTATATCAGTCCATATAAAGCTGCGAAAAATTTATCTTCCAAATCCAATTATTTTTACACAGCTACGTTGTAAAAATTATCCTGATCAAGATTATGTAATTCGTTTCGTCTAAAACTGTCATCGCCTGCTCCGTTTAAATTAATTTGCAAATCGTACAATTTAAGCGGCGTAAATGCAAATTTTATAAAATCATCGTATCGCAATAACCTGTGTACCGTTGGAAGCGCATTGTCGCACTGATCAAAATGGTATATTTATTCTGACCAATCGGAGTCCGACAAAAATCCGTCGCGTTGATTTAACGGTTCCGAACGGACCGGTTAAATAAAATCTCAGCCCATTTACAAAAGAAATTGGAAAATATAATCTGAACTAACGTTTAAATTGGTTGGTTGGAAGCTAGTAAGTTGCTTTGGGAATTGATAGAGACGTTTGGGAACTTGGGGAAACTTGGGGACCAGGGCAACGCTTGGGAAACTCAAACTGAAATTTATAACGTACCGCATTGTTTAAGTTAAAGACAACTATTCCCATTCTCATTTTCTACTGTTCCTTCTTTTCATTTCAAACAAATCAACTTTTCAAGATAAGTGGCAGGTAACGTTTTCCCATTCTTTTTCATTCTTCCTCTTCCTTTTTGCTTTCTCTGTTTTGGAAATTCAAAGAGCATGGCAGACAGCAAATTCATCCAACTTCCCAACCTACTCTTCCCTCCAGCTCATAGTCCCGGCCAACCTCCACTGCCCCGCCGTGCGTGCGAGAGCACCAACCACCGCCAGCCCCTAACCCATCGTCCATGCCTCCTCTCTGCCAAACCCCGCTCCGCCACTTCCTGACGCACTGACCGCCCACACCCCCTGACCTCCACCACGGCTGCCACCAACGCCGAACCCCCTGAAACGCACTGCCTCCCTCCCACAACCACCACCCAGCCCACTGACTTCGCTGCCACCTACCACCGTTCCGCCTCCCTTCACCCCATCCTCTAGCAACCCCACGTCCACACGCCACCAGCCAGCAACCCCACCTCCCACCGTATCACCTAATCCACCGCCCATCCACGTCGCTGCCACCCTCCAGCCCACGCCTCCTCACGCCGCCAGCCATCCCCAGTCCTCCCTGGCTTCGCTTGGACCGCGATGTGTTTATACGTGTGTGTTCATACGTGCTGTATAGTGTGTGCGTTATGTGTTGAGTGTGTGTGCGTTTTGTTCTTTGAGCGTGTGTGCATTTTTGTGTTTGAGTGCATGTGTGTTGTGTGCGTGTACAGCATGTTGAAGGGGTGGGATGAAGGCATGAAGTTGGATTCATGCGTGAGAATGACATGAAGTAGGAGACAAGAAAAAAAAAAGATGAAAGTGTGAAATGTATCAGCTAGTAGTGAGTACATGAGATGGGGTTCATGCATGCATTGTGCGTGAAGGTTGTGTTTGGTGTGTGTGTTTTTTTTTAAAAAAAGGAGGCAACTGTGTTGTAGTGCAATGCGTGCGTACGAGGGAGTTCATAGGGAAGTCTTGTGTAATTCAGGTTTGGGTCACGGCTTATAAAAAAAAACGAAACTGAAATTTGTAAATAGCGTTGGAGTTTGCAGTAGAATATTTTCGACAATATCTAGTTTTGGTTGCCAAACAGTAACCAAAATTTCTTTCTCTATTGTGCAGCGACCGACTGATTCATTTCGCAGCAGCATCGACCTTCAGTTTTGTTCTTCCCTCCGTCTTCGGTAAGCGCATTTATATAAATTTATAAATTATATACAATGTTCATTGTATTAATATCGTTTCCTTTTGTCGATATTACAGTGTTCGTTGTCCGTGCTATACCGACTCTGTTCTTATTTCTTCGTGCCTCGCCGCCAAATTTCTTTATCCACGAAAGGTGAATTAATTTTCACGACTATATTCTTATGCTAGTTGGTATTGTTGAATGATTGCTATGTGATTGAATTGAATGTTGATTGCTAGTATAAAGTGACAAATAATTTGCAAGTAAATTTGATATAGGATAGTTAACGAATTTAATTTGGATTATATATGTTAAATTCTGATTTGCTAAACCTGACCCCTTCATATGTTAAATTCTATTAGTTAAATTGACCCATTTAATTTGTAAGTTAATTGACACGTAGAATTGACAAATTTCACTTTGGACCTTTGAACGTATATTGAATTAACTGTTGTAATTGAAATTGAACGACAAGTGAAACCGAAATGTTATAATCTTTAATCTACTTGAAATGATAGAGTAGATTCTAGAAATAGTTATATTAATTGGCGTAAATAACAAACACGAATTAATACGATTATTTCGGGATTATTTGAAATTGTTGAATTGTTGTGAATGGTTGCTATTGCTTGTTTATTTACTTTGACACCATCCCAGCTATCACACTGCAAGTTCCCTTTGTATGCTGTTTGCGCCAAAATTGGTCACAAACCCCGAATGTTGTGAAAGCACCAGTATATGAATATAAATCAACAATATTCACACACAAATCTCAAATCTAAGCAAACAGAGTATCACAATTCAGAAATAATGAACATAAACACGAGATTTATAGTGGTTCGGCGATCTTGCCTACGTCCACTCTGAAGTTGATGATTTTATTGATGTTCACTCGATGATTACAATCTCTTCTAATGTAGTACGACTGAAATTATATGCTAAGTCTCAATCTAAGGTAGCGGTGGTGTTCTGGAGTAAATCTGGCAGAATCTGGGCGCTCTTTAGTACTTAGAATTCTTCGACCCCTTTTCTAAATGACCAGGGGCTCTATTTATAGATGTAGGAGGCAGATATTTTGCCTAAAATGAAGGGAGACCAGTTCTGATATGTCAGGGGGCCCACATGGCCGAAATCTGGAGATTTGGGGCCCACTTTGGGATCGATTCGACCCTTGGTTCGAATCGATCAAGAAATCATCCAATCGAGCTGAAATTTGGCGTGAACATTCTTCATCATGTGTTTAAGCTTCTGTGAAAATTTCATTGCATTTGGACTTGTAGAACTCGAGTAATGATCGATTCAAGTTGAAGATTTTCGTGTTCTTCGTCCTATGGATTCGTTCGAATTGATATCGTTCGAATCCATAGGGTCGAATCCATGCTCTTGCATGTGAAGGCGATGATGTGGCGCACGTCCCTCGTATCGATCCACTTTTTGCTCCGAATTGACTGGGTCGTCCTGAGATTTTGCCGCTTTGACTTGATGGATTCGAAGACAATGATCGTTCCTAGATTCGAACAAGGGTTCGTTCGTATCGATCGTGACGCGTTCCATTCGATCGATACGAAGCAACTATGTCTGGATGGATTCGAAGGATTCAACTGCATAGATTCGAAGACCTTCCCTTTGATCGATTCGATGCTGGAAATATTCTGATGGATTCGAACCACGGGAGGCCTTGGATGGATTCGAACGTTGAGGGTGTTTTGATGGAGTCGAAGCAATGGTACTTCTCATGGATTCGAAGTAATACAGGGACGATGGATTCGAGCTAAGGGTTTGCTCTGAGGGATACGAAGTGGATGGAGTCAATCTTGATGGAGTCGACCTTGATGGATACGAACCATATGGAGACGAACACAAGGCTATGTCCTTCACTTGCGTCGATGATATCTTGGGCGTACGAACTCGGATTGACTCGAGATTTGGAACACTGGCTCTTATGGCTTTCCTTGACGTGTCTTATCAATTGTATCCCGATCCGGACTTGGGCAAAATTCATCGATATCCATGGTGAATCAGTGTATAACGATCTTTTACAACGAACTGTCTTTAGTTTTCCAGTCAACTTTTTGGTGTCACGGCCTTGCCAAAAGGCGGGATAACATTTTCCCCCCAGAACATGCCTTGCGATAGGAAGGTGTGTTTTGTAATGCCATAAGCTGGATGCTCATATCCTGTTGATGACCTGCAAAGAAATTGATAGTTTTTCCTGACCACGATTGACGATCGTTCGTGACCGTATGTCATTTGAGGTGATATGTGACCTTTCGAGGTCTGATGCCGCTCGCGGCAAATAACGAAATGGGACCGTTCACGGTCGGATGTCGTTCTAGACGAGTTGTGACCTTTCGCGATCGGATGTCGTCCTAGACGAATTATGACCGTTCGCGGTCAGGTGACGTGGAAAGAGGAATGTGATCGTTCGCGATCGTGTGCCGTACGGGGCAAAAATGTGATCGTTCGCGATCGAATGTCATATTAAGTGAATTGTGACCGTTCATGGTCGAGTGCCGTACGAGGCAGAGTGTGATCGTTCGTGATCGAATGTTATACTAGATGAAGTGTGACCGTTCGCGGTCGGGTGCCGTTCGAGGCAAATGGTGACCGTTCGAGGTCGGGTGCCGTTCGGGGCTAATGGTGACCGTTCGAGGTCGGGTGCCGTTCGTGGCGAAGTGTGATCGTTCGCGATCGAATTGTGACCGTTCGCGGTCGGATGCCGTTCGAGGCGAATTGTGACCGTTCGTGGTCGGATGCCGTTCGAGGCGAATTGTGACCGTTCGTGGTCGGATGCCGTTCGAGGCGAATTGAGTGTGCCCGGGGAGGGACTTAGTATCATCAATACCAGGTTTCACGTTCGGGTGAATTCCCGGATTGTTTCTTGCAACGGTTTATCGCCATCTCAGAGCATGCCTAGGGACCGTTCGTGATCCCGTACATGTGTAAGTGGCTTAGCCGTTATGAAATCACAAGTAGCATTTTTTTCACTGAAAATAAGTCTTTAACAGAAATGTTAAACAAAGTCAAGTTCAAATATTCAAATCAAGATGAAACAAAAGCAAAGCAAGGATGTCAAAGTGTAAACTCCCACCACAATAGGGTTAGTAGTCATTCACAACATGCCTATGGACCGTTCGTGATCTCGCACATGTGTAAATGACTTACCCGTGTTGGTGAGAGGTTTACAACTTGTCCATCGTTATTTCAACTAATTGATAATCATACGATGTCCTGGCCCGGGGGCACCCCTGGCTGATGTAGACGGTGGTCGCACTGGCTCCACCGCTGGAGCTCGCCTCCTCACATACTGAAGTAGCATACCGTTCCTGATGTGCCCTTCCACCTCATCCTTCAGATGTCTACAGTCGTTAGTGTTATGACCATTCAGTTCGTGGAATAAGCAGTATCTGTCTGATTTCCTCTCGTCAACAGTGGGATCCCTTCGTATTGGCCTACGGTAGGGAACTTGCTCTCGTGTATCTTGGTAGATTCGCTCCAAACTCTCATTCAGCTCTGAATAAGTGGTGAATCATGGCTCTCTCCGCAGTCGCTTTGACCTGTCACCATTGTCCTCAGCCTTTCGGTTTCCTTTATCCTTGCCTGAATCATTTTCGAGAGGCTTTTTGTCTTTAAGTGCATAAACTTCTATTCCCTCTCCTTCTTCCCTTTCAGCATTAGCGTCTTCCAATCGTAAAAACTTTTCTGCCTCGTGATAGAATTCTCCTAGATCCATTGGCGGATCCATAGTTAATGAATTTTTGAATTCCATGCCATCAGCTACTCCGGACACAGCTGCCATCATAACCATGGATGGATCTGGCCGATACACCGATGCTGCTGCCGCATTGAACCGCGTCAAGAAATTCCTCAAAGACTCCCCAGCTTTCTGCTTTAGCATTGCCAAACTCATCACATTATTGGGTCTCGAAATATGAACTCTGAATTGCCTCATAAATTTCTCAATCAAATCGGTCCATGTCCCAATGGAGCCGCTCTCTAGCTGTCTGAACCATAAAGCTGCTATGTCTGTCAAATACAATGGGAAGCACCGGGCCATGACTTCCTGTGATGCCCCCAGCACTTCCATGTGCCTTATATACCTCGTTAGATGGACCGCAGGGTCCGTCCTCCCATCATACCCTTCTACTGTTGGCAGTTTGAATTCTGGTGGGTTCCTAGCCAACCTAATCGCAGGAGAAAAGGGACTCCTGTTCACATCTTCAAGATCTCTGTTTACCAATCCTCCTCTCATGGCTCGCCTGACCATCTCTGCCAATCTATCATTGTCTCCAAGCTGTAGTCCTCGTTCACTACCTTCGATCTGCCCCCCGAGTCCGTGTGAGCTTTCAGGTGTTTGCCCCCCTGATTGGGCGTTCATCCATCTATCGCTGTCAGGTTGCTCGGATGTCCTTGTCTCTCTTCCCGTGTTCGGATCAACATGTCCTAAGTGTGCGCCCCCCAGCTCCGGCGCTGCGTTAGATGGTCCTGCTCCGTTCTGGAATCTGGTTGCTCCTTGATTTTGTGCTCCAAGTTGTCCGATCTGTTGAAGCAAATTCTGGATCATTTCCTCTTGTCTCTTCATCATTGTCTCCATCTCTTCCCTAGTGATGAAAACTGAAGCTTGGTTTGCTCCTGAGGAAGCCTCTTGACTCCCTTCGTGCTGACTTCGCTCTGGCCTCTGCCTTTTACTTGTTTGTCTTGTCATGATTCTTCGAATCTGAATCTCTTAGCCTTCTGATTCAACTTTCAAATGATAGAACTCCTGAGTTAGCCTTCTCGGTGAAAGCACCAAAGTGTTTGCGCCAAAATTGGTCACAAACCCCGAATGTTGTGAAAGCACCTGTATATGAATATAAATCAACAATATTCACACACAAATCTCAAATCTAAGCAAACAGAGTATCACAATTCAGAAATAATGAACATAAACACGAGATTTATAGTGGTTCGGCGATCTTGCCTACGTCCACTCTGAAGTTGATGATTTTATTGATGTTCACTCGATGATTACAATCTCTTCTAATGTAGTACGACTGAAATTATATGCTAAGTCTCAATCTAAGGTAGCGGTGGTGTTCTGGAGTAAATCTGGCAGAATCTGGGCACTCTTTAGTACTTAGAATTCTCCGACCCCTTTTCTAAATGACCAGGGGCTCTATTTATAGGAGTAGGAGGCAAATATTTTGCCTAAAATGAAGGGAGACCAGTTCTGATACGTCAGGGGGCCCACATGGCCGAAATCTGGAGATTTGGGGCCCACTTTGGGATCGATTCGACCCTTGGTTCGAATCGATCAAGAAATCATCCAATCGAGCTGAAATTTGGCGTGAACATTCTTCATCATGTGTTTAAGCTTCTGTGAAAATTTCATTGCATTTGGACTTGTAGAACTCGAGTAATGATCGATTCAAGTTGAAGATTTTCGTGTTCTTCGTCCTATGGATTCGTTCGAATCGATATCGTTCGAATCCATAGGGTCGAATCCATGCTCCTGCATGTGAAGGTGATGATGTGGCGCGCGTCCCTCGTATCGATCCACTTTTTGCTCCGAATTGACTGGGTCGTCCTGAGATTTTGCCGCTTTGACTTGATG
This sequence comes from Allium fistulosum, assembly GCA_030737815.1. Taxonomy (NCBI): domain Eukaryota; kingdom Viridiplantae; phylum Streptophyta; class Magnoliopsida; order Asparagales; family Amaryllidaceae; genus Allium; species Allium fistulosum. The sequence goes on along the minus strand of CM060906.1, from coordinate 60,519,117 downwards.
GATTCGAAGACAATGATCGTTCCTGGATTCGAACAAGGGTTCGTTCGTATCGATCGTGACGCGTTCCATTCGATCGATACGAAGCAACTATGTCTGGATGGATTCAAAGGCTTCAACTGCATAGATTCGAAGACCTTCCCTTTGATCGATTCGAAGCTGGAAATATTCTGATGGATTCGAACCACGGGAGGCCTTGGATGGATTCGAACGTTGAGGGTGTTTTGATGGAGTCGAAGCAATGGTACTTCTCATGGATTCGAAGTAATACAGGGACGATGGATTCGAGCTAAGGGTTTGCTCTGAGGGATACGAAGTGGATGGAGTCAATCTTGATGGAGTCGACCTTGATGGATACGAACCATATGGAGACGAACACAAGGCTATGTCCTTCACTTGCGTCGATGATATCTTGGGCGTACGAACTCGGATTGACTCGAGATTTGGAATACTGGCTCTTATGGCTTTCCTTGACGTGTCTTATCAATTGTATCTCGATCCGGACTTGGGCAAAATTCATCGATATCCATGGTGAATCAGTGTATAACGATCTTTTACAACGAACTGTCTTTAGTTTTCCAGTCAACTTTTTGGTGTCACGGCCTTGCCAAAAGGCGGGATAACATATGCTTTGATTTTGAATTGAAATGGAATCGGGTTGAAATGATAAATACCCAAATAACTTTGACTTAGGATAGAAAATTAAATTTAACCCGATTGGTCAATGTTTTGATTTAAATAAAATAAAGTTTTATTTGACGAATAACAAGGTTTTGAATAAATTGGAATTTAAAATTCGAATGAATGTAAATGTGAGTATTTGAATTTGAAAACAAATATAACGTAGTAATTGATAAAAAGAATATTGTTTAAAATTTAATTAATTAATAATTAAATTTAGAATTATTTGATAATAAATTTTTGAAATTATTAATAATTAAGTTTTGAAATTATTAATAATTAACTTTTGAAATTATTAATAGTTAAGTTGTGAAATTATTAATAACGAAGTTTGAAATAATTAATAATTAAATTTTGAATTTATTAACAATTAAGTTTGGAATTATTAATGAATGAGTTTGGAATAATTAATAATTAAGATTTGAAATTATTGAAATTTGATGAGATCGAATTCCAAAGAAAATTGAATTGAATATATTTATTAAGAGAAATTGAAGTATTGAACAAGTGAAACTAAGTTTTACTAAGTTTTGAAATTTGAAAGGAATTTCTTTGATAAGAAATAGAATGCGCTTTATCGAAACAAATGAAAGACTTCTAATTTAAAGAATTGGATTTGACAAGTGTAATTGTAAATAAGTTGTAAACTTTGATAATGAAATCGAACTTAAGACGTAACGTAATGAATTGGAAATTGAATTGAAATTGATTAATGATAAATTAATTTAATGAATATCGAATGAAAGCGATAATAGATTTAAATCGATTTGAATGTTAAATTTAGTTAAATGATTTTGGAATGAACTTATATACGAAATGCAATGAATATTTGAATTGTGTTAATTGAAACTTTGAAATTGAATTATATAAATGTTGAAATTGAAATTGGAAAGTTATGAGACGTAATTTTGGAAATTGATTTAGAAAGACTAACGAATTGTCGATTTACGAACTCCAATTGAAATTGAAATTGTTTTGGTTTTGAAATATATTAACGACCAATCGGTGTTATAATCACGAAGGTTATTAAAGGAACCGGAATCGGTTTGGGACATACTCACTGTCTAAACCGGAAACCACTTTAATAACTACACGTGAAGTGATGATCCAGAATGAAGTGGTTGGATTGATGAACGTTGATGATTGAAGAAAGTGAACGATAATGGATAGCCTTGACACTTGTGTCAAATTGGAAATGACTAAAACAGGAGCTGTGCCGGGCCAATGGAGGATTAGCTACCTCAAGTGGACACACTTCTTCGTAAACTATTCTTTTACCTTGTGATTGATTGGTGCGCACCCTTGAATTGGGAGTGTTGTCTCACGGTGTTGCGGGCGCTGCGGCGTTGCGTTCTCACCAGTCCGGATCAGGCGAACGGTAGTATCACTACCTTGGGTATAGCCTCATGTGCCTTGTCATACTTGTATTCCATTTATGCGCGACCACTACGACTTTGATTTGTACCTTTAGTATATGGATTGCCCTCTGGTGACTTCCGGTTTTGGGGAAACTACGGTCTTGTATATGCTTTTGGGAATAAAAATGTGTTAAGGGTGGAATGGGCCATGACTTAACACTATTTTGATATCTTTATTATTACTGATAGACATTATCTACTTATCGTACTATACTATATATAGATAGTTTATCGGATCCTGAAAGATGCTTATTCCAACCATCTTTGAGTTATTGTTATTTTAAAATTTTACCATATTATCTGTATAAGAATATATGTCCTGATTCGAGTGTTTGTTTGTGCATATGCTCGGATCAGACTGAGGATTGCTGTTGCTGCTTACTTGGAGCTGAAGACTCGAAGACTATCTTATCTTTATCAGTATTGTTCTTTCCATTTGGACTATTTGGACATCTATGTTGTTGTAATTCCGCTGCACTATTCTGTTATGTTATATTTTCTGTGATTCTGTGATGATTCTCATTTATATACATATACTCCATTAATGATTCGTGTTTTGTATTATTTAAGTTGACATGTGTGGATTATTGTCAATTTAAATGGTCCAAATATACGGGTTGTTACATGGCTATTCATTTGTATTTCCAAGACACTAAGTGAAATCAACAATATATGGTTCTCATGGTTGTCATTTCCTTTTTTTGTTCTATTATCTATTCCCAAAATCAAAGTCTTATTTTGTTACAGTTCAAGTTTGTTACAATCTTTGTGAAAAGTTTATTTCACTTGTATATTCTTAGCTTTATTTTCATATATTTGAATATCTGTTGTATGATCGCCTGTGGTCTTATTCATATTTGAATATCTGTTTATATAAATCAACAATAGCTTTTTTTGTTCTATGATCGCTTCTGGTCTTATTCATATTTGAATATTTGTTGTATTAAATTTTAATGTGCAACAGCAACACATTCAACCATTCACCTGAAGCAACCGGAATCCAAGACACTACAGTTTTCAACCATTCACCTGAAGCAAAGATTTAGGTATCTATAATATCTATAAAATCTGTATACATACATGCGTGCTATAATGAATTGTTACGTATGTAAGGTATGTTTTGAGTAAGGACTAAAGACTTACAAAGAAATATATGGAAAAATACTGGACACCTGACTCTTTTAATACAGTTTTAGTTATTACTACTGTTTAAATTTTCTCAACTCATTAATGATCTATATTGTGAATTCAGAAGTATGGATATTTTATGTCGATGTGGAGAACTATACTGTCATTAGTTAATAATCATTTCCATTTTTGTTAGATTGTTTTTGAGTATCTATCTTGTTAGGATACACCTTTTGAAGATATTGAACTATCCTACTAAATTTAGGATACAAACAAAGTAATTAGTCTTCATTTTTTGATTTAAAATCTATGGCATTAACACCTTTCACACCAGCGCAAGATATGAACTCAATTCTTTCATTCGTTAACCATATTTTTTACTATACAAGAAGGCTACTGCTGTCTAGAACAAGTCGAACAAAATTTGATTGGACCATTGCTAGCTTGCATGATTGCATAATCCTAGAATAGTTGTCTGGATTAACACTGTTTCCTAGATTATGTAACAATATTATTCACAATAACAACAAAGTTCAGACTGCGGTTACAAATGGAAATTTCTATAATATATAGTCTTTATACGAGATGGCAGGTCACAATAACTGTAGATTAAATATACAGATATTACTCTACATATCACTTGTCAATCGTTTCTTCACTTTTAATAACCATTTTTATATCCAAGTTGCTATAGTGAGCTTTTTTTGGGTATATATTTTAGGTATTTACTTCATCAAATATATGTTTTAGTATCATCCCTATTATTGTTGCCCTTCATGGCTTTTCATTGCTTCAGTTTGTGTAGTTTCGGGTATCATCATTATGCAAAAGCACGAGAGGTGGTTTTAATGACATCTTTAATAGTATAGTATAGATAGTGAGATCTAAAAGGCAGTTGTACTTGCCATCGTACTGACTGCATGCTTTTAAGGAGGCTGCTCAAATTTCAGGACACTTCAAGATGCTGACGTGTTGAAAGAGAAGCAGAAGCCGCTATATAAGCATTTTTAAGAAAGATTGCAGAAGCAACAGTTGTTTGTTAGCTACAACCAAAGGTCTTACTTGAGGTCTTCGTAATGAACCTAATGAACCAGAAGATGTGGTTAGTGCTTTATTCTTCCTTATTATCGTACGTGATCTTAATGGGATTCACTTGTTTTCTCCTTTCTTCTACTGTTTTACCGATTACATGTAAATTGGTTCCAATTTTGAACCCATCGGCGTCGTAATGCTTTTTTTTAATTCTATCAATCACAATTATTTTTACCAAGTTTATAACTACTGAACTTGCAACTTTGTCTGAAGCAATAACACTTGAAGTAGCATGCAACACCTGAATAATTGGTTAGTTTCATTTTCATTACATTTTACTTTGACTAATAGCGGTTTAATTATTTCCCATAGAATTTGTTTTCCTGCTGCCTCCTTTTGCTGGTGTATATTTGTAGATTCATTTTACAGAGTTATATCAATGAAATAGTGCCCACTCAGATTTAGATTAATTGGTTGTGTTATAGAATATATCACTGGTCATTCATGCATGGTGGTTACCCCGGAGATTTAGATCCTGAAACAACTCTTAAATTGCTGAAAAATGAGACAGATGCACTTCTTATCGATGTCCGGCCTGAGGCAAGAGACTATAAATAACTTAGCCTTCAAAGTAGTATTTTGAGCTATTTCCACACATGTCATTGATTTTCCTTTTTAAAAAACCATTATTTCTAGTAATTCATTTTAGAAAATTAGTATGTATTGTAGGTTAGGCTCTTAACAAACTTTTTCATTGTGTTAGGGATGTAAGGGAGAGGGATGGAGTTCCTGATATTCATCGAGCAGTTAGGTCTAAGTATGCATCTATCACACTTCCTTAGGTTTGTGGTTTTCCTTCAGTTACTAAATCCCTCTAAATTAATGAAAATTTAAGAATGTATATGCTCCCACTTTTTATTAGAGTTGGTAGAGAATCTTGATCAAAGATCAAGGCTTTAACTTTTACAAGTTTTCTTGAGGGAGTTGCATTACATAATATGATCTGGACTATATATTTTTGTTTATATGTGTAAATGCTACACAGCTTGATGCAACATTGAGAAAGCAGCTAAAGGGTGGCAAAGACATTGATAATGCTTTAGTTGCAGTTGTTATCCGAAATTTAAAACACATGAAATTAAGCTATATAAATAGTTAAGCACCAACTAGGAAGCAAACAATTGCAAGTTGACATTTGTATTTTTATTTCTTGGTGATATAGAATGGTTTTAAAGTAATTGTTATGGACTCTGGTGGTGAACGGTCTAAAGCTATCGCAAGATCTTTGAAGAAACTCGGTGTGAAGGTGCAATGTCTTTTTTAATTTTCTTTCATATGTGTTAGATTTATTTTCTATTTTTAATTACACTAAATCTCTTGCTTGTAGAATTCATACTTAGTTTATGGTGGATACAAAATCATGGGTAAGCAAAGGTATGTGTGTTAAAGAGCTCAAACCTGAGACATCATTGACTGTCTTGAATGAGGTAGTACTATATTCATTTGTTCATCAATATCAATGTTCTTCATTACAATAAATCAGTGATCATTGTCACTAAGATGTGAATAAACAGAAAAAGTACCTATATCATGCTATAAACTACAACTTTACAAACTCTGTTCTTTAACTGCATCTTTCAGTTATTCAAACTCCTTATTGTTGAAGTTGCTTTATAAAAAAAAGATATTGCTAACTCAATGACTGAAAGTTAGGTTTCTTTGCAATATCAGTAAAATGGCATGTCAACCTAAATGTTATGTAACTGGTATAGATTTTGGGCTATTCATGTTATGTTTACAGCATGCTACCTTTTTTTATTAGCTTAAAGTTCATATGTTTGTTTGAAATTAACATGATTCTACCTACCTTTCAAATTCTCGGTTCAGTTACTCTTTTTAGTTGTCATTTTTGCATTGTAGTTTCTAGACCTAGATGCACTCCTTTTACAAGCAAACAAGCCAACATTGGATGTAGTCGGAAGTTCATTTCATCTATTTCCTTATACTGTGACAAAAACAAGAATACAAGACACCGCTGTTTTGGATAAAGAATCTCGTCTCCTAGTCAATTTTCCACTATCATCCATCATCATTATCCAAAAAAGTCCAAATTGTTTACCTTTCATGTTGCTTTAGGTTCCTTTCTCCTGACTCATGATCTCTGATCAATTTCCTTTTGTTTCTGACTTTAAGTTTTGCTTTCGTGGATTACCTTTATTTCTCTCCTCCTCGTATTCCCCTTGCATTCTCACCTCTAAAAATTGGCTTTAATTGAGCTAGAATCTTTTCGACATAATTGTTTATTGGGTTTTTTCAGTTTGAAGCTGTAAGTTTGAATTCTTTATTTTTACTAATTTGAACTTAATTATGTTGTTATTAGGCGTAGAGATCAGGTTCAATCAATTTAGGACTGGACCCTAATTTGAGGAAATAAAAATTAAAAATTTATACAAACTAAAACAAATTTAGTTCACTGCTTGTGTTGGAAGCTAGCCCTAGCCTATTACTATATGCCAGTCTGATAAGTTTTGGGTCTTTTATATGATATCTGGTTGATAATTATTTGCTTGTGGGTAATTTCTTATGTTATTTTTTCATTGGATTAACTTTGTATAATTGATTCTAGATTCCAATTGTACTATATGTTTTACTGCAAAATTCAACTGGTTGGTATGTAGCTATATACATTTGGATCATATACTGATATTGTGATTGGTGGTGGAAGGTTTGAAAATATATCAAATTTTTACCGATCTAAAATCTAGAGAACAGAAGATGTCAGGTGGAGAAATGAGAAAGGTGTCCCGACAAGACATACAACTTGTAAGGATCCATCTAAAGTTTATATGGTGTTCATTATCAATGCTATTCATATATGTTCATTATGTACACATGAGACAAGATATACAGCTTGCAAGGATCCATTTATGTTAATGAGTTTATCTGATTATTTGTGTCAATGTAAATATGATAAGTTGCCATTTGACAAAATTGGTTTAGGATCTCATCAGTGTACATCCTTGACATGAAATATTATGTTCCAAGCGATATTGCTTATCATAACTTGCTGTTACACAAATCTGTACCTGAAAAGTGCTTGTACATCTCTTTGTTTCAAGTACAAAATCTCATAGAGCGTTGTCTTCAGCTATATATGAACCAGAAAGAGGTGGTCGATACTCTTCTATTTCAAGCAAAAATAGAACCTGGTTTTACAGAACTAGGTAACAACTCCCCTACTTTGATACAATAGAAACTAGAGAATAGAGCATGACTGTCAGTTTTTAATATCTCTGCTTAACCTTGCAGCCATTTATGTCTTCAAAGATTCACTAGTTGCTAACAGGTAATAACAGGTTCATTAGGGGTTATGCTAGTTTCAGTAACTTAGTCTTTGGCGATGCATCTTTTGTACTTATACATACTTGTATATATTGACTAACATATGTATGTTTGTGTCTCTTCTTCACAGGTGTTGTATGATGCTTTTGAGGTTGATACATGATGTCACACTCTTTCTCCTTTAAATCGGTCATGCTTATCGACGATCATTAAAATATTTTTAGTATGTATCGTTTTGGTATGCTACACTCAATTTGTGTAGTTATGTTTAATTTTTATCACAAATATTTATGTTTAATTCTTCATGTATGAAATATTATGGATATATATATATATATTTTGTGATTTGGCTTATGACTCAATTTGTGTACTTATGTTAATGTGATGAATGTGGTTTTTTGAGTTATAATATATAAGTAGAATTGAAAATTGTAAGCTTTGAATGTTATGGCAGCAAAAAATGTGCAATAGAATTTTTTTATAGCGTTCTAACTATGCAATAAAAAGAAAAATTGTTCAGCTTTGTTATACTATAGCATCATGTTAGTGCTATACAAAATATTTTGCAAAGAGTAAATAGTTTTCATAGCAATAAGACGGTGCTATAATAGATAGTAATGAATTTTCTATAGCATTTCAATGTGTCATAAAAGGTTGACACGATGATTCCATAGCGCGTTCAAATGATATAATAATATAGCATGTCGACATATTTATAGCAACTAAAATGCGTCATAAAAAGTTCTATAGCACGTTTCATAATGCTATAGAAAAGCAGTTGCACCAATATGGCCTATTTTAGATGGCAAGAAAAATATGTTTTCCATTGCAAGTATGACACGCTATAGTATCTACCAGACTTTTTACAACATGTTGATCTATGGCGATTATAGAATCGCTATAGAAAGTTTTTATAGCGGTTTTTACATGCTATAAAAAGTTCTTTTTGTTGTAGTGAATAGACTCTTATCATTGCAGATATGCTTAGTAGCACCATAGTCGATCCACCAAGAATCCTCTCTTTCAATCATATTGATATTAGAGATTCCGACCGTAAAGTATTCTTTTGTCGATTCAGGTTCCTTTTTAAGGAATGACAATCTCTTTTAAAGTGACTAGGTTTTCCACAATTGTAGCATCCATTCACTTTCTTGGTCTTCTTGTTATCAATGTTTTTCTTATTCTAAAATTTCCTCTTTTGATTAAATGAGTGCTTAGAGGTTATATATTCCTCATTTTTCTCCACTATGTGGATCTTAGATGGAAACACTGTTGGTTAAGTGATTTCTTTCTACTTAAATTGGTCTTCTACTTGCAAATACTGTGCAAGACTAGCCAGACTCATATCCTCATTCTTGTGTATAAGGACTTTCCTTTTATCTTTCCAAGATGGGGGAAGTTTGTCTATTATGGATGAGACTTTTATCTCCTCATCTATATTCATTTTATGCTGGTTGAATTGGTTTAGGATATGCATAATATCATTGAATTGCTCTACTACTGGCCTTGCATTAGCCATTTTATAATTAAAAATTTTAGTAGTATAAAATTTCTTACTTTTTTCATCCTTCATTAGATACTTGGCCTCCAATGCATCCCAGACTTCTTTGAAGGTTGATTTATTGTAGTACATATCGAACAGAGTATCTGACATTGCATTACATATATGCCCCTTGCATATGTGATCAACTTCTCCCATTTTAATCTTGATTGTGCTTGCATAATAGTCTCGTTTTCTGTTTCCTTTGGCATTGTTGTCGTAAGAACATAAACAAATTTTAGCCCGGCTAACAAGAAATGCATCTTCTTCTACCAACGCATGAAATTAACGCCATCAAACCTTTCCAATTTGGTGAAATCATAAGCGAACTTTAACTATGCGATACCATTGTCGGATAATTTCTTAAGATTGTTGGTGTAACCTTCTGGATTTCCAGTGAAGTGGTACGGTAGTGGTAAAATCAAATCTGTAGAGATCGCTCCAAGGCATGTCGATGATGCTTTCCTTGAGAATTTATTTTCCCTCGCCACTTGTTTGAATAAACAAATGGATGCTATGAGTTAAGACAAATCATCTCCCAAGATATAATGGAGTCGAGATGATTATCTCTTTAATCGATTACAATAGCACTACCGAAATCGATTCAAACTATCTTCTAAATTAACTGTAGTGACAAAAGTATCAAATTTGTAATCTGCAGTATCACAAACCCAAAATAGTATTGAAAGAAATAAGAGAGGTGAAGAGAAGGAGGTCTAAAGCAAAGGATAAATTGAATCTGAAATGCTTTTCAGGCATTTTTGTTTGCAAAGAGAAAAAGTAATTCCGAAATGCTCTTGAGACGTTTCTATTTATAGTAGCGAATAGGTGCCTTTTCGTTTTGAGAAGACACGTCCATTTTGTTTCAAACGTCCTGTCACTTATAACAGTCACGTCTCCCGTCGTTTCTGTCTATTTAATTTTGAATTCGTGCCTTATTAATGGGTTAATATCTGGTCCGTTTTAATTAAATTAACTCTGTCCAAATTATAATTTAGACCCAAACCCAAATCGACCCGGTCCACTCTGACGGACGGATAGACGGCGGTAGCGCTTCTATGTGTGGTGGTTATGTATGGTCTCCCTCCTCACACAAGAGCAAGCATTGGATGCCCAAAGGACCCAACCTTCTCTTGAAGAATCAATATTTAAACAAATGTAATTCTTGCTCTTCTATGATGTCGGACTATTTCCAATCCCACTTCTTCCTCTTCTCCTTTTCTTCTTCTCATTTTAGAACAAATAACTCACACAAACAATTTTATAAAAAATTTCACTAATAGTTTCAAATCATAACTGAATATTATAGTACATTTTGCTAGCATGTAGGTTTGTAGAAATGAATATAATGCTCTAAGGTTATCATATTTTAGCAGTTAGCACATCACGAGTTGATAACTAGGCAACCAAATTATGGCTATCTAGCTCGCTTATATTAGCTTTGCGTATCTCTCTTCCCATATGGTGAATTTTAACCTATTTTTGGTTTTTGTAAACATTAATTCATGTGCATGCCAATGAAATGGAAAATGTGGAAGCCTTACTACCTGAATTATTTTGGAAAAATCAGAAGTAACATGAATGATTAAAAAAATGACTTTCTAACAAAAGCATATCGATGCAACTGATAGACCCTTAACGTCTATTGTGTTTTCTCCCATGTGGGTTTGGAGCAATAAATACTATGGGGTTTTAAACTTCACTTATGATAATTTTGGCAATGTGCTTCTGATATCAAAATTTAGTCCTCTAATACATCATTTGTTATTTTATCCACCTTTTGAGAAAGCATTAGTACCTATTAATCCAGCTTATTGGGCATTGTAGTAAGTTTACCGTTTGTTGCACGCTATCCATATATGACCAAACTATTAAGGTATCCTTCCTCGTAAACTGTTGAATGGTATTGCTTCATCAACTCAATTAGAAAATGTCTCTCTTAACTTATATAGGTTCAAAAATAAAAGTTAATGTGCCCCTATGTATAAGAGACATATTAATAAATGTCTTTATAAATGGGTGCCTTTAATAATATTTAAAGCAGATTTTGCATCTAAAATGCTTCTATTATTATACATGCCACATAAGACATTCTAATTAATTAATGACATTAAAGACACTTAAAACTTCCCCATTGTGTATGAAACTAATCATTAACATGTACAAAGATATCAAACAAAAATAATATTTACCGTGTAATTTCACAAGCAATTAGTAATGTCCATAAGAGCGCATATTCACATTTCAGAACTAGTAATGTTTCATTACCTCAAAATATTAATTAATAGTTTATTACCAAGTCATCAAATACATACATTAAATTAATATGATAAGAAATTTTGTTACATAAAATTTCTCGGTGAATTTTATTTACCACAATGGTGGACAAACAAATAAGATGAGTAGAAAAGAGTTTCATAGAAATTTTTTAGCAGGCATTATCGAGGACCCATTGTTTATGTCATACTACCTTTTGATAGCATCTATCAACAACCAGCAAAATATCATTTATTTTTTACCACATATAGTGTTGATGCAACAAATTATTAACCAATATTTCCTGATATTTTCAACAATAAATTATACATTTTTTGAATGAACCAAGGCACAAAATATTAAGTTTTTTTGATGTTTTGCTGAATGCAGTTATGATAAAAAAGACAGTTAAAATTAAAAGTAGCAATAAATCTATGCAAATTAAAATTATCATAGTATAATAAGGCTTAGGAGCAAATAAATAAGAAATTAAGTATTGAACATACCATATTACCTAGCTCCTTCCTTATTTAGGTATATTTATCATTCATAGTAGTCCACAATAATTATACAAATTCTTATGAAATAAAATGTGTCAACATGATCAACTTTATGATGAGGCTCTAAACTTGAAGAAAAAAACTAGTAAACATGAAACCATATTAACCAGAGTTTGAACAAACATTTGTTGGATATAATTGAATGACCGATGTTTACTACAAACATTATAACATCAGTATTATATGCGACATCATTTGAATGGAAAGAATTAATGCTATTACATAACTATACAATTGTATTTTTGTAATTTTACTAAAGACTCATACCATAAGCTTTCTTTTATTATTGTAAACTTGGTAGGGATATAACTATTTCTATATATCTAAAACACTCAGAAACTGTGCATTAAGGCAACAGTAAGTATCGAATATTTTAAGTACAAGGTAAAACACCACAAAGTTAGAAACTCAATTCAAAGTGAGAACTTAAAGGCTCTAAATAAAGTATGGTAAATACCTAGTCATTTTTTAGAATAGCATCTAAAAGTATAAATTATTCAAGATACATTCAAGTGGATGATTTCATGTCTCTATTATACATCTACATAGTTAACTTAAACATATTCATTATAAGAATAATGAATGAACAAGATTTATTGAAACTTAGAGAAAATTTGAAAGTGAAGGACCATTGTATAATCCAAACAAACATGAAGTCATCTCTACTTAAAATAAATAATTATACGTTAAAGAGGGAGGAGCCTAATCCAACCACCAAACTGAACTACTCTTCTTTATTATAGTTATAATCTCTTTCTAATCACTTAAAATAGCACAAAATTAATCAAAATATTATGAATATATATATTAAACAAATGAGAATCAAATACCTTTAAGAGAATGATCATATATTTTACATATTCAAAAGACACAGGAAGGTTAGACACGGTTCTTAAGATTTGAGAGATAAGTTGAATTTATATTTCTATGCGGATTTTATTTTGATATTAACTCTGGATTCAGAAATTCTAGAGCTATGGAATATTTTTAAATTGGGTTTTTCATCACCTTGAACTAGGAAGGAGAGAGAGGATTTGTAAGGAGATAAATTAATGAAAGGGAAGAAGAAAAAAACATGTGCATAAATGTGAAGTTGGGCCGAGCAAAAATATGGAGGAAAATGTCCCTCTGTTTGTTGAGCTAAGGGTGCGTTCGCAGACAAATTTAAAGGTTAGAGGTTGGAGCATTCGCGGATAACTTTTTTGATTAGATGTTAGTTAAAGGTTGGGTGGGATGTAAAAAATGTTGAGTAATTTGAAAATAGTTATTTATTTTGTAATAATTAAATAATATTATTAATTGTTAATTGTTAATTATTTATTATTAATTATTTAATTATTAATTATTTAATTATTAATTATTTAATTATTAATTAATTATATTAATGTTTCAAAATTAGTTATGCAAATTCAAATTCAATTTCAACTTTAACTTCTAATAGAAATTCTAGCACAAACTTACTACAATCATCAACTAGAAATTAAAAATACAAATACAAAATAACTCAAATTCAACAATGCTCCTCAACAATGATTTGATCCATTCGTGCACTGCATCATCTATGTTCAACTTTAACAATCCTCTTTGGAAATTCCTATCAAGTGATA